>OU343224.1:54313631-54566398 GCA_910596185.1 Chrysanthemum makinoi
TGCTAGCATGATAACAATCACAGTGATGAACTATTTTAGAAGCACTCAATATCGGAACAAATCTTGAAAATCAATCACCACACCACATCACCTAAATATTTAAGGTTTTGTGACTTGACAACATATAGCGTGGAAATATTTTGGTAAGAGAAATTAGGAGAGACACCATCAAACAATAAACATTTTAGTGATGGAAACTAAGCATCTTAGGCAAGGAAGACTCAAGTCATGACGTTTGCTAGAACTAGAAACGCGAGGAATCATAACTGTTACCCATAATCTATTCTTTTCAATAATGTCATTATTGACGGACACGACATTTGGAATTTGTCATGAGACACGTGGTGTTAATTTCAATTATACCTAATATAAGGTAGCGATTCACTTAGACTTCGACAATCATTTCAAGATTCCCATGGAACCTACTAAGACAAGAGTACCGCCTAGTATCCTCAACTCAATGGTCGAACTAAAAACGATTCAAACATCAGAAGATATACTCAAAGCATGTTTGATTTTCTAGAAATGATTAGGCAAATCATTCATCATCAGACAAGTTCCTTACAACAATAGTTATCACATGAACACTCATTTGCATAATTGAGGCACTCTATGGTTGAGGTGTCAATCACTTATTCACGGGCCAAATCGAGAAAGCCCAACTCACTAGTCCATAACTTATTCATGAAAAACAAAATGTCATTATAGATCAAGAATCGGTTACAGCAACAACACATAGATAGAAAAACTACGTCGATTATCACGGATAAAATATTGGAAATATGTTACATAAGTCGCAAACCATTAGAATTTCAAGTTGGCAACAGAGTTATGTTGAAAGTCTACTTGGAAGGCGTGATACGATCGAGAAAGGCGGGAAAGACCGATGCGACTCAAATATCCTCACCTTTTCATCGATAACACCGTAGAACCCAACATGGACGAATTTGGATTGCACTTTTTGGGTAGGCGAATGTGACAACTCATAATTTCAGGTCATTTTACAAACTTTAAAAATTTCACTATTCATCTCGGGAAATTACTATTCACCAGTTACTATTCATCGTTTTTGGAGTCGTTTTGATATTCTGAGAATGTATTTCAAAATTTTGCTATTCACAAAACACTATTCATTCCCGGAGAAAATCACTATTCATGATTCACTATTCATCGTTTTCCGTGAACTAGGTTTACGAGTATCAAATTCGCGTAACCGTAAGGGTTTAACTGCGAATTCATGAACAATCATTGAGGATATTTCATATAGACTAGATTTAGTCTACATATCATTAGCAACATCATCGTCATATTAGTTCATGCATGGATTTGCATTTTTCATTAAACGTATAATTTCCTATTAAATAAACGCTATCGCGTAATCATTTATTTTGAACATTTGATCCGACACTTCCTAAAATTATTGATATATTTTTTATACTCATTTTAAGATTATAAAAGTTATATTATTAGTTTACCCGGTGTTTTAAATTTATTTTGTATATAAATTGTTATGTATATATATTCTGACGGTTTTCGTAAATACTATTCGATAATATTATTTCACTCAATTTTTGTAGGAAGCCATTTTATAATTTTTATGACATGATATATTTTATTTTGTTCGTTAAAAATTATTTTAGCTAACATACACTAAAAATTATACATACTAAATACATAATATACTTAATCATCTATACATTAATACAACAAAATACACCACCCTATGTCTTTCTTTGCTTCTTGTCGACTAAAACATCATGACTCAACAAAATGGACATAAAAATGTTCTCTAGCCTAACACATATACACTTACTAGGCTACACATGTATTAATTTTAATTATATACTAACTATTTACACATACTAGCACACAATACAATGGTGAAAAAAAAATATATCTCTCATTCTCATCTCTTGAAAACCGGCCAAGGAGAAAAACCAAGAAGAAAGCCAAAACTTTTCAAGGATCAAGCAATTTTACTACTCTAGTATACTCTTAATTAAGGTTTTGCAATAAAAACCTAGGTTATTTAGGAAAAACCTTGTTTCATAAACCTCATCACTATACTAGTAAGCATTTCATGATCATTTTTTTTTCTTCCATATTCATACTATTTTTATATGCTTGAAAACATGCAAGTTATATGAGTATCTATACCACTTTATTTGTTTTTAGTACTTATAATGAATATATATCATCCTATAATTAATCCCTTGAAACATATCATTTTTGATGATGTCTAGGAACCCATGACACCCTAAGAAGGAGTGTTGGAATCACTCCTAAACCTTAATTCAAGTGTTAGTAATTTATATGTAATAGTTAGCTTAATATGGCCTTTATGTTAGTAATTAGCCTTAGGCTTATGTAGAAGGCCCATAAGCCTAGGCCTAGTCCAATAAGGAAAAGGAAGGGACTAGGAGTGTTGCCCTAGCTCCCTCTCCTATAAATACTATGTAATAACCCTCACTTGAGGGTTGGTTGTTCAATTCACTCTTTCATTACTCACGCATAACTCTTCTTATTCATACGTGTTAGTGTTTGTGTGGTTTGTTCATCCGATCTCTTCTCTATCTCTTCTCTTAATACTTGTGTTACATATATGGGAACCTAACAGTGGTATCAATCGCCAAATAGTTGGGTGAACGTATTGCTTTTGAAGTGGGTTTCAGTCCTACGCGTAAAGCATACGGTGATACTTTGGCTCGCTTAAAAACACATTTTTACACTTTTTAATCCAAGATTCTTGTACTTTCAACGTTTTAAGGTGTTAAAATAACTGTTTTGGCAAAAGTTTCAAACTTTATGTGGATCATCTGTTTTGAACTTGGTTTTACTTATGTACGAGGGTTTCCTTCGCGATAACTGTTTAGAGCGCTTTGGATCATCAAGTTTCACACTTTGGTGTTATTTTGGTGATATTGAAGCTATTTCATCACAAAAATCTGGTTTAGAAACATCTTTGGGCAAAAGTCATTTTACGAGTAAGTCTACGGCGTAACAAAACCCTAAAACTTACGCGTAACTTGGTTCTTGGTTTGATCTTCGCCGTGGTTTACTCCGTGTTTTCTTGCTTGGATAAGCCTGAAAACACGCGACTTTGGATATCTTTTGCCTTTGTGATAGTGTAAAAGATCATTTGGGCAAAACCCTAAAATTACGCATAAGCTTAAGCTTACGTAGTAGAATTTTACGCTTAAGATTCATCTTATGCCTAAGCCTTGTCTTACATAAGGTAATCCTACACCTAAGTTTTCTCGCCAAACTTCTTGTTTTACGCATAACTTTAGTGTTTTAGCCTTACTTACGCGTAAGCTAATCTACGCGTAACTCTTATTGTTACGCGTAACTTTGGTGTTTTTACGCATAAGTGCTACTTGGCTTTATTGTGATTTCTACGCCTAAGGATACTTCATCAACAAAGGTTCATTCGACTACAAAGATCCATTTAACAACACAAGTTTTCAACATGTCACAACCACCATACTCTAGCTATTTTCCTTACACTTATAATCAACAACAACAACAACAACTAAGTCCACAACATCAACAATTTAATCATCAACAACAGATTTATCAACAACAATTTAATCAACAACATACTCCACAACTTGCAGAAATTCCACAACCTCAAATGGTTCAACCACCACCAAGTCTTCAAGTACAACCTTACACAAACTTCTACAATCAACATCCATCCAGAAATACTATGAAGGAACCGGCATGGTTTGGCAAGATGTGTGAAGCTTTAAGTAGCCAACAATCAATTCATGAAGTTGGCTCACTTGATAGACCTCCAATGCTCACTCCCGGTAATTATGATCAATGGGTGATTAGGTTCTTTAGGTTTTGTGATCTAAAGAAGCCTCATGGAAAGTTCTTAAAGAAGGTCATTATGGAAGGTCCATTTAGATGCCTACTATCGTTACACCCCAGATCCAGTATCCACCAAGAGATGATGTCACCAACATTGCAACTGTTACAGAACTCACGGGTGATCAACTTCTACACTTTGAAGCCGACGAACTTGCAATGCAATACATCCTTTTAGGACTACCAAATCCAATCCTTCAAAGTGTTGATGCTCAAAAGACTGCAAAAGCAATGTGGGAACATATTCATCTTCTTATGGAAGGCACAACACTCAATCAGGAAGACATGGAATCCAAAATCTACTTGGCTTATGAACACTTCATGATTGAACCGGGAGAGTCATTAGAGTCATATCATCATCGCTTTTCAGACATCATTAATGATTTGGACAAACACAATATCATCATGCCACGAATGGCTGTCAACACAAAGTTCCTAAGTAGTCTTGGTCCGGAATGGGAAAAGTATGTCATTTTTCTCCGTCAAGCTAAAGATATGCATCATGCTACCTACGGATTGTTGTACGATTATCTGAAGCCTCATAAAAAAGAAGTTGATAAGGAAAGGATTATCCGTGGCCAAAATGTTTCACCTTCACTTCCGGACAATCAACAACTTGCTTTGTGGGCTCAAACAAATCTTCCTCCTCAACAAGCTCCTCAACCCGCTCCTCAACCAATCGCAACTATCACACCTTATGATCCGTCACAGAAACAACCTCAAAAAAATCAATTGGTTCCATACAAACAACACCGCCAAGCTCTTACTGGAAGCCGATGAGGACTCCGATGCCTTCGATGAATTGCAACAAGGATTTGTTATGATTGCTAAAGCATTTGGCAGTTATACAAACAAATCCAACAATCGCATTCGTTCTTCATCTAATACAAGGAATCGTTTGTGAACAATGGACGTGCGTTGAAGTTCAAAACTGTGGTTATGGTCGCCAGATGGGAGGAGGTCAAGGGTTAAATGCTATGGGAAGGAATCATATGGGTGCTCCGCAGAACAAAGAAAGGGCTCAAGTGGTTGAACAGGAAATGCTCGAATGGGGTTAATGGCCTTCGATGCTATAACTATAATGAGAAGGGTCATCTGGCTAATGCATGTCCTAAACCAAGGACAAGAGGCGGTGCTTATTTCAAAGAGGCTTTGCTCTTGGCTCTTAAGGATGAAGCTGGTGGAACTCTTACCAACAAGGAACGAGCTTTATGGCGATGCGGATTCTCGATGATGATATGGAGGACTTGCAGGCTAATGCAGCAATGATGTTGATGGCACAAATGCAAGCTCTACACATGAGTGACACAGGCCCAGGTGTATGACACCGACGGCTTGTCTCGTGTACCAACAAACAATTATCATTAATGATCGATATATCTCCGCCAACATTCGCATCGACATAGATCGAGTGTTCAACATGAGCCTTCTACATCTCATTCTAATGATCATCAACTAGACCCTGTAGTTATCTTTGATGATCAAGATGACCTTATGGTTACCATTGATGATCAAGTTGACTCCGTGGTTATACTTGAGGATCTAAACAATGACCATGTTGAGACTCACGTTGAACAAAATGATTCTATGTTTGATCCGAATTTGAGCTCTGACCTTAGTTAAAGACCAACAATCCCGAAAGTGGAACATTATGCACGAAATTAAAACTAAAAGCAAAAATGCACTGTTAACCATAGGGATAACGATTGCTTAATTCGACAACTCAAGTTTTTTCAAAACTCAAGAAAACCGGGAAAAGGTTTTGAAGTCGCTTTTGCTAAATCTTATCAAAATGAAAAATCTTTGGAACGAGACAGTGATCTAGCCGCATCAAAGAATGCTTAACAAATGAAACATGAACATAAACAACAAATTAACGCTCTTACTTTGGAAACTAAAAAGCCAAGGCTGAGTTGTTAACTTGTCAAAAACGAGTTCTCGAGTACAAAAAGCATTTAACAAAACGAATAGATGACTATCTTGAGGAAATTGTCGACTTACAAAGCAAAATCAAAGAGTTTAAAATGTTGTTTATAAACATGGTGAATCAATCACAACGATTCAAAAGTTTTCTTTCAAACCAAATCCAAATGGATATGGACCGAATCTTGCCGATTATAAACCTAAGTTTTCACACAGAGCATTCAAACCAAATCCGAAGTTTACGCAGAACATAGAATTGATGATTCAATTATGACTGTTGAATATAATCGCATGGAGGAATTAGATGCTGATGACGAGAGTCGGTCAAAATGGAAAATGTCGTTTATAATAAACCATTTAACTATTCAAAAGCCGTAACTTTTGTCACACAACAAGATACTTCAACAAACCTTTGGTTATCACACCAGCAGAAGTGGAGTCCTCAACCAAATGGTACACAAATTAATGGTCCTTTACCTTCACTTAGTGAAGTAAAAACTAAAGCCGAAAGTTGTCGTGTTATCAAATATTTTGACACTTTCTTATCTGACATCAAACTTTTGGAACGCGAGATTGAATTTCATTCTGAAATAAAAGTTCAACATTTTACCTCGCCATTGGCACGAGAACAAAGAGACATTTTTCAGAAAAGAATTTTACCCCATGTCAAAAATTTGAAAATTGTGCACTATATTGGGAAAGGGATTTTCACAAGGAACTTGGTCTCATGAAAACAGTTTTCGAGAAAACGAAACATCAATTTCAAATACTAAACGTAAAAAGAAACTATTGAGAAAAGATGTTGATCGACTCTTGGAAGATGTTATCTGTGCTGATATCTATAATGTTGTGTTATTACATTCTTTGCCATATGCATCGATAATATCTTTGTCGATTCTGTTGATTCTTGAAATTGTTGAAAATACGGATAATGGTGCATCGGTCGAGTCTTTAAAATTTGAAAATGAACGATTGTCAAACGAGCTTTCAAATGCAATACGTCGTCTTAATTGGTGTCAAAAAGATATTCACGATCAACAACTTGCTTTTCAACACAAAATCGCCCGATTGCGTGCAAAATCTTCTGATCCTAAAATTGAGCAATTGGATGATCAAAACGTGTCTTTTAAGTGTCAAATCTCAAAATATGAACAAGAACTTGCAAAAGTTAAAAAGGAATATGGTGTCATATTTGATTTACTCAAACAGACTCGTGATGAAGCATCAAACGAACTTGATCATTATCTTGCACACACTAAAGAAGTCATGAATTTTTTCGAAATCTTCGTTCACGAAAATCAAGATTTGGTGCACACTATCTTTAAGTTAAGAGAAATGTTTGGAAAGTATGAACAACTTCCGCCATCATTAAGAGAGTTAGCACCTGTAACACTTAGTAATCATGAACCTAGAATCCCTACTGCCAAATCACAAGTTACTAATGTGCTTCCTTCTACTTGAAAGCAGGAATAGTTGCCTATTTTCCAAACGTCCGCACTTCAAAGCCTAGGAGCAATACAAGGAAGAATAGGAAGTTGCGACCTAAGAAAAGACAAATAAAGAATGCTGAAGTAGAAGAACACCCTAGGACTATTGAATAAGACTCAGTTGCACCCACTATTAGATATTGCGTCTGGCAAATGTAATAGGAAAAAGTGATTGTAACTAATGCTTGAACCTTTAAGTACTTTTGATATTCAGCCTGATCCACCTTGTGTTATTTGTCGTAAAAGTATGAATTCTGATTGTCATGATAAATGTGTTGCTAAAGGCTATCATTGTCACGCACGGAATCCTAAGAATTCGAATACCTCTAGGCCCACTAATGCTTTCTAAGTTTGTGCTTGGTAAACCGCCTCTTTAGATTCTAAGAAACGATTGATGTCCCTGTAGTTCCAGTATCACCTCCAAGGATTGTAGTACCACCTAGCACATTCACTAAGACTAAAGCTAAGACTAGTTGGAGATGGCAAAAATGGATACATAATACACTAGGATTTAAATGGATGCCTAAAATCATTGATGTGTGTATTTCTACTATAGCTGCCGAGAACCTCGGGTTCCACATCTACTTCTATTCCATGTCGTGTTCTAATGCAGGTGATACAGAACATCCTTTGGATTGTTGATAGCGGATGTTCCCGACACATGACAGGCAACCTTAAACTGTTATCAAACTTTGTTTCAAAGTTCATTGGCACTTCGCCGATTCGGGAATGATCACTTCAGCCTATCATGGGCTACGAATATTACATTAATGGCAACATCGAAATTAGCAGGGTTTATTATGTGGAAGGCCTCGGTCACAATCTATTCTCGGTTGGTCAATTTTGTGATGGAGACTTGGAAGTAGCTTTCAGGGAGGAAACTTGTTTCATTCGTGATCTTCAAGGAAATGATCTTATGTCTGGCCAACGCTCATCCAGTCTCTACACTATCTCCATGCAAGACATGATCGCTTCATCTCCCATTTGTTTACTCTCAAAGGCTACATCTACAAAATCTTGGCTATGGCACCGTCGTCTCTCACATCTAAACTTTCAAACCATCACCAACCTTGCTCGACACAAACTTGTTGAAGGTCTCCAGCGATTCCGGTATTCTAAAGATCACCTATGCTCAGCTTGTGAACAAGGAAAAGCACTCGTGCTCATTTTCCTTCAAAGGTGGAACACGCTCTCAAAGGCATGTGCTTCATCTTCTTCACATGGATTTGTGTGGCCCGATTGCGCGTGCAGACGATTAATGGCAAACGCTACATCTTGGTAATTGTTGATGACTACTCAAGATGGACTTGGGTTTACTTTCTTGGCAGTAAAGATCAAGCTCCACAGATGATCATCACCTTTCTCACAAAAATTCAAATTCAGCTCGAACACCGTTAGACAAATTAAAACAGACAAAGGAACTGAATTTGTGAATCAAACTCTTCGGGAATATTATGAGAAAGTGGGAATTGAGCATCAAACATCTATTGCCGCACACCGAACAAAGCGGAGTTGTTGAAAGACGAAACCGTGCGTTAGTGGAAGCTGCAATGTTAATCAATGCTAAACTTCCAGATTACTTATGGGCTGAAGCTGTCTCAACTGCATGCTACACTCAAAACCGTTCAATGATTACAAAATGCCACAACAAAACACCATTTGAGCTTCTCCACAACCGTAAACCGAATCTCAAACACTTTCATGTTTTGGATCTCCTTTGCTATCCAATAATGATCGTGATGATTTTGGAAAGCTCAAAGCCAAAGCCGACATTGGAGTCTTTATTGGATATTGTGAAATTCTAAAGGTTACCGGATCTGGAATCGTCGTACAAAGAAAGTTATGGAAACGATTCATGCTAATTTTGATGAACTTCTGAAATGGCTTCGAGTATAACAGACTTGGAACCCGGTCACAACCGCAAACTTTCCCCAAACCCCATCATCACCGGTGATACAAGCCCTCACTTACTCGTCAACAAATGGAAAGGCTATTTGCTCCTCTGTTCAATGATGGCGATATTGATGAACGCGTGCTCGGTGTATCCGTTGTTTCCCGCTCAACCCGATAATACTCTAATACGATACACTGCTACAACAACTCTTGTTGAAGATGCACCACCAGTTGACTCTACAACAACAGTTGAACAAACCGCTTCCATTGATGTTCGAATGTACCCCACACTGATTTTGATCCAAATCGTTCTTTAACCTAGCTGCACTGAATCATCTACAAGCCATTTGAATCCTCAAAATCGCAGTGTATACAACATCAACCTTCCACACATCGGGACAAAAGACCATCCTTGAGAATATTATTGGCAACCCGAATCAACTGTAACGAGACAACGTCTTCACTCGATGGTGAACATTGCATTTATGCACTCACGTCGCCAATCTGAACCTAAAAACATTAAAGATGCAATGACAAAGGACAACTGGATTGAATCCATGCAAGAAGAACTCAACCAATTCAAGCGTCTTGAAGTATGGGAACTGGTTGAAAGACCAACAGGGGTCTTCGTCATTGGTCTAAAATGGATTTGGAAAAACAAATTGGATCTTTGAAGGAACCGTCATCGAAACAAGTCACGTCTGATGGCTAAGGGTTATAGACAGGAAGAGGGTATTGACTTTGAAGAATCATTTGCTCCGGTTGCTCGTCTTGAGGCATGTTCGATATTTCTCGTTTGCGGCTCATATGAACATCACGGTCTTTCAAATGGATGTCAAAACCGCTTTCGAATGGAACTAAAAGAAACGGTTTATGTTAGCTAGCCGAAGGATTCGTTGATCCCGAGTTCCCTAATCCATGTCTACAAACGAACAAAGCTCTGTATGGTCTCAAACAAGCTCCTCGGGCATGGTATGCGATAAGCTTATCATCCTTCCTTCTCATTGCCAATAATTTTACCAAAGGTTCGGTCGACCCAACTCTTTCATACAATATCACGGGGAACATATTTTAATTGTTCAAATTTATGTGGATGACATCATTTTGGGTCAACACATTTAAAATACTCAAATGCTTTTGCAAAACTTATGACAAAACATTTTGAAATGTCAATGATGGGTGAACTCATTCTTCCTTGGAATGCAAGTTCATCAATCACCCCGTGGTATTTTCTTGAGTCACTCCAAATATGCCCTTGAATTGTTACACAAATTTGGAATGCAAAACTGTGACACCTATGCCACACCAATGGCTCACATACCAAGAAGCTAGATGCTGATTTACATGGGAAATTGGTGGACCCTACCAAATACCGTAGTATTATTGGGTCTCTCATGTATCTAACAGCTAGCGATATTGTCTTTGCCGTATATCTTTGCTCCCATTATCGGTCGCGACCAAGCTGAAACCCACCTCTCGAGGCTAAAAGAATCCTCGATACATCAAGGGAACCATTAATTTGGGGAATCGGTATCCGAAGGATTCGGTTTTGAACTAATCGCTTTTTCGAGTGATCACGCAGGATGCTTAGACTCTTAAAAGTACTTCGGAGCTTTACAATTTCTTGGTGATAAACGGTGTCATGGCAATCGAAGAAGCGGATTGTACATCGCCGTCCTCAACCGGCGAGAATATGTAGCCACTTCGGCGTGTTGTGCTCAAGTCATTTGGATGAGAACACAACTCAAAGACTATGGTTACGTATTTGACGTAAATCCCGATGTACTGCGACAATTGGAGTGCTATTGCGATCTCGCAACTCGTTCAACACTCAAAATCAAAGCACATCGATCTTCGCTATCATTTCATCAAGGACCACGTGGAGCAGTGGTACTTGTTGAATTATATTTTGTGGAGTACGAATACCAATTGGCAGATCATCTCACCAAAGCCTTAGCTCCTGCTAGGTTTAATGAGTTGGTCCACCGGATTGGTATGCGGTGTTTGACTCAAGAGGAACTGGATGAACTCTTAAAACATTCTTAAAAACAGTCAAACACCAAAATCTCTTTTGTAAATAATTTTTCAAAAACAAAATACAAAAATATAAAATCTGATAAAACAACAAAAATATTCTTCTATCTATTTTTCTTTCAACATGGCAAGTACATCTCTTCCGTCAACACTCAAATCTTTCAAAATTCAGTATTTTTCCGATCAAGTGTTGAGGGGAGAAAATAAATATTAACTGCTTTCATAAAACCGTGTACTTGCATGTTACTTTATCCCGGTTGTTTCTTTAAATAATGGTGGTCACATTTATGGTTTTCTGACACTCCTCGGACTAAAATTTATAAACTTTCATTATTTCTTAAGTCAAGGGGAGTGTCAAAGTTATTTTCCTTAAATATTTTCGTTTGGTAACCAACATGGAAGTTAAAAGGCTTTGGATGAAAATGGAAAAGGTGGAGGGACTAATGTTGTCAAAAGCTCAAAGTTATTTTAAATAAAACTCCCCACCTAACTCATTTACATCACATTTATTTCCAAACCTAACTAATCCTACGCCTAAAAATTTGTTCAACAAATCGTGTGTTTTGGATCATCATATTGTAAGTGTTTTCATAATCTAAGTATTACAAGCAAGGGTTTTGAATTTTTGATGCAAATCCAACGGCTTAAAACGAGATATGTATGATTATTGTGTTCTACGCATATGCGTATGAACACATAATCTTGTTTATGTGTTTGTGGTTAAAAAGATAGTGTCAAAACGTTTTAATAACATCAATGATATCATTTTTATCCTCAAAATTCATACCCGAAACACTAATTGATTGATTTTGAAAACTAGGGTTTATGCGTGGTTTAGGTATTTTCAAATGTGAATGTTTTTGGTCATAAAGATAGTTTGTATGGTGGTTATTCATAGTTGAATTGATGTTATCCCTTTAAACTACCCGAAACACTAATTAATCGTTAATTTGAAAATTAGGGTTTAATGTTCTTGGTATTGGGTACTTTTGATTCATTGAGAGTTTGATGTTAAAACTTGGTCATAAACACTCTACATGCATTCTTAAGAACCACCGAAAAACTTTGGTGCAAATTCCTATGGCTAAAAATCTTACGCGTAATTCTTGAACTTTAGGGTTTTGGTTTACGCGTAAGACTTCTTACACGCGTAATATCTGCTTTAAATGATATGCTTTCATGCCATGAGTTGTAGAATGAATGTTTTGTTAATATTGATGTTATGATGATGTTATTTCAGGTTTGCTACTCGTAAAATCAGAATCAAGGTTGTTAGACATCTACGCATAAGGATCACCTTACGCCGTAGTAAGTTATGCGTAAGAGAAATCTTACTGGCGTAAGCGTAAGGTTCTACATAAGGGACTACGCGTATCCTGTGAAGGATATGCGTAACAGTGACCTCTACGCATAAGGTCTACTCTTACGAGTAAACCTTACGCGTAGGTTTTATATACGCGCTACGCGTAAGCTCTACGCATAAGGTCCCCTTTTCCTACGCGTAATATTTCTTACGCCGTAAGTCAGGATCCTACGCATAAGCTTGCATCTCACGCGTATATTTCTCCTTTACGCATAAGCTACCATTTCTACGCCTAAGTCTCGATTAAACCTTCATTATGAATTGTTACGCATGCAAACTTGTAAATAAATAAATCATAATGTCACGAAACCAATAATGTCACTAATAAGCTTAAACGTTTAATATGTTGTGAAGGATAAGTGATAACATAAACTTTAAAACTTAAAGTTAACTAACTCACGAAACTTTTCTCGACATCATTGGACTATTGAACAAACAAGTGACTTTGGACTCGTAACAATCATTGACATATCTCATTCAATAAGTAGACAATAAAACCTTCTGTTGACTAACATTATGTCTTTCGATATGTTGGTTCTTTTGGCTAAATGTTATTTCGATCACGACATGGCACTCAAATGAATGTGGATGCACCAAATGTTCTCACCATTGTGATATCTTTCCCACATGGTTATCCAATGAAGATTGGAAAGAACAATCTCAGAGTTGACTTTGAAACTCTCACCGCCGAGAATCTTCTTGTCTCATTGCGGTGAATATTCTCGAAGAATCCATCCCTTATCGAAACATGCTCACCAACTGCCATAGTCCTGAGATCTACATTCAGCAATTCGGAATACAATGCGAAAAGGTCAAAGGTCAAAATGTGCGGATGGACACTCAATCACAAACAAGTCACCATCACTCCTGCAGACTTTAGAGGTCCTCCTCATTCCCGACATCATACCAACTAAATACTCTGCTGCACCTGAAGAGACGTTCGCAATTCTTGATTGATATTGGGTATGACGAAGCTTCAGGAGTAATCAATAAGCATTCTCACGTGGATCTAAAGAACATTCCTCAGCCTTGGAGAACCCTTTATATCATCATCACAAAATCTTTCGGTCGCGTAATGGCGCTATGAGCATCCCAAGCTCGTGGAACTGCAAAATTTTGGGCTCTTGATCAACATGAAGAACATCGAAGTTGAAGCTCTGATATGGGATGACATGATGACATTCCTCAAAAAGCTTGGCTCAAAGATTCCTTATATCATATACACTAAACTGTTGATCCAGAAGAGCACTTGGATATAACCATCGACATCCCCAAGAGAATCAATGACCCGATAATCACGACATGTTGACTAGAACCCACTATAATAGTGATTTAAGGAGTCAACTACCAAGAAACAAGGTGTTGTGTTGCCGATCACCTTCTCGATGAAATCAAAAGCTCAACTCTTATAAAAGGTATCGGTTGCGTGGAAGAGAACAAAGTTGGTTTTCTTGATGACAAGCCTTCTGGTACACCTACCAGTAAAACCAGAAAAGGAAGTGTTGCAATCACTGAGAGTCAAAGGAAGTTCCCTAAGAGGAAATCTCCACTTAAAAGGAAAGTTCCTTCTAAGGAAGTTGTTCCTATTCTCCTACCCAAGCCTGAACCGCAAAGAAAGCTAATGGTGGATGAAAGCTCGAAGAAACAAATCGCATCGAGAAGAGACTTCTACTCAAAGCGCAAAGATGACGTAACTCCATCAACGTATCTAAACCTCCTAGTCCAATAGTGATAAAGGAAAAGAAAAGACTCTAGTACTTGTTGAACCTTAAGAAGAAAGAATCGGATGAAGAGCCACTAGAAACCGTACAGGGAAAAAGTTCAAATTTATTAGACTCCAACACGTGGCAAAAGAATTTGCTAAGGATCAAATGGGTGGCCCCGAGGATCAAGTGGTGGAGTTCAACCTACACCAGTCCTCGATGCGGTTAATCAACCCGATAAGGGATCTGGTGCCACCACTCATGAGCAACAACAACAACACGTGTGGAAGGATTCTATTGAGTTTATGACATTGAAGAACCGAAAAGGAAAAGTCGAAAAAGGTGACTTCTCGGTGATGAAACAAAGCATGAAGATGATTGAATGACTAAGTTCCGATAAAGATGACGAGATGGACTACGATGATACTTCTTCTAGACAGTCCAACACATCCCTAGGAAGAAACCTAACCTCCTAAAGACCCTGAGTCTCCTCACATCTCTTCGTCATCAGATTCTTCTTCTCACTCTTCACCACCACCATCAAAAAGATCAACCAAATCCACATCCAAATCAGTGAAGAAGCCAACTACCTCTTGGATCTCTCAAGCTAAGACACGAATCGTTAAAGCTGTCAAGCAGGTCGAGAAAGAAAGACATATCTACAAAGAAGTTGAGATTTTCTTGCTGACCGATACACGTATCTTCATGATGAGAATGACAAGATGCAAGTTGAAAGGGAGTATGAGCGAAGCTCATGAAAGATGATCTTCAAGGGAAATGGGCGAGATGATCAAAGGATACACTCACAAGTTCCTTCTTGGAGGTCGTTCCTAAACTACAAAGGAGATGTACACCGCATAACAACTTTATCCGAATCTATTGCATCTTGCCAAGCAAGCTATGAAATCAACTCCAATGCATGAAACATCAATCCGGTTGATCCACAATCTTCTCGGATGATGAATTGGTGAACCGGCTGGTAGCTCAAATGTCGAAGCGCTGCAACGTTTGCCTCCTACGAAGGTAAATTGTTTGAAGCATTCTTTGGAATACCAACTTGTCGATGCGAGAAGAAGTTGTAAGGCCTAAACGTCCAAGAGACGACGAAGACAAAGATAAGGATAAGGATAAAGAGCCCAAGCGTCGAAGAAGTCCGTGAATCATCCTCCATTTGATGCAATCGCCTCCACCCCAACGGACTCCTCAACAAAGATCTCCTCCTCGCCTTCTAACGAAAAACCTCGGGATTCGAGAGTTACCACCCCAGCACTTAGAAAACCGGTGATCACTTTGAGTATACGGGTGGTGACGATGAGGAATTCCATGAGCCCCAACAACAACCCATCTCTCCCCACAAGCTAAGAAACCGTAATCATCCTAAGGCCTAAGAAAAAGAAGAAGAAGGCCCTATGACGGCGTCTTATCATGGCTGGACGAGGATAACACTGAATTTGAATGGTTCTCGAAGCTTGTTGATTCTACACCCTACCCACGAAGGTCAAGATGTTAGAATGTTGTACATTGGAGCATGCTAAGTTCTTGCAAGAAAAATTCCGTGTGAAAAGATGACGAAATCCGAGTTGAAGCGAATCAAGAATGAAGCATTTCAACCGCTAAAAGACAGCTCGGAAAGTGCTATTGAAGTTGAGTATCACCTTGATAATATAGCACGAGCTATGTCTAACAACATGGATTGGCTCAACCCGAAGCAAACATCGACTTCACCAAACGGGACAACCCTCCATATTACACCGACTGGTCCAAACCTCTACCAAAAATTGGCCAACCAGATCAGCCTAGGATTCCATTCCGATATTTCTTCAACAAAGACTTGGAATTTCTTCTTCACGGTGGCGATGGTTCAAGGAAATACGCTACATCACGACACTTCCATTCCCTGCGCCATATACTCTAACTATATAGCCATCGAGGAAAGAGCTAACCACATGTTCTCCAACAATGTGGAAGCTTATGACCGTGATGCAATGTATGGGATTCACCATTGGCCGGAACGCCGAAGAATCTACTACGTGTCGCCAGGTTCTAAGTCTCAACATGAAGTGTTCAAGAGTTACTAAAGCAATATCGTTGCCATCAAACATGTTGATCTTTCGTCTAAATAGGACTACACTTTTCTCAAGAATATCATGTGGTCAAAAGGCAAGACGAAAGGGATTATGCATTCTCTGAAGCGGACTTTGAGAATTTGTCTCTCAACGACATTGAAGATCTGTATCTTGCCAAAGTACAGGGATCGCATGAGACAATTTTCAATTACTGAAGTACAACGTGAATACATCAAGTCCTTGCTTATCTTCATCGAGGCATAGTCAATCAAAGAGCGTGTAGAAGATCTCCACTTGTAGTTGAATCATATCGACCCGTGTCAACTTCACTCCACCTCAGCTAGATCTTCCCGACATCAACCAGCTTCCACAATACACTCTCATCACCAACCATTCTGAGTGGTTTACCTTAGTGAACTACACTGCAAGCTGCTTGATGGCGTGTAGAGATCTTCACAAGTTTGGGGATCATACACTGAAGAAGGTTAGGGACGGATTGGCTTATAGGTTGAAGGACATACATGAAGGAATTGGGTCACAAAAGCGATGGAATTCTAAAGAAAGACGGGATGTGAAGAGGATCATCACCATGATTGATGAAAGGTTGTATCGAAGGGATCGATTCGTAACGATTGAGCTTTGTAGGTGGTCGTCCCAAGGATTGCTCTCTCGCCGCTATCAACGCCCACGCATTCCTAGAAACATTGATGGACTTCCCGGTACCCCTTGACCTACTTCTATTTCATTATATTTTGGATGTGTGATTATATATGACTATGGCTTGTGCACACAATTACGGTGTACAACCCGCACCTGTAAATAAAGGACCCTATGGTACGCTTCAGTGCCACAATCCTTATAAAAGGAGCGAAAGCTTCTTACTTTTGAGTAAAACCTATCAAACCTTTCACTTTTCAAGGTTTTGCTCAAAAGAACAAGTACTTCCACTTATGATTTTCAAAACCTCAACCGTTTATATCACTTGTTGAGGGGAGTATTTGACTTAAAAACTTTGTTCACAAATTGTTCACAGTGTGTCAATCTTCCCACAAAAAACTCAAAATGGTCATATTTATTCTCAACATTTCTTCAAAAATAACATTTATATGCCATTTTTGAGGGAGAGAAAAAATTTATGTGATAAGAAATATGTTGTGTTTTGCAAATTGAATCCTCGTGTGCTAATAGACTTCAACCAACATGAATTGACGATCTTAGCATACATTCGAAAAGACTTTGTCTGACGGGTAATAATTTCCAAGCTAGTTCGCTAGTGATGTAAGCGTATCTCAGGACTAGTAGAATGTACCCATTCGAGAAGCTCTTGATAGACATGAACTTTGACGGGTTTGACAACCTTTCGAGGTTTGTCCACACCTTCAAGGTAGTTATTAGAGCTAGTTGTCACCTAAAAGCTTACAATGTAACTCTTTAACTATGCAACGTAACCGTGTCTCACGGGGAATTGTCTATCTTGAGTTGATCAATTCAAAAGTGCGCGCTCTTCTCTTCACCCTGTGCAGATTTCCTTAACTCTTAAGCACGTGTGGAGGGGAGTATTTATGCTAAAAGATAAAACTCTCACAGTGGTACAAAATGTTTTTCATTCACAAACACTTCGAGAGATTTTCATGAAAATGGTTTTATGGCAATGGAGTTATAAGGTGATTAAGGTTAGGAATAACCGTCCTATGATCCTTGCCAGCAGGAGGGATCTACCCAAAGGACACTACCAATAGTTAGAATTAGAAGTCCTTAGGTATGATTGTAAAAAGGAGAAAATGAGAATCGGAGAAAGAAGGAGTTGAAGAATTAAAAGAAATGCAAAGAAAAGGGTGAAAAGAAATAGCCCTCCAGATTATTCAACTTAGGGCGCATAATCGGGTTCAATTCATATGCTCTTGGTTGTCACTTAGATGACACCGGTATTAAAGATTAAAAGTCGTCATGGACCTAGTGACGCATGCACTAAACCTTCTTAGCCACTCAAGTTTCTCTCAAAAGAAGCTTGTTTCATTCTCACAGGGAACCCGACGTAAACTATCGGCTTTCTCTTAGAGATTGTTGGTATTGAAGAAGGAGACCCTCTCCCTAGTCTCCGCCAGAAAACCAAAATGCACTATTGAGTCTAGAGCCACGAGATTCATCAAAAGATCTCTTAGGTAACACTTGACATTTTATCACTTGTGTTCAACAATAAGAACTTGGTGGTACATTATCGAGTCCTACAGGATCTTAGCAATCTTCAGAACATTTATGAGAGGTTCACATTGTGATCCTTAGTGATTGAATGGAAACTCTGCCGGGTCAACATCAAACAACCACGACAGGCAGTCACTTCGGTAACTCCCGTGGATTACGCAGTGTGTCTCAAATGCGTCTATCGTGAGGTGATGCTTTGGTGTACCTCGGTGACTCATCGAACCGTAGATGTACTTTTACATCGCGTTATCTCACTTGTGGGACTCGGTTCAGAACGGCCTTTGTAAAAATTAGAGTTGTGTTTTCACACTATGTTGTTAACACTCTCGAAGTTCAAACTTGTAAGTGCGGAATCCGCTTATTACTAACCTTTCTTATGTTTACTTCTTATGGAAGCTCTGGGGCGGACTGATCGTGCAGATTCTTCACATGCTCATACCAACATCATCACTAATGGAAGGTTCTAACAAAAGGCAACACAAAAGTCGAATGATTCTTCGTCAACAAAGAATCTACAAAGTTTAAAGACTTAAAGAACTTCATCGATCTTGAAATCCAACGTTAAAAGAGCGTGTGAGCATGTTGAAGAATGACGTGGAGACACTGGAGCAGCAAGCTGATGCGAACAACAACAACATACTATCACTTTGAACAGATCAAAGAACAAAGAAATGATGGCGTCAAAGCAAAATACTTCAAAGAAACAATTTCTACAATGGGAGATTGTTCAAATCAAGGCAATTCTTCTCACAAGAAAGAAGAATGTCGAAGGCGTCAAAGCTACTATTACATCAACACCTTCACCGTTTGCATTCATTCATCACCAACACTTAAGGGGAGATTGTTGGAATCACTCCTAAACCTTAATTCAAGTGTTAGTGATTCATATGTAATAGTTAGCTTAATATGGCCTTTATGTTAGTAATTAGCCTTAGACTTATGTAGAAGGCCCATAAGCCTAGGCCTAGTCCAATAAGGAAAAGGAAGGGACTAGGAGTGTTGCCTTATCTCCCTCTCCTATAAATACTATGTAATAACCCTCACTTGAGGGTTGATTGTTCAATTGACTCTTTCATTACTCACGCATAACTCTTCTTTATTCATACGCGTAGTGTTTGTGCGGTTTGTTCATCCGATATCTTCTCTTAATACTTGTGTGTACATATATGGGAACCTAACAATCTGATGTTAGGAAAATTATCAGAGTTGATTTTCGTTATGCGCGTGATGTTTAAACGGTGGACCGTCCAAAATGAAACTTTATAACGATGTTTTCTTAATAACTTTTACGAAGATGATCTAACGATTGTCGAATTCTCAGGATATTACTACAATTTTATCTTAAGCGAGAATGTGAAATAAAAAATTTATGGATGAATAGTGTAAATGAATAGTAAATGAATAGTAAAGTGAATAGTAAATTCACCGTCGAAAATGAAAAGTAACCCAAAGTGCGGGTGGTTACAGTCTCCTCCATTGGAGAAATCGTCCTCGTGATTTAATTGTTACTGATGTTGATGCTCCTTCAAAAGGTGAGGGTACTTTCGACGCATTTGGTCTTCGTCGTTGTTTTTGTGGAGGCCCATGTAAATTCTTTTTACGCCACGTTGGGAGTTCCAACGAACTTTGAAATTTGGTATTCAACTCTGTTTTAGTTGTTTGATCTCTCGGTCCATGATCTCCATAGGTTGTTCAATGAAGTGTAGATCATTGCTGAGTTTGAGTTCATCGAGTGGAATAACTAACGATTCATCGGATAAACATTTCTTTAGGTTGGATACATGAAAAGTAGGATGTACATTGTTTTCAATAAGAGAAGGGGAGCTCAAGTTTGGATGCCACCTTCCCAGACCAACCCTTGCGAGGATTTTGAATGGACCTATGTATGTGGGTTTAGTTTTCTAGTTTGAATCGTATGACACCTTTCCAAGGTGATACTTTCAGCATAACCTTGTCTCCAACTTGGAATTCCAAGGTTTTGCGTCGCATATTAACCATCTTTTGTCTATCTCTTGCTTTTGTAACTGATTTTGACTTGTATGATTTTCTCGGTTGTTTCATTAATGAGTTCGACGTGAGTTGAACATCTCCCACTGGCCCAACGACAGTCGGCACTTTCGAAGTAAAACGTGTATCTTCAAAGTCTTTGCCTTGATACTCAGCGTGATAAGTCTATTGTAGGAGAATTTGACTTATGGTAAATGGTTATCCCATCCTTTTCCAAAGTCGATTATACAAGCTCGAAGCATGTCTTCCAGCGTTTGAATGGTTAAGCTTCGACCATCGGTTTGAGGGTGATAATGATGTACTCATGTCTAGGTTTGTTCGAGAGGCGTCTTGGAGAGGAAGTTTGAGGTAAATCTACCATCTGATCGGATATGATAGAATTGGTGCACCGTGTTTTAAGACTATTTCCTTGGTAACGTAAAATGTCGGTTTGATCCATCTTGTAAGTCTCTTTAATTGGTATAAAGTGTGCGGACTTTGTGAGACGATCCATGTGACAACCCGTACTTTCAGGTCATTTCTCGACACAATTCATGTCTCATTATTTCAACATTTATAGTAAACTTGGTTTACTTGTTTCAAATTCGCGTAACCTTAAAGGTTTAGCGGCGAATTCATGATCATAACATCACGTACATTTCATATGGACTAAGATTAGTCTACATTTCATTGACATCGTTTGCATCACGATAATTCATTCATGACATTTCATTTCACATTTAACGCGTAATTTTTATATTTAATAATCGTTATCGCGTGAGTTATTATTTTAACATTTAACCCGTTACTTTCAAAAATGATCCCGATGTATTTTAAACTTACATTTAGTTCATAAAAACTATATTTTTAGTTTTCCTAGTGTTTTGAATTTATTTGGTACACAAATCGTTAAAGTTAAATTATTACGATGTTCTCTTAAAAAATTATCGATAATTATTTTAGCACTCAAATTTCACAAGGAATGTATTTTTACAATTTTTATTATCTCATTACATCCTACTTTTGATCTTTTAAACATCTCTTTTACTTAAAAATTTCCATTTACATATACTTGTACACTTTACTTACACATTTCTTAATATTACACAAATATATACATATTTATACATATGCAAGTACATGAGTTTAAAAAAAAAAATACAAAATATCTACATCCCTCCCCTTGGCCGACAAGGGAGGGGTGTATTAATGATTGCATGGTTGTGATTGTTAAAAACCTTACACTACCTAAAAGTCTTACTTAACACATTTTATCATTCACTTCATTTCATTTCACAAGTGTTAGAAAAAAAATTTGTTTTTCTCTCTTCTTGGGTCTCCATAACCGGTCACACAAAGAGCTCCAAAGGGATCAAAGATTTTCAAGTTCAAGTGTTATATCAATCTAGTTTATACTCTTTATTTGGTTTTGAAATAAAAACCAAGAGTATTTAGGATTATCCTTGTTACTAGCACCTCATCATATTCATTTGTAAGCATATTTCTTTCATTTTCATGTTCCTTTATCATTTCATATTCATCTTTTCATTTTTGGAGCAACATGCAAGACATATGTGATTTATACCATTTTTTCTTGATTTTAGAGTATATATATATATATTTGGTCATCCTATAATTATCCCCATGGTATTGGTTGGTCTTGATGATGTCTAGGAACCCATGACACCCTAAGAAGGTGTATGGTAGGAATAGATTAGCTTTGGAGTTGATTTGAAGGGATTAGAATAGGTTTTGTCCGAGAAAAACTATTTTGATAATATATAAATAGGTTCTGTCCTTGTTTCGATTTTCTGGAAAATCCGACAGTTGGTACGAAACTTTGGCCTTGATATTTAGAAAATATACTTTAAAAGCGAATCCGTGGCGCTTGAGCGGAATAAAACGGACTTATAACTTGAAGAAGTTATGGATTTTACAAGTTTGACGCGAAAATTATAGTTTTCGAAATTTCAGCATGCTTTTTACATTGTTGGGTCAAAAAGAGCCTTAAGCTTCACAAATTATTTCGACTTGTCAAAAATATATTAGTATACTTTGATCTGAAGCTAAGGGCGTATTATCGTGAAAACGGTTTGAAGCGACAAAGATATGCACGTTTTCATAAAGTTGCCGTAACTATTATTTTCTGAAAATCTATATTATTTTTACGTTACAAGTGTTACATTAGTATAACGACCATGTTCTTTTTTACGAGGTTGTGAAACTTTTGGAGCGAAATGTCTTCTAGTAAAATCAATTTCACCGGTCATATTTTTCAAAACAACAAGCTGTTTGTAAAGCGGAGTTATAGTAAATTAATTACGGATGTTCAAACTTGGCCGAAACTCATTTTTCTGCACAACAATTCAACAAAATCACTATCTTTAACCCTTAATATCTTTATGTTCGAAACCTTTTGGACGAAAACTCCTGAACTGAAACTTCTAGATATCGATACAAACTTTCCAAAACCGTCGAGTTCGTTCTCTAACGATCGACGTACACCGTTTTACGGCTAGTTTTCCAAAGCCATTTTTGTTAAATTCATGATTTTTCCGACGACATTGTTTTGCGTCGAAAAGTGAAAATTTCACCATAAATCATTATAAAACCATTGTAGGATGACATTTTGATGTAAAAACTTGAAAAGTCATTTTTGAAGGGTCAAGACGTCAAAAGAGTATTTTAACGACAAGTAATATTTTTAAAAACTCGTAAATGGTATAAATAACATACGAAATGCATGCATAACATTACATTGCAACTCATGACATATCATATCATTATAATAGGTCGGTTAGCATCACATTATAACCTCGGTGTACTCACTTTTGCCGTTATTCCAGTTTATCCAAGTGAGTTTTCATAGCCCCGTATTACACTTTTAATTATTTTCAAACCTACAGGGGAGAATACATTGCACAACATTTTTATTACGATACCAAGTACATTAAATTCATTACATTGCTTAAGTTACCGCATTTGCCAATTGAAAGTCCCCATTACATGAACATGAACCGTTAATCTTTGAAGCGAGGATGAGTGGATAGATCTATCGAGGGTGGCGCCTCCATCCGGGTTGGTGAATCCCAACTTGTCATACGGATGCATTTCATTTGATAACATTACGGAGTTGTCTGGCAAACACTCTGCAGGGGCATACATTATGAACAGTCTAGTTTCGGGGTCATGGGCTTATTGCAATTGTAACATTTTTACGTGACTTGAGGGTCATGCACGATCTATACTTGTGTAATCGTATAAAACATTTACATAAACCTATGATTTCTCACCAACATTATTGTTGACCGTTTTAGCAATGTATTTTCGGTAAGCTGAGGCATTATCATTATGACATGGTTTAGGGACCTACATTTTGAGTCGCGGCGTCGACTTACATATTTGTACATTATGGCACTTTATTTCAAAACATCGTTTGGAATTGTAATATATTTGTATTTCCGCAAACTTTCTAAACCTTTTGGGACCATGTTGTAACTCTGAACGCTTTTGTTAAATATCCAACGATGTGTTTTTAAAACGACACTTTAGGTCGTTCAATATAACTGTGATGTGGTGCTATGACGTCAATCCCCGAATTCCATTCCGCTGCAAAAAGCAGTAAATTGGGGGTGTGACAGATTGGTACGAGCTACTGATTATAGAGAACTAGGTAGCATCATTGACCCTAGACTATAGCTACATTATCATAGCATCTCATCATTTCATCATAGTGCATATTCACTTTTCATGCGGATTCACTTACACTTTATTCGAGATTATTTACTTTTATTTCACATCGGTTGTCACAGACATGTCTTTAGATTCACATCCCATCACCATATCATCGGACTCTAGCTCGGATGATGTCCCAAATAACCCTATCATGGATGATGTTTCATCACACTCCACTGAGATCGTATCTTCCATTGGCTCTACTCCAGCCTTTCCACCTCGTATGACCGACACGGGCCGAACCCTTCGAGGAGGGCGAGGTTGCACCCACTCCTCATGTTAGCCCAGTTCACGATCCGATACACCCACCATCACCCTTGCTAGCACCATCATCACCATCATCATCATATTTTCTTAGAGATCCTTTGCCTCGACGGACTTGCCGCCCAAAAGCGTGCTCGTTTGATATCCCTACACCACCATCACGAGCCCGAGCCACCTGTTAGGTTCGAGTTAGAGCTCTAAGGCTGCAGCTGCTCGACCTTCTACCCAGAGGCATTAGGAGCCCGTATTGATAGTCGCAGATTGATAGATAGGTTGTCGCGACAGTTGGAGGCTTGTCGGTAAGCGGGGTTGAGACCATTGCGGAGGAGGTCGAGGGCCTAGTGTTAGGCAGGGTTTCTATTGATTTGTCACATGAGTATTGAGAATAGGCAGGTTAGAGGACAGGGAAAGTATTGCTTCTTTGCAGGGTCAGATTGGAGAGTTGAGGAGTTTGGTGGATAGTTTGACTACTCAGGTTCGTGATCTTCGAGGATGGCCGTAGAGGCGGCGACACCATGAGGTGCCTTATGTAGACTTTCGTCATGTATAGTTTTGACCATTATTATCCTAGTCACGAGGTGTGTGACGTAGTTTAAAGAACTTGTTGTATTTTGGTTGTTGTACAAACAAATGTATCAAGTATTGACTCTACTATGTATGAATGGTTATTATTATCTATGATATCGGTCCATGTAGGCCGAAATTTTCATGTATATTATCCGCGTGTGTTGTGATTATATTTGTGATATTTCGTTATTGTTCCGTTGTGATTCCATTTATTTTATGCATGTTGTGGTTGTGGATATATTTGTATGATGGTTGTTTCTACTTACGAGTTCTCATGATTGTTTCATCTTGTGATTTTGAAGAGTTATGGCGCCTAAGAAAGCCACAGCTGAAATGACCCAAGCAGCAATTCAAAAGTTGGTGAATGATAGCATTGCTAATGCACTAAGAGTCGAAAGGGAAACGCTTTGCTGCTGCTGGAAGCCGCTAGTAGCTCTTTACTGGTAATGGGAGGATCTGGGGTTAAGAACTGTTCTTACAAGGATTTCAAAAGTGGTGATCCCACTAAGTTTCGAGGTACCGAGGGAGCAACAGCAATGGTTCGATGGTTCAAAAAATTGGAATCGGTGTTCTTGCTTTGTAACTGTCCGGATGATAGTAAAGTTAAGTTTGCTACGAGCACATTACTCGATGGAGCGTTGTCATGGTGGAATTCATACGCTCAACCGATTGGAATGGAGAATGCTTTCAAGCTTACTTGGGAGGAATTCAAGGGTTTGGTGACTAAGAAGTTTTGTCCTCGAACGGAAGTGAAAAAGTTGGAGACGGAGTTCTATGAATTGGTCACTATTGGGTATGATATTGAAACTTACATTCGGAGATTTCAGGAATTAGCCGCGTTATGCCCGTCAATGGTATCGGATAATGAAAAGTTACTAGAGGCTTTTATTGGAGGACTTCCCGAGGTTATACAAGGAGATGTGACTTCGTTTGATCCACAAACAATTGAGGAAGCTATTCGAGTGACTCAGAAGTTGATGGCACAAGTGGTGAAGAGAGGTAAGTACACCACTACCAACCGAAACAACAACCCCAACAACCGCTACAATTTCAACAACAACAGAGGCAACTACAACAACAATAGCAACAACAACAAGCATAAGTGGGACAACACAAGGGGTAGGAATGCTACTCAACAACCACCCAAAAGGCAAGAAGTTGCTAAGGTTTATGCTGCGGGTCAAAAGGAAGGAAAAGGGTATTCGGGGGTTTTGCCGAAATGTAATAAGTGTTCAAGTCATCACAATCCGGTCGATGTCACGATCCATGTGAGAAATTGCAAGAAAGTTGGTCACCGAACTGGGGATTGCAGGTTGCCAACTATGGGGAAAATGAAACAACAAGTTACATGTTTTGGTTGCGGGGAACGTGGACACTACAAGTATGAATGTAAGAAGGGAAGGAATCAAGGAAATCCGAATCGAGGAGGTTTGGCACCAGGAAGGGTTTACGTCATTGGAGGCGGAGAAGATAGGGAGGACCGAATGTCATAAGGCGTTTCTTCTCAATAATCGTTACGCTGCAGTTTTATTTGATTCGGGTGCCGATAAAAGTTTTGTGTCCAATGCATTTGCACCTTTGCTCAACATTAAGCCAACCACCTTAGATACATCATACATTGTCGAATTAGCTAATGGTAATTTAGTTAGCACCAACACCATTGTCCGCGGTTGCACATTCAATTTTCTTAATCATCCCTTCAACATAGACCTCATGCCCGTAGAACTTGGTAGCTTTGACGTCGTCATCGGCATGGACTGGTTATCTAAACATCGTGCAAAGATCATTTGTGATGAGAAAGTTGTTCATCTTCCTTATAACGGCGAGACTTTGATTATTCGTGGGGAACGGGGTGGAACTAGAATTAGTATCATATCGAGCATCAAAACCGAGAAGTACATTAAGAAAGGTTGTCATGCTTTCTTAGCCCATGTAACCGAGAAGAAGTCGGAGGAGAAGCGACTTGAAGATGTACCTATTGTCCGTGAATTTTCTGAAGTTTTTCCCGAGGATTTACCGGGACTTCCACCGGCACGTCAAGTAGAATTTCATATTGACTTAGTGCCCGGGGCTGCACCGATTGCGCGAGCACCGTACCGTTTAGCACCATCCGAAATGCAAGAGTTGTCTAATCAATTACAAGAGCTTCTAGACAAAGGATTCATTAGGCTGAGTTCCTCGCCTTGGGGAGCACCGGTCTTGTTTGTGAAGAAGAAGGATGGATCCTTCGAATGTGCATAGATTATCGAGAGTTGAACAAGTTAACGGTGAAGAATCGTTACCCACTCCCTAGAATTGATGACTTGTTCGATCAGTTGCAAGGTTCTAGTATCTATTCCAAGATTGATCTCCGGTCGGGTTATCATCAACTTCTAGTTCGGGAAGAGGATATTCCTAAAACAGCGTTTAGAACACGTTACGGTCATTACGAGTTTCAAGTGATGCCGTTTGGATTGACTAATGCACCTGCGGTATTCATGGATCTCATGAATAGAGTTTGTAAACCGTATTTGGACAAGTTTGTTATTGTGTTCATCGACGACATATTGATCTACTCAAAGAGCAAAGAAGAGCACGAAGAGCATTTAAGGACGATTTTAAGGCTACTCAAGAATGAGAAGTTGTATGCCAAGTTTTGAAGTGTGATTTTGGAACCACAAAGTGCAAATTCTTGGTCACATCATTGATAGTCAAGGACTACAAGTTGATCCGGCAAAGATTGAAGCCGTAAAAGATTGGGCTACTCCAACAAATCCTACAGAAATTCGACAATTTCTAGGACTAGCAGGGTATTACCGAAGGTTCATCGAAGTTTTTTTCGAAGATAGCGAGACCTTTGACCAAGTTGACACAGAAAAACAAGAAGTATGAATGGGGAAAGAAACAAGAAGTTGCTTTTCAGTTGTTGAAGCAAAAGCTTTGCAGTCGCGCAATTTTAGCACTACCCGAAGGAATTGAGAACTTTGTTGTATATTGTGGCGCTTCGCATAAAGGACTTGGGGCTGTTTTAATGCAAAACGAGAAGGTGATAGCGTATGCTTCTCGACAACTTAAGACTCATGAGAAGAATTACACCACTCATGATCTCGAGTTAGGAGCCGTAGTTTTCGCGCTCAAGATTTGGAGACACTACCTCTACGGTACAAAGTGCACAGTGTTTACGGACCACAAAAGTTTGCAATATATTCTTGATCAAAAGGAGCTTAATATGAGGCAACGTCGTTGGTTGGAGTTACTCAGCGACTATGATTGTGAAATCAAGTATCACCCGGGAAAAGCCAATGTTGTGGCTGATGCTCTTAGTCGGAAAGAGAGGCCTAAACCTTTAAGAGTTCGATCATTGGGAATGACGATTATTTCTCCTTTACCATCGAAAATCCATGAAGCACAGATCGAAGCACTTAAGGAAGAAAACCGACCAAGTGAAAAGCTTTATGGAATGCCCGAAAGCGCAAATGGTTTTGTAAAGAGAGCAGATGGAGTATTATGTTTCAAGGATAGAATGTGGGTTCCATTATATGGCGGAATACGAGAATTGATTATGCATGAGTCGCATAAGTCAAAGTATTCTATTCATCCAGGATCGGATAAAATGTATCAAGATCTTAAGAAGCTTTATTGGTGGCCGAACATGAAAGCGGATATTGCCACGTACGTTAGCAAATGCCTTACCTGCTCTAAGGTAAAAGTCGAATATCAAAAGCCTTCAGGATTACTCCAACAACCGGAAATTCCTCAATGGAAATGGGAACGCATTACAATGGACTTTGTTACGAAACTCCCTAAGACATCGGGAGGTTACGATGCTATTTGGGTAATTGTTGATCGCCTTACCAAATCAGCCCATTTCATGCCAATTAGAGAGACTTATTCTATGGAGCAACTCACTAGGCTTTATGTCAAGGAAATAGTCTCGAGGCACGGAGCACCAATTTCTATCATTTCCGACAGAGATAGTCGATTTACTTCAAACTTCTGGAATTCATTGCAAGATTCATTGAACCGAGTTAGAGATGAGCACATCATATCACCCACAAACCGACGGTCAAAGTGAAAGGACAATTCAAACGCTAGAAGATATGCTGAGGGCATGTGTAATTGATTTTGGAAATGGTTGGTCTAACCATTTGCCATTGATAGAATTCTCGTACAACAATAGTTATCACACCAGTATAAAGATGGCACCATTCAGGCACTCTATGGTCGAAAGTGCCGATCACTGTTTGTTGGGCGAGGTAGGAGACGCACAACTTACTTGGTCGAAAAATGGTACGGGAAACAACCGAAAAGATAGTTCAAATTCGTGATAGACTCGAAGCGCCAGGAGTCGACAGAAAAGTTACGCAGATGTTAGGCGCAAAGAATTGGAATTTCAAGTGGGCGACAAGGTTATGTTGAAAGTATCGCCTTGGAAGGGCGTGGTACGATTTGGAAAGCGTGGAAAGTTGAACCCGAGGTACATTGGACCATTCAAGGTTTTGGCGAGTTGGTCCGTAGCTTATCGACTTGAACTTCCGTCAGAACTCGGTCATGTGCACAACACGTTTCACGTTTCAAACTTGAAGAAATGTCTTTCGGACGAATCGCTTGTTATTACATTGGACGAAGTTCACTTGCGACAAACTCAATTTTGTGGAAGAACCTGTAGAAATCATGGACCGCGAGGTCAAGCGGTTGAAACAGAGTCGTATTCCTATCGTGAAAGTTATTTGGAATTCTCGAAGAGGTCCTGAGTTTACTTGGGAGCGGGAAGACCAGATGCGACGCAAGTATCCTCATCTTTTCACCGACACCGTTAGACCTAACAACGATTGAATTCAGGGACTGAATTCCTTTTTGGATGGGCGAATGTGACAACCCGTACTTTCAGGTCATTTCTCGACACAATTCATGTCTCATTATTTCAACATTTATAGTAAACTTGGTTTACTTGTTTCAAATTCGCGTAACCTTAAAGGTTTAGCGGCGAATTCATGATCATAACATCACGTACATTTCATATGGACTAAGATTAGTCTACATTTCATTGACATCGTTTGCATCACGATAATTCATTCATGACATTTCATTTCACTTTATACGCGTAATTTTTATATTTAATAATCGTTATCGCGTGAGTTATTATTTTAACATTTAACCCGTTACTTTCAAAAATGATCCCGATGTATTTTTAAACTTACATTTAGTTCATAAAAACTATATTTTTAGTTTTCCCAGTGTTTTGAATTTATTTGGTACACAAATCGTTAAAGTTAAATTATTACGATGTTCTCTTAAAAATTATACGATAATTATTTTAATCACTCAAATTTCACAAGGAAAGTATTTTTACAATTTTTATTATCTCATTACATCCTACTTTGATCTTTTAAACATCTCTTTTACTTAAAAATTTCCATTTACATATACTTGTACACTTTACTTACACATTTCTTAATATTACACAAATATATACATATTTATACATATGCAAGTACATGAGTTTAAAAAAAAAAATACAAAATATCTACATCCCTCCCCCTTGGCCGACAAGGGGAGGGTGTATTAATTGATTGGCATGGTTGTGATTGTTAAAAACCTTACACTACCTAAAAGTCTTACTTAACACATTTTATCATTCACTTCATTTCATTTCACAAGTGTTAAAAAAATTTGTTTTTCTCTCTTCTTGGGTCTCCATAACCGGTCACACAAAGAGCTCCAAAGGGATCAAAGATTTTCAAGTTCAAGTGTTATATCAATCTAGTTTATACTCTTTATTTGGTTTTGAAATAAAAACCAAGAGTATTTAGGATTATCCTTGTTACTAGCACCTCATCATATTCATTTGTAAGCATATTTCTTTCATTTTCATGTTCCTTTATCATTTCATATTCATCTTTTCATTTTTGGAGCAACATGCAAGACATATGTGATTTATACCATTTTTCTTGATTTTAGAGTATATATATATATATTTGGTCATCCTATAATTATCCCCATGGTATTGGTTGGTCTTGATGATATCTAGGAACCCATGACACCCTAAGAAGGTGTATGGTAGGAATAGATTAGCTTTGGAGTTGATTTGAAGGGATTAGAATAGGTTTTGTCCGAGAAAAACTATTTTTGATACGTATATAAATAGGTTCTGTCCTTGTTTCATTTTTCTGGAAAATCCGACAGTTGGTACGAAACTTTGGCCTTGATATTTAGAAAATATACTTTAAAACGAATCCGTGGCCGCTTGAACGGAATAAAACGGAGTTATAACGAGAAAGTTATGGATTTTACAAGTTTGACGACGAAAATTATAGTTTTCTGAAATTTCAGCATGCTGTTTTTACATTGTTCGGGTCAAAAACGAGCCTTAAGCTTCACAAATTATTTCGACTTGTCAAAAATATATTAGTATACTTTGATACGAAGCTAAGGACGTATTATACGTAGAAAACGGATTTGAAACGACAAAGATATGCACGTTTTCATAAAGTTGCCGTAACTATTATTTTCTGAAAATCTATATTATTTTTACGTTACAAGTGTTTCATTAGCTGTAACGACCATGTTTCTGCAGTTTTTAACGAGGTTGTGAAACTTTTTGGAACGAAATGTCTTCTAGTAAAATCAAGTTCACCGGTCATATTTTTCAAAACAACAAGCTGTTTGTAAAGCGGAGTTATAGTAAATTAATTACGGATGTTCAAACTTGGCCGAAACTCATTTTCTGCACAACAATTCAACAAAATCACTATCTTTAACCCTTAATATCTTTATGTTCGAAACCTTTTGGACGAAAACTCCTGAACTGAAACTTCTAGATATCGATACAAACTTTCCAAAACCGTCGAGTTCGTTCTCTAACGATCGACGTACACCGTTTTACGGCTAGTTTTCCAAAGCCATTTTTGTTAAATTCATGATTTTTCCGACGACATTGTTTTGCGTCGAAAAGTGAAAATTTCACCATAAATCATTATAAAACCATTGTAGGATGACATTTTGATGTAAAAACTTGAAAAGTCATTTTTGAAGGGTCAAGACGTCAAAAGAGTATTTTTCGACGACAAGTAATATTTTCAAAACTCGCAAATGGTATAAATAACATACGAAATGCATGCATAACATTACATTGCAACTCATGACATATCATATCATTCGTAATAGGTCCCGGTTAACGCATCACATTATACCTCGGTGTACTCACTTTTGCCATTATTCCAGTTTACCAAGTGAGTTTTCATAGCCCGTCGTATACACTTTTAATTATTTTCAAACCTACAGGGGAGAATACATTGCACAACATTTTTATTACGATACCAAGTACATTAAATTCAATTACATTGCTTAAGTTACCGCATTTGCCAATTGAAAGTCCCCATTACATGAACATGAACCGTTAATCTTTGAAGCGAGGATGAGTGGATAGATCTATCGAGGGTGACGCCTCCATCCGAGTTGGTGAATCCCAACTTGTCATACGGATGCATTTCATTTGATAACATTACGGAGTTGTCTGGCAAACACTCTGCGGGGCATAGATTATGAACAGTCTAGTTTTACGGGTCATGGGCTTATTGCAATTGTAACATTTTTTACGTGACTTGAGGGTCATGCCTGATCTATACTTGTGTAGTCGTATAAAACATTTACATAAACCTATGATTTCTCACCAACATTATTGTTGACCGTTTTAGCAATGTATTTTCAGGTAACTGAGGCATTATCATCATGACATGGTTTAGGGACCTACATTTTGAGTCGCAGCGTCGACTTACATATTTGTACATTATGGCACTTTATTTCAAAACATCGTTTGGAATTGTAATATATTTGTATTTCCGCAAACTTTCTAAACCTTTTGGGACCATGTTGTAACTCTGAACGCTTTTGTTAAATATCCAACGATGTGTTTTTAAAACGACACTTTAGGTCGTTCAATATAACTGTGATGTGGTGCTATGACAGTCAATCCCCCAGGAATTCCATTCCGCTGCAAAAAACAGGTAAATTGGGGGTGTGACAATCCAATATGACCCAAATGGAGTCATAACCGTTGGATGTCTTTGGGAGTTTAGTGATAAAATCCATTGTGATTCGTTCCTATTTCCATATCGGAATCTCGTGTTGTTGCAAGAGACCGGATGGTTTTTGGTGTTCAGCCTTTAGTTTGGAACAAGTAAGGCATTCTTGACGTAGGTGGCAATGTCGGCTTTCATGTTTGGCCACCAGTAGAGTAGTTTTAGATCATGATACATCTTATCAGATCCTGGATGTACGGAATATTTGGATTTGTCGGATTCAAGCATGATTAAATTTCGTAGGCCACCATAAAGTGGTAACCAAATTCGTCCTTGGAAGCATAAAGTTCCGTCGGAACGGGTTTCAAATTTCTTCTGTATCATGCCATCCAATTTCTCCTTCTCAATGTCTTGTTGTTTCACCGCTTCGGCTTGAGCATTGAGTATTTGAGCAGGGAAATTTGAATTGATGGTTATGACTAAAGCTCGAACACGTAGAGGTTTAACCTTTTCCTTCCAGCTCAGGGCATCTGCTACTACGTTGGCTTTTCTCGGATGATAGCGAATGTCGCAATCATAGTCACTCAGCAATTCCAGCCATCGTCGTTGCCTCATGTTTAATTCATTTTGATCGAGAATGTGTTGGAGACTTTTGTGGTCGGTAAACACAGTACATCTAGTACCATATAGATAGTGTCTCCAGATTTTAAGTGCAAAGACTACTGCTCCTAACTCCAAGTCATGAGTATTGTAGTTTTTTTCATGTTTCTTGAGTTGTCGTGAAGCATAAGCCATGAATTTTTCTCGTTGCATGAGCACGGCTCCCAATCCTTGGTGTGAAGCATCACAATAGACTACAAAATCTTCGATCCCATCTGGCAATGCTTGAATAGGGGCACTACAAAGTTTTTGTTTTAGGATTTGGAAAGCTTCTTCTTCATCTTCGTTCCAGATGTACTTCTTGTTTTTCTGAGTTAGCGTAGTCAAAGGTTTGGCTATGGAGGAAAACCCCTCAATAAACCTTCGATAATAACCGGCCAAACCTAGAAATTGACGAATTTCTGTAGGTGTCGTAGGTGTTGGCCAATCCTTGATAGCCTCAATTTTAGCGGGATCAACATGTAGACCTGTGCTATCAATAACATGCCCAAGGAATTGTACTGACTGAATCCAGAATTCACATTTAGAGAATTTTGCGTACAACTTCTCTTTCTTGAGCAAATCTAAAATCGTTCTCAGATGATCTTTATGTTCTTCTTCGCTTTTGGAGTATATGAGAATGTCATCGATGAATACTATCACAAACTTTTCCAAGTATGGCTTACACACCCGATTCATGAGATCCATGAATACTGCTGGTGCATTCGTCAAGCCAAACGGGATTACTTGGAACTCGTGATGACCATAGCAAGTTCTAAAGGCTGTTTTTGGAATGTCTTCTTCTCGAACCTTAACTTGATGGTAACCCGATCGAAGGTCTATTTTTGAATAATAGGTCGAACCTTGTAGTTGATTGAATAGATCGTCGATTCTTGGCAAAGGCTATCAATTCTTTATGGTTAATTTGTTTAGCTCACGATAGTCGATACACATTCGTAACGATCCATCTTTCTTTTTCACGAACAAGACGGGAGCTCCCCAAGGTGAGGAACTAGGTCGGATAAACCCCTTGTCCGAAAGTTCTTGTAGTTGATTTTCCAATTCTTTCATCTCGGATGGTGCCAGTCTATAGGGTGCACGGGCCACTGGCGCCGCTCCTGGCACTAAATCAATTTGAAACTCCACTTGGAGTGATGGTGGAAATCCGGGTAAGTCTTCAGGGAAAACTTCAGGAAATTCACGAGCGATAGGAACGTCCTCAAGTTGTTTTTCTTTGGATTCCTTCTCGGTAACATGAGCTAGAAATGCGTAACATCCTTTTTCAATGTACTTCATGGTTTTCATACATGAGATGATGTTTAAGCGAGTTCCACTTTGATCACCACGGATGACCAAAGTTTCATTGTTACAAGGAATGTGAACAATTTTTTCTCCACATATGATGTTGGCTAGATGCTTTGACAACCAATCCATGCCAATAACCACATCGAAACTTCCAAGTTCGATTGGCATGAGATTGATGTTGAATGGATGATCTAAAAGGTTGAGGGTACAGTTTTGGAGTATAGTATTGGTGTTTACTAAGTTTCCATTGGCTAATTCAATACTATAGTGAGTATCCATAGTGGTTGGTGCAATATTAAGTAAAGGTGCAATTTTGGAAGATATAAAGCTCATATCAGCACCGTAATCGAATAAGACCTTAACAAGATGATTATTGAGTGAAAACGTACCAGTGACTACGTTCGGGTCTTGTTGAGGTTCACCGTTGCCCATAACATAGGCTCTACCACGAGCATCTCTACCTTGTTGGCCACGGTTTTGAGGACAATTGGGTTTGACATGTCCTTTCTCCCCACACCCGAAACATGTAACTATCGGTTGAAGATTAGCCCCAGTAGCCACAACCTTGCTTCTACAGTCTTTAGCAAGATGTCCTGGTTTTTCACACTTGCGGCACTAGGCTGGGCAAGGACCCATATGATGGTAGTTGCATTTATTGCCCTTTGGGTAGGTTCCACCATAATTTCCTCTAGCTGGTGCTGCAACATAAGCCGTTGAGGCTTCTTGTCTTTTGTTTTATTGCTGATGGTGTTGGGTGTTACGATTTTGGTTGTTGGAAGGGTTTCTTTGGTTGTTATCCCATTGTCGTTTGTTGTTGTTGTTTCGGTTGTTGTTGTTGTTGGTATGGTTGTTGTTATTACGGTAGTTGGTGTTGTTGGTGGTAGTGCTGAGATTCTGTCTTTGGGTAGCTCCTGTTCGAACCACTTGATCCATGAGACTTCGAGACATTCGCATAGCATCATCAAGTGACTTTGGATCAAACGATGTCACGTTTCCCTGGATGATAGGCGTTAGTCCCTAGATATATCTCTCTAACAGCTTTTCAGTTGTTGGAACCATTGATGGACATAGTATCGCCAATTATTGAAATCGAAGGTTGTAAGTAGCAATGTCAACACCTTTGAGAACATGGTTCCAGAACTCCACTTCCAATTTATGTATCTCACTACGAGGGCAATACTCCTTGATCATTAAACCCTTTAGAGCAACCCAAGAGATTTGATAAGCACTCATGATGCCTATTGGTTGAGCAACTGCATTCCACCATGATAATGCCTGATCCAGTAGTGTACAAGTGACATATTGAACCTTGTCACTTTCAGCGCATTTGCTGATTGAGAAAACAGATTCCATTCTTTCAAACCAGCGATTTAAACCCACGGCTCCTTCTGAACCCTTGAAATTTGTGGGTTTGCAACTCATAAATTCTTTGTATGAGCAACCTCTAGTTGCACTAGCTGCGGCAAGCCTAGCAACTTCAGCGGCAGCGGCGGTTTCAGCCGCAGCGGCGGTTTCAGCCGCAGCGGCGGCCGGCCTTCAGGCGGCGGCGGCAACCGGCGGCTGCGGCCAGCGGCTGCGGCGGCCAGGCTGCGGTTGTTGCGGCAGCGGTAGCGGCGGCTGCAGCAGCGGCGGCCGGCGGCAGCCAGCGGCTATGGCGCTCATTCCGCGTTAATTGCTGCATTCACTCGGGTAGTAATCATTCGCTCAATGGCAGCTGGAGTCATTGGTTGAGGTGCTTTAACTTTCTTTGGCGGCATGATTCTATCAAAAAGAGATATCAAGAGTTATAAAAAGATCATGATTTTTTATGGAAGGTTAGAAATAATAAAGTTTGGAGTTTTAAACCATAACACATGATAGCATAAAACAAGAGTTTTTATTCACATAACGTTGATTCATTTACAAAATCGAAACCTATTACAAGCCTCTTCAAAATTTACTAACTGAAACTTTCAGTTTAGTAATTTCAACGTTTTACTACTGCTAGCTATTACATGAGTTACTTAGAACTAACTGAGTCTAATCAGTTTAGTGATTACAAAAGATTACTATTAAAATGCTAATCTATTTCGGGCTTGGTGGTTTTTGTGGTGGTTGAGAATTCCCTTTGACCGCAAGAGCATCAATACTATTATTGTTCCAACGGCACATATCAGGGTATGTATTTTCAATCCATGATCGTAATTGGTGTAGCTCTTTCTCTAGCCTATTCTGATCAATCCTTGCAAAGTCATTACTGATTTGAGCGGATGTTAACTGATGTTTGAGTATATTGATTTCTATGTTGTGTTTCCTTTCTCGTCGTTCATTGTTATAGTTTTCTTTGAGGATGTATATCTCGAGGCGTCTGCGGGCTCTCTCAGCCTCATCTTGGGCCTTAGAAGTTTCTGTTTTACGCAATTTCATTTCTTGATATAGATTTTTGGTAATGTCTTGTAGTTCGGTGCATTTTCGTTTGAGGCAATATAGATCGTATTGGGGAGAGGGTTTCATGGCCAATGCCGAGGAGGTTCCACCATCCTCATAAGTGGATGTTGGTCCTTGAGTAGGAGTAGCAAGATTTGGTTCGGAAGAGGTTTCCGAGGCAGGAGGTGGTGATAATGGTGCTACACCATATACATAGTTTTCCTCTTGATCATCCTCGGATTCAACCCAATTTTGAACATTAAATTCGGGAGAATCTGGTACAACCGGATCCTCTTCTTCTTCGTCGTCCATATCCTCGTATGGTTTATCTTCGTAATCAACGGCATCGAGGTAATCATCATTTATATCAGGAAAGTCAAGTTCTGGAATATTTGGAATGTTTGGAATTTGTTCGGGTGATGCCGGACCGTACTCAGGCGATGCAGGCACAGACATAGTGACTACAAAAGGATATGATGTTAAAATAGTTATAATATTTACGAGGAATGCTTTAAATAATTCAATGGTATATATCAATATACTAATATGTTCATGTTATTATAACATGTCTTGAAAGTCCATGATCGTCTGGAGGATGGAAGGCACGGAGAACGGAAGGCTATAAAATATTTTTGTTTGTAAAAGCAGTTATAGTTTAAGTCTTAATTTAGACTTGTTTCTCTATAACTATGGCTCTGGTACGAATCTGTAACACCCCCAATTCTGATATGCAGCGGAATTCAAACTGGGTATTACTTGATGGAACAACAGTCATAATAATAGAAAACGATCTCTAAAGGAGTCGTTTCAAAAAGGCTTTATCATTCAAATATATCACAGTTTACAAAATAGGTCCCAGTTGGTTCCATTGATTACAAAAGACATCAATATAAAGTTTTTGATTCTTTGTGAATAATAAATTATTTATGTATAGCCTTCTTGATCTTGCCCTTCCGTGCCAGCTTCCGACTTTATGGACCTGAAATACATGCTTAAAACTGTCAACACAAAGGTTGAGTGAAATTCATAGAGTTTGTTTGATGGTTGAACACATTATGTTGGTAGTGTGAGTTAATTTGACTCACACCAAGGTTTTGAAAACAAAATAGTTTTTATTAGACTAAGCATCATGCAATCAAGGCGTTAACGTGTTCCAAATTTAATTGGAGAAATTGTTGGTACATGCCCTAATAGGTAAAATTGCCATTTTTACCTAATGTTACTCAAATATAGTGCGTTTGTTTGCCTTTAACGGGCCAACACAAACGGGATTCGTCAATCCCAATAGATCTATTCACAATATTCGCGCCCACTCTCACATAGTGATTAATGATTCATGATTTAGGGACTTATGTTTGGCAAATGCGGTAACTTAGTGCTAATAAAACAATCAGATAAGCATACAGTTTGAAAACAATGTGTTCGGTTTAAAATAAAGCATGTATCTCCCGCAAGGGTTTATAAAAAAATTAAGTAATAGAAAGTGGGGCTATGAACTCACCAACAGTTGATGGTATTAAGTACTTTAACGGATGATGGATAAGTCAGAAGACTTCTATGTGCAACCTAAAAATGAAATGTTGCCACTTAGGTTTGGAATAATGTTTAAGGAAACATAAACCATCCTATATATATATTCCTATGTTGATCATGATGTAGTCAATTATCATTTGATTTTTATAGAAAGATCTTTAATAAGTGAAAACATATTTAGTTTATAGATATCGTACTACCGTTCGGGCCATCATAATTCAGAGGTCATGCAGTAAACGTTCGAGGAGCTAGGACACATTAAATCGTAAATCCAACAACTCGTCGATACGTTTTACTCAAATGAAACCCCTCACATGAAGCTCCCTACTATTGTAGCTCTTAGTAGATACAATATATGTTTTGAGTGAAGATTGTTATATAAATAAGTTTATCATGTTTTTACAAGCTCTCGTCGTTTCATAAATATGATTACCTTAGTTAACGGTTTTGGGTAAACAAGCCTTAAGGCTTTAGCCATGGCCTTGCCGTGACTTTGGTCATGACTACCATGGTATTGAGACTCATCCTTGACCTTAGCCGTAGCCGTGGTCTTGGCGTATGGCCATTAGGCCTCTTGGTTTGCTTTTAGTTGTGACTAAAGTATAGTTGTGAGGCAGTTTCTGTTTTTGAAAGATTTTTGGCCTATTTATGACAAAAGTATAGTTGTGAGGCACTTTCGTGTTTTAACTTTTTGATGATTCAGACCAGAAGTACCATTTTTAGAACGGCAGAACTCAAAACAGCAAGCTATAGGCAGTTTCGGCGTTTTGGTTTTGCTAACTTCTTTTGCTTATAACTTTTGACTCGTTTGTCCGTTTTGGGTGATTCAAATTGCTATGTTTACCTTTTTATATTGTCTACCATATTATGTAAGTTAGAGAGTCCATATGTTACTGATTTTAATGGTCTTACATGTGTAGAATATGACTAGTTTGCTAGTTTGTTACTTTTATAACAATATGTGAATTAAAACAAGTGATTGAGTATATGTACTTCATGAATCAACATAGTAACTATATATATAGCATGAAATAGTTAATATTATGAATAATAAAGATGAGATGATGGTGGTGATAAGCTTCTTACAACTTTTGGCTTTCAATAAGAAAGGAGTAACTTAGTAAGGATAGGACTTTGATTGATCACTTAAGACTTCGGATTGAGCTAGCTTTCCACACCTAGGCACCCTTTCAAACTTGAAGAGTTGGTGATGAAGTACTAAGTGACTTGAGTGGATTTAAACTCAAGAAGATCACTTAAACTTGCTAGAGATTTGATGTAGTAGCTTGATCTTTGGAACTTCCTTGCATAAACTTGTAGTTTATAGATCAAATGATGGAAGATTTGAGTGTTTTAGGGTATGAACTACCAAATTCAGTATGTGAGGGAGTTTATGATGTATTTCACTTCCTATTTATAGGAGGGTGAGTTTGGTTAACCATATATTGGGTTAAATATTAACCATGGTTAAGTTAGGACACTTGTAATGATCAAAATGAACCTTGGTTAGGATTAAGCCACCAATATGATGACTCCCCCCTTAGGTCGGTCTCAATGTGCCTATGTGGCTTAGATGATAAGTTTTGATAATATCTTGAGTTTAGAGTAAGTTTTGGTTCCGTTAAATGCAAACGGTAAGTTGTTAAGCCATAAAACGCAAAACCGGGTATCGTAAAAATACGAAACTTGCAGGAATGATGAGACTCATCATTATACTCCATCTAAAAATATAAAATAAGTGACAAGTCTCATTTGGTGCAAAAACGCTGCTTAAAGCTGGAAATACGGGTCAAAAACGCGTAATTGATTTATCGAAAAGAACGAAATTTAAGAGAAACGACCGTGAATTTATTTAGAGTAGACTAAAATTAGTCTAAAAGTGATATGAGATGTCAAAATCTGGTTTTCTTCATACGCGGGATAATTTAACAGTTATTTGTGAAGTTTAAAAGTTACACAATTTATGCAAAAATGTAGAACGTACAAGGTTAATTCCTTTATGGTCAAAGGAGGAGGGAAATTTGTTTGACTTTTCCAAAAATTGTAAAAGTGTCAAAAACATATTAGAAACACAGTGCAGGAATCGTTAAATCTGGATGTAAGTAGAATTGTTTAAAACGTAAGTTTAGTTTTTCAGCGCAGGGCTTATTTGGTAACATAAAAATAAATCTTAAAAATTCTCAAATTAATCATGAGTGATATAAGAATTTATTTGATGTTAAGAAAATTATCAGAGTTGATTTTCGTTATGCGCGTGATGTTTAAACGGTGGACCGTCCAAAATGAAACTTTATAACGATGTTTTCTTAATAACTTTTGCGAAGATGATCTAACGATTGTCGAATTCTCAGGATATTACTACAATAATTTATCTTACGAGAATGTGAAATAAAAATTTTACGGATGAATAGTGAAAATGAATAGTAAATGTGAATAGTAAAAGTGAATAGTAAATTATCGAAAATGAAAAGTAACATGAAAGTGCGGGTGGTTACAGTTCTGGGTAGCTTTCTCAATGTACTTCTTCACATTGTCCATAAGATGGATAAATGTCGCAATGAACTCATGGATTTCCATTCTAGTATGTTTTTTGAAAGAAATTTCAGTCATGTGTTGATCATAATCTGATGAATATTCCCCACTGATGAATGGCTGAAATTGTTTATATATTACTTGAAGCGCAGCACGGGAACCAACCTTTTGAACCTTTTCTTTGTCAAGTTGTAGCTCCAATTGTTCTAGGTTTAATAGCAAAGTTCCTGTTAATGAGGATAAGTCCTGACGGAAGAGAGCAATACATGTTCGTTCCATTGTTATGGGTAGAAGTAACATGAGGTGAGAGTAGAGTTGCTGATAGGGCTCAATGCCGCATTCCTTTTGCATGGCATTCTGTAGCATGAATAGGTGCAATTCTTTCTTATTGGACTCAGAGTATTTAGGTCTCAGGTCATCATTGGTTGAATCAATCATGGTTAAACATTCAGAGTAGCAAATACTTTCTTTGTTGTCAACATTATCATATAATTTGAGCACATTGGAGATTACGGGATCAGTGTTGTAAGACATTGTGTTAATATCTGATGGCAAGTCTTAATTTTCAATAAAATATCAGAAAATTAAACATAAATAGCTTCAAACAATCCTCCTTATGTCAAATCACTTCAGACAAATCGTACCCTGGACAAGTCGCACCACAAGAAAATCACACCCTAGACAAATCGCACCGTAGACAAATCACACCCCAGAAAAATCGCACACCAGACAAATCGCACGTTAGACAAATCGCTTAGCAGACAAATCGCTTAGCAAACAAATCGCATAAACTAACAAGTCGCATAGTACACAAGTACACCCATTACTTCCACTACTTTATCCTTTCTTGTCGTTTTGTCTGAATAGACAAATCGCATAATAGACAAGTCGCTTCACAGAAAGTGACAAATCGCACACTGAATATGACAAATCGCTTATCTAAACGATCATAAAAGGGACAAATCACATAGATACCATGTAAAATCTCATAGAAGAATAGCTTAACGTGAGTCCGGTCGCATACATGAAATATTAAAAAAACACCACTTTTCAATCCAAAAACTACCCAACCACGATGATTCAATCCTTCCAAACCAAAACCTATACACTTATAATGATTCTAAGCACAAAAATACTATCAAAATCCAAACTTTAAGAAAAGAAATGATCCAAATGATGCTAACTACTCTAAGCTCATTCAAACCCAAAAACATTATGAAAACAACTAAACATCCAAGAACATGAAAGATGAGTGATCAAACCATGGCTCTTGATACCATTTGTAGCATATTGGTTTTCATAAACACATAATCAAACAAGTATATGGGGCGTATGAATGAAGTTCTAGAGAGAGAAAGTGAGATGTTCTAGAGAGATAAAATCCAAAGGAAAGGTTAGATTAGTAAGTGAACATTCAACCCTCTCCCTTGTGGGGAGAGGGCTATTTATACAAATGACTACGCCCTCTTTCGGTTTATGGATCAGGCATACAGTGGGTAAAGACCCGTCCTTCTTCCACGGTGTTACTTATACTACTAATTATCTAACTAATATACTGTTATGTCTACGAGCTATAATATGCTAAACACATATTGGGGTGACCGACACTTCAGCATGGATTTTCTAAATCCTAACACATTTGCACAAATTCTCCGCATTCCTTGTGAAGGAATTTGTATGTACTCCTAAGATTGGGCAATATCCACTCAATCCTTTGCACTAGATCCAAAATCAATCTACCACACTCCTCTTGATGACCCCACAATTGTTCGAGACACCATATTCAAAATCAGAGCCGACCAATCTCGCTTCAACCGCAATAAAGAGCTTATTTACCGTGCCTTTTCAAATGGAACTCTTTGAAATGAATCTGTTGGAATCACTCCTAACTTGTATTTCAAGTGTTAGTGATTTATGTGTAACAGGTTGTGTTAATACAAATATCGTCATTAAACGTTATTTATATTTTTGATCTTTACCTAAGTTTTGTTAACGACAAAAGTAAATTTATTTTGTATAAAAGCTTAAAGCTTGTCAAGTTTAATAGATATTAGAACAAGCTTTTTCAAACAATATATTCATCATTCATGCATTTACATTTATGATTAGTGACATCTTGATATGACTATAATCATTATGTATGATAGTAGTTTTTAGAATGTGTTAGGTTCTTAAAACCAAACACTACTTAAGTACTTGCATATTTCTAATTATAGAAATACAACATATGACATCATGTGTTGCATCATGGAAATCATTGGAAGATTTCATTAGATATTTTGTGTGGATTTGTACTCTTCATATCTTGCACAATCTCACTTAGATATAGTTGACTTTAGCAAAGATTTTTGATATCTTGCTGTCAGACCTCCGCGGTACCAAAATGGTACACGGACGGAACCCTTTTGAGGGTTCCGTGGTCCGTGACGCCTCGTCCATTTTGGCTATAAACAGCAAAGCCAAACCAAGTAGTTTTTCATCCCTTTCTATCATACTCTCTTACATATCTTCTCTCTAACCTTTCTAACTCAGTTTCATATCATATTAGTGATCTCTTTTGTAGCAAAGAAGATCAAGTCACATTCAAGCTTCAAACGAGAAGTTGGAAGTCTTGTTTGTTTAGTGTTGTATGATCTAGTGTTGATTCATACTTCATTGTTGTATTAAACCATCATAATCTTGTGAGTGTGAGTGGTTAGTATTTTAGTCCTCAAAATACATTGTGTGTGGGAGTAGTTGTACCCTTGGAAAGAACTCGACATCTAGCTTAGTGTCGGAAATAGTGTGTTTAAGTGTAAAGGTTTCACCACCGGTGAAAGGAGCTTGTTGACTAGTGAAGTTAAACTCTCGAGTGTGAGACTCGGGGAGTGGAGTAGGGCAAGGAAAAAGAGTCCTTGTAGACCGAACCACTATAAACAACTTGTTGTGGTTTGATCATTTCTTTCCTTATTTACTCTTTACATATTGCTTGCATATTTCATTAACATATCTAAGATCAATATCAATTGATCTTTTCAATAAGTTTCAAAACAAAGTTTTAATTGGTAAACTATTCAACCCCCTTCTAGTTTTCTACAATTGGTACCAGAGCCTCGTTGCTCAAGAATTTCTAAAATAATCTGTATTTTATAAACTTGAAACTATCCATGGATTCTGAAAACTTTAAAGAAGGGCAATCTATGCAAAGACCACCACTCTTTGAAACCAATGGATTTATCTATTGGAAAACCGTTTTGAAACATATGTAAAATCAAAAGATATAGATCTTTGGTTTATTATTGTTAAAGGGGATTTTTGTTCTACAACAAAGGATATTTCTGTTGATGAACAAAAGAAATTAGTTGCTAAAAATAATGAAGCTAAAATGATGCTTTATAATGCTTTACCTAGAAAAGAATATGAAAGAATTTTTATGTGTGAAACCGCCAAAGATATTTGGGAATCTTTAATTGTTACACATCAAGGTAATTCACAAGTCAAGGATAACAAAATTGATCTTCTTGTTCAACAATATGAACAATTTGTTATCCCTGAAGATGAAACCATTGATTGTGGCTTTGCTCGCTTTAATACTATTATTACATCACTTAAAGCACTTGATGAATCTTTTCGTAGTAAGAACTTTGTCGAAATTTTTAGAGCACTCCATCCCAAATGGAGAGCTAAAGTGACCGCCATTGAGGAATCAAAAGATCTCTCAATAATGTCACTAGACGAGTTAATCGGTAACCTCAAAGTACACGAAATGGTGATGGAGAAAGATTCGAAGATCATCAAAGGAAAAAGGGAGAAGATCAAATCCGTTGCTCTAAAAGCAAAAGCGGAATCAAGTGATGATGACGAATCTTGCTCCGGTAGTGAAGATGAGGAATATGCCATGGTCGTTAGAGATTTTAAGTAGTTCTTTAGAAGAAGAGGAAAGTTCGTAAGACAACTTCGAGAAGAAAAGAAACCATTCCGAAAAGATCGGGATGACAAGAAGGGTAAAGGTGAAAGAAAATGTTTTTGATGTGGTGATGCAAGTCACCTCATATGAGAATGTCCCAAGCCACCTAAAAGCAAAACTCAACGAGCTTTTGTAAGTGGTGCTTGGAGTGATAGTGAAGACGATGTAGAATCAAGCAAGGAATAGATCGCTCTAATGGCACATGAGTCAAACGAGGTACTTTCCGACTCTTCTTATTCTTCTATTGATGATGACACTTTGCAAAAACAATATAATCAATTGTGTGAGCTAAGTCTAAAAATCATAACTAAAAATAAATTTTAAAAAACCCAAAAGGAATTTTTGGAAAATGAAGTTTATGAGTTAAAAGAAAAAGCAAAACGACTTGAAAAGGAAAAGCAAATGACGATGATTGTAAGTCATGTCAAGAGCTCAAACTTGAAATAGAAAAACTAAAGCTCACACAAGATGTTTTAATCGAAAACAATTCTAAATTTAAAAGGTTTAACAAGAACATCGCTCTTGCCGATGAAATAGTTAAAATTCATAAAACACCGGGAGACATGAATGGGCTAGGTTTTAATGAAGTATTAATTCCAAAAAGTCAAAACAAAGCGGCCGAAAAGGACGAACAATCATCAAATCTGCTGATACAGCACGGACCGACGGAACCAAAATTAAGGGTTCCGTCCGTTGAACAAATTGGTGCCGTGGGTACTTCACAGACGTAATGTTCGTTAATACGGACCTTACTGAATTTGTAAAAGTAACAAACAAAACCAAGGATAATGTTAAACTAAAACCAGCTGTTACATCAGGAGTAGGACTTGCTAAAAATGAATTTAGATCAAAAACTACTCAGCAACGATATAAAACACCTTTTGCCAAACGCTCCTTTCCTAAGAGCAACCACAACGTACAACCCAAATACCAACACAATGGTTGGAATCAAAACTTCCCTAGACCATATCAAACTCCAGATTATATGTCATGGAACTCTTTTTCATCATTTCCATACATGAATCAAATAAATGGTATGTTTAACCCAAACGGACCCATGAGATATTGGGGACCAAATGCTTGAGTTATTTGCTTCCTAGGTATGCTTGAAAGTTGGATTGGAACCTGATGAATGGATAAAAGATAGTGAATGCTCACGACATATGACGGGCAACAAAAGTCTCTTCTCATCATAACAAGAGTATGACGGAGGTAATGTCACCTTTGGTAGCAATCTCAAAAGCAAAATTATTGGAAAAGGTACGATCGCTCATAACTCCCTAACTATTGAAAATGTTGCTCATGTGGATAGGTTAGGATTTAATCTATTTAGTATTAGCCAATTATGTGATAAAAAGTATAAAGTACTATTTGATGAAAATGGTAGTAAAATACTAAAAGATGGTATCACCATAGCTAAAGGAGTTAGGAAAAATAATATATACTTCATGAAAATAGATAAAACATCTAATGACAAACTTTGCCTAACAACGTTAGACGATAGCTCATCTCTTTGGCATAGACGCTTAGGTCACGCTAATATGAGACTTATACAAAACCTATCTTCAAAAGAGCTAGTTAGGAATTTACCAAAACTAAAATATGACCAACACTTTTGCGACGCTTGCAAAATTGGTAAACAAACCCATAGTAGTCACAAATCTAAAAATATGGTGTCCACATCTAAGTGTCTAGAATTATTGCATATGGACTTGTTTGGTCCATCTGCTATAAGAAGCTACGGAGGCAACTTATACACTTTGGTCATAGTAGATGATTACTCAAGGTTTACTTGGACGTTGTTTTTGAAAAAAAAACGAAGCTTTTTATAAATTTGAAATTCTTAGCAAGAAAATTCAAAATCAACTAGGTGTTAAAATTGTGTCGATCCGAACGGATCATGGTCGCGAATTTGACAACGAAACTTAATTTGGAAATTTTGTGACACAAATGGTATAACACATAACTTCTCCGCTCCACGAACACCTCAATCAAATGGAGTAGTAGAACGTAAAAATAGAACAATTCAAGAAATGAGTAGAACAATGCTTAATGAACAAAACATTCCTCAAAAGTTTTGGTGTAACGCCATTGACACTTCTACATATATTTTGAATAGAGTTTTAATACTTCCTTTCATAAACAAAACACCATATGAGCTTTATAAAGGTAAAAAGCCAACTCTAGGATATTTTAGAGTCTTTGGTTGTAAATGCTTTATTCTTAATACTAAATATTACCTCACCAAGTTTGACCCAAAGTCTTATGAAGGTGTATTTATTGGTTATTCTCAAACTAGTGCAGAAATGCTATTCAGACCTCCACACATCAAACCAACCCACTAGACCACTTCACACTAGCTAAACATAATGACTTAGGACTACTTAAGTCTTCCTCAAGCTCAGTAAGCTTCACACTCACTCATAGCTCATTTAGGATCACACTCAAAATGCTTTTTGATTTATCATTTCACCAAAACTCATCATCCTTCCGCTCCAATACTGACACATCATCTCTCACATGTCAACACATCTAGTTTTATAAATCTCTCAATTTTAGCAAATTGATTTTGGTCATTCCTACCTCAAAATGAGTCAAAAACTAGTTTTTCAATTCTTATAGTTTTTAAGGAATTTTTAAATTTTAGCCCAAGTTATCATCTGATCTCTAGGGTCATTTAACACCACTTGACATTCTCAAATCTCCTAGTGTCATCCTTGATCATCCATTGGTGCTCATAAAATCCCATTTTCTTCCATAAAAGGTAATCATTAGCTACCATCACTCATTACCCTTGATCATTTAAGTCACATTACACTTAAGACACTTAAAAAGATTGAAACACTCAAGATGTATATGTATTAGACCTTACAAACATCATTTTTCTCTTTTCTTGGCTGCTGAGAGCCGGATCCCTAGGATTAGCCTAGACGGATCCCTTATTGGAGGGAACTGTGGGAACCAGCTGGCAGGTTCAGCAAATCCTAGCTAAAACAATCATTTCAACCTCTCCTTGCTAACTTGAACACTCCATCCTACTTCAATTAACCTTCTTGATCAGTACAAATCTGGAGTTGACTCTTGTGCATGCAAATCATCACATTTCAAAGGATCTTAGTGGATTAAGTCTTGAATGCACTTGCCAAATCCTTCCCTTTATTAGTCACCTTGTTAGGACTTCTTAGTCACCATCCATAACTTAATTCTCAGCAAATAGAGACCTCTATCTCACTAACCTTTTGTCATTTCATTATGAGGAAAGCTCCTAGTGCTAACTCCTCCACCAAAGGACCGCCCAAGAAACTTGCTCGTGTTATTCACGAAATTTCTTCAACCAAATCATCACCCGTCAAATCCACAAATGCTAGGATTTCTCCTCCACCAACTCAACCAATCAAGGCAATCCCCAAAAGGATTGCTCCCATAAAAATATCATCGCCAAACACCACAATTCCTTCTAAACCAAACAGACCCATTTACACCCAGGCATCACCTTTGGTGCCTAGAGCCATATCATTTACCACTCCACATTCATCTCCACATCTCTACCACTTTGAGGACTTGCCTCCTAGGCCATCCCATCCTCCACCATTGCCGGAATTCTATTCAATAGAAAAGATTGTGAAACAAAACCAAGGTGTTGAATCAACACTTGCACCGGCATCCTTTTCTCCATTTTCCTCAAATGGTCCATTTTGGATTATGAGGAATCATCAAAGTCAACCACCTGAACACATGGAAGTTGACATCTCTCTACCTCCACCACCATCCTTTGGTGAGCCATCTTCGAATGTGCCTCAACCAATCCCTCCTTCTTTTGAGGATCCTCAACCCTCTTCACTTGATCCTCTACCTCAAGCCACTTCATTTCTAACACCACATCTTCCGAGCCATGAAAAGATTGTTATCATTGTCAACACGTTGAAGGCTTGATACATGAACTATGTGAAGAGCAACATTTCATGTTTTATCACCTCCTTGAACGTTTCGATGAGGTCAACAAACCTAAACAACCATGAGCTTAAGGATTCAAGTAGTGTCCTAGTCTTAAGCTTAACTTAGATAGTTTAAGAATCATTTTTCATGTTTAAATCATTCTCTTAGTTTTAGAGATATGTAGATCATTTCTCGTACTTTTATTGAATGAAATTATATGTTATATGCCATATTGTCTTGAGAATATGTTTGGTGCCTTAATACATATCCCATTTTGATGTTAACATCAATTTTTACATCACCATTGCTGTCTTAAGCCTACAGACAGACGGATCCCTCAGTTTAGCTTAGACGGATCCCTCCTAAGAGAGAACCGTGGGATCCGTTCAACAAAAGACTTGTTTACTACTAACTTGAGTCTTATTTGCAAGAAATTATGCTCTATATACTTGTTTTCTAACATTTGTTTTTTAGATTTTCAATATACATATGAAGACTTTGACACCCTTAGCTAGGGGAGTTTATTGTCAAAGCAAAACATTGCAAAATCATTTGCAATATCATTCACATACGATTACATTACATAGCGTCCTCCTTACAAAGGTGCAATCATCAAGGGGAGCACATTCGTCACAAAGACGAAACCATTTGCAAACATAATTCCAATGCACTAGTTTAGTGTTTCTACTTACTTGACACCCTCACAAAGGGATGGACTCGTCAAGGGGGAGCTAAGACGAGAACACTGCCCGTCACTTACTCTCTACTTTTTCATATCTTCTTTCTTTTTACATGTTTTTCTTAAAACAATGTGTTAGTTTCTTTTCGACGCTCTTTTTGTTTCGAAAAAAAGGGGAGAAGAGAGTAAAAACTCCAATTCAAAATTTTACGAATTTTAGTTTTTCCTTAAAATAATCTTATGTTTTGTCATCAACAAAAAGGGGGAGATTGTTAATACAAATAAGCAGTAAAAACGTTTATTTATATTTTACGATCTTCTAGTGTTTTGTCGATAACAAAAGTAAAATAATTTTAACGAAACAAATAAAATACGTAAATGGTTTGAGCCAATAGTTTACTAGCACACTTACATTTTCATATAAATCACTAAACAAGTAATAGTGTTTTTCATGTTATAGTAATGCATATGTATAACAACTAGTGTCTACATATTGGGTAGATATATACATACTTTGTATATATTATAATGGGTAATAGAATGGGTAGAAGTTTAAGTTTTTAACCCATTGACTAAATACATTGAATGTAGTTGGGTAAAACCCAAAGTCCATGACCCATACCCATGGAACATAATCCATAACCCATGACCCATTTCATGACATCATGCATAAGTCATAATGGGTATTATCCATAACCCGTGGAGCTAACCCATAACCCATGGACTAGATGCATTGCATCTTCCAGATACATTTTATCTACTTGGAAACCCATGGTCCAAAGTCTAGGACCCATGAACCATAACCCATGACCCATGACCCAAAACCCATGGGTAAAGAGGAGCGTCTCACGGATCCCTCTGAATACACTAGATGGATCCATCCAACAAGGGATCCGTGGGATCCGTGGAACAGTAGCATGTTTTCTGTCTATAAATAGTGAGCCATTTCTTCATTGTTGGTTGCCACTTCTACACGTACTTTCTCTTAGTATTTTAAACTCTCTAACCTCATATCCAAAGGATCTTTCTATGTAGTTTGTGTTTGTTTTTGTGTGATTGTCTAGGTTCCTCTTAAAGGCGAGATCACCACCTCTTTAAGTCGAGCAATCTCAAGTCCATGAGTTTCCATGCTTCGTCATCATCAAGACTACTGAGGTTCTCTTGTTGATAGTTCTTTCTTTCTCTATAGAAGTGTTGTGTCTAAGGCATTAGTGAAGGATGCCAAAAGGGTCAAGACGAAGGCATTAGTGAAAGGTGCCGAAAGTCTGTGTTAAAGGCATTAGTGAAGGATGCCAAAAGGGTCAAGACAAAGGCATTAGTGAAAGGTGTCGAACGTCCGTGTCAAAGGCATTAGTGAAGGATGCCAAAAGGGTCAAGTCAAAGGCATTAGTGAAAGGTGGCAAAAGATCATGTCAAAGGCATTAGTGAAAGATGCCAAGGGTGTACAATCGACATGGAGCATCGATGTACAAATAGAGACAGGTTGTGTCCAAGGATATTGATATCCTTGATGATGTTGTAATAAGGAGTGGGTCTCCGTTGGGATAAGTCTTATGTAGTGTTTGGTAGTAGTTCCTCCTTTGTAATGGAACTCGGTATCTAGCCTTGTACCGGATAAAGTGTAGGCGACGTTGTGATAGGTGTGGTTCTACCTTGTGGAAGAACCTGGTGTCTAGCCTTGTACCGGAAAAAGAGTAGGCGACGTTGTGAAGGCTTCTCCACCATAAGGAGTTGTGTCGTGTAGTGCTAATGAACTCTCGAGTAGGTGACTCAGGGAGTGGAGTAGCGCAAGGAAGGTGTCCTTGTAGCCGAACCACTATAAACACTCGTGTCGTGGTTTTGTGTTTCTTACTCTTTACCTTTGCATTATATCTTTACATATATATATCTATCAATATCCAACATACACATCTAAATAGATTGACATAAGTTGATCTAAATATTTTAAAACAAAGTTTTAATAGGTAAAACTATTCAATCCCCCTTCTAGTTTTCCACAGAACATTCAGAGGTATTTCCAGTGGATCCTTCACTATCATTAGATTGACAGGAAGAGTATTCATTGGTCTTACCTTCTGAGACACTGGTGTCAGAACTATTCTCACAGAATCCTTTACTGTCATTGGATTGATAGTCAGTAAATTCAATAGAGTAGTCTTGAGAAGCAACAGTTTCAGGGTTCTTCCATTTGCTATAGTCAAATAAGGACTCATCTTATTCTTTCTCAGGTTTAAGGGTATAATCATCATTAATTGGTGGTGGAACTCCCTTGTAGTTGTTTGTTCTAGCAAATCTGTGATATCTAGGTTTACCCTCAAAATCACTTTTTGAATTAACAAAAACATTTTCCATCACCTCTTCCTCATAAATTAAAACCTCTTTATCTGATTTTATCCCATACCCTAAACCAATTTTACTTGTAGAACACATTCCTGAATTACTAAGCCTCCACAAGTTTTTATTATTGTTTTTCCATTTATTAACTATCTTTTGCAGCTCTTCTTTATCTTTTACTGCCTTTATTTCTATTCTCCTATATCTTCTAAGCTTCTCATCCTTTTCAAAAATTTCATTACCTTGGAAGGTAATCTTTTCATTTAGAGAAGAGTTTTGTTTTTGAAGATTATTTACATGTTTTTCTAATGTTTTGACAGCATTCTCATAAGCAAGTAATTTAACTTCTAGATCACCCATTTGACCCATCTGTTCATCATAAAGGGACTCCAATTTATTGTATGAATTAGTACATAATTTTGAACATAAATTTACCTCACTGCTGGAGCTTATATGTCACACCCCCAAATTACGTGTTTTACAGCGGAATGGAATACCTTAGGGAGGACTGTCATAGCATCAAAGTTACAGTTATATTGAACGACCTAAAGTGTCGTTTGGAAAATACATCGTTTGATTAAGTAAAATAATCAGAGTTTACAAAATGTAGGTCCCAAATGAAAATCAATGTATGCGGAAATAGGTTTGATACAAGCCAAACGATGTTTTTAAAGTGTATAAATCCCATGTGAGACGCGTCGTCACCACGACTCTATGATATGTCCATATGCATGCCATGAAGTGAATGCCTTAGATACCTGAGATAAAACATGCTAAAAATGTCAACACAAAGGTTGGTGAGTTCATAGAGTTTGGTTAACAAGTAAAGCCTTAAAAGAGCGTTCATGTAACAAAGGCAAAGTTTTTGGTCATTTAAAATAGTCCACAAAGCAAAGGCATCATAAATCCACTCGCCCAAGTTCACCATACAAAACTTGCAACCTGTGTGTTTACAACCCACTGCTAAAAATAGAATGACAATTATGATTATGCGCATCAAGGTAGTTAAAAGTATAAATGTCACCACAAGGGTCTTCCAACAACTCGTATTGCGATGTTCCTCCAACGCTCACGTTGGTCAGATCCATAAAATGGCCTTCCAACATATAAATATTGGGATGTTTGTAAATTAATAGCCTTCCAACAACTTAATTTGGAGCCACTAATTCTTGTATGTTTGTAAATTAATAGCCTTCCAACAACTTAATTTGGAGCCACTAATTCGTGTATGTTGTAAATTAATAGCCTTCCAACAACTTAATTTGGAGCCACTAATTCTTGTATGTTTGTAAATTAATAGCCTTCCAACAACTTAATTTGGAGCCACTAATTGCGTGTATGTTGTAAATTAATAGCCTTCCAACAACTTAATTTGGAGCCACTAATTCTTCTATGTTTGTTCCAAATATGCATATGAAATCAAGTATAACCCAATCAAGTATATAACGCAATCAAGTGTAAAGTATAAGTAATGTTGTTTGGCAAAAGAGTCTAAATGTTTGGATAAATAAGCATATATCTCGCCCCAAATAGTTTATAGGAATTTAAATGAGTAGAAGCGGGGTATGAACTCACGGTAATCAGTAAAAGTTTAGAATAATTGTGAAATTAAATGAAAATAGTTAAGCATGTATCTCCCCCAAAAGTAATTCAAAACGTATAAAAGTAGGGGCTATGAAACTCACCTGGTATGATTGATATGCTAACAAAATGAAGTGCACGAAAATGAGGCTCGGAAACTATCCGCGACCTAAAATGAATGTTATGACTTGAGTTATGATATGTTGTCGTGAATGCATGATTTGAAAACGTATCACCCAATATGCCACTTGAGAACTAGTTATATAAAAATATTGTTACTTGAATGTGTGACGGTTCCATGTTAAAAATAATTACTTTTGAGATAATGGTAAAAATGTAGTTAAAACTATGTAACGGTTTTAGTAATTGAAAAATCAGTTTACATCGGACTTGACGTAATATATACATAGGAAAACTAACTCGTTTTTAAGGTCCGTTTCCCCCGAAACGTCCGTTTAGGCCCTTAAAACCTTGATTAAAAATCCTGACAGCATACCAATGCTGGGAATAGTGTTTTCAGCACGTTTTTTTGACTCAAAGTTCGGTTAACCATAACTTACTCGTTTTAAGTCCGTTTTTCAAGTTCTTTATATCCACGCGAAGGTAATTAAGTGTACTAATATATTTTTAAACTTCGGAGACTTCACAGAAATTTTAAGGCCACTGTTTGGTCAGTTAACAACCTGGACTGCATGTATATTTTCCGGAAAATGGTAGTTTTTAAATCGTAACTTGAAAACCACGTATCTTTTTCGTTATAACTCCGTTTTAGTCCGTTCAAAAGGCCACGTTTATGGATAAAAATCTATTTTCCAAAACTTTAATAAAACTTAGAAAAATGACTAACTTTTCTGAAAAATTATAAATTTCGACAGCGCTTCCGCGCTCATTTTAAACTTTACCATTTTTCTACTTGTTTAACCACAACTACACCACAAAAATCCCTTGAACTACACTTCGCCAATCCTACTAAAAATAAAATACTAATCAAACCAATATAAATAAAATTACCATTTTTGAGGTTTATATGACTACTTATAACATGTAATTAAGCATAAACTACATCAAACCTTCACTAGTAAAAGATCAAAACTTACTTTGATAAATCATTTTTCAAACTTCTCATTTTTATAAACTTTTAACTAGCACATGATTGTTATAAATATTTATATAGTACATATGGGTGATAATCTTGGATGATAATGAATAAAATCACAACAAATCAAATATGACCATGAGGACTTCAAGAAAATGTATGAAAAATATATATGAAAAGGTAAAAGATAAAGTTTCATGCTTACAAGTTGCTTGATGAGGTTTATGATCAAGGATTAATCCTAAGCACCCTAGGTTTTTATTTCAAAACCTATACAAAGAGTGTTACTAGATTGTGATGAACTTGACAAGAAAATTTTTGGTGAGATCCCCTTGATCTAACAATGGTGGCCGGTTATGATATGGAAGAGAGGAAGAGAGGAAACTTTGATCTTGCACTTGAATAATTGAGTTTGTATGTGTAAAAAAAGTCTTTCACTTTCAATATAATATGATATGTGTAGATATTATGTACAAGATTTTGGGTGACTAACCCATGTGGGTAGACATGTATGAAAGAAAGAAAAGAAAATGTAGCATTTGTTAAATATAATATAATGTATAAGTAGTTTAGTAATGTATAGTTATTTAGGGATAGATGGTAACTTTTATACACATTTGAGTATCTAGGGTAGCGTTAGATAAAAATAACTTTTCACGGTTCAAGACAAAATATGTTGAGGTCATAAAATTTATAAAAATACATTTCTTGAAAGATTTGAGTGAATAAATATTTATCGGGTTGAATTTAAGAAACCATCGTAATTTATATAAACATAACAATTTATATACGAAATAAATTTAAAACATTGGGTAAACTAATAATAATATTTTTATAGTCTTAAAATGAGTATAAACATATATTAGGAATATTTTTGGAAGTGTCGGATCAAATGTTCAAAATAATATTCACGCGATAGCGTTTATTTAATATGAAAATTATTCGTTTAATGAAAAATGCAAAACTATGCATGAGCTAATATGATGAATGTAGAGTTTAAGAAATGACCAAAAATTGCGAATTGTGACATTCTTCCCATGTCAGCGGAATCACGTCCTCGTGATTCGATTAATGATACTATGGCCCAAAACGCGACAAGGGTTCTAAAAGTTTATGCTCATGTATGGTCTAAATGATTATGTCAATGCTCATGCATATGAGTTACTCGTTCCACAAGGTACGTTCCCGTGCTATCGTGAGCAATTCCCGTCCTAAATACATGCTTTCTTATGATTAGGCTCGATGAGACAAGCTTTCCCATTCTCAAGCAAAATTTTTAAAAGACTTTTTGGTAACCGATTTTTACTTAATCCCACAACTCATCAAACAAGAACTGTCATACGATTAGGCTAAATCGGTTTAGGTAACGACTTGTTTCTAGCTCGATCTTTGCAACTCATCAAACAAGAACTGTCACTCGGATCAAACTGGAAACAAGTGGTTTGAAGAAAATCTTTTGAAAATTTGGCTTGATTACGGAATTGCTAACACATATGAGACTACTACTCCCTTCATTGCATGATTCTTCCTGAATTAGACATAGGTGATCGGGCTATGTATAATTTAGGAGTAACTATGCAATGCTTGGACTAATCGACTCATATGATGTTTGGTGTTGAGTCATAAGTCCGCATGTATAAAGAATATGCACTTATAATGATATGATGAGATGCTATGATGATGTGGTTATAGTCTAGGGTCAATGATGCAACCTAGTTCTCTATAACCGATGCTCTGATACCAATCTGTCACACCCCCAAATTACGTGTTTTGCAGCGGAATGGAATACCTTACGGAGGACTGTCATAGCATCAAAGTTACAGTTATATTGAACGACCTAAAGTGTCGTTTGGAAAATACATCGTTTGATTAAGTAAAATAATCAGAGTTTACAAAATGTAGGTCCCAAATGAAAATCAATGTATGCGGAAATAGGTTTGATACAAGCCAAACGATGTTTTTAAAGTGTATAAATCCCATGTGAGACGCGTCGTCACCACGACTCTATGATATGTCCATATGCATGCCATGAAGTGAATGCCTTAGATACCTGAGATAAAACATGCTAAAAATGTCAACACAAAGGTTGGTGAGTTCATAGAGTTTGGTTAACAAGTAAAGCCTTAAAAGAGCGTTCATGTAACAAAGGCAAAGTTTTTGGTCATTTAAAATAGTCCACAAAGCAAAGGCATCATAAATCCACTCAGTTCCAAGTTCCGCCCATACAAAACTTGCAACCTGTGTGTTTACAACCCATGCTAAAAATAGAATGACAATTATGATTATACGCATCAAGGTAGTTAAAAGTATAAATGTCACCACAAGGGTCTTCCAACAACTCGTATTGCGATGTTCCTCCAACGCTCACGTTGGGCTGTATCCATAAAAATGGCCTTCCAACATATAAATATTGGGATGTTTGTAAATTAATAGCCTTCCAACAACTTAATTTGGAGCCACTAATTCTTGTATGTTTGTAAATTAATAGCCTTCCAACAACTTAATTTGGAGCCACTAATTCGTGTATGTTGTAAATTAATAGCCTTCCAACAACTTAATTTGGAGCCACTAATTCTTGTATGTTTGTAAATTAATAGCCTTCCAACAACTTAATTTGGAGCCACTAATTCGTGTATGTTGTAAATTAATAGCCTTCCAACAACTTAATTTGGAGCCACTAATTCTTGTATGTTTGTTCCAAATATGCATATGAAATCAAGAATAACCCAATCAAGTATATAACGCAATCAAGTGTAAAGTATAAGTAATGTTGTTTGGCAAAAGAGTCTAAATGTTTGGATAAATAAGCATATATCTCGCCCCAAATAGTTTATAGGAATTTAAATGAGTAGAAGCGGGGTATGAACTCACGGTAATCAGTAAAAGTTTAGAATAATTGTGAAATTAAATGAAAATAGTTAAGCATGTATCTCCCCCAAAAGTAATTCAAAACGTATAAAAGTAGGGGCTATGAAACTCACCTGGTATGATTGATATGCTAACAAAATGAAGTGCACGAAAATGAGGCTCGGAAACTATCCGCGACCTAAAATGAATGTTATGACTTGAGTTATGATATGTTGTCGTGAATGCATGATTTGAAAACGTATCACCCAATATGCCACTTGAGAACTAGTTATATAAAAATATTGTTACTTGAATGTGTGACGGTTCCATGTCAAAAATAATTACTTTTGAGATAATGGTAAAAATGTAGTTAAAACTATGTAACGGTTTTAGTAATTGAAAAATCAGTTTACATCGGACTTGACGTAATATATACATAGGAAAACTAACTCGTTTTTAAGGTCCGTTTCCCCCGAAACGTCCGTTTAGGCCCTTAAAACCTTGATTAAAAATCCTGACAGCATACCAATGCTGGGAATAGTGTTTTCAGCACGTTTTTTGACTCAAAGTTCGGTTAACCATAACTTACTCGTTTTAAGTCCGTTTTTCAAGTTCTTTATATCCACGCGAAGGTAATTAAGTGTACTAATATATTTTTAAACTTCGGAGACTTCACAGAAATTTTAAGGCCACTGTTTGGTCAGTTAACAACCTGGACTGCATGTATATTTTCCGGAAAATGGTAGTTTTTAAATCGTAACTTGAAAACCACGTATCTTTTTCGTTATAACTCCGTTTTAGTCCGTTCAAAAGGCCACGTTTATGGATAAAAATCTATTTTCTAAAACTTTAATAAAACTTAGAAAAATGACTAACTTTTCTGAAAAATTATAAATTTCGACAGCGCTTCCGCGCTCATTTTAAACTTTACCATTTTTCTACTTGTTTAACCACAACTACACCACAAAAATCCCTTGAACTACACTTCGCCAATTCTACTAAAAATAAAATACTAATCAAACCAATATAAATAAAATGACCATTTTTGAGGTTTATATGACTACTTATAACATGTAATTAAGCATAAACTACATCAAACCTTCACTAGTAAAAGATCAAAACTTACTTTGATAAATCATTTTTCAAACTTCTCATTTTTATAAACTTTTAACTAGCACATGATTGTTATAAATATTTATATAGTACATATGGGTGATAATCTTGGATGATAATGAATAAAATCACAACAAATCAAATATGACCATGAGGACTTCAAGAAAATGTATGAAAAATATATATGAAAAGGTAAAAGATAAAGTTTCATGCTTACAAGTTGATTGATGAGGTTTATGATCAAGGATTAATCCTAAGCACCCTAGGTTTTTATTTCAAAACCTATACAAAGAGTGTTACTAGATTGTGATGAACTTGACAAGAAAATTTTTGGTGAGATCCCCTTGATCTAACAATGGTGGCCGGTTATGATATGGAAGAGAGGAAGAGAGGAAACTTTGATCTTGCACTTGAATAATTGAGTTTGTATGTGTAAAAAAAGTCTTTCACTTTCAATATAATATGATATGTGTAGATATTATGTACAAGATTTTGGGTGACTAACCCATGTGGGTAGACATGTATGAAAGAAAGAAAAGAAAATGTAGCATTTGTTAAATATAATATAATGTATAAGTAGTTTAGTAATGTATAGTTATTTAGGGATAGATGGTAACTTTTATACACATTTGAGTATCTAGGGTAGCGTTAGATAAAAATAACTTTTCACGGTTCAAGACAAAATATGTTGAGGTCATAAAATTTATAAAAATACATTTCTTGAAAGATTTGAGTGAATAAATATTTATCGGGTTGAATTTAAGAAACCATCGTAATTTATATAAACATAACAATTTATATACGAAATAAATTTAAAACATTGGGTAAACTAATAATAATATTTTTATAGTCTTAAAATGAGTATAAACATATATTAGGAATATTTTTGGAAGTGTCGGATCAAATGTTCAAAATAATATTCACGCGATAGCGTTTATTTAATATGAAAATTATTCGTTTAATGAAAAATGCAAAACTATGCATGAGCTAATATGATGAATGTAGAGTTTAAGAAATGACCAAAAATTGCGAATTGTGACATTATAGCCATAAGAGCATGCTTGACTTCTGTCCCCTCTGTAGGATGCTCCCCCCAATTTACCACACCAGCTTCCAAAGTAAGCAGCCCAGTCTGATTCTTGTCATCCTTCTCAGCATGTCTAGGATAGAAGGAATCATTTTTCTTCTCCTCATTACCCTCCTTTACAGTACACTCCCTAGAAAAATGACCCTTCTCTTGACACTTGTAGCACTTCAGCTTTGACTTGTCAAATCCTACTGGTCTCTTTCCATCAAAGCGCACTTGCCTACCAGTCTTTTTGAAGATTTTTCTCATCCTTAATGCAATCATGGCACACTGCCAGTTGATATCCATTTCTTCCATATCCTCATCTTCAATCTGATCCAATTCGTCATTTAGAATGTTTTCAGATTGATTTAAAAACAGAGAGTAGATGAGCTTATCAGCAAAACCAGCAGCCTCATCCTTTTCCTTAACACCAGTACTAACTATATAGCTACCAGAACTGAAACCACTACCAGACTTAACTCTGGTTTTATTATTTCTGCCATGAGAGACAAAAGCAACATTATCACTTGAAGAAGCTTTTGAATTCCCTTTGATGTCTTGTTCATATACTTATAGATTATTAAACAAGGCATCTATTGACAAAGTGTCAATATCTTCTTTATTCCTCATTATCATAGCTAGATTTGACCATTCATTGGGCAATGATCTGAGGAATTTCATATTATCATCTTCATTAGATACCTTAGATCCATGTGTTTCCAAATGTGACAGGAGTTGTTGGAACCTGTCATAGCCTTTTTCTAGGCCTTCAGAACTGCTGATTGAAAATGCATCAAACTGTTGTTAATAAACAGCTTTTTGCATTTTCTTGGAATTAGCGTTTCCTCTAAATCTTGTTTTAATAGCCTCCTATATCTTCTTAGAATCATCTAAATTGTGGAACCTTCTTAGATGTTCCTTTGGTATGGCCATCTTTAGGAGAGTTCTTGCCTTCCTTTCTTTCTCTTCAGTAAGTATCTCTGCATTTGTGACTGGTGGAAGGATCCTGACTGTGCCATCTTTGCCTTTGGAAATTCTCTTCTTAGAATTCCCATTCTGGATCACTTTCCAGACCTCATAATCTACATATTCCAAATACTGTTCCATCTCCATGGCCCATATGTCGTATTCTTCCTTTTTCAAAATAGGAAGTTTGAGGTTGGAGATAGTTGTTGTTGCAGGAAGTTGTTGTTGTTGTTTCTTCTGTTGTTTCTGAGATCCTGCTTCTGAAGCTTCAGTTTCTTTCTCAGAACCTTCTTCATCACTATGATGGTTTGAGAAATTACCATGAAGAGACATTCTTTAAGGGTTTTGAGAGATGAGATGAGTGATCTTGGTATGATTTGTTTCTTCAAATGCATAGTCCTTCAACAGGCTCTGATACCACTTGTAGGTCCAAACGTTTCTGGATCTAAGTAGCCTTGAATGATTAATAGTAAACTTATATAGATTCAATTTACTATATGAAGAACTCTTTAGCAAAAAGCTTGATGTGTTAATGCAGAATTTAACACACAAAGTATGAAGAACAATATAAACTAACTTTGTAATTTCTATTAATTTTCTTGAAAGCTTAATGCATACAACCCGTACCTTAACCTAACTCCTTAGGGTTCCTTTTATACACCAAGGAAACCCTAATTTTCTAACAAAATTGTAGAAGAGTAAAGATATCTTCTCCTAAGATATCTCTACACATTCATATCTATTCCTAATATAACTCTAACAACTTATTCTGTTTTGAACATAAACAAACTTAACCAACGATACAATGTTTTGCCAGACTTAACATCTTTAGTACTGGCAGACTCAACTAAAAAAAACTTAACTAATACTGCTACCAGACTTAACTAGACTTAACCATTACAAAATATAATTCCCAACAGTTCTTGTCACTATAGATCGGAGCTAAATCCGTTAGGCTAGTAACAATAGCATTGAATCATGTATACTACTATCAATGGTTTCTTCATCGGAGATTGAAAACTTCTCATATTTTTCAATGAGTAAGTCAATCTTTCAATCTTTTACTTGTGAGTTACTTTGATGAGTAATAATAAGTGCATGCCATATCTGCTTTGCGGTTTTTCACGTGTAGACTCTTTTGAATTCCCTTCGAGGTAAGGCATTGTAGATCGTCATCTTGGCTTCATAATTCTTGCCAAGCTTCTACTTGTCATCATCATTTAGATCCAAATATGGCTTCTCCAACATCAACTTTTTTTTCGTATCTTCCACCATGAACACAAAGTTGCCATTTTGGATTACTTCCCACAAGTCAATATCTTTAGACCTAACATTGGTCTCAAAACAGACTTTCTAAAAACAAAAGCTATCGGATTCTAGCAAAGGTGGTCTTTAGATAGAACACCCCTCAACATAGTTCTCCTGAGCCATGGATCTATACTCAACTTTTCCAAAAATTTTGTTAGGTAATTTAAATTTTTTGAAAAGAAGTTTTTGACTTAAAAAGACTTCTCAGGAAGGTTTTAATGCTCAAAAACTTGAGCATCACGCTCTAATACCAATTGTAGAACCGCATGGGGGGGTGAATATGGTCTTTTCACCTTCTTTGAAGTTTATTGACTTCAAGCCTCAAAGATCAACAAGTGGTTGTACAACAAATACAACACCCACAAAAACAACCAAGGTATATAAAGCAAGTAAAGAACACCACAATATATACTGGTTCGGGATAGGGGGTTTATACCTGATAGCGTATTTTGCGAACCTCCGAAGAAGTTTTCAATCCTCCTAGGCAGTGTACCAAACCTTTGTAGTGTAGTATAGGTAAGACTAGAGGGATTGATCATTCTCTAGGGGAATAGTGTTGGGAAGGTTTAGATGTATGACGAATAGGTCTAAGGTGAATGATGATACTTTTTGTCTTTTTATATTTTATATGAAAGCAATTAAAATATCGGTATTTGGATTGGGGGTTTGATTAGCAACTACTTATACTAATAATTAAACTAATTAAAACTAAATTGCAAATTGAATAAATGAGGGATTCTTATGATAGGTAAAAAAGTGTTTACTAAGATTTCATTACTCCCTAGTTATCTCCTAATGATTAGCCGAATTACGACATTCTTGTTTAATTGGCGCATTGTATTTCATTATTCGTAGGGAGGTGCCTAATGCCCTAAATCTATGAATGTATTGATCTCCTCTAAGAAACCGGGATCACTAAGTGACCTAAGTTATCTCCCCCAAATCTCCTATTATCAAAAATCGCAATTCACGCAATAAACACAACGAAAAGACTACTAGTGCACTTTAGGACATGAATACGTTGTTTAGGACGTTCAAGCTCGGAACACTAAAGGAAGAAGCAAGTTTTTCTAACCTAACATGTAAGAACCACTTAAACAATAGACGACAATCAATAGTTAACAAATGGGTTTCATTACATCTAAGCAAACACTATGTTAACTTAGCTAGACATGTTAATGATAAAGAAACAAGTATTCATAATCAAGCATAAATTAAACATAATGATAGAAGAGATTAAGAGACTTATCTCTTATTGATAGAGGGTGTTAAAACCCTAAAAAGATTGTAAAAACCAGATAAAAATCGTACACCAAAGTTACTCTCCAATGTTGCGCACTTAATGTAGAAAATTCTAAAACTATATAAGTTTTACAGTTTCATTAGCGTCACTTTATAGCTGTGACGTCGTCAAGTCGCCGCCATTAGGGTTTCGTCTCTTCCAAGTCAGCCTTGTGACAGGGTCACTTTGCAACTTCAGACATCATCCAAAATTCTATGACGTCATCCCCCTTTGATTAATTTGGACCGTCACGTTATAATTTTGACACAAAATTCCAGCTCGTCTAACAAGTGACGACGTCACTTGTTACTTCTTCAATATTTCACTGAGCTATCTCTAGTAAAATCTGGGTTGTTTTGGTATCTCCATTTTCAAGTGATGACGTCACCTTATAGGTTGTGACGTCGTTTGGTGCTCTTTTTCTGACTTTTCATAACTTTGTCGTTTTCTTCACATTTTCATCCCTTTTCATGCAAATATGCATGATTTCCAAATTTTGCTTCCAAAGCACCTAAAAATTAAAAAGGAATGAATTTACGCAATATTTGATCATAAATACATTAGTTTAGGGCTTAAATGACCCCCTAAAAATGTACGTTTTAAATCCTTATCAAATATCCCTACACTTGGGATTTGCTTGTCCTCAAGAAAATATGCTTTTATCTAATCAATTTACAAGTTAAGGGTCATTTAGCATTGGTTTAAAATAGTTTACAACAAATACAAGCTCTACAATAGTCATAACAAGCACATAAATTATACACTAGCACCTCACATATAGTGTTTGGATTCTCTCATCTCACGGGTGTATATTGAATATAACATGTATTGAAATGGAAGATAACACTCTCTACCTGTCATAGCACGTATATTACCATAGGCTTGAGATTAAATCAAACCTACACTGCTTTAGCGTAAGCACCTAAGATAAACTATCAAATAGGGCTTTTAAAGGGTTGTAATGTTAGGTGTAAGGTCATGGAAACATACGGGTTTGTTGGATATGGGGGAATTTACTAGTGGCAAGTAAAAAATCTAAGCTAATTACATGTAAAATGAGGCGTTGCTAAGCCAAGACTCGACTCACTAAACTAACTTAATACTTGAATTAAACAAAAATAAATGATAAAAACAAAAAGGATAGTGGCGAGAGAGTAGCCCTTATGGTTTATTTTTTATTTTTTTTTATCTTTTTTTAAAATTTTTTTTTTTCCATTTTTTCATTTTTTTCGATTTTTTTTATACACTCTTACTCTATCATTCACAAAACATAACATTATAGCAAAGGGATTCATAGTAGTATCCCTACACTTGCATTTTTATTAGACTAAGCTAATGATCCAAATTATGAGGATTAAAACACGTGGAGTAATTAACTACGTAGATAAGGGAAATAAATTTAACTTTCCTTCCGTTACTCCATAAAATACTACTTAACCCATGAGTCCCAATTTTCCCAAAACTGTATTTACACAAGATATGACTTGACTTATCAACCATGTAATCAGCTAGATAATTGAACTAAGGTTTTAACATAATTCAATAATGCACTAAAGATGAGTGCATACAATTAAGGCTATGGAGATTTAGGTGTAACATTTTGGGGTGGATTGTAAACAATGCTTTTCATTGATATTCTGGAAACTAGAACATCACCAGAACCGCAAAAAGATAGGCTCTGAGGGTTAACTAGGGGTATCGTGTACTAAAAATGAGTACATCGCAAGGGTGTGGGGTAATTACTCAACCGATGTGGCCAATGTAATTATTCAAGCAAGTTTCAAACAAAGGTTATCCTAATGCCTCTTATCATTTAGTAAATCCTAACTACACGAATGTAATCTCACTAGCGATCTCAGAATGCGCACAAAACAAGATCTTGAATCTATATACTATCGGTACACCCATAAGGATTAAAAGTGAATGCTTTTATCCTATATATCTAAAGGCGTACCTCACATTTTTTGGGTGGAATTAAGTGGTAAGGGTTTTTGTGCTAGTCATATAACTTCTATCCATAAGATGCTTTATTAAGACTAAAGTTTTGCTCATAAATTTCATAAAAAATAAAAATTTTGGTGCTAAAATTACCCTAACAAGTATTTTTTAGTTTATTACACTATTACTAAGGACAAGACAAATATCAAGTGAGCAAATAGTTTCTAAGGTATCCCTTTTTCCCTGCCTACACTTATACTGAATATTGTCCCCAATGTTCCCTGAAAGTATCAAAGTTATGATAATGGGAAGTAAATAAAAAAGAAAGAAACTAGTACTCCCCTGATTAGCTCGGTATAATCGGTGTAGAATAAAGGTTAAATGCTCCTCCAAGAAGAATAAGTAAATCATAAATGTTGCTTCCATTGTGTACTTCCATCTTCTTGTCCAATATAACCTGTAAATTCTGAGAAAACGAACAAAAGACCTCCCGTAAAATCAACAGTAAAACTATATATAATATAAATCTAAACTAGAGAGCGAGTAAGATATAATGCTTACAAAATAGATGTTTGCAGGTTCCTGGAAAATTAAAAATCCTGGTATTTTTTTTGGAAATTCGGTTTCGACAACAAAAATCTGGAAAATTGTTTGCTACAGTGCCTGACGTTGTCAGGTTATAGATCCTGACGTCGTCGAAATTGACCTGACAGAATTTTAAACTTTTTTTTTTTGAAAAATTTTATAGAAAAATTTACTTCTTAAGAATCTAGAAAGTACTGCAAAACAACCATTGTGAATCGACATAAGCATTTCACTCAAACAAAAACATAAATATATGCTCATCATGTATTGTTAATTTCATGTTCAATTTTGTTCTATTAAACATATGTGATATTCCCTACACTTATTTTTTTTCTTTCCAAATACCTTTATATGAGATTATGACAAGGTTAAAAATAAAATAAAGCATTTTCACAATAGTACTTGAAACATGAAAATTAAACAATAATGAGGAGGCATATATGACACACAAACAAATCAAACAAACAATCAAACAAATAAACATGGGTTGTCTTCCAAGAAGCGCTTTTCTTTACTTACGAGTCTTGTAGCTAGACTCAAAGTCATAGCCCCTACGTTACTTCACTATCCAAAATTATGTCTTCTTCATTCTCATTGTACTTTTTCATAAAGTGATTGTGCTTTATCAAACATTGTTTCTTAAAAGCATCATGCCTCCACTTTTCTAATTCTAGCTCCTTATCCTTATGTTGTTTGGTCTTTTCTTCCCATGCAAGGATCTTTTTCTTAACGAGACTAGTAGATGTTCTCGAGCTACTCTCAACTTCTTTTCTCCTTAAACTTCCTAGAATGGCGGGGTACCATTGATATCCTAGTTTTACTCTTACCAGCCTTGAGTATCATAATACCTTCACCGCATTTAATGTTCACCTTGGAGGTGGCTAGAAAAGGCGTTCCTAATATGAGGGGCATGTACTCATTCTCCTTAATACCAATAATAAATAATTCAACCGGATAAACACAATTTACGACATCAAGTAGCACATCCTTAGCTATCCCTACAGGGTATATATATGAATGGTTGTGTAGGACCTTGTTTTTGTCAACCTTATCACGTTACCAAGCTTACCACACAATATAACACATAAATATTAAGCGTAAAGATGAAGCAAGGTGGTGACTTAAGATATGTGTGATTCGTTTGTGTACAGAGAAATAAAGATGAAGAGAACTTGTTATACCATAAAGAAAACACACACTTACACACTCAAGCACACCCCTCAAATGACACATTTGGGGGGTATTTATACTCTCATACAAAGCGCCCTAATGGGCTTGGCATGGGCTTCGTTTGGATATGGATTGGGCTTGGATTACATAAACTTATAAAAGGCTAGATTAACTTAACTAATACCCATTTAGCTTAGCCCAATCCACGAGCCCGTCGACTATTCTAGTACAATATCTAACACACGTTACAAAGTTCCTTAAAGTGAATGACCATCACTTCTATTAATTATTATTAACGCTAACAATCTCCCCCTAAGGGGTGGTCATTCAAAAGATGCTCCACTTGATAAGGTCTTTAGTCTTTTTGAGCTTGAACTTTGTGTGTAGATATAGAATAATCTTGATTCTTTGTTCCTTCATGCTTTTTGATCGTTAATGGTGCTGTCTGCCTTTAGTCAACTTCTTTGGAATAGGTGTCTCCACGTCTTTCTCCACCATGCTCACACTTCTTTTGACTTTGAAATTGCAATGACGTGAAGTTCTCTAGTCTTTGAACTTTGTAGATTCTTTGGCATTGACGAAGAATAATCTTTAACTTTGTGTCGCCTTTGATTTTAGTGAGAAATTTCATGTATTCTGATGTTGGTATGAGCATGGGAAGATGGTGCGGTCTTTCCTCCAAGGAACAATCATCAGTACCTACATGATTATGTTAGTTGAAAAATACCAATCGATCAATGTCGACTTTTCTTAAAGAATTGACCACTACGATTGTTATACTGATGAATGTCTTGATTCCATTCACCTTGGTAGGGCGAATCAGTCGTCCGAATCCCGTTGAGGTACATTTATCATTACCATGAATATATTCAAGTTATGACCCACGTCTTCAGGATTCGATTCGTGAAAGGAATCTCCTTAGCGGGATTTCTAGCACTTACAAGTTCGAATGTCGAGGGTGTTAACAGCATAGTATGAAAACACATCTCTAATTCTTACAAAGGCTGTTCCTGAACTGGAGGGCCTCAAGAAGTCTAACACAATATACCGAAGTACATCTACAATTTAGGTGAGTCGCTGAAGTACACTGAAGCATCACTTCACGACTGTAGACCGTTTGAGACATACTAAGCGTAATCCATAAAGAATTACGAAAGTGACCTGCTGTCAGGGCTGTTTGATGTTGACCATGGCAGGAGTTTCCATTCAATCAATGAGGATCACAATTATACATACTCTCATAAATGTTCTGGCAGATTGCTAAGATCTGCGTAGGCCTCTAAAATATACCACTTGTGTCATAATTGTTTAACAACAAATGATGAAATATTGGGTGTTCCTAAGAGATCTTTTAATGAATCTCGTGGCTCTAGACTCGATTAGTGCATTTTGGTTTTACTAAGCGAAGACTAGGGAGAGGGTCTCCTTCTTCAATACCAACGATCTCTAAGAGAAAGTCGATAGATTATGTAGGGTTCCCAGTGAGAATGAAAAAAATCCATTTAAGAGGAATTGAGTGGCTAGAAGGTTAGGTGCAGTGCGTCACTGGGTCCATGACGTCTTTGTCTTCAATACGAGTGTCATCTATGTGACAACCAGTAGCAGATGAATTGAACCCGGTTTCTGCCCTAAGGTTGATTATGGAGGGCTATTTCTTATTTCTTTTTAATTCTTCAACCCCTTCTTTCTCCTTTCTCACATTACTCCTTTTTTCAATCATACCTAAGGACTTCTAATACTAACTATAGATATTGTCCTTGGGTTGATCCCTCCGGCTCTGGCGGATCATAAGACGGATTTCCTATCCTTAGTCACCTTATAACTCCATGACTATTCCTATGTTGCCATAAAACCTTTTTCTTGAAAATCTCTCAAATTGTTTATGATTATAAAACATGATTTGTTAACACCTTGAGAGTTTTATATTTTCAGAAACACTTCCCCTTTACATGTGCTTATATTGTTTTAACTTAAATCTGCATAGAGAGAGTAGAGTTCGTACTTTTTAAATTGATCGGCTCATGATAGACAATTCCCCATGAGACACGGTTACGTTGCATAATTAAAGAGTTCCATTGTCAGTTTTTAGATGACAACTAGCTCTAATAACTAATCTTGAAGTTGTAAACTCTTTTTGAAAAGAAGGTTAGACCCGTGAAAGTGCATATCTATCACGAGTTTCTCAAAATGGTACATTTACTAACTTTGATTTCTCGTCAATTCATTGGTTCTGTCTGAGTTGAGCTCTTTTGAGATTCAAACAACGATCATTAAACATTTTTTATCTCGTTTTAATCACGGCTTCTCCCCCTCAAAAATAGCATATTCGTGATATTTTTTATATCAATTGATTAAAAAACATTTTTAGAATCTTTTGGGGAGACAAACGGATTTGATTTTAGCATGAAATTGGAACATTTTGGTTTTATTCTCCCCCTTTAATAAAGCATAATAAATAAAGGGTTTGGAGGGAGTTATCTTGAGCACAAAATATTTTGAAAGATTTTGAAAAATCTATTTGAACAATCTTGAAATGGTGCTCAAGATGATGATGATTGCTCACTAGTTTTAAATGTAGTGCACTGAAGCGTACACTTGATTTTCTTTAGAAACACGAGTTTTGATTTGAAATAATCAAAAGTCATCATTTTAGTCCGGGTTTCATACTGAGGTGTACGAAAGCCATCGTGAAAGAAATTTTGAGAAACGACGTGTTTTAGAAAATATTTAAAGAACTCTCGCTCAAGCATCTGTACATGTCCGTATCATTGTTGAATGACATTTTTAGAAATGTACAGAATATCGATTATACGAGAGACATGTCATGAGAAGAATATTTTTGTATTTTTGATTTTATATTGTTTTTGTATTTTTTGAAAGTTTTATATTTTTATATTTTGCTTTTGTTGGTTTTTCAAATTTTGTATTTTGTTTTTCAAAAATATTTACAGTGAAGCTTTTTGGAAAATCATTTTCTAGAAGATTCGAGAAGACGTTCTAACTCCTCAGGGGTTAGGCTTTGCATTTCAATTCATCAAACTAAATTGTCAAACTGTTCTTTTGGAAGGGCTTTAGTAAATAGATCGGTGAGTTGGTAATCTGTCTTTACGAAAAATAATTCAACAGTACCTTCTTCTACGTGCTCTTTGATGAAGTGGTAGCGGACACGAATGTGCTCAGTCTTTGAGTGATGAACAGGATAGAATGATATGCCTATGGCACTTTTTGAGTCACAATACATAGGTATTTTATCGAAAGTAAAGCCATAATCTGTGATTTGTGTTCTAATCCATAGAACTTGAGCACAATAGGCAGATAGTGACACATACTCGGCTTCAGCGGTTGAAAGTGCAGTACAATCTTGTTTCTTTGAAGACCAGCTTACTAACTTTTCACCCAAAAATTGTGCTCCTCCTGATGTACTTTTTGCTGTAACTTGATCACCTGCGTGGTCAACATCTGAAAAGGCTATTAGATCAAATTCGGATTCCTTCGGATACCAAAGTCCCATGTGAATGGATGTCTTCAGGTACCGAAAGATCCGTTTAACCTCTTTGAGGTGCAGTTCGGAAGGCTTTCCCTGAAACCGTGCTAATAAGCAACCAGCAAAATGAATATCGGGTCGACTAGCAGTGAGGTACATGAGAGAACCAATCATGCTCCGATATTTCTTCGGATCGATGGGTTTCCCAAATAAATCGGCTCCAATATTTGGTGAAGTTACCATTGGTGTACCGACCGAATCACAATTATCCATACCATGATTTTTCAAAATCCCAGTTGTATATTTAGATTGATTAATGAAAATTCCACGAGGGGATTGATGTATTTGTAAACCAAAAAAAATTTTAGTTCCCCCATCTTGGACATTTCAAATTTTCTTTTCATGAGATTTTCAAAATGTTTTGAAAGATTCAGATTAGTGGACCCAAAAATAATGCCGTCTACGTAAATCTGAACAATCAAAATGTCATTGTTGTATTTTCGAGTAAACAGGGTAGGATCAATAGTTCCTTTGGTGAAATTGTTTTTGATCAAGAAAGAGGACAATTCATCATACCACGCTCTCGAAGCTTGCTTTAAACCATAGATTGCCTTTTTGAGTTTGTAGACGTAGTCTGGATGTTCCATGTCTATGAAGCCTATTGGCTGACTCACATACACTTCTTCTTTCAAAGTTCCATTCAAGAATGCAGTCTTAATGTCCATCTGATAAACCGTGATGTTTTTGTGAGCTGCATAGGCTAAGAATATCCTGACTGCTTCAAGTCTAGCTACCGGCGCGAATGACTCTTCAAAATCTATTCCTTCTTCCTGTATGTATCCTTTGGCCACGAGACGAGCTTTTTTGCAAATTACAGTCATTTCTTCATCCTTTTTGCTCTTCCATAACCATTTGAGATAAATGACTCGAATGTCAATTGGTCTTGAAACCAGATCCCAAGAGTCATGAAGACGGTATTGGAGATGTTCCTCCTGCATCGCTTCTATCCAAGCATTTTCTGCCATTGCCTCTCGAATATTCTTTGGTTCTTAATTGCTAATTGAGCAAAGGTAAATGAACAAGTCGCAATCTGTGGCAAGTTGGCGTCTCGTCTGAATTAGCCTTGAAGGTTCACCAATAACTTGTTCAATTAGATGGTCTTTTGTCCATTTAATAGTAGAAGGATACCATGGGATTAACGTATGCGAGTTAGATGTTTCTCGTAGGCTTGAAGATGATTCAGCTGATTCCGTAGCATACGGGTTTCGAATATGTCTTCATCTAACGTTGCATTGTTTTTGTTTTGAGTAGGTTCTTCTTGAAATGATATGTTTTGGGTTTGCTCATCAACTATTGGTAGAACATTTTCAAGAACTGGAGTTGATGTAGATGATGTTGATGGAGTTGGATCATTGGTTTCGACCGTGGTAGATGCATCTTCTATTGGTGGTGGTGGATGATTTTGAGTGGGTGCAGCGGAATGATGGTTTGATGCATTTGTCGAAGTTCCACCATAGTATTCATCGAACATTAACTCGAAGAAGTTCTCCCATTCTTATTATGAAGGTTTATCAAACAAAGTTGATGGAGCATTTTGGGGTACGAGTCCAGAACTGATGTGTCCAGAAGTCTGCGGGTTAGGTGCGGGTCCTACTATGTTTTGATTAGAAGCCATCGGATTAAGCGCGGGTTCTAGAGCGAGTCTCTCAGAAGCCATCTGTGAAAGTTCATCAAAATTCACATTCATCGTCTCCATTACCTTCCTAGTTCTTCTGTTATACACCCTGAATGCTCTTGAGTTATCTGAGTATCCAATGAAGATTCCAATATCACCTTTAGCTTTCAGTTTTCCTAGATCTTATCTGTCGTTCGTCGGATAGCACAAAGCACCAAACACGTGAAGGTAAGAGATATCAAGTTTTCTGTTGTTCACTAGCTCATATCGGGTTTTATTGAATCTTGGATGGATTAGGGATCGGTTCTGAGTGAAACAAGCAGTGGAAACAGCATCAACCCATAAAAATAACGATGCACTAGAATAGATTAGCATTGTGCGAGCAACTTCCACAAGAGTACGATTCTTCTTTCAACTAGTCTATTCTGCTATGGAGTTCTAACAACTGATGTCTGATGTGTGATTCCAACATCTTCAAAATAAGTTCTTAACTCCTGATTTGTATATTTTGTTTCGTTGTTTTTTCTAACTACCCTTACTGGAGCTTAAAGGAGTACTTGAATATGCTTCAGAAAGGTGATGATGATGCCTGGTGCTTCGTCTTTTGATCTCAAAAACTTAACCCATGTATATCTTCATCAACGATAACAAGAATATACTTTTTCCCATTTATGCTTTCAACTCTCATTGGGCCACATAAGTCCATGTGCAACATATGCAACTTTGCTTCCGAACTTGGTACGGATTTGGGTTTATATGATGCTCTTTTGCTTTTTCCTTGTTCGCATGATGGACATAAGTGATCCTTGGTGTATTTGAACTTTGGAAGTCCGTTGACGATGTTGTCTTTGGCAAGTTTGTTGATAGCGTCGAAATTGAGATGTGATAATCTTCTATGCAACAACCAGGACTTTGTTCCAGATTCTCGTGTCATAAGACATATTGGTGATGAATAGGCCATTTGGTTTATGATGATAGCATACAAGTTTGTGTCACGATTCCCAGTTAAGAGATCAATGCCATCCAAGTTTTGAACGAAGCATGCATTTCTCCTAAATGCAACCTCTAAATCTGCATCACGGAACTGCCCGACTGAAAACAAATTATGTCCCAACCCTTCGACATAGTAATCCCGAGTGATCAAAATATTTCCAAACGGAAGATCTCCATAACCCATGATAGCTGCTACATGATCATTTCCAAAGCGTACGGTTCCCATAAATTTCCAAACGAAATTGATCAGCAGCTTCAGATTCCCGGTCATGTGCTTGGAGCAACCCGAGTCAAAAATCCAAAGACATATTTTGATAACCTGCCAGATACAGAAGAAGAAGTTTTTGGAAACCGTTTTGATTTTGGTTCCTTTAGGTTAGAGGTAAAATCCTGATCATACTCATAGAAATTTTATACTGGGTATACTGGTTTATCACTCATTCTACCATTCTGAAATGTGAAAGTTCTACCCGTTGGTTTCCAAATATCATCCCAAAAGTAAACAATATGCTTCTTATCAGTAGTGTAAGACCTAAATCTTACAACTAGACTTCCTATTGGTTTAGCATAAGTTCTTTTTGGGATGTTCTTCTGAATAGGCTGATCATTCACATGCTTAGAAACACAATCATATTGAACATTAATTAAAGATTTATTGCAAGTTACACAAACAGATTCAACACGTTCATTAAACATAGCAAGTTTCATAGGTTCATTACATTAAGATGAAATGTCTTTCTTATTAAAAAGCGGTAAATTCCTAGGGTGTTCTTCTACTTTCTTCTCATTATTCAAGCTACTACTCTTAGAGGCAGGCGAAACTCTATTGGTCATTGTATTGCTCTTAGGCTTTAGTCTGCTGCTCCTAGAGGTGCTTTCTAGTCCTGTAGATGGTAAGGCACATGCATTAGGATTCACATTTTTATCAAGAGAAGTGGTTTCGGATTTCCTAGTCTCTTTAGAGTGCTTGTTTAAACTTATGTCATTTGTTCCATATGGTTTAGTTGTGGAGGCAGACGCATTAGTGGTACTCATCCTAAAAAGGCCAGGTGCTAAAACTTTTGGTTTCTCGATAACCTCTTTTTCATTTTCAACAATATTTTCTTTTCGCTTTGACAAGGCAGGTGGAGTGATTGGTTTTGACAAATCATTTTTCTCATTGAGTTTTAGAGGAGGCTGAGAAATAGACATTTTTTGTTTGAAAACCGGTTTGGGAACATTTTCTTTCTCCTCAGTCAATGGTTTTGCAATCTTAGTATCCATAAACTTTCCTTTTTGACATTTCAGCTGAGCCCTCAAAAGATCATTTTTCTCTTTCATGTCCTTGTAGGCATGCTCATACGATAGTTTGTCATACTTGCATTCCTCAGTTTTTCGATCAAGTTGTTTAAAATATGATACATTTTCTTTTTCAAGTTTTTCAAGAGCTTTTTCATATTTTGAAACAATTGCGGAGGTCTCAGACTGGAGTCTTTCATGGTCTTCAACAGAATATGTTTTTAAAACAATGGACAAAATATCGGTACACAGAACATCTTCGAAGAGAGAATCATTTAAATTTTCCAAACCTTTGATGTGTTCAAAACATTCATTAGCTTTCTTTACTAGGGATTTATGGTCCTTGACAAAGTCACCTGTTTCTTTCAAAAATGCTTGTTAAAAATGAATTACCCTCGCACTGACATGATTTAGCGGATTGGCAATTTCAGTTTCAAAAACCTTTTTCATTTCATCGTGAAAACTAGAAAACCAGTTGTTAGTGCTGATGTTGATTTTTGATTTAACAAGCTCTTGAAGTTGCCCCATTCTAGTTTTAATTTCATCTAAAATGCTTCTAGCATCACTTGTGTTAAAAGGATTGTTTGAAGACATTTGTTCCATGTTCGAAAATGATTTTGAGACAAGTACTGGTTTTGAAACTGGTTTTGACTCTTTGTTTGAAACACTGGGTGTGATGGAAAACTTTGACTTTTCTTTTTGCGGAACAAAAGTAATTCCAGAAATTTTGTTATATTTGTTGTAGTCGATTGGTTTTATTTCTGGATTCTTTTGTTTCATTTTTTATCTACTCTCGTCAGTGAGTTCTAACGTTTCATGAGAATCATGAACTTCAACGGGTTCATGTTTATCTAACAAAGCTTTTCCATTATACAAAACATCCTGTTCTTTCTGAGCTTTCTTGAGTGCACAAGGAAGTTTGTTTCCAAGAGCCATTTTTTGAGTTGTGTGAAAATACGGATTTGTTTGATTTGTTAACATATTGACTGTTTGAGCTGAATGACCCGTTGTAACAAACAAATTTTCCAATTTGTTGATTTTTTCATTTTTCTCAAGAATTTCATCAAGAAGAGAATCTTCTCGTTTTGAAAAATCAGCTATCAAATTTTTCTTCTCTTTTTCAAGATCAGAATAAGTTGCTTTTTGTTTAGAAAGTTGGTTTTTAAGATCAGAAATTTCCTCTTTTAAAGATTTTATTTTCAAGCTCAAATTAACATCAAGTGTGTCATACTTGATTTGCAATTGTTTTTCTCTTAAAACGGAATTTCGATAATCAATTTCTAATTCTGACTCTTTTTTTTTGTGAAATTCAAATGCTTTTGCATTCTCATTGTACCTCTCAAGCTCAGCGGTCAATTTATCATTCGCGGCCTTAACATCGCGATTGACCTTTTTCACTTTCTCAATTTCAATGCCACAATTATTAATCAATGATTCAAATAAAGCACGTGTTTCCTCATCAGTCTCAGTATTTTGTGCCACAAAGCCTCCACTAGGATCCACATCTGGAGTTTCAGAGTTAATATTGCTACTACTCGGATTGTCCAGGTATGTATCATAAGTAGGTGCTGGCGTCACAGAATGCTATTCATCATGAGTAAACACATCAAATATGACATTGTTATTGCATGAATCAATGATTGGTACCTCAGAGACTGCATTGGCATCATAAACGGGAGGTGTGTCAGAATCAGTGTCGTACTTAGTCTCCTGAAGATTTGCCATGAAGATGCAGTTCGCATTGATGTCCTCTTGGTTTTCCAATTCTTCCATAATAGCTACAAAGTCATGTTCCTCAGCACTCAACTGCATTCCTGCTTCTGCCTTTTGTACCAATAGCAAAGCTTTCTAAAGATACGCAAAACCCTTCTTTTTCGGCTTGGTAGGACAATTCCTTGCAATGTGACCCACTCCTTGATAGTTGTAACACGTAACCCGATTAGCCTGATTCACATTTCCATAATTCCCAACGACTGGAGCTACAACATTCCCATTCTGATTACCCACTGCTCTATTCCTAACATTCTGACCCATCTGATTTCCATAATTCTGACCCAACTGATTACCATGATACGGAACCGCCTTATTACCCATGTGAAATCCAGTAGCATATCCCTGTGGATTCCCAATAACTCTAACCATCTGTCCTTGTTGACCCATATTCAAACCCGACTGTGCAATTTGCCTGTTGCGAGTCTTAGATGAAATCCTTTGGTTGTTGTTACTTGGTGTGGAATATCGTCCTTTGAATACTTTAGTCAAATAAGGAAATGCGTTTGACAAAGCCTCTGTTTGTTCAGCTTCAAGGTCGGTGATTCCTTGTTCCTGGTATTGTGGATACTGTTGTTGTTGAATGACTTGTTGTTCTGGTGGGTAGAATTGTTGTTGAGGGATAACAGCTTGTGGCTGTGGAATGTATTACTGCAAGTTCTTGTTATTGGAAGATGATGAAGGTTGTTGTTGTATGTTCACTGAAGTTTGTGTCTTTGTAATAAGTGCCAAGGGATCATGATTCTTTGCCATTCTTTCTTTCCTAACTTCGTTGACTTCAGCTTGGTTTTGTTTAAGAAAATCATAGAGTTGATCAAAGTTCACCTGATGTAAGTCCTTTGTTTTGTTGACAATAGTGACATAGCGTCCCCATTCTTTTTGAAGATTGTTGAGAAATTTGATGTTACTCACGATAGTTCTGGGTGTCAACTTGTTTCTCATAAGCTCATTCATCAAAGTGCAAAACCTTCCATAGTAGGATTCAATGGATTCGCCTGGAGTTGATGTAAACTTCTCCCATTCAGTTAGCAACTTTTTTTCCATGTGTTGTTGTCCAATTTCTGTTCCATAACATAGCCGTCTAACAGGTTCCCACATATCGTAAGCAGTTTCACAGCTGTCTACAGCAGTAAAGATTTCTCTTGGTAATCCCAGTTGGACGATGTGTATTGCCATGTCATCTGCTTCGACCTGCTTCTTATCCTCTTCATTGTATCCGGATTCATGTTTAGCATGAAAGTATGGTGGAACGGGAGGTGTTGCATGAGGAATTCTAGGGTCTTGGACTTGTCGTGGCTTGAAGGGTCCATTCGTAACGGATTGAATCATGAGTTTTCCATTAGGTTTAGTTTTGATGTAGCGGAGCATACGACTTGTCCATTGAAGATATCCACCTTTTTCCAGCATAGGAGGACGGTTTTTGGCACCGGCTGCATGAATGTCTTGTTGAGTTGCCATTTGATGAAGGTATTTATGATAAAATTGATTTAGGATCGATTCAACGATAAAGGAGTTGTGTTTGATGAATATTAAGCTCAGTTGTTGTAGTGAAAATTTGGTCCGAAAACTTAAAAACCTCAATAACTTCTGTTCGGAGCGTTTTTAGGACTCAAAGGTTGACCCGAATGAACTTTTTGTAAAGCTTTAACAAAAAACGTAACACAAACACTCCTAAACCATTGTTAGGAGATTGATACCAATTGTAGGACCTTGTTTTTATCAACCTTATCACGTTACCAAGCTTACCACACAATATAACACGTAAATAGTAAGCAAAAAGATGAAGCAAGGTGGTGACTTAAGATATGTATGATTTGTATGTGTAGAGATAAATAAAGATGAAGAGAACTTGTTATACCATAAAGAAAAGAAACACATACACACTCAAGCACACCCCTCAAATGACACATTTGAGGGGTATTTATACTCTCATACAAAGCACCATAATGTGCTTGGCATGGGCTTCGTTTGGATATGGATTGGGCTTGGATTACATAAACTTATAAAAGGCTAGCTTAACTTAACTAATACCCATTTAGCTTAGCCCAGTCCACGAGCCCATCGACTATTCTAGTACAATATCTAACACACGTTACAAAGTTCCTAAAAGTGAATGACCATCACTTCTATTAATTATTATTAAGGCTAACAATCTCGCCTTAAGGGGTGGTCATTCAAAAGATGCTCCACTTGATAAGGTCTTTAGTCTTTTTGAGCTTGAACTTTGTGTGTAGATATAGAATAATCTTGCAAAATAGATATAATGCTTGCAAAATAATACCAATTGTAGGACCTTGTTTTTATCAACCTTATCACGTTACCAAGCTTACCACACAATATAACACGTAAATATTAAGCGTAAAGATGAAGCAAGGTGGTGACTTAAGATATGTATTATTCGTATGTGTAAAGAGAAATAAAGATGAAGAGAACTTGTTATACCATAAAGAAAACACACACTTACACACTCAAGCACACCCCTAAAATGACACATTTGAGGGGTATTTATACTCTCATACAAAGTGCCCTAATGGGCTTGGCATGGGCTTCGTTTGGATATGGATTGGGCATGGATTACATAAACTTATAAAAGGCAAGCTTAACTTAACTAATACCCATTTAGCTTAGCCCAATCCACGAGCCTGTCGACTATTCTAGTACAATATCTAACATATGTTACAAAGTTCCTAAACGTGAATGACCATCACTTCTATTAATTATTATTAAGGCTAACAGGTTGGCTAGGGAAAGTCTAAGATTAGTCTTGGTCGGCTTTTCGTTAGTTAACTTATTATATATTGATAAAGGCATTGTGTTTACATCGGACCCTTGATCGGCTAATGCATTTATCTATTCCAGTTCAGCAATGCTAAAAGGTATTACAAAATTTCCTCAAATATCTCATTTCTTATCTATTGGATTTTTAAGAACAACCTCGTATAGAGGTCCTATGGGTAAGGTATCGTACTCTTCCTCTTCTATTTCTCCCACGAAGGATTTTTCTCAACTTATCGTTGTACCTAAAATTATTTACTAAGTTGACAATGGTATTTTTATTGACTTCGTGTTTCAGATAATGCTCTATTGTCCTAGTGTTGGGATATGAAAGTGCTGAAGACATGAAAGTACTGAAGATATGAAAGTACTGTAAGCTGCAAAGTACTGGAAGAAGTCAAAAAGTCAAAGTACTGCAAGAACAAAAGAACTGTTATTCGTTTATGGAAAGTATTGTATTCTATGTTTAGATTACTTGTCGTACACGGTTATCAATTGTAAACCGACTAGGATATCCTTGAGCCTATAAAAGGACTCCTAGATTGGCATTAGATACACGAGTCTATGAGTTTTAGAGTTTACGAATTCACAAGTTAATTAGTGTGTTAGAGAGAAGTTCGATTATCTTAGAATTGTATTAGAGTATCTGCATAATAAGCAGATTTAGAGTTTATAATAAAAGGTTATTCTTCTTAGCTTTGTTAAGTAAATTCCGCATACTTGATAAATATTGCTCAGTGTTTCTTTGTTAATAACTTAGGATTTATCCGAGGTTATTAAACCTTAACAAGCAAGTTAAGATAGTTTGATTAAAGTATATAGATCCAATAAGTGGTATCAGAGCTTGTGTGGAAACTCTGACTAGGAAGAAACCCTACTTCAACAATATTCAAGATGTCGACTGAAGCTGTTCCACCACCCTCAATCACCTCACTCAGAATTCCAATAATCAAGAAAGGAGAATATGATCTATGGTGTATGAAGATGAGGCAGTACATTGCCATTACAGATCATGCTCTATGGAATGTAATTGTGAATGGGAATGAAGTTGTTCCAGAACCCATTGATATTCTTGGACAACCCAAGGCACCTAAGCTAGTATTACCGCAGAACCTTAAGGAATCAAAAGAAGGCACTCAACATTCTCTTATCTGCCATTCCAGATGGTCATCTTCTCAAATTTCATGATGCTAAAGATGCTAAGCAGCTCGGGCTGCTCTCAAGACCAATTTGGAGGGAATGAAGCCTCTAAAAGATGCACAGAGAAATTTGAAGCAACAGTTTGAAAATTTCACAGTTGGTGAAAGAGAGAGTCTTGATGTTGCATATGATAGGTTTCAGAATCTTCTCAACATGTTGGAGCTATACAAGGCAGAAGTATCAGTTGAAGATGCTAATTTAAAGTTTCTAAGGAGTTTGCCATCTTCATGGCATGTAATTGCTACAATGATCAGAGGACAACAAGGTTTGGATGTCATGGACTTTGATGATCTCTATCATCAACTTAAGGTGTATGAGCATGAGATGAGTGGTCAAACAAGTTCTAAGTCTCACAGTATTGCTTTTCTATCATCTGAAAAGAAGGCCAGTACTTCCATTAAAAGTACTGTTTCTCCTCAAAGTACTGTTTCTCAAAGTACTGCCGTCTATACACCCTCCTCATATGTTCAACAGGCCCCACCAACTACCACTATGGCCTCAGATGAAGTTATGTGCTCCTTCTTTGCACAACAAGCTAGTTTACCTGTCACTTATGAAGAAGATCTAGCACAGATTGAAGAGGATGCACTTGAAGAAATTGATATCATGTGGCAAGTTGCTATGATCACTGCAAGGATCCAAAAGTACATGAAGAAGACAGGCAAAAGCATTGATTTCAAACCAAAACAGGGCATAACTTTTGACAAATCTAAAATTGAATGCTTCAATTGTCAAAAGACTGGTCACTTTGCAAGGGAGTGCAGGTTTGCTAAATATCAAGCAAATAGGACATCTGAAAAACCAAAACTTGAGCTTAAGGAAATTCCAATTACTGAAACAAAGGCTTTGGTTGCTCAAGAGAAGTTATCAGAAGTTGACTGGAGGGAAGAGTTTGATGATGAACCAAGAACTTACTGTATGGTAGCAAAGGGCGTAAGAAATTGAAGATTCAGTAGAAGCATTAGATTGGAGCACTGTTTTTGTGAAGAACACGAACATGCTGTTTTGGAATCTGATGATGGCTTTGGAGGATTTGACTGGAGCAAGGAAAGTGAAGATGATCCTGTTCAACTAGCATTGGTGGCTACTTCACCAAATCAATCTCCTATCTCGGAGGTATGCTCAAATTGCTATGATTTTTATCATAAATTACTTAGCAGTTATGTGATTGAGAGAGATAATTGTGTTAAGGCTAGGTTTGAGGTAGCAGGTTATCAAATAACCTTAGAATCTATGGAAGCCAAAATCTTAGCACATGAAACTAATGAAGTAGCTTGGGCTGAAAAATATGCACAACAGGATTACCAGTTAAAACTTAGTGAATGGAAATTAAACTGTAAAATTGCTTAAATTGAGAAATTAACTAAGGAAAGAGATGATTTGTTAGCTAAGTTTGCTGCTTGGGGTGAAGCGGTCGTCACATGTTTCTTATGTTCAAAACAAAGATAGAGCCTACCTTAAAACCGGATTAGGTTTTGGAATGGATTTTAGTAAGTTAGAAGAAAACCAATCTAGTAATCAGGATGAAGGTGAATATGAGGATATAACCACTAGTGATGAAGAACTCATTAATTATGTAGATACATCTAGTAATGATGGTTCAATAAGTGACTCACCTCCTGAATATAAGAAAGCTAATGATTATCATGCTGTTCCACATCCCACTGGCATTCATCAACCCCTTAGGCCTGATGTTTCTCGTTTTGGATTAGACAGTCTAGAGTTTAGGAAAAAGCTAGTTGCTCAATCTAAGTCTGAAAAACCCAAAGAACCTGTTGAAAACGATGTTCAAAATCAAGCAGTACCTTTAAATCAAAGTACTGCTCCACAAGCAGTACCTTCTTCAAAATCTTTTCAAAACAGTACTGCTAAACCTTTTTGGGATAATTTTGGTCAAAACAGTACTCTCACAGTACTTTGGACAGTACTTTCGAACAAAGTACTGCTGCACCAGTTGACAGTACTTTAGATGATCTGGATGATCATACCATGCCTGGATTAGAAGATATTGATGATGAATTTGAAGATGAAGGTATTTTCCCAAATTCCAATGAAGGTGCTGATGTTACTAATTTAGAGGATAATTATGAAGTTCCACAGTCTCCAAACTTAAGAGCTCATAAGGATCATTTTCTAATCAAATCATTGGTCCTTCTACTTCTGGAGTAATGACTAGACACAGAGCTAAGACTTTTTCTACACCTCACAATGCTTTACTTAGCTTTGTGTATAAACAAAACAGGCTGAATTATAAGGACCATCAAACCTGTCTATTTACTTGTTTTATCTCTCAAGAAGAACCCAAGAATATTGCTCAAGCTTTGACTAAAGAAAGCTGGGTTGAAGCTATGCAGGAAGAACTTCTTCAATTTAAACTTCAAGAGGTTTGGGTTTTATGTGATCTTCCAGATGGAAAGAGAGTTATTGGAACCAGATAGGTTTTTAGGGTCAAAAGAGATGAAAGAGGTAATGTTATCAAGAATAAGGCAAGGTTAGTAGCACAAGGATATAGACAAGAAGAAGGAGTAGATTATGATGAAGTGTTTGCTCTCAGTAGCAAGAATAGAAGCTATTAGAATATTTCTTTCCTTTGCTTCTTATATGGGCTTTCAAGTTTACCGGATGGATGTCAAAAGTGCCTTTTTATATGGCAAGATTACAGAGGAAGTTTATGTCAAACAACCTCCGGGTTTTGAAGATCCTAAACACCCAAACAAAGTCTACAAGGTGGTTAAGGCTCTTTATGGCCTTCATCGGGCACCTAGAGCTTGGTATGAGAGACTCTCCTCATTCTTATTGCAACATGGATATAGAAGGGGAGCTATTGACAAGACTTTGTTTATCAAGAGAGACAAGAAAGATATCATGTTAGTTCAAGTTTATGTTGATGATATCATTTTGGGGCTACCAAACAGTCCATGGTTAAGGAGTTTGAGCAGCTGATGTAGAAAGAATTTCAAATGAGTTCAATGGGAGAGTTGACTTTCTTTTTAGGACTTCAAGTTAAGCAGTCAAAGGAAGGTATTTTTATCAGTCAAGACAAGTATGTTACGGACATACTTAAGAAATTCAATTTTGATGATATGAAGGCTGTTACTACACCCATTAAATCTATCAATTCATTAGGCAAAGATGAAGATGGACACCCTGTTGAAGTCAAGCTTTATAGATCAATGATTGGCTCTCTTATGTATCTCACTGCATCAAGGCCGATATTATGTTTGCATTTTGTCTATGTGCTAGATATCAAGTCTCACCAAAGATCTCTCACATGAATGCAGTAAAGAGAATCTTCTGTTATTTGAAGCAACAACCAAAGTTGGGGTTGTGGTATCCTAAAGAGTCTCCTTTTCACTTAGAGGCTTTTTCAGATAGTGATTATGCAGGTGATAACTATGATAGAAGATCAACCACTGGAGGATGCCAATATCTTGGAAGAAGATTAGTCTCCTGGCAATGCAAGAAACAAACAATTGCAACAACATCCTCTACTGAAGCTGAATATGTAGCTGCTGCAAGATGTTGTGGACAAGTTTTGTGGATGCAAAATCAGCTCTTGGATTATGGATTCAATTTCAAGAATACTCCTATCAACATTGATAATGAGAGTACTATTTGTATTGTGAAGAATCCAATTTTTCATTCCAAGACCAAGAACATCCAGATTAGGCATCACTTTATCAGAGATTGCTATGAGCACAGGCTTATTAATGTGGTTAAGGTTCATACAGATGATAATGTAGCTGACTTACTTACCAAAGGTTTTGATGTTTCTAGATTCACTCACTTGGTGGTGAGCATTGGCATGATTAATTACTGAGCTACGTTTAAGGGGAGGACTATTTAGTATTTGTATAGTCCTGTGTAATGCTTGAGGGGAGGTTAGTTATGTATATTTAGTTGATACTGGAGAAATTGGAAAAGTACTGTTTTTCGTGAAAGTACTGCTTGGGAAAGTACTGCTTATGTGGAAGTACTGTTTGTCTTATTAAAGTACTGTTCCAACGGTTATCTTGAGGGGTAATTACTGCTAACGGTAACAATGTTATTTTAGGTTGTGATTTTTCAAATCTCACCTATAAATACCTACTTTCTGATTTTCCCTCTCATATTGATACATTAGAATCTTTTCCATCTTTCTCTCATCATATTCATATTCTTCGATTCGAATTCTTTTGTGCTTACATAATCAACAATGGCGAATCGTCCTACTGTTTCAAAGCATAATATGGTCGCTAATTTGGATAAGACTGACGCGAATATACTCTTTCATGATATAATTGATTATCTTACTGGTTCGCCTATCAGTTATGCTCTTTTAGTGGAGCCGGATATAATTGAGCCCTGGATTCAAGAATTTTGGGCTAATGCTAGAGATAACATGGAGAATGACGAATATTATATTAGATCAACAGTTGCTGGAAGAACTATTAAGATTACTGAAGCCTCCATCCGAGACGATTTATTGTTCAATGATGCATATGGGGCTCTAAGGTTTGATAAGCAGTTGATATGGGATACTTTTCGACATATTGGTTATGAAGGCTCTTTGAATGAACAAACGTTTAGAAAACAATTATTTTGTCCGCATTGGAAGTTTTTGGTTCATGTGTTGCTCCATTGCATAAGTGCTAAGAGTACCTCTTTGGAGCAGTTTGGGTCAAATATAGCATTTGCTATGGTTGGGTTAGCTACAGATAGACTTTTTAACTTCTCAAGGCTAATGTTGGATGGAATGCTCTCACATATTTCACATGGATCTACTTGGCTAATGTACCCAAGGTTTATACAGGTTTTTTTAAACAAGCAACTTTTTGATGTGCCAAAACCTACAGCTTTATTGCCTGTTATTGTTCAACAATCCAAGATTTTTACTTTTATGGCAAAAGGAGTGTTTTATTCAGGGGTCCAGATACTCTTTTAACAACTTCCATGATGGATGTTGTTCAGCCGTGTTAGAGCCGATCATCAAGTGATGATACTGAAGGTACTGCATCTGCAGGTACTGCATCTGCAAGTACTGCTTCTGCAAGTACTGCTTCTCCACAGGCTACATCAAAAGAAGGTACTGCATCTCTACAAGGTACTGCTTCTTCTAGTCCTGAACTTCAAGAAGATGTTGTAGTTTCACCTTCTCCATCTCCACAAGGGTCTGTTCCTGTTTCTCAACCAGAGGATCATTCACCTATTCAAGGAGAGGATTCACATACCATACCTCCTGATGAAATCACATTGGATAATTATGTTTTGACAAGGGAGTTGGTCAAGTTGAAAAAGACTACAGAGGTTCAAGCCAAACAGATAAAGAAATTAAAACTGAAGTTTCAAAGGCTAAAGACTTTTGTGTGGCCATTGGTTCAAGAATTTCGAATCTGGGTTAAATCCAATAAAAAGGCGCAAAAGCAGTTTAGGAAAAACAAACGCCACAAGGTTCATCAACAATCTTCGTCAACTTGGGAGGAATTTAGAAAAAAGATAATTTGAAAGAAGATGTTGAGAAGGAGAAACAACCTGAAAGTACTGATGAACAAGAAAAGATCATTCATGGTTCGATGTACAAGGAACAAGTTCAAGGCACGAACAACAAAGTCTTGAACAACAAGGTACTAAACAACAAAGTACTGCTTTTCAACAGCAAAGTACTTTTAGACAAGAAGTGATAACTCTAAGAGTTTTGAATTTTGAAGAGGAAGTTGGTCCTTCTACAACTGTTATACAAGAAGAGGAGGAAGCTATACTCAAACCAATTCATTATGCAAGTGATGATGAGTTCATTGCTACACTTTTAGAAGATTTATCACAACCTAGAGGTGGTGTTACTATTAGAGAAGTGCAAGAAGATAAACAACAAAGAACTTCTCAACCTGCAATTGATCCTAAGGATAAAGGGAAAGGTGTTTTAGTAGAAGAAAAGAAGAAGAAACTTTCTTTGGCAGAAATTAGAGAAATTGAAATTGCTAGGAATGAAGCTGCTGCTAGAAAACTTCAAGAAGAGTTAAATGCTAAAGATAGAGCAGCTCAAGAAGCTGAAGAAGCTCAAAGTAGAGAAGCGGCTAAAAAGTTGCTAGAGCAATTAGATGCTGAAACTGATTAACCATTACAATCACCTACTCCTGTTAGATATATGCCTAGAAGACCTAATTTAGCTAAGGACAGGAATGCTATGATGGCATATTTGAAAGGTCGAGGGTATAAAGGATTGCAGAAGTTGAACTATGTTGACATGAAAAGACTCTATGATGTTGAGACAGAAGCTTATAAGAAGAGTGTTGCAGATATCAAGGATTTTAGAGAAGAAGCTTCTTGGACTGAAGCTGAAAGGAAAAAGAGCTTAAAAAGAAAAAGGAAAACTGAAGTTACAGATAGACAGTTTTCAAAGAAAGAAAGAGTTGAATTAAGATCTGAGTCTAAAGATGCATTAAGAAATTATCTCAGAGTGGTAGATTTTGATTATTCAAAAGAAGATGCTGACATGAAGATGAATAGATCTCAGATTAGTGCTTTTGATATTGTGAAATCCAAAGAAGGAGATTATATGATTTTTCATAAGGAAGATGAAAGCTTCAAAGTTTTCAATAGGCTATGGGATTTGTTACATATTATAGATAGAGTGGATCTATTCTATCTATATGGAAAAATCAAGAAAACTGAGAAATTGTTTGCTGGAGATTCTTTGAAGAATCTGGAGTTCATGTTTTAGAGCTGGAGAATGGTAAAATGATACACATGTTTGTAAACAGAATATATCCTCTCACAGTTGAGCTCTTTAGAAGAATGCTAGAGCATGGATTGGAAGTAGAAGAGGATAATGAAACTGCTTGCACGGTTATCAATTTATTTATCAACTGGACTACCAGTCTTTGAAGATGATGAGTAAACTGGTATGAATTTTATTGAATAATTTATTTTTGATAAATCAGTACTTTATTCAAAGTACTGCTGATGAAACAGTACTTTCATCAAAGTACTGCTTGCAGTTTTTTAAAACCAGTTAAGTGATTTTTTTTTGAAAGAAACCTTTTCCTAAAGTATAAAATATTTTGAAAACAAAGGTTAAATGAATTAAATAGATTTTGAGATGGAAACATCATTAGGTAATCAATCCACCATGGTTACAAAAGGATTGGCTAATCCATGAGCAAACGGCTCTGGTAAAGATATATCAAATCCGTTTTTAGTTGACAACTTGCTAATAAGTTGTATGGTAATCAACTCACCATATCAGTTAATGTGAAGAGTTGGCTAGCCCACAAGGAAAATGGCTTGTGGTAAAGGCAGTGGAAAAACCATTATTGGTAATTAGTTCACCATTAGATAGAAGAACTAACTAGTCCAGAAGGGTACAACTTTTGGTAAAGACAAATCAAATCTGTTGATAGCTGATGATTTGCTAAAAATCATATGGTTATCAATGTACCATGGTCTTAAACACCAAAACATTTGGCTACTCCAAAGATAATGGCTTTGGTAAAGAGACCTAATACCATTAAATTTTCAATGATTCACCTCTCACAGGAGTTAACACACCTGGAAGTGATGAGAATAGTATGCAACTTAGATCGAATTAATGTACAAATTGACATATGTTGCTGTGTTGCTGAAAAGATGGAGCTTGCTGGATGCTTCTGAGAAAGAACAATTCTTAGAGATACTTTGACAAGTACATATACTACAAAGATATATTGAAAAGACTAAGAAACAATCTGATCTTAAAGATGAAGCTATTAAAGATACATTCACAAAGGAACTTGAAGTCTAGCAAGTAGAATTCAAGTTAGGGGAGGATTGTTGGGATATGAAAGTGCTGAAGACATGAAAGTACTAAAGATATGAAAGTACTGTAAGCTGCAAAGTACTGGAAGAAGTCAAAAAGTCAAAGTACTGCAAGAACAAAAGAACTGTTATTCGTTTATGGAAAGTATTGTATTCTATGTTTAGATTACTTGTCGTACAAGGTTATCAATTATAAACCGACTAGGATATCCTTGAGCCTATAAAAGGACTCCTAGATTAGCATTAGATACACGAGTCTATGAGTTTTAGAGTTTACGAATTCACAAGTTAATTAGTGTGTTAGAGAGAAGTTCGATTATCTTAGAATTGTATTAGAGTATCTGCATAATAAGCAGATTTAGAGTTTATAATAAAAGGTTATTCTTCTTAGCTTTGTTAAGTAAATTCCGCATACTTGATAAAGATTGCTCAGTGTTTCTTTGTTAATAACTTAGGATTTATCCGAGGTTATTAAACCTTAACAAGCTAGTTAAGATAGTTTGATTAAAGTATATCGATCCAACACCTAGGTTTATCAACTTCTTTATTTTTACTTTTCATTTTATCCTTTGTGACATTCTATCCATCCTCCTTATTTTCATTCTTAACAACTTACTTCTCATCATCCGTTTGTTTGATAGTTTGCTCATCCTTTTCTTGAACAATCGATATGGCATTAATGTACTTAGTGAAGGATGTGCCGTCATCTTTTCTTACTAACACCTTTTTAGGGGCTTTCATCTTTATGTATTCCTTTACTAATGTCATCATTTCTGCCATTTTCTCTCACATCTCCTCTCTTTGTCTATAGAATGCTTCTTCAAATTTGGCCAATCTTTCAGAATGAGCTACCATGTATTCTCTCATTTGGGCTTCGAAACTGGGTGAAAGTGCTTGTGGTGAAGGGGGGCGAAGGTGTTTTTGAGTGAATTTATTTTCTCGTCTTCGCAACTCAGAATAGGGTGCCCAATAAAGATTCAAGGAAACCGAATTAACTGATGATTGAGGAATTGGAGTGATAGGTTCGGGTAACTTCTTTTTCCTTTCTGTTAAGTAATCGACCCATTTTTCAAGAGCACAAACTTGTTCTTCAGAGAAGCTAGAAGGATCACGAGATAGAGTATTGCTTTAACAGTGTTATTAGGAGTCTCACCGGGGTTTTCCCAATTTTCATAGTCATAATAAGCGAGATCCTCTATAACATCCCATGATTCTTTAGCATTTAGTTCACTAAGCTTACCACCGACCGCTTGGTCAATGGCTTGCTTTGTGGAGAAATTGACATGATCATAGAAAATTTGAATTTGAAGCCAAATATCAATGCCATGGTGAGGGACTTTATGAAGTAAGTCCTTGAATCGAGTCCATGCTTTATAGAGAGTTTTACCTTGATGTTGTTGGAACATCAAGATATCATTCCTAAGTTTAGTAGTCCTTCCAGGTGGAAAGAATTGAGAGAGGAAACGGTTAGTAAGATTGTTAGCAATATGAAAATCCATATTAAAGACTCGGTCACCCCGAGTATCATCTAGAATTAGTTAGGTCGTAGTCTTATTAGTAAATGTTTAGTTATCGTATCACCATAGAGTCGAGTCCGGTCTTTACCCACTGTATGCCCGTTCCATAGCCCGTAAGGGTCGTATTTTGTAAGAAGTATAAATACCCTTTCACTCCAAGTGAAAGGGTTGGAGCTTCATTTGGTTTAACCTAATACACATTACTTTCTCTCTCCATACTTGAACTCCCATTTATTTCTCTCTCTAACTCAATATTCGACCAAGCATCAAAGATCCACATGTGTTATGATTATTAGTATTCTACAATTTGTATCGAGAGCCATGGTTTGATTAACTTGATTGTGTGTGCTCAGATTTTTGGCTCGTTTACGTTACTTGTTGTTTTTCTTTTTTTTTGGTTCGGATAGAAAAGAAAGGAAAATCATTGTTTGAGCTTTGTTTGTGGTCATACTTGTTATAAGTTGCTAGTTTAGTGTTTAGGTTTGTTGTGGTTGCTTAGATTGGTGTTTGGTTAGCCTATTTCATTAGTTTATAGGAAGTTTGGGTTGTATTCGAAGGTTTAAACCTTTTTTATTGACTGCGTTTTGGTTGGTTCTTGGCTGCAATTTGGTATTTCGTTACTGCGGTTTGAGTACTAAAGGGCAAAAGGTTATTGAGGTTTGCCTAGAAGCCTTTGGTTGTGTTTTGGTTGGTATCCAAATTAGGTAAAAGGACAAAACTAGGTGAAAGTGACTTGTGTACTTGATTGAAAGTGACATGCGTTTTTCCTCTCAATATTGCATTTTGGTCTCTGCGTTTTGCTTAAGAGCATTGCATTTTGCTTCTGCGTTTTGGTCACTGCGTTTTGCCTCAAGAAGTTGCGGTTTGGTCACTGCGTTTTGCTCAAGACCCTGCATTTTGGCCACTGCGTTTTGACTATCTTCATTGCATTTTGTGTCCTGCGTTTTGTCTGTTTCAGGTTGCGATTTGCCACTGCGTTTTGCTATCCTGAAGACCTTTGTTTAAGTCAAACTAAAGGTTATGCTGCCAATATTTTATCAAGACTTATGTTTTGTCTAAAGAAACTTGCATTTTGTACATTGATATTTGCCTACTTCTTAAAGTAAACTCATTTTAACCAAACCTAATCACAAATAAACAACATTTCAGCTAATCCAAACAATCACCACTCTTAACACACAATCTTTAATCATTGTACCGATCTATCAGTTATCATAACACATTCAATTGGTCATTGTCCCACGGTTGCTTCTTGATTTTGTAAAATCCCGTGAAAGTTTCTATTTCTCAGTTTAAATCATAGATCTGCAAAATGCCGTGTAAATGAACACCATGTTAACTGTTTCTGATGACATTCAAGCTGCCGGGTCCGATACTCGCCCTCCTATGCTTGATAGGAAAAATTATGAATCATGGGCACAACGAATTCAATTATATTGATTGGGTAAGGAAAATGACATCAACATTCTTCGATCTATGGATGAATGACCTTTTCAGAATGGCATTACTAGAGATACAATCTCTACCGCAGATGATGGAACTGTCACTCTTGGAATGGACATACCACATACTTACAATGATCTCGATGAGAATGACAAGAAGCATTATGATGCAGATATAAGATCTTTAAACATTGTGCTTCAAGGGCTTCCCAAAGACATCTACAAACTTATCAACCACAACACTAAAGCCAAAGCAGTTTATGCTTCTTGCTGGCTCTGAATTGACTAAAGAAGATTGAGAATCATAGTTGTATGACGTGTTTGAACATTTCTAGATGAAACCGGGTGAGAACATCAATGAATACTATGTTAGATTTCACAAGCTTGTCAATGACAAGAGGATCATCAAGATGACAATGCCAAACATTCAACTTAACTCCAAGTTTGTGAATAAAATGACACCCGAGTGGCATAGGTTTGTAACAGCAGTTAAGCTTAACAATGGTTTGAGAGACACAAACTATGAACAGATGTATTCATACCTACAACAACATCAAAAGCAGGCTGCCTATGATCGTCTGATTATGGAAAGGCTCAATCCAACAACAACTAATGATCCACTTGCACTTGTTTCGAATGTTCAGCCGTTCACCAAATCATCACAAGCTCAAGTCTATCAGTACCTATCCTCTTCACAAAATCAGACACTCCAACCTGATTCAGGATAAACTCTAACTGATAAGATGATTGTAAATCTTTCCAACCAAGTCACATTACTTGCTCAACAATTCAGAGCAACACTCCCTCAAACCAACAACCAACTTATAAATTCATCAAACCCATATAATCAAGCAACTGTGGAGGATGGAACGGTTGTGGTTCAGAATGTTCAAGGGTGACAAAATATGAACCTAAGCAACTTTGCTCGGGGAAATGGTGTGGCTGGTATTGGTGGTACATAAAACAGAGGTGGGAATGGTTATTCAAGACAAGCAAAGCAAATCAAGTGCTACAACTATGGTGGTGTAGGAAACATTGCAAGAAACTGCACTCAGCCAAAGCGTCCACATAGTTCAGATTACTTCAAGGATAAGATTATTTTGATCCAAGATCAAGAAAATGGTGCTACGTTGGCTGAAGAAGAGCTATTGTTTCTTGCTGGAGAAGGGACAAACACGTTTGATGCTATTGTTGATGACCAACCAGTCAATGATATGGCACCGAATGATCCCAACATCTTTTAAGTAGATGACTGTGATGCCTTTGACTCATATGTTTATGATGAAACCACTGCTCAAACCATATTTATGGATCTCCAATGGTATCCTCACCTCAACAAGTTGGTCCCTCCAATGCATCAGTTATCTCTGAGGTACTCAAACTGTACGATGTGACTGATGAACAAAATATTCCCAACAAAGTACAACATACAAAAGTTGGTGAGTCAGATACTGTGAATATGGGAAATAGCAATGTTATCCCATATGAGCAGTATGTGAAACAGAATGAAGGTCATGTTGTACCTAGTAGTGCATCTTCTGCTCTAAATGATGATTATATGTTGCATGAGTACACTGTATTCATCCCTGATGACTCATTGACCACTAAACTTAACATATATAAGGATCAAGTGGTCATATATAAACAATGTGAAAATTTTGAAATAACTGTACGTGAACAAAAAATGGATAGTCAAATGCGTATACAGATTACTGAACGTAACTTAAGGGAAGAAACATTGAAAAAAGAGTTAAATTCTTTACAGTTGAAACTTAAACAAACTGTTCAGCAAAAACAAGAAATAAAAGAGAATGTGAATATGCTCAAATAGGACTTCAAAGGAAAGGAAACAAAACTCTTGAATGATTTTTCTAGACTTAAAATGTTAAAAAATAAACTCGTAAACAAGTTATACGCACAAGACCACTCCATACAAACTATTCACATGATGCTAAATCATAAAATCTTGGGTGATGAACATAGTGAGAAATCCATAGGTGACCCAAATCCAGTTTACCTTAGGAAAGATAAAGTGGCGCAACTTGCTTTGTATGATTGAAGTGAAATCACTAAATTGAATCATGTCCCGGCTAGTGCACCATTATCAGAAGAGGATAGAGAGTTAAAAGAAATATCTAGAGATAAAATGGCTAAGAAAATGAATGACCCTGTAAGTGTTAAAAACCGGGTAAACCACAAACCTCCCAATTATTCTAAGGAGAACTAATTAGCTACTTTAAAACCTCAAACTCAGTTGACCCCTGAACAAGTATTTTGGAAGTTAGACATGGAAAAGCAAAAGGCCAAAGAACTTGTAATAAATAATACTCCCCTAATGAGATTTCTGGCTGCAATGGTGTACCCACCTAATACACCCATGCATTTAGTTCCCTGAAATCTTCCTACATAATGTAAAACATTAATTAACATTTACGTACTTTATCAACTATTTGCTGATTTCGATAAAACATGTAAGAAGAGAATTACACCATCAGCTATTTTGAGGGTATTTAAAAGGCTCTAGAAACTGAAATGGTGTTATCTAACTGAGGTTATTCCATCCTTTAAACTAGTCAAAGAACATTTTGAGGGTATTTAAAAGGCTCTAGAAACTGAAGTTAAAGAAATGAAAGATGTGTTTAAGGATATGGAAAACATAGTCAAACAAAATGCAATTGAGCTTAAAAGTTATGAGATTGAGAGAAAGACTATTCACATCACCAATGAGAATTTGATTACTACATGTATTGCCCAGGATGTGTGTTATACTGATATTGATTCTGCTTTGACTGCTTTTCAATTCATGATTTGTCACTTGCATTTAAAGTTGCCCAGGTTCGTGTCAATGAGCTTGAAGCCGAGAATTTAAGATTGTATGAGAAAATCCAAAACGATGATCATGATAACATGGTTAGGAATTTGTCTAAATTGGAGGTTGATAATCTTAATTTGCAATTAAAATATCAACATACAGAAAAGCATTAAAACTTCAAATGCCAAGACATCTTTGGATGCTCTTGAATTTGATGCATATTTTGAAATAAGCAAACAAGATGAATGGATTCAAGCTCATTCTAACACAATCCGAAAATTGAAAGCATAAATTTATCACTTAAAGGGAAATAGGTGTGAAGTGGTTGGCACCCATAAACCACCGTCTCTGGATTCTTATAATTTTCAATACCAAAACATTATTATCAAGTTGCAACAGGAAAATGATTGTTTTCAAGCAAAAAATTCAAACGTTAAATTTCATTACAAAGAGTTATATGATTCGATTAAGGTCACTCATGAAAAACATAATGAAAAGATAACTTCTTTGCTTAATGGGATTGAGAATCTAACGACTTAGGTGAAAGGGAAAATGCCATCCACCACTTGTGAATATGTTGTTCCAAATGTTTCTGCTTGTAAAAATTATACACTTGAGGTTAAGCCTATTCCCCCTCCTCTTAGGAACAATAGGGCTTCTTATCAAGCATATCTCACTTACCTTAAGGATAACCTAGACAGTCTTCGTAAGATCGTTAAAGATGATAGAATAGAGAAACCACTAGATAGTGTTGTTGCCTATGCTTGCATGTACACTAAACAATCTTAGGAACTCTTAACATACGTCATTGGCACATGTCATAAAACCGGTACCAAGTGAGATAGATTTGTTGCATCCTCTTCAATTCCTAAGAACAAGCATGTTACCTTTGATGTAACCCTGAAAACATTTGAACCCAGCACATCTAAACCAAAAAAGCAAATGGCAGTGAAACAAACTAATATTCCCATCATGACTTCTACAGGAGTAAAAAGTGAATCTAAAGCTAGCGGTTCAAAGCCTAGCGGCAATACAAAGAATGATAAGACTATGCAAGCTAAAAGTACTCACAAGAAGGAGGTAGAAGACCACCGTAGGAACAATAAACTTGATTTAAACAAAAAGAATCGTGTTGATTCTAGTATTAGCTTTAAGTGTACTGTAATTAATTCGAATTCTAATACTGTGTGCAAAACATGTAATGAATGTTTAATTTCTGGTAATCGTGATCAATGTGTTGTGTCATTTTTTATGTCTACGAAACAATCCCCTATTAAGATAGTTTGCAGAGCAAAAAAAATTAAGCAATCTTGGTAACCTATAGGGAAAATGTTTACCAATGTGGGCTTTCAGTGGAAGCCAACTGGTCGAATATACACACTAGGCGAACTTTGCCCCTTACCTAGGATTACCATGCCTAGAGTAGGGCCGGTTAAGGAATGGAAGCCAACGGGTAGAGTTATCCCTTTAGTTACACAATGCCCTTTGACTAGGTCATGTGCTTCTACTAGTGCTGACCCTATTGTTAAAACCAAGGTATATAGAGTTTCTACAAAATCTAGAGATTGTTTTCGCTAACCAAAAGGACCCCATTTGCACGTGGGGATCCAATGTTTCCAATTATCCATCTTCGTGTGTTTTTAAATGCAGGTCGTACAAATCATCCTTTGGTATTTTGATTCAGGCTACTCAAAACATATGACCGGAGATCGCTCACGGCTCAAGAACTTCAGGAATAAGTTTATCGGGATAGTTAGATTCGGGAACGACAATTTTGGGGGCAATTATGGGTTACGAATGTTCTGTTGTTGGTGACAATGTAATTTCCAGGGTATACTACGTGGGAGGACTTGGTCACAATTTTTTCTCTATTGGTCAATTTTATGATTCCGATCTCGAAGTGGCTTTCAGAGACACACATGCTTCGTAAGAGAATTGGATGGTGTTGATCTTGTTAGCCGTAACATTTTTATTAGAAGTGATGGTCATTCACGGTTAGGAACTTTGTAACGTGTGTTAGATATCGTGATAGAATAGTCAACGGGCTCGTGGTTTGGACTAAGCTAAATGGCTAGAAGTTATGTTAAGCTAACCTTGAATAAGTTCATGTAACCCAATCCAATCCAAGTCCACCACGAAGCCCATGGAAAGCCCATTAGGGCGTCTAGTACTTGTAGTATAAATACACCTCAAATGTGTCATTTGAGGTGTGTGCTTGAGTGTGTGTATGTGTGTTTTCCTTTGATATTAAAGTTCTTCTTTTCATCTTTCTCTCTACACATACATGAGTTTCATATCATCAAGTCACCATCTTTCTCATCTTGGTTTCTTTCTTATTTATACGCATAGCTTTGTGTTTGTGTTTTACGTGTAAGCTTGTGTGGTAAAGCTTGGTATAAAGTGATAAGGTTGATATATCTAAGGTCCTACAATTGGTATCAATCACCTAACAATGGTTTAGGAGTGTTGTGTTACGTTTTTGGTTAGAACTTTACACATAAAGTTGCATTTTTTCTCTATAAACGTGGGCTTTTTGCATAAAGTTTTGATTTTTACGTGTTGTTAAGCTTAAAGTTGTAGACTTTATTGATCATTAAGTGTTTTGGAAGAAGTTTGTGCAAAAGAAATCATTTGGAAAAGTGTTTTTGGGTGAAAAATTCGTGTTTTTGCATTTCTGGGCATTTTTTACGCGTAAGCAACTTTTGGTCAAAACCCTCTTTTTACGCGTAAGAAAAGTCAAAACCCTAGTTTTCTACGCGTAAGGTCTACGCGTAAGATTTGAATTTTACGCATAAGCTTTTGGTGAACCATCTTCGTGCAACAACGGTTACTCAGTGCTTCCCTCACTTGGATAAGTTTGTGGAACACTTCGACTTGTGGATATCTTTCAAGCTTGGACAAGTGTGAAGAATTTTGGTTTTAAACCTAATCTTACGCATAAGTAGAAAGCTTACGAGTAAGCACTCTACGCATAAGTTATATCTTACGCTTAAGGTACTCTGCTTCTATGTATAAAGTTTACACATAAGACTTACGTTTAACCTTAAGTTTACGCGTAAGTTGGGTTTTACGCATAAGGAATCCTACGCCTAAGCTTTCTACGCATAAGGAATCCTACGCATAAGCAGTGTCTACGCATAAGCACTAATTTCTACGCTTAAGAACAGGTTTACGAGTAAGATTTAGAGCAAAACTTCAAACGGCCATAACTTTTGAACCGTAACACCGTTTTCAGCGTTCTACCCATCAAAACGACCGTGAGAACGAGGAGAATGACACGCCGAATGAACTTTAACCTTCGAGTCCTAAAAACGCTCCGACCAGAAGTTATTGAGGTTTTTAAGTTTTTAGACCAAATTTTCACTACAACAACCAAGCTTAATCTTCATTTAACACAACTCCTTTATCGTTGAATCGATCCTACATCAACTTTATCATCAAATACCTTCATCAATGGCTACTCAATAAGACATTCATGCAGCCGGTGCCGAAAACCGTCCTCCTATGCTGGAAAAAGGTGGATATCTTCAATGGACAAGTCATATGCTCCGCTACATTAAGACCAAACCTAATGGAAAACTCATGATTCAATCCATTACGAATGGACCCTTCAAGCCTTGACAAGTCCAAATTCCTGGAAATCCTGATGCAACACCTCCTGTCCCACCATCATTTTGTGTTCAATATGAATCAGAATACATTGAAGAGGATAAGATGCAAGTCGATGCAGATGACATGGCAATTCACATTGTCCAACTAGGATTGCCAAGAGACATATTTGCTGCTGTTGACAGCTGTGAAACTGCTTTCGATATGTGGGAACGTGTTAGAAGGCTATGTTATGGAACATAAATTGGTAAACAAGACATGGAGAACAAGCTGCTAACTGAATGGGAGAAGTTCACATCAACTCCAGGAGAATCCATTGAATCCTACTATGGAAGGTTTTGCACTTTGATGAATGAGCTAATCAGAAACAAGTTGGCACCCATAACTATCGTGGAAAATATCAAATTTCTTAACAATCTTCCAGAAGAATGGGGACGATATGTCACTATTGTCAACCAAACAAAGGACTTACATCAGGTGAACTTTGATCAACTAAATGATTTTCTGAAACAAAACCAAGCTGAAGTCTATGAAGTTAGGAAAGAAAGATTGGCAAAGAATCATGATCCCTTGGCACTAATGGCAAAGACTCCAACTCCAGTGAACTCACAACAACAAGCTTCATCATCTTCCACTAACAACAACTTGCAACAATACATTACACAACCACAAGCTGTTATCCCTAAACATCAACCCTATCCACCAAAACAACAAGTCATTCAACAACAACAGTATCCACAATACCAGGAACAAGGAATCACTGATCCTGAAACTGAACAAGAAGAAGCTTTGTCACATGCATTTGCATTTTTGGGTAAAGCATTCAAAAGTCGCTATTCCACACCAACTAACAACAACCAAAGGATTTCATCAAATACTCGCAACAGGCAAATTGCACAGCTGGGTGTCAATATGGGTCATCAAGGACAAATGGTTGGAGTTATTGGGAATCAGCAGGGATATGCTACTGGCTTTCGTACAGGTAATCAGGCGGTTCTGTATCAGGCTAATCAGTTGGGTCGATGTTGGAAATCGATGGGACGAATGTTGGGAATAGGGCGTGGGTAATCGAATGGGAATGTTGCAGCTCCAGTCATTGGGAATTATGGAAATGTGAATCAGGGTAATCAGGTTAAGTGTTACAACTGTCAAGGAGTGGGTCACATGGCAAGGAATTGTCCTACCAAGCCAAAAAAGAAGTATCTTGCGTATCTTCAGAAAGCTATCATGTTGGTACAAAAGGAAAATGCAGGACTTCAGTTGAGTGCTGAGGAACATGACTTTATGGCTATTATGGATGATTTGGAAGACCGAGAGGACATCAATGCAAACTGCATCTTCATGGCAAATCTTCAGGAAGCTTCGTACGACACTGACTCTAACGCACCTCCTGTTTATGACGCCAATGCAGTATCTGAGGTACCAATCATTGATCCATGCTATAACAATGTCATATTTGATGTGTTTACTCATGACGAACAGCATTATGTGACGCCAGCACCTACTTATGATACATACATGGACAATCCGAGTTGTAGCAATACAAACTCTGAAACTCCAGATGTGGATCCTAGTGGAGGATGTGTGGCACAAAATACTGAGACTGATGAGGAAACACGTGCTTATTTTGAAACATTAATCAATAACTGTGGCATTGAAATCGAGAAAGTTAAAACGGTCAATCGCGAAGTTAAGGCCGCGAATGCTAAATTGACCGCTGAGCTTGAGAGCTACAAGGAGAATGCGAAAGCATTTGAATTTCATAAAAACAAAGAGTCAGAATTAGAAATTGGTTATCCAGATTCTGTTTTAAGAGAACAACAATTCCAAATCAAATATAACACACTTGATGTTATTTTGAACTTAAAAATAAAATCTTTAAACGAGGAAATTTCTGATCTTAAAAACTAACTTTCTAAACGAAAAGCACTGTTTTCTGATCTTCAAAAAGAGAAGAAATAGTTGATTGCTGATTTTTCAAAAACGAGAAGATTCTCTTCTTGATGAAATTCTTGATAAGAATGAAAAGATAAAAAATTTGGAAAATTTGCTTGTTACAACGGGTCATTCAGACAAATCAACCAATATGCTGATTAATCAAACAAATCCGTATTTTCATACAACTCAAAAAATGGCTCTTGGTAACACACCTCCTTGTTTCCTCAAGAAAGCTCAGAAAGAACGGAATGTGTTGAACAATGGAAAACCTTTGCATGAACCCATAATTGTTAATGATTCTCTTGAAACATTAGAACTATCTGATGAGAGTAGATCAAAAATGAAACAAAAGAATTCAGAAATAAAACTAATTGATTATAACAAAAGAAAAGTCAAAGTTTTCCATAACACCCAGTGTTTCAAACAGTGTGTCAACACCAGTCTCAAAACCAGTTTCAAAACCTGTTTCAACTCATGTAGTTGTCTCAAAATCTCTTTCGAAAGTCGAAAAAATGTCTTCAAACAATCCTTTTAACACAAGTGATGCTAGAAGTATTTTAGATGACGTTAAAACTAGAATTGGGGATCTTCAAGAGACTGTTAAATCTAAAACCAATATTACAACTAATATATGGTTTTCTAGTTTTGATGATGAAATGAAAAAGTTTTTTGAAACTCAAATTGCCCCTCAGCTGAATAACATCAACTCAAGGGTAATTCATTTTGAACAAGCATTTTTTAGAGAAACAGCTGACTTTATCAAGGACCATAAATCCCTGGTAAAGCAAGCTACTGAAAGTGTTGAACATATCAAAGTTTTGGAAAATTTAAATGATTCTCTCTTCGAAGATGTTCTGACTACTAATATTATGTCCATTATTTTACAAACATATTCTGTTGAAGATCATGAAAGACTCCAGTCTGAGACCTCTGAAATTGTTTCAAAATATGAAAAAGCTCTTGAAAAACTTGAAAAAGAAAATGTATCATATTAAGGGCTTAGCTGGAATTTCAAAAAGGAAAGGCAGTGGATACTGAGATTACAAAACCATTGACTGAGGAGAAAGCAAATGTTCCGAAACCGGTTTTCAAACCAAAAATGTCTGTTTCTCTACCTCCTCCAAAAGTCAATGAGAAAAATGATTTATCAAAACCAGTCACTCCACCTACCTTGCCTAAACAAAATGTTGAAAAAGGAAAAGCGGTTATCGAGACACCAAAAGTTTTAGCACCTGGCCTTTTTAAGATGAGTACCACTAATGCGTCCGCCTCCACATCTAAAATATATGGAACAAATGACATAAGTTTAAACAAGCACTCTAAAGAGACTAGGATAGCCGAAACCACTTCTCTTGATAACAAAGTGAATCCTAATGCGTGTGCCTTACCTTCTACAGGACTAGAAAGCACCTCTAGGAGCAGCAGACTAAAGCCTAAGAGCAATACAAGGAACAATAGAGTCTCGCGTACCTCTAAGAGTAGTAGCTTGAATAAAGAGAAGAAAGTAGAAGCCCACCCTAGGAATTTACCGCTTTACAATAAGAAAGACATTTCATCTGAAAATGGACCAATGATCATCCGATTGATAACATTATTGGGAATCCTTCTCGTCCGGTATCTACATGAAAGCAACTTGCCAATGATGCCTTGTGGTGCTCTTATAATTCCTTACTATCCAAAGTTGAACCCAAAGATATCAAGACCGCTATTGCTTAAGAATGTTGGTTTAATGCAATGTAAGAAGAAATTCACAAGTTTGACCGACTTAAAGTATGGAATTAGTACCACCTCTAGACTGTGCAATGATTAATGCTCTTAAGTGGATCTATAAGGTGAAACTTGATGAGCATGGTGACGTTATGAAAAATAAGGCACGCCTTGTTGCTAAGGAATATCGTCAAGAGGAGGGCATAGACTTTGAGGAATCATTCGTACCAGTTGCTCGAATAGAGGCTATCAGAATCTATCTCACTAATGCTGCCAACAAGAACATGATTGTCTACCAAATGGATGTGAAAATTGCTTTTTTAAATGGCAAGCTGAAAGAAGTAGTCTATGTCAGTCAATCAGAACGATTTGTGGATCTCAATCATCCTATACATGTCTATCGTCTGAAAAAGGCCCTTTACGGCTTAAAGCAGGCACCTAGGGCATGGTACGACACTTTGTAAAAGTTCCTACTGGCAAACGGATTATACAAAGGTGTTGTTGATCCTACATTATTCACTTGGATAACAGGCAAACTGTAGGATACTAATTAACATAAACACACATGAATCTTGTGGTTTGGTCGTGCACTTTAGAGAGAGAAAGAGAGAAATCGAAGACTTCTAGTAAGAGAAAATGAAATAAATTAGCTTGAAAGCAAATAAAGTTCCAACCCTCTCCCTTGGTGGAAAGAGGGTATTTATAGTTACACGTAAACGCCCTATGGGCTGTAAAGCGGGCTCACAGTGGGTAAAGACCCGACCCGAATCCATGGTGATACTTAAACTAAACTTTTTCTAATAAGACTACGACCTATCTAGAGCTAGATGATACTCAGGGTGATCGCGGGGTGACCGAATCTTTAATAAGGATTTTCATAATCCTAACAATCTCCCCCTAAGGGAGGTCACCCCGGAAATAACATATTGAATTCAAGCTTTCTATTACATGAATTTTGATTTCCTAGCTCGTATTCTTTAATTCTTCAAAGTCCGTAATCTTTGAACTTCTAGTAGTGATATTTGAATGTTCCTTTGGCTTGGGTGATCTTTGAGCTTTCTTCGAGATCATCAGCCCCCGTAAATCTCTAAATCATCCTTTGTTGTGTCGCCTCCATGTGATGTTGTGACTTTCGGACCGACATGCTCATACTTTTATGGATCATAATATTTTGCATCAGAGTTGTGGAAGCATTTGTTGTACGTCTTTTAATAATCATGATTTGTTGTGACAACTGGCAATTTAGGGAGTCTATTTTAGGTAACCGCATTACGTTAAACTAAACCGAGCTTTTGCCTTTATCACTATTTTATCAACCATGACTTGATTTTATATCGTCTATTGGTTTTTACAGATTATTTCACTATTGAATGAGTTATCGTATGAGTTTTAACTCTATTTGGTAGGCACTATTCGATTCGGCACTAGAAAAGCCTAAAACGAGAAATAACGTAACTTTTAGACCGTAACTCGAAAATTGACAAATAAATAGTCAAAACTCATGGAAAAAGATAAATAACAATGTTAGAAAGTCGAATGAACATCGTGGGACACTCGGGGGATAATATATGAGCTCGGGAATGGGTAAACAGGATAGTTTACGAAAAATGATGCCTTCGGCCCCTCCCTTTTCAACAAAGCCGGCCACCCCTCCCCCAAAATTATTTATTTTTGAGTCCCTATCTCTAAGTATTTATACCCCCTCACTCTCTTCATTTCACTCTTCACTTTCTCTCTCTAAAAATCACCTACTCATCCCTTTCTCTCTCTACACTCTCTCTCTCTTCAAAAATAAAAACCCTAACCACCACCACCACCACCACCCTTTGGCAGCCCCTATTCCGGCCACTTTCTGGCCAATTTCCGGCAAGTGAAATTACACCTCCACCACTATCTTGTAGATATTCTTTTCCTCTTTCTATCCATGTATAATACTCTCACTAAAACCTTCATTAACACCTTCAAATCTTAAGATTAAGATTCGTACTTTTAGGGTTTTCATCAAATATTGTAGATCGGGCTTGAATAAGGTAAATGGAACATGGCTTAAGCTTGTTAAAGCTTTAATAACCCACGTATGGATTAATTTTGGTTCGTACATATATAAAAATTTAGGGCTTTTGGTTTAAACGTGGGATTAAGTCTAATTAACACATAAATAAACATGTAGTTATTGTTTGGTAAACATGTGGTGAATCATATTGATGGGTTTTTGCATTTTAGGTCTAGTTTCATGTTTTTGGTTAGAAAAGATGATGGGTTTGGTGTTTGGTTAATGATTGGAGGTTGATTGATTGTATTTGGATGTTGTGGAATTGATTTGGAAGTGATTTGGTTGGGTTGAGATGGTATATGAGCCACCTAGGGCACGTACGAGCCCCATGGGTTGCGTAGGTAACCCACATGGACCAAGGGTCCAGGTTGGGTCGTTTTGGTAGCTTGTTGGTTGATATAGTTGAGGTTTGGATGAGACGCGTGGAGCCGAAAAGCTTCTAGGGCTTGTTTAGTTTACGTGGTCTTAACCGTGACCGTGTCATGACCATTAGGGTCATAACATTGGTTTCGGGCATATTTGGTTGGTTGATTGGTTGGCGAGATTGATTTGAAATTGTTTTGAGTTGTTTTGGGATTGAATTGTGCTATTATGACTTTTAAATTGAACTTGATATATATATTTGCAACTTTAAGCTACGTCGGTGTTACTTTGACTTTTTAGTCAATAGTTGACTCCGACAAAGCCGTAACATGGACTTTAGTATAGTTTGGACTATTGATTGATTAAAAGCCGAGAAGTCATGACTCGTGCTTGTGGACTCGAAACGAATAATGATATGAGATTAATATTGGAATTTGACGATATATATATATATATATATATATATACATGAAAATGCTAATAGACTATGAAATATAAATAATAAAAGGGCCATTGTACCAAAAATATTGATAACAGGACTTATCTTGTTATTTACTATTTTTAAATGGAAACTAAAGACTAAATTGGAAATGTTTTATAATAAATAAGTAATTAATGTTTCGAGTACACGTTCATCGAAGGATGCCAATTATTGGCATTTAATACTAGTTTAAGTATTTATTTGCTTACGTTGTGTGCATGGTTTACGGATAACCTAACATTAATAGTGTTGATCCACGCGGGTAGCGGACTTATTAGGTTGACGAATCTAATAAGAGCCCGCTAGGTACGTTGGGTAACCTTATTAATGGGTGAATTATCCTTATGACCCTTTAGGATACGATTGATTTATGGTATAATAAGCGACACGAGTAAATAAATGAGTTTATCGAGTTGACGAATTCGATAAGGTCTACTATTTATTCCGAAACGTATTGGACTATAGAGCTTATCGCTCAGATGTCTCATGGTGTTGCATTGAGTTATATACTGGTTGTTTGAGTGCATTCTAGGATTAAATGGTGAAACGAGACATTTTTGGAAATAACGAAATGGAATACATTGGGGTAGATAACGTTGATTTCTAGAGATATATATATTAAATTTGGTCTACATTAATAGGTTGTGCCGATTCGATAGTTGCTGTGTCGTGATTACCTTTATCTTCTGCTGATCTCTATTTGTACGTTGATTGCTTGAGGTGAGTTTCATAGCCCCATTTTCATCTACGTTTTTAACTAAATTGGGGTGAGAATCATGCTACTATTTTTGGACCGTAAAAACTATTTGGATTTGCTTATATGCTTGATTGTTTAGATAGATGTGCGGTAGTTGTTGCCTTAGTCTAGGTTTAACCGTGCCTAGCTAATAATAGACTTCTACATCGACCTAGTCCGGGGTTGGCAATTGTTCTAGATTTTGCCACGACAGTGCTGGACTAGAGTCGCGGGGCCCGAGTAATCCATGGATGCGGGATATGATTATGGTTGGTGATTCGGGTAGGATCGGTGTGCAAACGGCATTTATCTATCTTAGGTCTTGCATAGCAAATCAACTCCTACTGGTCCACTATGATTTTGTTGAACTTAAACCTATGAACTCACCAGCGTAAGCTGACCTTTTAGCTTGATTTCTCAGGTATTTGAAAGATGTTTGGAATACATGATCGGTGGAAGCTTGGCAAGAAGGCGGGGTTCAAGGATCATTTCTGACTCTGATAAACTTTGGGGACCTATTTTATTAAATCATGTTTTGGGCCTAATATTTACACTTTTGGATTAAATGTTTGGAAAACTAAATTTGGGATTGGTTTTGAATGTTAAATGACTATCTTTTGCTATACTTATGTGCGATACCAATCCAATAGTAACGCCCCGAAAACTTGATTAAGTCTTCCACTGTACCGAGATTTGGAGGTGTTACATTTGTTTGGTCGTGAGTGTGAAGTGTGAGCATGTGGTTATGAATTGACTCCTCATTGACCATCAGCTGCAACCATCGAGGATTCTTGCAAACAACAGTTAGCAATAAACACACGAAAGTGTCTTTGTTCACTTTCGTTGAATAGGGTTGCAAGAACCCCGGTTCTCTATTAATCAATATAAATACTGCCTGTGATCAGGTAGAATTCTGAAGAATCTCCTTGACAGGGTTTCACAGCTTGTACTAGCCGTTCTCAAACCGGAGCATCTCAAAGAAGACAACATGAAGTGAGTGAACTAATGAATTGAGATTCACTGATTAATGAGGAATTGATTTGAAAAACAGTTGCGTATTGCTGAATAAAGAGTTTTTCAAATACGACGAGAGTTTTATGAGCAAAATCAGGTTTCAATTACAAATACTTTTGTTTAAAAATTTATGTACAGTCGATGTGCTAGAAAACAGTTGTTGAGCACATCGAACGGTTTTCTAAAAGTATACATCAATTCCTTTACTGGAGCAAGGTTGCGTCGAATGCGAATCGCTCCATTGTTGTTTTCTAGTTGTCACAAGTTTGATCCATGAAAGATATCATACGTCACCTAACAAGAGCTTGTTTGATATTGGCTTTAGAAGGATTTCCATCTTCATCGTGAATACTTTACATATTACTCGGATGTTCTGGCAATACAGCAAGGATAATGCGTAGGACTCTTAATGTATATTTTCTTACTTTTCACGGTGTATGAAACAATAAGCATATTGTATGTGTGTCCTAATGAGATTTATGGATGATCTCTTGGCTCTAGACTCAATAGTGCACTTTGGTTTTCCTATGCGGAGATTAGGGAGAGGGTATCCGGCTTCAAAATCAACCATCTCTAAGAGAAAGTCGATAGATTACATCGGTTTCCCGTGAGAATGAAACAAGTCCTTTTAAGAGAACTTGAGTGGCTGGAAGGTTTAGTACAGTACGGTATTAGGTCCATGACGTATTGTCTTCAATACCGGCGTTACCTTGGTAACAACCTGTAGCATAAGAATTGAACCCGGTTTCTGCTCTAAGGTTGAATATTTGAAGGGCTATTTCTTTTCACCCATTCTCTTTATATTTCTTTTTCATTCTTCAACCTCTTCAGTGATTATTGAGACTTCATTACTAGAACCTTGTTGGGTTTGTTCCAGTCCTAGCTCCATCTCAGTCGGCACTCTTCCCTTTTTCTCATATTTCTCCTTTTTTAATCATACCTAAGGACTTCTACACTAACTATTGTATTGTCCCTGGGTAGATCCCTCTGGCTCTGGTGGGATCGTGGGAACGAATACCTAACCTTACCATCCTTTTAACTCCAATAAAGTAAATGCAAGGTCAGTCATGTGGTACTATTCTCTCTGCCTTAAAACCAATTGAAAAATCAATCAAGGTACTTGTGATATAATATCAAAATATTTGTACCTTAATTCTTTTTGATCTTTCATAAATGCTTCCCCTCAACATGTGCATCGGTATTTGAAATCGTTTAGCACATAGAGGGAGGAGTGCCTATTTGAGTCTTAAACAATCACATTTTTATCAGATTTAATAACTAAATCACATTCTCTCCCTTGATCAAAAATTTGAAACCTTTTGAGATTTGTGATCTCAATTGATTTAAATAAATTAGAAAATTTGGGAGAAGATGTGGTCTATTTTAATACATACTGATAATTTAGAGAAATCATACACTGACACATAACGCTCCCCCTCAATCAATGAGGGAGAATGTTAGTGTTAGGTATGATAATTTAGAGAGATATTTGAATATATAAAATTAAAATGTTAGGTATGACACGTAACAACCAATATTTTTCACTACTTATAATGTACAAATGGACTCGTTTGATGATATAACATTTGAAAATATGAAATTTGAAATCACTCTCCCCCTCAATCGATGACCCAAGTCATTGATTGAGAGACAAATTTTGTGAAAAAATTGAGTCCGATGTATTTTCAAAAATCTGAGTCCGATTTATTTTCAAACAATATGTTATCACCCTGTGAAATCCAAATATTTTTCTGAGAAATCATGGAAGGAAAAATAATTGTATAGGAACAGCCGACTTTTTGATGACCTGCTTTCCTCATTTTGTTTTAGGATAAGTGCTCGATATTTATGAAAATCGATTTTGTGTAGCACTTTCCTTTTTTGAAAAACGGGTTACATATCTTAAATAATAGCAAGCAATTATAGGAAATGTTTTGAAAACTTTTTGAACTTATGTTCGAACTTCATTTAAGGACCCGTGTCATTATTGAATGATATTTCTGGGACCATAAATGCTATCGATACCAGAAGACATGCCTTGAAAAACTATTTTTGTTATTTTATATTTTTCTGGTTTTTTATGGTTTTTGTAGGTTTTATATTTTTCTATTTTTCTTTTTGGTTTTAAATATGTCAAGAGAAGCAACTCCATTATTCCTCAGTCTCTTCCTGCAGAAGTTTGAGTGTTTCTGGCTGCAGACTCTTCATACCAAGTCGTGGGAGAATAAATTGAAACCGTTCTCTTGGAAGAACTTTAGTGAAGATATCCGCCAGCTGGTACTCAGTCCTTACGATGTAAAGTTCAACCACACCGTTCTCAACTTGTTCCCTGATGAAGTGATGTCGGATATCAATGTGCTTTGATCAAGAGTGATGGAAATTGTTGCAGCAAAGAGCAATGGCACTTTTGTTGTCACAGTACATAGGAATCTTGTTGAATGCAAAGCAATAGTCCGATAGTTGGGATCTCATCCATAATATTTGAGCACAACATGCAGACATGGCAATGTACTCTCCCTCTATGGAAGATATGGATGTGATCATTTGCTTCTTACAAGACCAGCACACTAATTTATCACCCAGAAATTAAGCACCTCCCGACGTACTTCGACGTGTATCTTGACACTCTTCATGGTCAGCATCTGCATAGGCTGTTAGTGTCATGGTGGTGTCCTTCGGATACCAAAGTCCCATATTAATGGTTCCTTGGAGATACCGAAAGACCCGTTTAACCGATTCAGGGTACTTTTTAGTCAGCTTTGGCTGATACCGAGCACACATGCATACAGCGAAAAGAATATATGGTTTACTGGCAGTGAGATACATCAGGGATCTAATCATACTACATTACTTAGTTTGATCAATCGGGATCCTAGAGAGGTCCTTATCCAGTTTTGTTCTCTCCACCATGGGAGTGTCAACAGGGTCACCAGAATCAAATCCAAATTTCTTTAAAATTTCATTAGCATTTTAGATTGATATATAAAAATGCCTCCGGGACTTTGAGAAATTTTTAATCCTAGGAAAAACAAAATTTGTCTCTTCATAGACATTTGACAGAGGAACTTTGACAGAGTGTCATACCATGCCCTAGGTGCCTGCTTTAACTCGTAAAGAGCCTTCTTCAGACGATAGACATGTGTAGGATGATCGGGATCCACAAATCCTTCTGGTTGACTAACATAGACTACTTCTTTCATCTCGCCATTTAGAAAAGTAGTCTTTACATCCATGTGGTAGACTATCTTGTTCTTGTTGGCAGCATTAGCGAGAAAGATTCGGCTAGCCTCTATTCGAGCAACCGATGCGAATGACTCCTCAAAGTCTATTCCCACCTCTTGATGATATCCCTTAGCAACAAGCCGTGCCTTATTTTCAAAACATCACCATGCTCATCAAGCTTCACCTTATACATCCACTTGAGGACAATAATCATTTCACAGTCTGGAGGTGGTACTAACCCCCATACTTTAAGTCAGTCAAAATCATGAATTTCTTCTTGCATTGCATTGAACCAAGAGTCCTCATCAATAAAGATCTTGAAATCTTTGGGTTTGACTTTGGATAGTAAGGAATTATAAAAGCACCACAAGGCATCGATGGAAAATTGCTTTCGAGTGGATACCGGACGAGAAGGATTGCCAATAAAGTTATCAATCGGATGATCATTGGTCCATTTTCTGAGATGTTCATGTGGTTGAGGCTAGGAACTGAGGTAGTCGTGTTTAGATCCCCTAAAGAAGATGTCTCAAAAGGAGATTCAGGAGCATATATGTTTTAAACGGAGCATCTTCAGGAGAGGCAAAAGGATTTACTTCTAAAGAATTTTCTACTGCAGTGCTTTGATGTACCAAAGAGGATTAAAGATCTGATGATGATGGTGACTAACATGCAGAGCGAGCGTCTTGACCTATATAGGTGGACACAGATGGACCATTGACATTGTTTGGAACACGAGTAGGTGCAGTCGGTAATGTTGAAGTATCACCAGTTGGTGACTCAAAATATTCATCAAACGTCGGATCGAACAAGAGCTTCAAATCTTCATCTGAAAGGGTTACATAAGGAACTGCAGGAGTGGGATACTGTATAAGACCTGAACTAATTGGCCTAGGTGAAAAAAAATTAGATGTGGAAACGGAACTTGTGGAGCCGATTGCTCAGTCAGCTCATCGAATGTCACGTGAATGCTTTCCATAATTTTTCAGGTTCGTCTATTGTAGATTCGGTATCCCTAACGATCTGGTGCATACCCAACGAAGAATCCAATGTCTGCTTTAGCCTTTAACTTTCCTAGATCTTCACTGTCATTTTTTGGGTAACAAAGACCACTAAACACACGTAGGAAAGAGAGATATGGTTTCCTGTTATGTATCAGCTCATAGGGAGTTTTGTTGTGCAGAGTATGTATCAAGGATTGGTTTTGGGTGTAACAAGTAGTGCCAATAGCTTTCGCCCAAAGATACGTCAGAGCCTTAGAGAATATTTACATAGTTCGTGCAGCTTCCACAAGAGTATGATTTCATCTTTCAACAATGCCGTTCTGCTGAGGAGTAAGTGAAACACTTTTCTGGTTACTGATGCCAATGCTCTCATAAAATTGAATGAGTTTTTTGTTCACAAACTCAATTCCATTATCTGTTTGGATGAATATGATGGTTTTGTTGAGTCTGATTTGTAGTTGCTTGATCAGTTTAATGATAACCTTAGGAGTTTCGTCCTTGGTTCTCAAAAACTTCACCCATGTAAACCGAGAATAGTCATCTACCACAACAATAACATATTTCTTCCCATATATACTATGCACTCTCATTGGTCCGCATAGATCCATGTGAAGGGCGTGAAGAACTTGCATGATGGTGTTGATAGTTTTGGGTAGTGACAATACTTCTTGCTTTTGCCAAGTTGGCATGCCGAGAAAAGATGATCTTTTTGAATTTTAATCTGGGTAGACAGCGCACAAGGTATTTTCGAGCAAGATCATTGATGGTACCAAAGTTCAAGTGATTCAAACGAATGTGCCATAACCAAAATTTGTTCTTTGAGGCTTTGGACAACAAGCAAACAGGAGAGGACCGCATCATGTTTTCAATAGAGATGGTCTATAGATTGGTGCCATGAGAGCCTTTAAGAATATCAGCACCATCCAATTCTCTGACGAAGCATGTCTTTTTTCTAAAGGCCACTTTGAGATTGAAATAACAGAATTGACCAACAGAGAACAAGTTGTGACCAAGTTCTTCCACGTAGTATACCCTTGAAATTACACTGTCACCAAAAACATAATATTCGTAACCTAAAATTGCCCCAAAATGGTCATTCCCGAATCTTACTGTCTTGATAAACTTATTCACGAAATTCTTGAGCCGTGACCGATCTCCGGTCATATGTTTTGAGAAGCATGAATCCAAATACCAAAGGACGATTTGTACGACTTGCATTTCAAAACAAACGAAGATGGATAATTAGAAACAATGGATCCCCACGTGCTGATGGGGTCCTTTTGGTTAGTGCAAATAATCTCTGGATTATCAGAAACTCTAGGTGCCGTGGTGTTGACAATGGGGGCTTCACTAGTAGACACACAAGAACTAGTCAATGGGCATTGTGTTACTAGAAGGATAATTCTACCAGTTGGCTTCCATTGCTTAACATACCTTACTCTAGGTATGGTAGTTCTAGCAAAGGGGCAAAGTTCGCCTAGAGTGAACATTCGACCTGTTGACTACCACTAAAAGGCCACATTAGTAAATATCTTCCCTGTAGGTTTCCAAGATTTGTTAACTCCAACATTTTTTCCTGAATTTTTGTAGGAGTTGTTCCCGGGCATACTAAAAAAAAGGTTATTAATCCAATCGCCCTCAGAGGTAGCCTTGCTACCACCCTCAGGTGGATTAGCGGTCACCTGCTTCTTAGACTTAGGACAGGCTGCCAAGGAGTGACCAAAGGTAGGTTTTGTCAGTGATTAAATGAAAAGGTTAGCTGGAGCGAAAACTAATCAAACTCAGAAAGATAGGTTCAATTTGGTCGATCTGATGCTTAGTTAATTCTTTTCTTCAATCGTTCCGATCAGGACTAGTGGGTTGGTTCGTTTCGGCAGAAAGAGATGGGTCAGATACTGGAATGTGTCTAAAAGTCCTTACTTTTTCGTGAAAGCTCTTAAAATCCTATTAAGTCTGATTATACCACGTCTGCTCTAATCGGATTGAACTTTTATTCAAAAACGGAGAGCACAAGGTTGCTTTACCGACGAGAACACCAAAAAAAACAAATTAAGCTCCACGTAAGATAGCCAAAGTATGGTTGAGCAATCGACATGATATATTTGCTCGTCCCACTCCCGTCTTGGCGGATTCCAAGATTTGTTAACTTGTTCTGCTTTTCCAACTGTCTCAACTGGGGATTGTTTCGATGACATAAAAAATGACACAACACATTGATCATGATAGCCATAAATTAAATATTCATTACAAATTTTGCACACAACATTAGAATTCAAATTAATTACAATACGCTTATAGCTAATACTAGAATCAAAACGATTCTTTTTGTTCAATTCAAAATTATGATTCATACGGTGGGTCTTCTACTTCCTTATAGTAAACACTTTTAGCTTGCGTAATCCTATCATTCTTTGTATTGTCTCTAGGCTTTGACCCGCTAGCTTTAGTGTTACTTTTTACTCCTGTAGAAGTAATGAGGGGAACATTAGTTTGTTTCACTACTATTTTCTTTTCTGGTTTAATGTGTTGGGTTCAGATGTTGTCATGAGTACATCAAAGGTAACAGGCTTGATCTTAGGTATTGAAGAGGGTGCAACAAATCTATCTCGATTAGTACCGATTTGTTTTTGAACGGCAATTGTGGCTACATGACTCCTAACCCAGAAGGCGTAGCGAGCCCACACAACCAGGTTGGGTCCAGCCCAGAAGGCAATGGCACCTTTCCCTATACACGCGGGAGGAAAGCCCAATCGCTCTAGACAAGACTCGAACTTGAGACCTTGCCTAAGAGAGTAAAAGCTCCATACCGCTAGACCAGAGGCCCTTTGGTTGCTTGGTACCAATTTTAGGACATGTGCCAATGACATATTCTAAGAGTTCCTAAGATCGTTTAGCATACATGCAAGCATAGGAAACAACACTATCTAGTGGTTTCTCTATTCTATCATCTTCTATGATCTCACAAAGACCATCAAGGCTATCCTTAAGGTAAGTGAGATATGCTTGATACAAAATCTCATTGTTCCTAAGAGGAAGGGGAATATACATCACTTCAATAGAATAATTATTAAAAGCAGAAACCTTTGGAACAACATATTTACACGAGGGGATTGGCATTTTCCCTTTCACCTAAGTCTTTAGATTCTCAATCTCGTTAAGCAAAGAAGTTATCTTTTCATTGTGTTTGTCATGAATGACCTTAATTGAATCATATAACTCTTTGTATTGCGATTTAGGTTTTGAATTTTCAGCTTGAAAACATTCATTTTCTTGTTGCAATTTATCAATGATGTTTTGGTATTGAAAATTCTAAGAATCTAGAGATGGTGGTATATTGGAGCCTACCACTTCATTCCTCTTTCCCTTCAATTGGGAAATTTGAGCTTTCAATTTTCGGATTGTGTTATAGTGAGATTGAATTCATTTATCTCGATTGCTTATTTCTAAATACGCATCAAATTTAGGAGCATCCAAAGATTTCTTGGCATGTAAAGTTTTAATTCTTTCTTCTAGATGTTGACATTTTAATTGTAAATTCACATTATCAACCTCTACTTTAGAAGAATGCCTGAGCATGCTATCATGATCATCGTTTTGTATTTTCTCAATCAATCTTAAATTCTCACCTTCAAGCTCATTGACACAAGTCTGAACAACTTTAAATTCTAGTGACAAATCGTGAAATTGAGATGCAGTTAAGGCAGAATCAGTGGCAGTATAATATACATCTTGGGTAATACATCTAGCAATCAACTTCTCATTGGTGATGTGAATATTCTTCCTCTCAAACTCATAAGTTTTAAGCTCTATTGCATTTTGTTTTACCATGTTTTCCATGTCTTTGAACACATCTTTCATTTCTTTAACTTCATTTTCTAGAGCCTTTTGAGTGCTCTCAAAATGTTCTTTGACTAGTTCAAATAATGGAATAACCTCAGTCAGATAACACATTTTCATTTCCTTAAACCCCCTTTCCCCTTCAGTAATAGCTGATGGTGTAATTCACTTCTTACATGTTTTATCGAAGTCAGCAAATAGTTGATAGATTACATAAATGCTAATTAACGTTTTACATTATGTAGGAAGATTTCTGGGAACTAAATGCATGGGGGTATTCGATGGGTACACCGTTGCAGCCAGTAATCTCATTAGGGAAGGATTTTTTATTACAAGTTCACTGGCCTTTTTCTTTTCCATATCTAACTTCCAAAATACTTGTTCGAGGGTCAACCGTGTCTGAGTTTTTAAAGTAGATAAGAAGTTCTCCTTTGAATAACTGGGAGGTTTGTGATTGATCCGACTTTTTACACTCACATGGTCATTCATTTTCTTATCCATTTTGTCTCTAGATACATTTTCAAACTCTCTATCCTCTTCTGATATTGTTATACTAGTAGGGACATGACCAGGTTTAATGATTTCACTTCCATCATATAAGGCAAGTTGGGCCACTTTAGCTTTAGGTTTCCTAAAGTAAGCTGGATTTGGGTCATCTATGGATTTCTCACTATGTTCATCACCCAATTTCTTATGATTTAAAATCATGTGAGCAGTTTGTATGGATTGGTCTTGTTCGTACAACTTGTTTTCAATTTTATTCTTTAACGTTTTATGTTTGGAAAAATCATTCAAGTGTTTTGTTTCCTTTTCTTTGAAATTATGTTTAAGCATTGTTACATTTTCTTGTATTTCTTGTTTCCGCTTAACAGTTTGATTAAGTTTCACTTATAAAGAATGTAACTCCCTTTTCAATGTTTCTTCTCTTGAATTACGTCCAGTGATTAGTATAGGCGTTTGACTATCCATTTTCTGCTCACGTTCAGTCAGTTCAAATTACGTTGTTCATATATGGCAACTTGTTCCTTATATATGTTAAGTGTAGAGGTCAAAGAGTCATCAGGGATGAATGTAGTGTACTCATGCAACATATAATCATCATCTAGAACAGAAGATGCACTACTAGGTACAACCTGACCTTCGTTGTGTTTCACATACTACTCATATGAGATAACATTGCTATTTCCCATATTCGTAGTATCTAACTCAACAACTTTTGTCTATTGTACTTCATTGGGAATCTTTTGTTCATCATCCATATCATACAGTTTGAGTACCTCATAGATAACTGATGCATTGGAGTCACCAACTTGTTGAGGTGAGGAGACCATTGGAGATATGTTTGCCATGAATATGGTTTGAGCAGTGGGTTCATCATCAACATCTGAGTCAAAGGCATCACACTAATCAACTTGAAAGATATTGGGATCATTCTGGGCCATATCATAGACTGGTTGGTCATCAACATAAGCATCAAAAGTATTTGCCTCTTGTCCAGCTAAAAATAATAGCTCTTCTTCATCTAACGCAACACCATTCTCTTAAGCTTTCATCAACAGCATCACATCCTAGAAATAGTCTGAGTTTTGTGGACGCTTTAGCTGAGTGCTTTTTCTTGCAATGTGGCCTACACCACGACAGTTGTAGCACTTAATTTGCTTTGCTTGACCTGGCATAACATTCCCACCTCTGTTTTGTGCATCACCAACACCAGCCGCACCATTTCCCCTAACAACATTTCTTTGGATCATATTATATCGCCCTTGAATATTATAAACCACAACCCTTCCATCCTCCACAGTTGCTTGATTGTGTGGATTTGATGAAGTTCAAAGTTGGTTGTTGGTTTGAGGTAGGGCTGCTTTGAATTGTTGAGCAAGCAAGGAAACTTGATTGGAGAGGATGGGTACTGATAACCTTGAGTTTATGCAGCGGATGGGTACTAATAACCTTGAGTTTATGATGATTGGGTGATGGATGAACATTCGACACAAGTGCAAGAGGATCATTCATTGTTGTTGGATTGAACCTTTCCATAATTAAACGATCATAGGCAACATGCTTTTGATGTTGTTGTAGGTATGCAAACAGCTATTCATAGTTTGTGTTTCTAAAACATTTTTTAAGCTTCACCGTTGTTACAAACCTATCCCACTCGGGTGTCATATTGTTCATAAACTTGATGTTAAGTTGAATGTTTGGCATTGTCATCTTGATGATTCTCATGTCATTGACGAGTTTGTGAAATCTAACATAGTATTCATTGATATTCTCACCCGGTTTCATCTGAAAGTGTTCAAACTCATCATACAACTGTGAATCTCGATCTTCTTTAGTCAATTCAGATCCATCAAGAAGCATTTTAACATTATCCCAAATGTTGTGGTTAATAAATTTGTAAATGTCCTTGGGAAGCCCTTGAAGCACAATGTTGAAAGCTCGTATATCTGCATCATACCGCTTCTTTTCATTCTCATCGAGATCATTGTAGGTACGTGGTCTGTCCATTCCAAGAGTGAAAGTTCCATCCACAGCAGTAGAGATTGTGTCTCTGGTAGTGCCCAACTGAAACGGTCCTTCATCAATTGATCAAAGAATGTTAATGCCATTTTCCTTACCCAAATAGTATAATCGAATGCGTTGTGCCCATGATTCATAATCCGTCCTATCTAGCATAGGAGAGCGGGTAACAGACCCGACAACTTTAATGTCATCCGAAATAGTACACATGTTGTGAACTTTACACGGGATTTAGCAAACCTATGATTTAAATCAAGAAATAGAATCTTTTCCCGGATTTTACAAAATCATAGATAAACCGTGAGACAGGATTTTGGCAGCACAACGTTTAGTTAATCTATTAAAGTGGTCTTCAGATGGTAAAACGCAACTCCAAACCGCAGAGGTAAGTCGCAGTTACAAAATGCAATATTGACCCAAATCGCAGGAGCAAAATTCAGGTGATCAAACCGCAGAGTCTTCAGAGGCAAATCACAACACTCACAAAATGCAACGCCAAAATGCAGTTCCTTTGTGGGAAACCGCAACCTGCAAGAAGAGTCAAACCGCAATACCAAATCGCAACACACAAACCGCAGAGACAAGTCGCAATTATTAAATTGTAGTCTTCAAATCACAACCCTCAAACCGCAGAGACAAGTCGCAACTCTTAAATCGCAGTTGATAACATCAAATTGTCCTAACTTTTTAGTGTTAATTTCCCCCGGTTATGCTCATATTTTATGTCTTTTTAATGGATTTATACTCGTATTCCTTTATATTTCATTTCCAAGTAAAATATAAGCATTGGAGCTTAGAGACGCGGATTTCAAGAATTTCCTAACAGTTTTATCTTAGTATGCTATTAATAAAGAAGCTACGGCGTAACTCATGTTCTCAATTACGTCGTAGCTGGGATTTTGTCACAGAAGACCTACTCAACTGCAGGTATGGCGTAACTCTCAACTAAAGTTACGCTGTAACCATCTAGGTCATGAAGTATTCCGTTCCTCCATCAACTACGCCATAACATTCTCACAAGCATTACGACATAACAACCTTCTGTTAAGAGGACGTATTAGTTATGGCGTAACTTTCATCAACACTACGGTGGAGCTGTAATTATGGCGTAACTATTCCTTATGTTAAGCCGTAGCCACCTTAATGTGACTTTTGTTTAGAAGATAATTAAGTTATGGCTTAAATCTCTACTTAATTTTCGCCGTAACTGTGATCGGGCCTATAAATACAAGCCCTAAAATCTTCATTTCACATCATTCACTCACCACTCAAAGGCAGAGAACGTGAAGAGGGTTCCAAGGGCAAATCACACAGACATACGAAGCCACCTCAAAGGGAGGAATCACACCATATCGATAAGCTTTAGCGATCACTACTATCTTTTACTTTGATTCATTTCTTCAATTATGTTAAACATTAAATTTATTGTATCTTTTAATATGGTCGGCTAAACAACCTTGGTGCCATCCTAGTTATGATTCCTTGATTGTATTGTTTATGTTTTCATGTTTCTATAATTGTTTCTAGTGTATGCATGCATAGTTCGATGGTAGTTACCCAAGATTTGGTAGTTTTGAAGTGCGTTCGTATCTAGTTGCTTAGGCGAATTGACCAACTTCCCCAAAGTAAGTAGGTAGAGAAGGGGCTAGTAAGAATTGACCAACTGACTACCTTTCCCTCTTGTGCGAATTGACCAAAGGATCACCGTTCGGATGGATGAACTTAATGATTTGGATTAGGTTGCTTGAGACCCTCGACTCCCCAAAGGGTAGACCTTTGACGTCAGGTAGGAACCTTTGTTGATTGGTTAGGACGAATTCACCAAATGTTGTCCTAGCGACTTAAACCCCCACTTGAATCAATTGGAAGTAATTAAGAAAACATAGACATTACATGATAGGATGATTAATTAGGTTAGCACACTTTCTCTCCATTGTTCACAACCTTGATTTACTTTTCGTGGTTTATTTCTTGTCTTTAGTTTAATTAATCATTTCAACCTTAAAACCATTTAAAATAAGTGACACATATACTTAATAGGATCCTCATATACAAAGCTCTTGGGAATGACCTCGGCTTTACAACCTTCTATACTACGCACGATCGGGTTCACTGCTCGTTAGTGCATAAGGTAGACCTTAGGTAGACGAGACATATAAATATTAAATCCAAGTATCAGAATTTTGGCGCCACTACTGGGGAACTATATTAGGATTTTTTGTTAACTCTTTTATTTTGTTTTTGTTTATTTAATTTTTTTTCTCACGATCTTCTTTAAGTTTCAGGTACCATGGCAGTTGTGGACATTGATAACCTCACTCTCGAGGAGTACCTTGCTATGACTCGGGATGAGCAAGGGCCGGGGCTCGTTAAGCCGGCTATCGGAGCAGAGGTCCGATTCGAGATCAATGACCAGTTTATGAGGGAGCTGCGTGCTAACCCTTTTTTCGGAAACAAGGACGAATATGCTTATGAGCATGTTGAAAACGTTTTGTACATCGCAAGCGCCTTCAACATCCCGGGTGTTTCTCATGATGCTGTCATGCTTCGGGTGTTCCCTATGACACTTACGGGATTGGCTAAACGATGGGTGGATAGACTTTTCGGTGGAACCATTGACATGTGGAATCTTCTCAAAAGAGCTTTCATTCAAAGATTTGTATAGGAGGTCATGAGTAGGGCATTTGTATAGGACCTCAATAATCAACAAAAGGTTAGCATTTTCTATATGAGTATTGGAGTTTCTACAAGTCAAATTCTCGAATCCCAAGGGTCGATCCCTGGAATGACACCTTCTCTTACTTTGGAAGCCATACAAAACATGGCCACTCTGTTGGGATATGAAAATGCTGAAGACATGAAAGTACTGAAGATATGAAAGTACTGTAAGCTGCAAAGTACTGGAAGAAGTCAAAGAGTCAAAGTACTGCTTAAGAAAAAGTCAAAGTACTGCACCTAAAAGTCAAAGTACTGCAAGAACAAAAGAACTGTTATTCGTTTATGGAAAGTATTGTATTCTATGTTTAGATTACTTGTCGTACAAGGTTATCAATTGTAAACCGACTAGGATATCCTTGAGCCTATAAAAGGACTCCTAGATTGGCATTAGATACACGAGTCTATGAGTTTTAGAGTTTACGAATTCACAAGTTAATTAGTGTGTTAGAGAGAAGTTCCATTATCTTAGAATTGTATTAGAGTATCTGCATAATAAGCAGATTTAGAGTTTATAATAAAAGGTTATTCTTCTTAGCTTTGTTAAGTAAATTCCGCATACTTGATAAAGATTGCTCAGTGCTTCTTTGTTAATAACTTAGGATTTATCCGAGGTTATTAAACCTTAACAAGCTAGTTAAGATAGTTTGATTAAAGTATATCGATCCAACAAGTGGTATCAGAGCTTGTGTGGAAACTCTGACTAGGAAGAAACCCTACTTCAACAATATTCAAGATGTCGACTGAAGCTGTTCCACCACCCTCAATCACCTCACTCAGAATTCCAATAATCAAGAAGGGAGAATATGATCTCTGGTGTATGAAGATGAGGCAGTACATTGCCATTACAGATCATGCTCTATGGAATGTAATTGTGAATGGGAATGAAGTTGTTCCAGAACCCATTGATATTCCTGGACAACCCAAGGCACCTAAGCCAGTATTACCAGCAGCAACCTTAAGGAATCAAGAGAAGGCACTCAACATTCTCTTATCTGCCATTCCAGATGGTCATCTTCTCAAATTTCATGATGCTAAAGATGCTAAGCAGCTCTGGGCTGCTCTCAAGACCAGATTTGGAGGGAATGAAGCCTCTAAAAAGATGCACCGAAATTTGCTGAAGCAACAATTTGAAACTTTCACAGTTGGTGAAAGAGAGAGTCTTGATGCTGCATATGATAGGTTTCAGAATCTTCTCAACATGTTGGAGCTATACAAGGCAGAAGTATCAGTTGAAGATGCTAATTTAAAGTTTCTAAGGAGTTTGCCATCTTCATGGCATGTAATTGCTACAATGATCAGAGGACAACATGGTTTGGATGTCATGGACTTTGATGATCTCTATCATCAACTTAAGGTGTATGAGCATGAGATGAGTGGTAAAACAAGTTCTAAGTCTCACAGTATTGCTTTTCTATCATCTGAAAAGAAGGCCAGTACTGTTTCTCCTCAAAGTACTATTTCTCAAAGTACTGCTGTCTATACACCCTCCTCATATGTTCAACAGGCCCCACCAACTACCACTATGGCCTCAGATGAAGTTATGTGCTCTTTCTTTGCACAAAAAGCTAGTTTACCTGTCACTTATGAAGAAGATCTAGCACAGATTGAAGAAGATGCACTTGAAGAAATTGATATCATGTGGCAAGTTGCTATGATCACTGCAAGGATCAAAAAGTACATGAAGAAGACAGGCAAAAGCATTGATTTCAAACCAAAACAGGGCATAACTTTTGACAAATCTAAAATTGAATGCTTCAATTGTCAAAAGACTGGTCACTTTGCAAGGGAGTGCAGGTTTGCTAAATATCAAGCAAACAGGACATCTGAAAAACCAAAACTTGAGCTTAAGGAAATTCCAATTACTGAAACAAAGGCTTTGGTTGCTAAAGAGAAGTTATCAGAAGTTGACTGGAGTGAAGAGTTTGATGATGAACCAGTAACTTACTGTATGGTAGCAGTGGCAGAAGAAATTGAAGATTCAGTAGAAGCATTAGATTGGAGCACTGTTTTTGCTGAAGAACCTGAACATGTTGTTTTGGAATCTGATGATGGCTTTGGAGGATTTGACTGGAGCAAGGAAAGTGAATATGATCCTGTTCAACTAGCATTGGTGGCTACTTCACCAAATCAATCTCCTATCTCTGAGGTATGCTCAAATTGCTATGATTTTTATCATAAATTACTTAGCAGTTATGTGATTGAGAGAGATAATTGTGTTAAGGCTAGGTCTGAGGTAGCAGGTTATCAAATAACCTTATAATATATGGAAGCCAAAATCTTAGCACATGAAACTAATGAAGTAGCTTGGGCTGAAAAATATGCACAACAGGATTACTAGTTAAAACTTAGTGAATGGAATTAAACTGTAAAATTGCTGAAATTGAGAAATTAACTAAGGAAAGAGATGATTTGTTAGCTAAGTTTGCTGCTTGGGGTGAAGCTGGTCTGTCACATGTTTCTTATGTTCAGAAACAGCAAAGAGCCTACCTTAAAACTGGATTAGGTTTTGGAATGGATTTTAGTAAGTTAGAAGAAAACCAATCTAGTAATCAGGATGAAGGTGAATATGAGGATATAACCACTAGTGATGAAGAACTCATTAATTATGTAGATAAATCTAGTAATGATGGTTCAATAAGTGACTCACCTCCTGAATATAAGAAAGCTAATGATTATCATGATGTTCCACATCCCACTGGCATTCATCAACCCCTTAGGCCTGATGTTTCTCGTTTTGGAGTAGACAGTCTAGAGTTTAGGAAAAAGCTAGTTGCTCAATCTAAGTCTGAAAAACCCAAAGAACCTGTTGAAAACGATCTTCAAAATCAAGCAGTACCTTTAAATCAAAGTACTGCTCCACAAGCAGTACCTTCTTCAAAATCTTTTCAAAACAACATATCGCTAAACCTTTTGGAATAATTTTGGTCAAAACAGGTTTAATCATTCACCAAGAAGGCAAAATAATTTTGGGCATAGACATAGAAGATGTCACTTTGGAAGTATGGGTCAGAAACTGTGTTTTGTGTGTTTTAGTTCTACTCATCTAATTAAAGATTGTGAACATCACTCAGAATACCTTAGAAAATTTCCAAAGAACATGTCTGTCAACCAGAAACCTAGAGAGCAAAAACCAGTTTGGAATAATTCAAATAGGGTCAATCACGAAATTTCTCACCGATCATAGATACCCACACCAGAAAAAACCTTTTTCACAACCTTCAGATCTCACAGTACTTTCCAATGTATCGTTAACTCGGCCCAGTACTTTCTCCAAGTACTGCTCAGACAAAACAAGGTACTGATCACACTACTTGGTATAGGAATCCTAGGAGATCTCACTATCAACCTAGAAGGTATTACAATTCACATAGGAGATTTAGATCGCAAGAACCAAGTGTTAAAACAGAATGGGTTAAGAGGGAAAGTACTGCAGAGGGACAGACAGTACTTTCAACCAAAAGTGAATCTGATGTTTTTGTGCTACAAGAAAAAGAGATTTGTGTTGAAAAACCAGAAAGTTTTGAAAAACCACATGCTAAAGATCAAAATATAATTTTGGATCATCATTTGAAAGATAGTGGACATTACATACTCAAAGAATTTGAGTTTGTAACTCCACAAGGGGAACACAAGTCAGTAATGGCTTGGGTTCCTAAAAGTTTCTAACTCTTTTCTTTATGTGCAGGGCAACCCATAAGAGGAGCTTAAAGATCATCTTATTGTGGATAGTGGTTGCTCTGGAAGTATGACAGGAGACAAAGAGATCCTGTCTGATTTTAGGAAGATTAGTGGAGGAAGAGTTGCATTTGGGAATGATCCAAATGGAGGAAAGTTTTTGGAAAAGGGACTATCAAAGCAGGGCTTATAGATTTTGAGAATGTTAGATATGTGAAGGAGTTAAAGTTCAATCTATTGTCAGTATCACAAATCTGTGATAAAAAGCATCCTGTGTTATTCACTGACACAAAATGTCTTATCCTTTCCTCTGACTTTAAGCCTGTTGATGATGAATTAGTAGTTCTTAGAGTACCAAGGACAAATGATGTGTATAGTTTAGACATGAAGAGTCTACATTCCTATGGTAGAGCCACATGTTTGGTGGCTAAAGCAACATCTGAAGAGGCACATCAATGGCATAGACGATTGGGCCATGTTAACTTCAAGAATATCAACAAACTGGTCAAAGGAAATCTAGTTAGAGGTTTACCTTCAAAGACTTACAAGAATGATCAATCATGCTTGGCATGCAAGAAGGGTAAACAACACAAAGCTTCCTGCAAGAAGCTTGAGGAGAAAACTATTAGAGAACCTTTGGAGCTGTTACATATGGATTTGTTTGGACCTTTTTCTGTGGCAAGTTTAAACAAGAAAAAGTACTTCTGAGTTGTAACAGATGATTGCAGTAGATTCAGTTGGGTATTTTTCTTGGGTTTTAAAGATGATACTTTCGATACTATTCAGACACTGATTATAGCCCTTGAAAACCAATTGAGACTCAAGGTTAGAGGTATTAGATGTGACAATGGGACTGAATTCAAGAACAAACTTATGGATGAATTTTGTGCAAACAAAGGCATAAAAAGGGAGTTTAGTATTGCACGAACACCACAACAGAATGGTGCTGCAGAGAGGAAGAATAGAACTTTGATTGAAGCAGCAAGAACAATGTTAGCAAATTCTCACCTACCTATTCAGTTCTGGGCAGAAGTTGTAAGTACTGCTTGTTATGTACTTAACAGAGCCTTAGTCACTAAACCACAAATGAAGACACCTTATGAATTACTGATGGGCAATAAACCCAACATTCGTTTTATGAAACCTTTTGGATGCCCTCTTACTATTTTAAACGCTATTGATAATCTGGGGAAGTTTGATGGCAAGTGAGAAGAAGGATAATTATTGGGTTATTGCACTAACAGTAAGGGCTTTAGAGTATACAACAAGGTTACTAAGAAGGTTCAAGATTGTCTTCATGTTGAGTTTTTAGAAGATCAAGACAATGAGAAAGGTAAAGGTCCTGATTGGATGTTTGATCTTGAGGTTTTAACTCCATCTATGAACTATGTACCTGTTAGAGAAGAAAATCAACCAGTGCACAGTGGAGAAGATTTACAATATGTTGTTCATGGAGTTCATATTAGACCTGATACTGTTCCTGATGAAGATCCTGTTAGTCCAAAACAAAGTACTGAAGTTCCAAAACAAAGTACTGTTGCTCCACAAGCAAAGTACGTTGTTCCAGAATCCTCTTTATCTGCTGAGGATCAATCTATTCAAGTGGAACTTAATCAGATGCTTCTTCAAGATGTTTTAGCACATTCTTACACTGATGAACAAAGGAGAACTTATGAAGAGGCAAAGAGGAAAAACAAGACTGCAGAGTACTCACAGACTTTGGACAGATTTCGAACAAAGTACGCTGCACCGCTTGACATACTTTAGATGATCTAGATGATCATACCATGCCTGGATTAGAAGATACCGATGATGAATTTGAAGATGAAGGTATTTTCCCAAATTCCAATGAAGGTGCTGATGTTACTAATTTAGAGGATAATTATGAAGTTCCACAGTCTCCAAACTTAAGAAGTCATAAGGATCATCCTTCTGATCAAATCATTGGTCCTTCTACTTCTGGAGTAATGACTAGACACAGAGCTAAGACTTTTTCTACACCTCACAATGCTTTACTTAGCTTTGTGTATAAACAAAACAGTCTGAATCATAAGGACCATCAAACGTGTCTATTTACTTGTTTTATCTCTCAAGAAGAACCCAAGAATATTGCTCAAGCTTTGACTAAATAAAGCTGGGTTGAAGCTATGCAGGAAGAACTTCTTCAATTTAAACTTCAAGAGGTTTGGGTTTTATGTGATCTTCCAGATGGAAAGAGAGTTATTGGAACCAGATGGGTTTTTAGGGTCAAAAGAGATGAAAGAGGTAATGTTATCAAGAATAAGGCAAGGTTAGTAGCACAAGGATATAGACAAGAAGAAGGAGTAGATTATGATGAAGTGTTTGCTCTTGTAGCAAGAATAGAAGCTATTAGAATATTTCTTGCTTTTGCTTCTTATATGGGCTTTCAAGTTTACCAGATGGATGTCAAAAGTGCCTTTTAATATGGCAAGATTACAGAGGAAGTTTATGTCAAACAACCTCCTGGTTTTGAAGATCCTAAACACCCAAACAAAGTCTACAAGGTGGTTAAGGCTCTTTATGGCCTTCATCGGGCACCTAGAGCTTGGTATGAGAGACTCTCCACATTCTTATTGCAACATGGATATAGAAGGGGAGCTATTGACAAGACTTTGTTTATCAAGAGAGACAAGAAAGATATCATGTTAGTTCAAGTTTATGTTGATGATATCATTTTTTGGGCTACCAAACAGTCCATGGTTAAGGAGTTTGAGCAGCTGATGTAGAAAGAATTTGAAATGAGTTCAATGGGAGAGTTGACTTTCTTTTTAGGACTTCACGTTAAGCAGTCAAAGGAAGGTATTTTTATCAGTCAAGACAAGTATGTTACAGACATACTTAAGAAATTCAATTTTGATGATATGAAGGCTGTTACTACACCCATTAAATCTATCAATTCATTGGGCAAAGATGAAGATGGACACCCTGTTGAAGTCAAGCTTTATAGATCAATGATTGGCTCTCTTATGTATCTAACTGCATCAAGGCCTGATATTATGTTTGCAGTTTGTCTATGTGCTAGATATCAAGTCTCACCAAATATCTCTCACATGAATGCAGTAAAGAGAATCTTCTATTATTTGAAGCAACAACCAAAGTTGGGGTTGTGGTATCTTAAAGAGTCACCTTTTCACTTAGAGGCTTTTTCAGATAGTGATTATGCAGGTGATAACTATGATAGAAGATCAACCACTGGAGGATGCCAATATCTTGAAGAATATTAGTCTCCGGAAATGCAAGAAATAAACAATTGCAGCAACATCCCTACTGAAGTGAATATGTAGCTGCTGCAAGCTGTTGTGGACAAGTTTTGTGGATGCAAAATCAGCTCTTGGATTATGGATTCAATTTCAAGAATACTCCTATCAACATTGATAATGAGAGTACTATTTGTATTGTGAAGAATCCATTTTATCATTCCAAGACCAAGCACATCCAGATTAGGCATCACTTTATCAGATATTGCTATGAGCACAGGCTTATTAATGTGGTTAAGGTTCATACAGATGATAATGTAGCTGACTTACTTACCAAAGGTTTTGATGTTTCTAGATTCACTCACTTGGTGGTGAGCATTGGCATGATTAACTACTGAGCTACATTTAAGGGGAGGACTATTTAGTATTTGTATAGTCCCGTAATGCTTGAGGGGAGGTTAGTTATGTATATTTAGTTGATACTGGAGAAATTGGAAAAGTAATCTGCTTTTTCCGTGAAAGTACCGCTGGAAAATCGCATGGGAAAGTACCGCTAATGCGTGGAAGTACTGTTTATCTTATTAAAGTACTGTTCCAACGGTTATCTTGAGGGTAATTAATGCTAACGGTAACAATGTTATTTTAGGGTTGTGATTTTCAAATCTCACCTATAAATACCTACTTTCCTATTTTCCCTCTCATATTGATACATTAGAATCTTTTCCATCTTTCTCTCATCATATTCATATTCTTCGATTCCAATTCTTTTGTGCTTACATAATCAACAATGGCGAATCGTCCTACTGTTTCAAAGCATAATATGGTCGCTAATTTGGATAAGACTGACGCGAATATACTCTTTTATGATATAATTGATTATCTTTACTGGTTCGCCTATCAGTTATGCTCTTTTAGTGGAGTTTTATATAATTGAGCCCTTGATTCAAGAATTTTGGGCTAATGCTAGAGATAACATGGAGAATGACGAATATTATATTAGATCAACAAATGTTGGAAGAACTATTAAGATTACAGACTCCATCCGAGACGATTTATTGTTCAATGATGCGTATGGGGCTCTAAGGTTTGATAAACATGTTGATATGGGATACTTTTCACATATTATTATGAAGGCTCTTTGAATGAACAAACGTCTAGAAAACAATTATTTTGTCCGCATTGGAAGTTTTTGGTTCATGTGTTGCTCCATTGCATAAGTGCAAGAGTACCTCTTTGGAGCAGTTTGGGTCAAATATAATCCAAGTATGGTTGGGTTAGCTACGATAGAGTTTTTAACTTCTCAAGGCTAATACCGGATGGAATGCTCTCACATATTTCACATGGATCTACTTGGCTAATGTACCCAAGGTTTATACAAGTTTTCTTAAACAAGCAACTTTCCATGTGCCAAAACCTACAGCTTTTATTCTGTTATTGTTCAACAATCCAAGATTTTTACTTTTATGGCAAAAGGAGTGTTTTATTCAGGGTCCAGATATCCTTTAACAACTTCCATGATGGATGTTGTTCGCCTTAGAGCCGACATGAAGTGATGATATCAAGGTACTCTGATATGCAGTACTTGGTATGTGCTAAAACACATACCTTTTCTTTATCAAAACCGACCCAAAATAACCAAGAAAGAGCCGTTTATTGCTAATATTTGTGGTTTTCTTGAGTTTGTGCTTGTGTAGGTACGGATATGTAAAACACAAAAAGGACCCAAATCGCACAAAAATCCGAGCACGAGAGATTAAGAGAGCTTAAGCTGAGCCAAGGTCGAATTATGCATTTATAGAGATTTCTAATCTCTGAGGATGATTTGTGAAGATTTGATCAAAGTTTGAAGAAATGTCGAAATAGTCCCTGAACTTTCAGACTTGACGAAAACACCTCAAGTTTCAAAAGTTGCAAATTCAGTCCCTGGTCTATTGAAGATTGACAAAGATGGTCCTTGGAGGATAATTTCAGAAATTACATGTGTGATCCCTCAAAATTCAGATTTGACATTATTGGTCCCTATGGTTACCTTTAAATCCAATACTACTACTAGTCCAAGATATTAATCCTAGTCCAATCCTAAACACTAAGCCATGGCCCAAATCCTCAAACCTGGTCCAATAAACAAATCCAATACCCGGCCAAACTATCCAATCGGTTATACCACCCAACCCGGTTATTCTACCCGTATCCCCATTTAACCCGTACCAAATCATTTGAGATATAATAAAATAAACCAAACGCTTCCCTTTTGCTCATCCTCCTGTTTTCCCCACCAACGCACCCCCCGTACACCACCAATTCACCACCACCCAAACACCAAACTTAGTACTAGAATCTTATCCACCTTATCCCCAACTGACTTGTCGAGAAGAGTGATTACGTGGCCAAATGGCACTCCCCTATTGGACGCAACACCTCAACAAGTGATTTGGAGCAATCTGATTGGTGCAAGTGACAATGGATGATTTGAGTGGCTCAAATTTGCTTCTAGGCTCTTCCAATGAGGATCCAAGACCTCCATTCAGCTATAAAAGGACCCTTTGGCTCACATTTCATTTTCGTGCAATCCTTTAATTTCATTTTAGCTTATTGTTATTGTTTTTCAGTAGTTTTCTAAATGTTTTAGTAAGCTTTTATTGTATTTCCATTTCCTTGTAACCCCTTTTCAGTTTTAATAAAAGTTCCAAGTCTTTAAATTTCATCTTGCAAATCTTATTTAAAGTGATCAATAAGCTAGTTTGAATAATGGGATAGGCTTATTTCAGCTTATTATAGCTTTAGTAAGCTTACATTGCACCACACTGTCCACTAAACTCACTTACATTCACAAAAAGATCAGGTCAACGAAAGTCAACTGGTGGTAATTTTGGGTTAGAAATGGATATGGGTTGATTGTAATGATGGTTTTGGTTGTTGGTTAGTAGGTTGGTACTGTTACTTTGCTAAAAATTTGGCTGGATACTTTGTAAGTTTGATCTAAAACTGAATTCTGGCTTAATATTAAGTAGTTAGTGATATCTTTTAGATCTGTTTTAATCTTGTTAATTGCTGTCTTGTTAGCTTCATTTAGATTAGTTAAGACTGTTTTGATGATAGATTAGAGCTTAGTTTGTGTTTGGCTTTGATACATTGCATTTACTATCATAAAGGGGTGTTTGGATTGCTTGATTATTCTAAGTTATAGTGTTAGTCACTGGTAGGATTTTGTTGCATTAGTCTTAGGTAGTATAGTCATACTTCTTCTAGGAGTCCATTTGCATCAAAATGGTTTAAAAGTAAAAATCTATAGTCCACTGTCTTGATCACTTTACTGTTAAAATCAGTTAACTCAAATCAATGCATATGGGTTTAAAACTTGATAAAATAGCTTGAATAACTTTCATTTCATCAAATTACATCAAGATCAGTCCAGTATTTGCATTCAAATCTCAAGAAAGTCAAAGGTTCAAACTGTTTTCAAAGTCAAAATGTGTCAAAATTGGTTTTATGCGAACTTAAAAGCATCTCGCACAGTGGTTCAATAAGGCTTGTTAGGGTCTGATTTTTGGTTTAGGTGTAGTCTGCTAGGTGGTCTTCAAGACCTCATATCTGTTTTTGGCTAAAGATCTTTTGAGAAGCTTGTGCATTAGCTCAAACATTAGACTTGTTTCTTGTTTGCTGTCCAAATCAGTTGGCATCTAAACTTGTTAAATTGATTATCAGAGGTTAGGAGTAGCATTAGATAGTTGCTTTAGAGTAGTTTTGGTATTATTTAGGCTCTGTAGAAGTTTGGTGGCTTATTATGCTTGTTTGCTTATTTCTAAGTGCTTATTTGGTATCCATTAACACTGCAGCTCTGATTTCTTACACATAAGCACCACATTTCTTATTTTTCAAAGAACCAGAATAGCATTTTAGCATTTTCCTAAATTTTTCATTAATTTTGGTCACTGTTTGCTATTTTTCTAGATTTAAAATAGATTTTAATCACTTTTAATTAGTTTTAATTGCAATTAATTGAGAAAAAGTTCCAAAAAATAATTTTTCAATTTTCTCAGTTTAAGAAAAATATAAAAAGCATAAAAAATATTTTTCCCTATTTTTCCCCTTTTATTTGGTATTTTTCACAATTTATATTAGATTAAAATAGTTTTAAATTAGTAGAAAATAGGAAATTAATCTGAAAAATTACAAAAAAATAGTTTTCAAAAGTCTTTTGTGTCATTTTAGATTTTTGAAAAGTAATTCCATAATTTTCCCTCTCTCTTTCATAATTTTTAGGTAATTAGTTTTATTTTTTTAAAGTTAATAATTAGTTTTTTAATTAGTATTAATTCAAGAAAATTCCTAAAAATTAGTTTTAATTCTTAGATAGTTTTCAATAATCATTTTTAGAATAAAAGTAATTTTAGGTTATTTTTAGGATATTATTTAGACGTAATTGCTTTTTATTCGCGTTTCATTTAATTCCGTGTTTGCATTTTAGTATAGATTTGAGTAGTTTGCCTTTATTCTTAGGTTTTCCTCATAAATTTTAGTTCCATATGCTTTCCTTATCCCGTAGTTTAGATAACATCATATTATCCCCTTCTCTTATTCAAATCACAAAATTGGACGCGGAGTTGAAATTCCATTCATCCTTCGTTCGGAACGATCTCGGTGCTCAAACCTAACACGTTTGAGTTACCCGTATACTACACACTTCTCATCTATTATTGATCAGTGTCCGAGCCGTTTTAAGTTTCTTACGGTTAGTCATTCACAAGTGGCTAGCTTGTGTGAGCAAGCTTGACGTTTCGAATCGAATCAATTTTTGGCGCCGCTGCCGGGGAGGTTGTGTCACGACAATATCGTTTGAGGTTTGACGATTAGTGACTCGAGATCCTTCATTCGTGAAGTTACTATTTTTCTATAAAATAAAAAAGTAAAAAATATTTTCCTTTTTCTTTTGTATATATATATCATATTAAAAATACAAAAAGATTTTCTTGTGTTTTTGCTAATAAATAGAAGACACCAATTATATAACATTCTCAACGGAGGTGTTATCATTAATAAGTTCCCGAACTAAAGATCAAAAACTTGCCTTTGTGTCGCTTGTGGATTTATTTATTTCTATCGGATAAACAAACTGTGTGGTGGGTATAAGGACGGCCTGACATTAAATTGCGGCCGTAAAGAAGCGGGTTTTTAATAAGCTTCGCTACCACCTAAAAAGCTTCTCCGCCGCTTGGCGTTTGTCTTATAGAAGTGATTTATTCACTTGGGATTATTGGTTAAGTTCATTGTGTTTTCAAATACCGTTCGTTTTAATTGCCCTGGTTTTGAAAGTGCATGCGCACTCGTTCTAATAACTACAGACCGATACGTGAAGCCGCTACAATTCCGCGAAGGCGAAATAGACGCGTTCCTTAGTCGAACCCGAGATTCGAACTAATCAAACCCCGCCCATCATCGAAATGGCGGAGGACAACCGATCTATGCTAGAGCAACTCCAAGCACCCACCGAGGGTTATGGAGAAGCCATCGTCGTCCCGCCAATCGTTGCCGATAACTTTGAGCTTAAACACGGATTGATAAATTTGGTTTCGTCAAGCCAATTTTACGGATTTGAGAGAGACGATCCTCACTCTCATATCCGACGATTCAACAAGCTCACGTCTACGATCAAGTACCGTAACGTTCCGAAAGAGGCTATCAAGCTACTACTCTTCCCATTTTCACTCGAGGTCAGCCCGGATTTGGCTCAAAAACTACCCCCGATCTATAACCACATGGGAGGATTTAGTTTCAAAATTCGTGAACGAATTCTTCCCACCGTCTAAAACAACAAGCCTTAAAATTGAAATAACAAAATTCACACAAAGATTTGATGAATCATTTAGGGAGGCATGGGACAGATTCAAAGATTTGCTTAGGCAATGTCCCCATCATGGTTTTTCTGAGTTGCACCAACTTGATACGCTTTATAACGGTTTGAATGAGAACGATCAAGACTCTCTCAATGCCGCCGCGGGTGGTAATTTGTTGACCAGATCAACGAGAGATGCCTTGTCCATTATTGAGAACAAATCTAAAGTTCGTACATCACGTAGCAAATCGGTTGCTGCCTCGAGCTTAATGGTACACCATCGTCCTCACGGAAATACGTCTAGCACCGATGCTAAGATTGATAAGCTTACGGATATGATCCAGGCTTTGGTTAAGAGTAATTCTTCTCCACCCGCCAAGCCAAAGCGGAAACAACTTGTACTACTTGTGGTGGCCCGCATGCCTACTACAATTGTACCGCCACCGATGGACATCCTTTCAATGCTAATGCAGAACCGAGGTAACCAATACCGTTCTCAAGTTGAACCGAATCTCGCGGTGTAGTAATCAAATGGTACCTCCGGGATTTTCTCCATCGAACAATCAGAATCGTTTTAATCAAAACCAAGTTCGTGGACCAAATGTTCAAAACCAATTCAAAGCTCCACCAAATCAATACCCAAACCAAGGAGTTAACTACAATCAAGGATATCAAAACCCAAGCTATCAAGCTTCACCTTTGCCTTCAAATGAATTCACAACTTATGTTCAGAACACCAATTCTACCATCAACACTATGCAAAATCAGATTACAAGTTTGAGGAACGAGTTTCAATCTTCGTTAACTAGACAAAGCAATGAGTTTAGGAATGAGATTCGACTTCAAAACAACAAATTGGAGACTTCACGAATAAACTTGAAAATATGTTGCATGTTTTGTTGTGCCAAGTGAGTCAACCCTCGAGTTCCGGTTCTCTCCCAAGTAACACGATTCCAAACCCGGTGGAGAAATGAAATCCGTAACCATTCGAGATGATGGGCCCTCGATGACTACTTCTCTCCTGTGATGAATGTAGCACAAGAGACCGAGGTGACAAAGGACCCGGTAATTCCTCTTGATAATGGAAAAGCCAAATACGTCCAACCTCCGGTTGCCCAAGTTCCTTCTATCTCCGTCATAACACCAAGTTCTAATCTTACACCGTGCAAATCGATTCAATCACGATTAGACAAAATGAAAGTTGTTTCTAGAACAAAGTTTAAACTTACGCATGATATGATCAAAGCTGTTGACATGATTTATGAAAAGAAATTGGAACAAATTTCAGAGATTTCACTTGAGCCTACACCGTTTAATTCTTCCTCAAACCAAGCTCCCGAGAAGCTTGGTGATCCCGAAATTCTCCTTCCTTGCTCTTTAAATGATACTGAGGAATGTAATGCCTTGACCGATTCAAAGCATAAGTCTCATGCCTCTTGCGATATATCATAAGCTTGGATTGAAGACTCTTATACCGACTCGCATGACTATCGAATTAGCTAATCGAAAAATTGCTCACACGGTTGGTGTAGTCAACGATGTTATGGTACAAGTGGATAAATTCCATTTTCTCCGCGGATTTCGCCGTCATTGATATAGAGGTTGACGCTCGAGTCCCTCTCACTCTTGGAAGACCATTTTTGAGAACCGCGAAAGTCCTTGTGGATCATTACCAAGGAACATTAACGATCAGGAAAGGAAATGATAAGACTGTGTTTTATGCCAACAAACGTTAAAACCTCCACCGATGATCATTAGATTCATAGCATCGGTGTGATTGATTTCTCAAGAAAGTGGCAATCCCAATCGTACCGTCTAATCCGATTATGACCGACTTCTTTCCCGTCTCTCACTACGAAAGTGACCCTACTTGGGAAGAGATCGAAACTTTCTTAATGATGATTCAACCCGCTTGAGATTGATGATGCTACTTTGACCCGAGGGGACATTCTTTTCTTGAAAAATTGTTATATGACGAGCCATCTTTCTTACCCTCCGGATGATCCGGATGATGTAAGAAAGTTGAACCTATAGTGGTGGAAACTGCTAATTTTAAAGAGCACACCACTTGTGCCACCTCCAATTTCTAAGAAAATCACCCTTCCTTTGAGTGGCAATCCCACTCCTTCTTCCGAAAATATGGAAACTTCTTCTGAGACATCTTTCAATCCAGAATCTTTCAAAACGACATTCACAAATCCCTTGTTTGAATTCAATTCTGAATATAACCAAATTTTTGAGAATCAACTCTTTGACGAAGAAAGTGAGGAGTTCACCGATGAACTTGCTCCCACCAACTCGATCCTTTCTAAAGAAGAAGAATACGATGATCCGTTTTTTCTAAAGAAAGATAAGGAAGTAAAGTTGTCGACAGATGAACTTATTGATCCCGAGGTCCAATATTATTTTTTAGCCGAGAGTGAGTCCTCTCCTCGTGAGGATTTTCACATAGATGACACTTTGATCTCCTTCCTCCTAAGACAAGATTTTCAACCCCGATACGCTTGATAAGTTTTATGCTAAAAATGTCATTCGAGATAAGGATCATCTCTTGGATGCCTTCGTTGATGAGCCTTTGAGTAACACCTTTCTATACCATGGACTCGTTCTTCTTTGAGAGTATTCTCTATCGATCCTTCATCCCTTCGCCACCCGCACCAACCACCGGATGATGGATTGATCTTTCATATGCCTTATGTGAGTTTGGGAGGAATCATTCCTTATGTGCTTGAGCCCGACATTTTCTTTCCCTCCCAAACCACCCAGTCTCATTCTTTCGGAATGAGGACACCGCTTTTGACCCTCGGTATATCTACCATTTTCTTCCCAAGGACAAATGAATTGGGGACGAGTCGCTAGCGACTTCGGTGACCAAAAACAAGCGCCGTGGGAGGCACCTCATGCTTATCCATCTATCTTCTATTTTCTAATAAGTGACGCGGGTCTGCAGCCTTCGATTTCTCTCGTTTGGTTGTTTGTGTTGTGTTTAGGATGTTCCCGATATGAAGACTCTCGTGCTCAAAGTTTGTCATTTTCTACTCGAGTTTCATGATCGATGTCGATGGAAACCGATATCCTAATCTAATCGACTAACGTTTATCTTCTAGCATACTTAATAAACGGCTTTTAGATTTTCGATACTTTTGCTTTAAACATTGAGGACAATGTTTCGTTCTCGTCGGGGTAGGGTAATTCGATTTGATTTGACCGCACTTGCTTATTTCTCGTTGTTTCTCAGAACCCGCTTTTCCTTAGAAAATGAAAAATTGTGCAAAAATGAGCAAAATTTAAAATTTTTGAAGCTTTTTTGTTAAGTCTTTTGATCCCAAAAGTTGGCTAGTCTCTTATATAAGAAGCTATAAAATGCGAATTCTAGCTCACAAGGCCAAGAATTTTGCAAGTTTCGAAAGGACTTTAAATATGCATGAATTGATTTCATTAGACGAAGCATTTGCTAAGTTAATATATGTTTTGACACCTTGTTGACTTTCCGCCGGTGAGAGTAGGAATGGAATTCTCGACTTGACCTGCATTGAGCCCTAGCTTGTACCCTTAACCATAGGTAATCTAAAAATTATCGGCTAAGCATCTGCGGATCTCATTATTTGGGATTTTAAATTAAGTGCAGATCGAGAAATGATAGAGTTACTTATGAGTTTAGATGCTGCGTGAGTAGTTGGTTCTCTTTAGAGCCCATCGAAGGTACTTATGGCTTTTGTTCCCACAAAATTGTTTCACCCCATATCTGTCTAAATAATTAGAGATGTTGAGTTTTGGCGATAGTTAGTTCTTTATCTTCTTAAAAGAATCTTTGTTTTAAAAATTGGGTACACATCAAGGATCCGTAATAAATAAGCGAGTAATCGTGATAAGTGAAAAAGTAATAAGTAAAGTTATGAGTGCGGGTGTCGAGATCGACCCTTGGATCTTTAGCCGATTGAGTGAGGTCTTAGCCTAGCCACCGGGATCCTCATTCATGAAGCCTATAGTCTTGGAATTACCCCGTGAAGCTCGTGGTTCATAGCTCACACGTAAAAGTCTATGAATGAAATGAATGTTGAAAAAAAAAAAAAAAAAAAAATATTGAAAATGAAAATGAAAATAAAGTATAAGTGAATAAAAATTCCTTGATGTGGACCTCATTTTTGGGACAATGGTTCTTGAGAGAAGACGGATAACTAATTATCGACTTAGCTTTGTATCTTTATCGGAATAAAAGTTATCGAAACGAGAATTTGAAGAAATTCATTTCTCACAAAAAATAAAAAATCCAGAAATAGGAAAATGGGAACGAAAGGTAAGTACACAAGTAACTTCCATGGTAGTGTTAGCATCTAGAGTCAAATGTAACAATGATTTCGGTTTTACGCTTAGTTTGGGACTTGTGAAAAATCCGGATTGATGTATTCTATCCGTATGGTCACTTCACACTGTGTTGTGTTTTCTACTCCGTGATCCTAACGTGTCGTTTGAAAATGTTGGAGTTATTGATCGACATGAAAGTTCAACAAACCGTCATTCATAATCGAATGTGCTTAACCGTAATATCTATACATGTGAATTTAAAGGTAAACGGCGTTTTAGAATTAAGGCTTCTTAATCTTTTGAGGAACATTGACTACTTCTTCTCTAATTGGTTTGTCTGAACTGCTTGAAGTTTCTTACGGTTAGTCATTCACAAGTGGCTAGCTTGTGTGAGATAACTTGACGGTTTGGACATATCAATGGTTTAGTAGATTGAAATCCTTGGTTTTAGAAGCGTGAGTTGATTGCATTGCGTGAGGACACTATGAATGGTTTCTGTCTGGTATTTTGGTATGTGCTAAAACACATACCTTTTCTTTACCAAAATAAACCCAAAATAACCAAGAAAAGCAGCTTTATTGCTAATATTTGTGGTTTTCTTGAGTTTGTGCTTGTGGTGTACGATATGTAAAACACCCAAAAGGACCCAAATCGGACAAAATAAAACCGAGCACGAGAGATTAAGAGAGCTTAAGCCGAGCTGGAAGGTCGAATTATGCATTTATAGAGATTTCTAATCTCTGAGGATGATTTGTGAAGATTTGATCAAAGTTTGAAGAAATGTCGAATAGTCCCCGAACTTTCAAAGACTTGACGAAAACACCCTCAAGTTTCAAAAAATTGCAAATTCAGTCCCTGGTCTATTGAAGATTGACAAAGATGGTCCTTGGAGGATAATTTCAGAAATTACATGTGTGATCCCTCAAAATTCAGATTTGACATTATTGGTCCCTATGGTTACCTTTAAATCCAATACTACTACTAGTCCAAGATATTAATCCTAGTCCAATCCTAAACACTAAGCCACGGCCCAAATCCTCAAACCTGGTCCAATAAACAAATCCAATACCCGGCCAAACTATCCAGTCGGTTATACCACCCAACCCGATATTCTACCCGTATCCCCATTTAACCCGTACCAAATCATTTGAGATATAATAAAACCAAACGCCTTTTGCTCATCCCCTGCTTTTCCCCAACCAACGCACCCGCACACCAATTCACCACCACCCAAACACCAAACTTAGTACTAGAATCTTATCCACTTATCCCTAAATGACTTGTCGAGAAGAGTGATTACGTGGCCAAATGGCACTCTCTATTGGACTAACACCGAACAAGTGATTTGGAGCAACTGATGGGTGCAAGTGACAATGGATGATTTGAGTGGCTCAAATTTGCTTCTAGGCTCTTCCAATGAAGGATCCAAGACCTCCATTCAGCTATAAAAGGACCCTTTGGCTCACATTTCATTTTCGTGCAATCCTTTAATTTCATTTTAGCTTATTTTTATTGTTTTTCAGTAGTTTTCTAAATGTTTTAGTAAGCTTTTATTGTATTTCCATTTCCTTGTAACCCCTTTTCAGTTTTAATAAAAGTTCCAAGTCTTTAAATTTCATCTTGCAAATCTTATTTAAAATGATCAATAAGCTAGTTTGAATAATGGGATAGGCTTATTTCAGCTTATTATAGCTTTAGTAAGCTTACATTGCACCACACTGTCCACTAAACTCACTTACATTCACAAAAAGATCAGGTCAACAAAAGTCAACTGGTGGTGATTTTGGGTTAGAAATGGATATGGGTTGATTGTAATGATGGTTTTGGTTGTTGGTTAGTAGGTTGGTACTGTTACTTTTGCTAAAAATTTGGTGGATACTTTGTAAGTTTGATCTAAAACTCAATTCTGGCTTAATATTAAGAGTTAGTGATATCTTTTAGATCTGTTTAATCTTGTTAATTATCTGTCTTGTTAGCTTCATTTAGATTATTTAAGACCTTTGATGATAGATTAGAGCTTAGTTTGTGTTTGGCTTTGATACATTGCATTTACTATCATAAAGGGGTGTTTGGATTGCTTGATTATTCTAAGTTATAGTGTTAGTCACTGGTAGGATTTTGTTGCATTAGTCTTAGGTAGTATAGTCATACTTCTTTCTAGAGTCCATTTGCATCAAAATGGTTTAAAAGTAAAATCTATAGGCTTGTCACATCTTGATCACTTTTATGTTAAAATCGTTAACTCAAATCAATGCATATGGGTTTAAAACTTGATAAAAATAGCTTGAATAACTTTCATTTCCTCATCAAATTACATCAAGATCACCGGTATTTGCATTCAAATCTCAAGAAAGTCAAAAGGTTCAAACTGTTTTCAAAGTCAAATGTGTCAAAAATTGGTTTTATGCAGAACTTTAAAAGATCTGCACGAGGGTTCAATAAGGCTTGTTAGGGTCCCATTTGGTTTAGGTGTAGTCTTCTAGGTGGTCTTCCGGACCTCATATCTGTTTTTACTGGAAAGATCTTTTGAGAAGCTTGTGCATTAGCTCAAACATAGACCTTTCATTGTTTGTCAGTCCAAATCAGCTTGGCATCTAAACTTGTTAAATTGCTTATCGAGGTTAGAGTAGCATTAGATAGTTTCTTTAGAGTAGTTTTGGTATTATTTAGGCTCTGTAGAAGTTTGGTGGCTTATTATGCTTGTTTGCTTATTTCTAAGTGCTTATTTGGTATCCATTAACACTGCAGCTCTTCCATTTCTTACACATAAGCACCACATTTTCTTATTTTTCATAGAACCGAATAGCATTTTAGCATTTTCCTAAATTTTTCATTAATTTTAGTCAACAATGTTGCTATTTTTCTAGATTTAAAATAGATTTTAATCACTTTTAATTAGTTTTAATTGCAATAATTGAAAAAAGTTCCAAAAAAAAAATTTTCAATTTTCTCAGTTTAAGAAAAATATAAAAAGCATAAAAAATATTTTTCCCTATTTTTCCCCTTTTATTTGGTATTTTTCACAATTTAAATTAGATTAAAATAGTTTTAAATTAGTAGAAAATAGGAAATTAATCTGAAAAATTACAAAAAAATAGTTTTTAAAAGTCTTTTGTGTCATTTTAGATTTTTGAAAAGTAATTCCATAATTTTCCCTCTCTCTTTCATAATTTTTAGATAATTAGTTTTATTTTTTTAAAGTTAATAATTAGTTTTTTAATTAGTATTAATTCAAGAAAATTCCTAAAAATTAGTTTTAATTCTTAGATAGTTTTCAATAATCATTTTTAGAATAAAAGTAATTTTAGGTTATTTTTAGGATATTATTTAGACGTAATTGCTTTTTATTCGCGTTTCATTTAATTCCGTGTTTGCATTTTAGTATAGATTTGAGTAGTTTGCCTTTATTCTTAGGTTTTCCCCATAGATTTTAGTTCCATATGCTTTCCTTATCCCGTAGTTTAGATAACATCATATTATCCCCTTCTCTTATTCAAATCACAAAATTCGGGACGTGAGTTGGAAATTCCATTCAACCCTCGTTCGGAACGATCTCTGCTCGCCAAACCTAACACGTTTGAGTTACCACAGTATACTACACACTTCATCTATTATTGATCAGTGTCCGAGCCGCTTTAAGTTTCTTACGGTTAGTCATTCACAAGTGGCTAGCTTGTGTGAGCAAGCTTGATCGTTCGAATCGATCGCATCGATCTGGCAGTAATCTGATCTGCGTAACGCTCGCATGTACCGCTTCCGGCTACATCAAAGAAGGTAATCTGATCTCTACAAGGTACTGCTTCTTCTAGTCCTGAACTTCAAGAAGATGTTGTAGTTTCACCTTCTCCATCTCCACAGGGTCGCTCCCTGCTTTCTCCACCAGAGGATCATTCACCTATTCAAGGAGAGGATTACATACCATACCTCCTCGATGAAATCACATTGGATAATTATGTTTTTACAAGGGAGTTGGTCAAGTTGAAAAAGACTACAGAGGTTCAAGCCAAACAGATAAAGAAATTAAACTGAAGTTTCGAAGGCTAAAGACTTTTGTGTGGCCATTGGTTCAAGAATTTCGAATCTGGGTTAAATCCAATAAAAGGCGAAAGCGCTTTAGGAAAAACAAACGCCATTAAGTTGTTCATCAACAATCTTGTCAACTTGGGAGGAATTTAGAAAAGATAATTTGAAAGAAGATATTGAGGGAGAAACAACCCGAAAGTACTTGATGAACAAGAAAAGATCATTCAAGGTTCTGATGTACAAGAGGAACAAGTTCAAGGTACTGAACAACAAAGTACCGACAACAAGGATCAACAACAAAGTACCGCCAACAAGAAAGTACTTTAGACAAGAAGTGATAACTCCAAGAGTTTTGAATTTTGAAGCGAAGGTCCTTCTACAAACTGTTATACAAGAAGAGGAGGAAGCTATACTCAAACCAATTCATTCTACAAGTGATGATGAGTTCATTGCTACACTTTTAGAAGATTTATCACAACCTAGAGGTGGTGTTACTATTAGAGAAGTGCAAGAAGATGAACACAAAGAACTTCTCAACCTGCAATTGATCCTAAGGATAAAGGGAAAGGTGTTTTAGTAGAAGAAAAGAAGAAGAAACTTTCTTTGGCAGAAATTAGAAAAATTGAAATTGCGAATGAAGCCTGCTAGAAAACTTCAAGAAGAGTTAAATGCTAAAGATAGAGCGCTCAAGAAGTCAAGAAGCTCAAAGTAGAGAAGGCGGCAAAAGTTGCAAGAGCAATTAGATGTGAAACCGATGAACCATTACAATCACCTACTCTTGTTAGATATATGCCTAGAAGACCTAATTTAGCTAAGGACAGGAATGCTATGATGGCATATTTGAAAGGTCGAGGGTATAAAGGATTGCGGAAGTTGAACTATGTTGACATGAAAAGACTCTATGATGCTGAGACAGAAGTTTATAAGAAGAGTGTTGCAGATATCAAGGATTTTAGAGAAGAAGCTTCTTGGACTGAAGCTGAAAGGAAGAAGAGTTTAAAAAGAAAAAGGAAACTGAGTTACGATAGACAAGCAAAGAAAGAAAGAGTTGAATTAAGATCCGAGTCTAAAGATGCATTAAGAAATTATCTCAGAGTGGTAGATTTTGATTATTCAAAAGAAGATGCGGACATGAAGATGAACAGATCTCAGATTAGTGCTTTTGATATTGTGAAATCCAAAGAAGGAGATTATATGATTTTTCATAAGGAAGATGAAAGCTTCAAAGTTTTCAATAGGCTATGGGATTTGTTACATATTATAGATAGAGTGGATCTATTCTATCTATATAATGTGGTAAAAGCTTATTTTGGAGATATTCCATCGTATGAATTGGTCCGGTTTTGCTTGGAGATTTCATAACCATGTGGGAAACAGAAGAGGAAAGCACTGATGATATATGGAAAAATCAAGAAAACTGAGAAATTGTTTGCTGGAGATTCTTTGAAGAACTGAGTTCATGTTTTAGAGCAAGAGAATGGTAAAATGATACACATGTTTGTAAACAGAAGATATCCTCTCACGGTTGAGCTCATGAGAAGAATGCTAGAGCATGGATTGGAAGTAGAAGAGGATAATGAAACTGCTTGCATGGTTATCAATTTATTTATCAACCTGACTACCATTCTGAAGATGATGAGTCAACTGGGTATGAATTTTATTGAATAATTTTTGATAAATCAAGACTTCATTCAAAGTACTGCTAATCAAACAGTACTTTCATCAAAGTACTGCTTGCAGCTTTTTAAAACCAGTTAAGTGATTTTTTTTGAAAGAAACCTTTTGCTAAAGTATAAAATATTTTGAAAACAAAGGTTAAATGAATTAAATGGATTTTGAGATGGAAACATCAATAGGTAATCAATCCACCATGGTTACAAAAGGATTAGCTAATCCATGAGCAAACGGCTCTGGTAAAGATATATCAAATCCGTTTTTAGTTGACAACTTGCTAATAAGTTGTATGGTAATCAACTCACCATATCGGTTAATGTGAAGAGTTGGCTAGCCCACAAGGAAAATGGCTTATGGTAAAGGCAGTGGAAAAACCATTATTGGTAATTAGTTCACCATTAGATAGAAGAACTAACTAATCCGTATAAGGTACGCCTTTTGGTAAAGACAAATCAAATCGTTAATAAATGATGATTTGCTAAAAATCATATGGTTATCAATGTACCATGGTCTTAAACACCAAACATTTGGCTACTCCAAAGATAATGGCTTTGGTAAAGAGACCTAAATCCATTAAATTTTCAATGATTCACCTCTCACAGGAGTTAACACACGTGGAAGTGATGAGAATAGTATGCAACTTAGATCGAATTAATGTACAAATTGACATATGTTGCTGTGTTGCTAAAAAGATGGAGCTTGCTGGATGCTGCTGAGAAAGAACAATTCTAAGAGATACTTTGACAAGTAGATATACTACAGAGATATATTGAAAAGACTAAGAAACAATCTGATCTTAAAGATGAAGCTGTTAAAGATACATTCACAAAGGAACTTGAAGTCAAGCAAGTAGAATTCAAGTTAGGGGAGGATTGTTGGGATATGAAAGTGTGAAGACATGAAAGTACTGAAGATATGAAAGTACTGTAAGTCGCAAAGTACCTGGAAGAAGTCAAAGAGTCAAAGTACTGCTTAAGAACAAGTCAAAGTACTGCACCTAAAAGTCAAAGTACTGCAAGAACAAAAGAACTGTAATATTCGTTTATGGAAAGTATTGTATTCTATGTTTAGATTACTTGTCGTACATAGTTATCAATTGTAAACCGACTAGGATATCCTTGAGCCTATAAAAGGACTCCTAGATTGGCATTAGATACACGAGTCTATGAGTTTTAGAGTTTATGAATTCACAAGTTAATTAGTGTGTTAGAGAGAAGTTCGATTATCTTAGAATTGTATTAGAGTATCTGCATAATAAGCAGATTTAGAGTTTATAATAAAAGGTTATTCTTCTTAGTTTTTGTTAGTAAATTCGATATTTGATAAAGATTGCTCAGTGTTTCTTTGTTAATAACTTAGGATTTATCAGAGGTTATTAAACCTTAACAAGCTAGGTAAGATAGTTTGATTAAAGTATATCGATCCAACACAATCACTCTAAAAAATGGCATGAAGGAGGAAGCCATAGGAGTTTTGGCGGAAGCTTGGATGGAATTGCCGCAATAACTAGCAAGTTAGACACTCTTGGGCGCGATATGCTCAAACTCAAAGAAAGTGTGCATGCTATCCATGTAGGGTGTGAAATATGTGATGGAGCTCATCTTGCTAAAAATGGCCCTCTTAATGATTCAGATACAAAAATTGATGAGGTCAAGTAGGGTGAAGCTAATAGGCCTTTTCAAAGGTCTAATGGAAATGGATATCATGGAGGACCTTTAGGGTATTACAATCGTGGACCTTTTAAAAAAGGTCTAATCTCGAGGATACTATCAACAGATATCTTGAGGTCTCTACCAAAAGGCAGAAGGAACAGGATGAGTGGTTAAAAAGCTTCTAAGAAAATACAAATAAAAGCCTCTCTAGCCGTGACGATTCTTTAAAGAACTTAGAGGCGATGGTTGAAAAGCTCAGCGAAGAGGTGAAAAGAAGTAATACTGAACCATAAGGAAGTAAACCTATGGTGGTTTGCAAGGCCTTCTTTACTAACGAGGAGATAAAAGCATCAACCGATGATTTCCATACTTCTTTTATTAAGCAAGAATTAGAAGCCAGATCAGACAACAGTAACCAATTATGCCGTAACTCTTGTGATGAGTTATGGCATAACCATGGATAAGATTTTGAGCCAAGGTTGGCAAGCCTTAATGAAATGCCTAGCCAACTACCAAAAAAGGAGGTTTGCACGGATAGCTTTGTTCTTCCATGTTCCATCGGTAATCATGATCTATCAGCATTAGTCGATCTTGGGTCTAGTGTGAACGTTATGCCGCTCTTAATATTTCTAAAACTTAGATTAACTAATCTTTGGAAAACAACCATGGTAATTGAAATGGCAAATATGACTAAGGCAACTCCAATTGGAATTGCAGGTAGTGTATTGGTTAAGGTCGATAAGTTTCTCTTTCCTTCCGACTTCGTGGTTATTGAGATGGCAAACACCCCTAGAGAACATTTAATTCTTGGAAGACCTTTCCTTGATTCCTCGCGCGCTCAGATCAAGGTTTTTGAAAAGGAGCTTTCTTTGGGATACAGTCATGATAGGTTGGTGTTTAAGATGGATAAAGCTCTTTGTCAAGAACCTGATGAAGTAGTGGGCTCGTGCATGGTAGATTTAGTTACTGTGGAGGAGCCAACTGTTTTTCCTGATAATTCTAATGATAATTTTTCCTCTTCATATATTTGTCATTCACAGGAAATAATGTGTTGGGAATTGTAGATTTGAAGATTACAAAACCACGAACAAGAATGAAGAAGAAGAAACAATGAGGGTCTTAATCATAATATTTAATAGTAGCTTTTCTAGTAAACTATGTTTAGGGTTTTCATTTAACCTCCCTCTATTATATAAAGAGGGTAGGCGTCTAGGTTTATCCCTTTCATTTCATTTCATAGTATTATCTCCTAATGAGAGTCTAGACACACGATTATAGCGTGTGTACATTAGTAATAGTTGTAGTAGTTTTTATATAAATAAAGAAAACCTTATTAGTGATGTTGATTGTGTTATCATTATTCCGCTGTTTTCATTCAATCAATTGATATCACTCATACCCTCGTTGATCCGGATCTTGGATTTTACAATTGGTATCAGAGCCTCATGGCTCTCGATTTAGGGTTTATAAGGTTTACATATAATTAGGGTTTATACCCTAATTCATCTATTGCAGCAGATATGAAAAGAAAAGAGGCAGCAGATGGGGAATTGATTCGAAAAAGATGGGGAATTGTTATTGCTGATCACATGGCTACTGTTCGGACCTACAAGGTGATAATTAATTTATGCTAATTGATGTGACTGATCCTCTTCATGGCCAGTAATATTATAATTTATCACTCGTGTGTATTCATCACGTGGGTTACTTGTTGCTGCTGATTGGTCCCGTTTATACTGATCACGTGATGAGTCATATATGGTGGGGCTCCATTAGACATCAAGGTACTAGTTGGTCATGTGCAGATGAGGAGGTTTAATTAATTGGGCACGTGATTTCATGGGGTATCCTCAATATTGATTATTTGTTATATTGAGTGTGTACTGCTATTATTTCTATTTGACACTGGTTATCCATTTGTACTAATATGCTCTCGTTTGGTATTTTTGTTCGAGTATTGTACTGGTTGATTTATGGCAGCGTGGGAACTTAATTCTGGTCGGATAACATTTATACTGTTCATGATTGGTTGTTGTATATGTTAATTTTGGTCTTGACAGTTTGTGCTTCTAATGTTTTATTAGTCTTGGTGAGTTGAATTTTTATTCAACGATGAACCCTAGTAATTAACATATTTTCGGCTTGATTTGGTGTTCCTACTGGCTTCATATTTTGATTCGTTTCTACTAGTCGGTTCCTGCTGGTTGCTTATTTGGTTTCTGCTGGTAGTATCAATTGCTGCTGGTCGGTTCCTACTGATATTGGTTGGTGCTGGTAGGTTCCTGCTGAATTTGGTTCCTGCTGAATTTGGTTCTTGCTGGTAGTATTGTTTTTTTACGATCTTTTTCTACTGGTTGTTCTGGAGTTCCTACTAGTTGATCAGGTGCGTGTCTTATCATATCTCAAAGTGCGTGATGAACACTTTTGAGATAACTTGTTTGTACTTTAATGGTGTGACAAAGACTTGATAAATCTAGTGAAAGGGTTAGATCTATAGACTAAAGGTACTTAATGTGCACATTTGCTAACACTTTAAGGAGTTACGTTGTAGTGCTCAGTGTTGGTGAAGGGGTGTGATCTACAGAAGGTGCTTAATGCTCACATTTGCTATCACTTTAAGGAGTTACATTATAGTGCTCAGTGTCTCATATTATTTGAGGATTTATCAAAATTTGGAGTCACATGGATAGTGCAAGATATAAGACGCATACGTTGGTGTTTCTACTGGTAGACTATTTTGCTGCTGATTTGATTTTTCTGCTGCTGCGAGTTATTTCTTTTGTTTTATATTTAAAACAAAATGATGAGATGGTTCGTATATCTTTTAAGGAGAAGCTTATTTACTTACCATCTACATGCATCACTTGAGGGGAAGCATCTACGAGTTCCACAAGACCCCTATTAGAAAAAGGGGAAGAAGATTTATAGTGTGCAGCTTATTATTGTGATGACATCTTTTAGCATTGTTTCTTTATACAAGTTGTTTTGTAATATCAAGAAACTGGAACTTAACCTAGTCAAATTCCAGTTTAAGGGAAGATTGTTGGGAATTGCGGATTTGAAGATTACAAAACCACGAGCAAGAATAAAGAAAGAAGAAACAATGAGGGTCTTAATCGTAATATTTAATAGTAGCTTTTCTAGTAAGCTATGTTTAGGGTTTTCATGTAACCTACCTCTATTATATAAAGAGGGTAAGCGTCTAGGTTACACTCATCCCTTTCATTTATCCCTTTCATTTCATTTCATAGTATTATCTCATAATGAGAGTCTAGACACACGATTATAGCATGTGTACATTAGTAATAGTTGTAGTAGTTTTTATATAAAAAAAGAAAACCTTATTAGTAATGTTGATTGTGTTATCATTATTCCGTTGTTTTCATTCAATCAATTGATATCACTCATACCCTCGTTGAGTCCGGATCTCGGATTTTACAATTGGTATTAGAGCCTCGAGGCTCTCGATCTAGGGTTTATAAGGTTTACATATAATTAGGGTTTATACCCTAATTCATCTATTGCAGCAGATCTGAAAAGAAAAGAGGCAGCAGATGGGGAATTGATTCGAAAAAGATGGGGAATTGTTACTGCTGAATTTGGTTCCTGCTGGTAGTATTGTTTTTTGCTGATCTTTTTCTACTGGTTGTTCTGGAGTTCCTACTAGTTGATCAGGTGCGTGTCTTATCATATCTCAAAGTGCGTGATGAACACTTTTGAGATAACTTTTTCATACTTTAATGGTGTGACAAAGACTTGATAAATCTAGTGAAGGGGTTAGATCTATAGACTAAAGGTACTTAATGCGCACATTTGCTAACACTTTAAGGAGTTACGTTGTAGTGCTCAGTGTGGTGAAGGGGTGTGATCTACAGAAGGTGCTTAATGCTCACATTTGCTATCACTTTAAGGAGTTACAATATAGTGCTCAGTGTCTCATATTATTTGAGGATTTATCAAGATTTGGAGTCACATGGATAGTGCAAGATATAAGAGGCACACGTTGGTGTTTCTACTAGTTCTCCGTTCCTACTGGTAGACTATTTTGCTGCTGATTTGATTTTTCTGCTGCTGCGCGTTATTTCTTTTGTTTTGTAGTTAAAAAAAATGATGAGATGGTTCGTATATCTTTTAAGGAGAAGCTTATTTACTTACCATCTACATGCATCACTTGAGGGGAAGCGTCTACGAGTTCCACAAGACCCCTATTAGAAAAAGGGGAAGAAGATTTATAGTGTGCAGCTTATTATTGTGATGACATCTTTTAGCATTGTTTCTTTATACAAGTTGTTTTGTAATATCAAGAAACTGAAACTTAACCTAGTCAAATTCCAGTTTAGGGGAAGGTTGTTGGGAATTGCAAATTTGAAGATTACAAAACCACGAGCAAGAATGAAGAAAGAAGAAACAATGAGGGTCTTAATAGTAATATTTAATAGTAGCTTTTCTAGTAAGCTATGTTTAGGGTTTTCATGTAACCTCCCTCTATTATATAAAGAGGGTAGGAGTCTAGGTTACACTCATCCCTTTCAGTAATCCCTTTCATTTCATTTCATAGTATTATCTCCTAATGAGAGTCTAGACAGACGATTATAGCGTGTGTACATTAGTAATAGTTGTAGTAGTTTTTATATTAAATAAAGAAAACCTTATTAGTGATGTTGATTGTGTTATCATTATTCCGTTGTTTTCATTCAATCAATTGATATCACTCATACCCTAGTTGAATTCGGATCTTGGATTTTACACAAAGTCAAATGGGGATGGCCAATTCTTTGTAAAGCGGATGAAAAAAGAGGCAAGAGTTTGGTGGTGTTTTGATGAGAAGAAAATAATTAAGGAAAATTGGTTCCGGGAACACCATATTATGGCCGACTGGTTTGAAAATATAGGTTGTACTATCCACTTCTGTGAACCGGCAATTATGATGTCTGGAGGGTCTACTCAAGCGTGGCCTACGTGTGATCCTCATCTTAAGGTTTGTAATGGACGAGAAATCCTTGAACCTGATTAGCTCAAACTTAATGAATGGGCTTGTTTTAATGAAGAAAAGAGAAAGGAAGTCGGTTACAAGTGGATTTCGTTTGAGAATTGGATTTAAAGTAAAATTTAGACCTATTAGATTAAAATGGGAAGCCGAATCTAAATTTCGTTATGAATGGGCAAAATCTAATTTTCTGCTAGAAACTCGATATTGCATGACTCCTTACATTCCTCCATCTGTTTGGGACCAGCCTTCCTCCGGTAAAAAAACGACTAAAGTTGGCCAAGTTTGAAGGCCCCCATAAAGCCCCATGGCTTTGAGTCTAACTTAAAGACTCGGTAATAAAGAAAAGTGTTCTTTAGGGAGACAACCCGAATTATCTCTTTCATTTCTTTTCTTTTCACTTTTATTATTGGGTTTTGTGCTTTTAACATTTTTGCAGGAATTGGAGAAGAATACATGGCGATTAAAATGAAGACCTGATTCTATCCTGTTATCAAGTTACGGCGTAACTTTCTCTATTGTTACGCCATAACCGTTCTTCAGTAGTTGTTTCAATCCAGGTTTTCAACCATTACGGCGTAATTTTTATCCCTTATTATGCCGTAACAGTCTTCTGTAGACGAATTCTAGGTTTAACCAAATTACGACGTAACTTATTCTTGAGGTTACGCCGTAATTCATCCTGCAACTTTAATGTTTTTCAATATTAGCACGGTAACCTTGTATTAGTTCTAAATTAATTTTGTGGGTATGTTCCCTGTAAGCCCTCACGAGACTACACTCGTCCACTTGGGACACTAAGTGGTTTAAAAGGCTTGTTGCATATACTAAATGAAACCGTGATTCCTACGAAAGTGAGTTAGGTTTGTTTTGTTTTTCTTTTTCTTTTTAGAATTATGCTTGTTGGTTAGTTGTGATTTCAGGGATCGAAGTTTGCTCACGGATACTTAACGAAGGCACGATTTTCTTCGTGTGCCTTCTTTCTTTTTTAAGAGCAAATTTTAGGGAAGTTCTTGCTCAAATTCTACTTTCTCTTCACCTTTATTTATTGTTTAATACAAAAGGGACTTTGTAGATCTCAAGTGGGGGGATGGGAGTAGAATTATTACTTGAACTTAATTGCCCTCATTTTTCTAGTTTATTTTGAAAAATTATGCTATTTTTAAAATTTTGACATGTTTTTCTTAACATAACTAGATTAGACCATAGCCGAGCCCATTATAACCTTTGATATTCCATGGTGAGATTATCCTTATCCGTTTCCACTCATTTACCCAAATCCACCAAATTATGAGTGTGCTGGTAGCTTGTAAACTTTAGAACTTGGCCTTTGCATCATTTCGAGACCATAAACGAGGTATGTTGAGTTAGCTTGATATATAGGGAATAATCAATTTGAGAAGACAATATTTTTAGGATTATCACCCAAATAGCCTATTTTTGTGTGTCTATCGATTAGTCACCTTGACTCTTCGACCCCCATGTTAAACCCTTTTGTTGCACTCACCTTTAGTACAAGATACCCCTAGATACACCCTTCAGAGCCATTCCTTTCAATTCATACCCTTATTATGTTTGTTTCATTACACCCATTCGCCTTAACCTACCGTGTAGTCTTAATTTGTGGTCGGGAAGTCATTGTTTGCCCAAGCTCAAGGTTTCAGTAGAGAGGTTCAGAAATCATACTTTCTTCAAAGACTTACATCTGAAGATCATCGAAGACCCCCCATATCATTGTAGTGTTGTATGGGGTAAGACTCAGGGATTGATTTTGTTCTCTAGGGGAATAGGAATGCTAGAAAGAGATATATGACTAAAAGGTGGGGTTGAGGAAAATTCTTTTTAGTCTTTTATATGTTTTTTAGAAAGCAAGGGTAAAAATATGAGGGTATATGTTTGGGGGTGGTACGTCTACCGGTTTTATTACTTAACTACTTATCTAATTATCTAATTAACTATTGGATAGATTATGCTAATTGAGGTGTGCTCGTATGATGATTAAAGATGTGTTCACTTAGATGCTATTACTCCCTAGTTATCTTTTATTTGTCGGTTGAATTGTCACTTCCTTTATCTTAATTGGTGCGTTGTTTTCCGTTTGGTCGTATGGTGGTGCCTAATTCCCTAGTTCTATGAATTGCAACTCTCCTTTAGAATACCCGGGATCGGCAAGTGCAATGGCATATCCCCCGAATACACTAATATCCTAAAGCTACAATTTACGCAATAAATACAACGAATGGCCTAATGTGCACTCAAAGGCTTTTTGCTATTTAGGACGTTCAAGCGCGCAAAAATGAAAGAAGAAGCCAGTTTTCCTTAATCTAGCGTCTAACAATTAAGACAAGAGACAAACTAACAACTATTAATAACTAGGTTTCATAGATCTAAGCAAACACAAGAATAATTTAGCTAGACATGTTAAATAAGCAAGCATACACTCATACAATTGAACATGGGGTAGACATAATGATAAATTGGATAAACAACCTTATCTTGTGGTGTAAAATAGGGTATGGGACCCTAGAGTACTGTCCAAGTCAGACTACAAATGATTTAGGGTTTGCTCTCCAAAATTCTACCTCTCCAAATACAGAAAAATCGAATTCTATATACAGATTTACAATCGTGACAACGTCACCTTTTGCTATTGACGCCGTCAGGTCGCCGTCATTAGGATTTCGTTTGGGCCAAGTCATCGTTGGGACAGCGTCAGTTGATATGTGTGACACCGTCAATCTTCATGCAAGACGTCGTCTGAATCTTGGATCTTGGGCGTCTGGTGTAAAACTTGTGAGTGACGCCTTCCAGAATTTAGGCGTGACGCCGCCAGGCTTTAGGATCAGAAATTTTGCAGAGCCGTCACGTGCACTTTTGATCAAGTCTTCAATAGATGGACTGCAACTACCTTTGGTTGGGACGCCGTCAGGTGTGCTGGAGTGCCTTTGATCTTGACTTTGCCATTTTCTTTATGTTTTCGCTCTTTTTCAACTAAATATGCTTCGTTCCAACATTTTGCTTCCAAAAGACCTAAAATGTGAAAAGGAATGATTTTAAGTAGTAATGGATATAAAATGTGTCTATTTAGGGCTTAATGACCCCATAAAAATGTATGTTTTAAATCCTTATCAAATATCCCTACACTTGGAATTTGCTTGTCCTCAAGCAAATGTGCTTTTGGCCAATCAATTTATAAGTTAGGGGGCATGAAGCATTGGTTTAAGATAGTCTACAACAAGTACAGGTGACACAATAATCAAAACAAGCACGGAAATTATACACTAGCACCTCACAATTGGTGTTTGGATTCTCTCATCTATTGGGTTTATATGAAATATAATATGAATGGAAATGGAAGACAAACACTCATTACTTGGCATAGTATATAGATTACCATAAGCTTGAGAATAGATCAAACCTCCACCGCTTTGTCGTAAGCACATAGGAATACCTATCTAAGAGGTCTTTACAAGGGTTGTAACGTTAGGCTTAGTGTAGGGTAGTAAAGGGTTTTGTTGGATAAGGGATATTTAGTTGTGGTAAGTCAAAAATCTTATGTTACAAGCATGTAAAGCATAGCAGTACTTTTAAATATTTGAGTGACATGTCCAACGGTTCAATAAAAACTTATAACGCTGCAAAGGACAATTTTTCTTCCTTTTATTCAAGAAAACTTTGTAGATCTAGATATCACGAGCCCAGGCTGCTCATGTCACATCGTTGTAAGCTCTTAGACGAGGTCTAATATTATATCTAGGAACACATAATAATGAAAACGGAATATTCAAACATAGAATCAACATTATTATGAACAAGGTTTTTCATTATCATAAACTAACTAACTAACTATAATAAAGATCAAAGATTTGATCTAACACTAACTAACTAAACCACTAAACCCCCAGGATAGGTTCCCACACACACACACACACCCTAGCCCGTATGTTTTCTTTATATACTAGAGACATCTTTTTCATAATTTAGGAAACTCATACTTCTTTTCCACTCTACCATCCTCTACGATAGCATCAAACTTGACTCATAACACTAGGGATTTATAGGAGCATCCCTACACTTGAGTTTTTATTTAACTAACACTAACTGACCCGGTTTGAAAAGATCAAAACACTTGGAGTATTTAATTAATTACGTAGACAAAGGGAATTTGAATTTATCGTTCTTTCCCATTAATCCATAAAGTATTACTTTAACCCATGAGTCCCAATCATCCAAAAACTGTATACAAATGATATGACTTGAGTTAGCAACCATGCAAGTAACAAGATAATTGAACTAAGGGTTTAATAATGATAACAATAATGCACTAAAGATGAGTGCATACAAGGTAGGCTAAGGCGATTTGGGTGTAACATTTGGGGGTGGATTGTAACCAATGCTCTTCATTGATATTTCGAAAAACCGAGACATCACGAGAACCGCGAAAAGGATAGTCTCTAAGGGGTTAACTAGGGGTATTGATAACATCTAATAGTCCTGAATATTAAGTGTCAATTTCCCCCGATAATGCTTGTAATTTATATCATTTATATGGATTTACGCTTGTTTTCCACTTTCAGGTAAATTACGAGCATTGGAGCTAAAGAGACGCGGAACTGGAGAAATATCTAAAGATTTATCACAGTATGCTATTTTGAAGAAGATACGGCGTAACTCGTCTCTCACATTACGCCGTAACTATTGCGTGACTCAGAAAGCCAACTTATCATTAGGTTACGGCGTAACTCTTCCCAAAGGTTACGACGTAACTACATTAGGTCAAATGAGGTTCCACGCCGCTGATACTTACGCCGTAACTACTGCATCAACTACGACGTAACCGAGCTTATTGAAGACTACGGCGTAACCACTCTTTAGGTTACACCATAACCAGCAGATCTAGTGCATTATTCAAAGAAATAGAAGGTTACGACTTAACTCCTTTATTGGTTACGCCGTAACCCAGACCTGGCCTATAAATACCCCACGAATTCCAGCATTTCTATTCATTCCATTCCACACACAAAACTCTGAGAACGTGGGAAAAAGCTCAAGGCAGGCCTAGAGGAGCATACGGAGCTGTCTCCAAGGGAGAAATCACTCCCCTACGATAAGCATTAGCATTTTATATTTCTTTTACTTTCAATTCATGTATTTCGTACCTTTGAATATTGAATTGGTTTGCATGATTAATATGAGTGGCTAAGCACCTTTTGGTGCTAGCCTAGTTATGATTCCATAATTGTTTTGTTTGCGTTTACTTTACTTTCGTACAATTATTTTTAAGTGTATGCATGCATAGTTTATTGGTAGCCACCCTTGGTTCGGTAGTTTTGATTGGTGATAGAGGCCAATTGCCTAGGAGATATGACCAACTGACCCTGGGTGAGCGGACTGAGACGGGAAGGGTAAGATATGACCAACTGACGACCCTTTCTACTTGTGCGATTTGACCAACTGATCACCTATCGTTCGGATGAACTTAAGAATTAGAGGGTGAGTGTCTAAGTTCCTAATGGTCGGACACTTACTATTATAAATCTAGCATGTAGCGGTACTTAATGACTCGGCTTAGGGGACCAGGAATAACAAGACTTATGACGGTGCGCCTGACTTCTCCTGTGGTGGCATCTTTGCTGATAGGTTAGGGCGAATTGACCAAATGCTCTCCTCTCGACTTTGACCCCACCTGAAGTAATTGGAAGTAAGTAGACGTATACATAACTAGCTAGGAGGATTAATTAGGTTAGCACCACTCTCCTCTATTGATTTCCCGTTATCCTTTATTTGCTTTTATTTGCCTTATTCTGCATTAGTAGTTTAATTAATTAAATCCCCATCGAAACCTTTATTAATCTGTGACACCTAGACTTAGTAATAATCCAACACACATAGCTCTTGGGACGACCTCGACTTTACCGATTACTAGACTACACACGACCGGGTACACAGCCCGTTAGTGCACTAGGGTAGACCATAGGTATAACGAGACACTATAAATATTAAGACATGGTCAGTAAAACCTGCATCAATTTTTTTGCGCCGCTGCCGGGGAGTTATATTAGGATTTTTATTTAAGTCTTTAAGTTTTGTTCTGATATTATGTCTCTTACTATGAATGATTATCTCACCACCTCTAAAAGCAAACAGGGGATCACCATTCCAGCTCTTGAAGAAAATGTAAAATTCGAATTCTGGGGACTCTGTCTTGATGAACTAAAGAGATGCTGCTTTTACGGAACCAAAGATGAAGAAGCACACGAGCAAATTGCTAAAGTCTGTGAGATCGCCGATTTATTCCATGCGCATGGGGTCTCCAGAGATCATGTTATGATGAGGGAATTCCCTTTTACCCTAAAAGGAAGAGCTAGAGATTGGTTAATGAAACTTCCATCTGGATCTATCACAACGCAAAATGCATTTAAGAAGGCCTTTCTTAAGGAATACCGAACCCCTGCAAAAATCCTTCAACAAGTTGATGAAATTAGGAGGTTTAGTCAACTCAATGATGAGCCACTGTTTACAGCTTGGGAAAGATTTAACGAAACCATCCTAAAGTGCCCCGAGCATAAACTCAACAAACACGAGTAACTGCAAACATTCTACAACGGGTTGAACATTAAGACTCGGCAATTGTTAGACTCAAAAGAACCTATCCCGTTGATGACTGCTGATAAAGGATGGACAAGGGTTGAAGAAGTAGCTCTCCACTCGTCATCTTGGAATGAAGATCAGAATGAAGATCCTATTGAGATACAATCAGTGATAAAGAATCTGGAGTAAGTTGGAGTAGATATGCAATCCTTGAATGAAGAAGTCAAGATAGTGAAACACAAGTTCAATAAACCCATTGATGGGAGAGTAACTGATCTTGAAAAGGCTGTGAAGATGCTTGTCAAAGAATCCTGCAGAAAACAAGTTGAAGTAGATATGCAATCCTTGAATGAAAAGCGAGATTACGACAATGCACTGAGAACACAAGAAGCTGCTATAAGAAGACTTGAAAATCAAGTCGGAAAGCTCGCAGAATCTATCAGAGTGAGAGATGAAGGTGAAATACCTAGCACAACTGAACCAAATCCTCGAGATCTTACTCATGCCATTACAACCAGAAGTGGATTAAACTATAAAGAACCAGCTTACCCTTCAAACTTGAATGATCTGACTAATGAAACGCCTCAAGACAGCAACAAAGAAACCCAGGAGACTCAACCTATTGTAGAAAAAGTCCGCCCCTACATTCCACCTATTCCATTTCCGGGAAGAATTAAGAAGGAACAAGAACGAGTGCTATTTCAGAAATTCATGGAGAAATTACAGCAACTCAGCATTAATATTCCTCTTGTTGAAGCCTTGGAACAAATGCCGAAATATGCCAAAGTCATGAAGGATCTCCATACCCATAGAAGACTTTCTGATCGGACGAAAATAACTTTAAATCAAAGATGCTATGCCGCCCTTTTGAAAGATATACCTCCCAAAGAAGAAGATCCAGGGAGTTTCACCTTACCATGTACTATCGGGGGAATTTTGTTCAACAAGGCCCTTGCCGATCTTGGGGCAAGCATAAGTCTTATGCCATTCTCTCTCTATTCACATATGGAATTGGAGGAGCTGAAACCAACTAGAATGTGTATTGAGCTGGCTAACAAAACTACTCAGTATCCAAAAGGAATCGCTGAAAATGTTCTTGTCAAGATCGATAAATTTGTCTCCCCGGTCGACTTCGTGGTCCTTGAGATGGAAGAGGATGATATCCCTATTTTGATTGGAAGACCCTTTCTTGCAACCGCACACGCTATGATTGATGTCTTTAACAAGAAGATTTCGTTAGAGATTGGAAACGATAAGATTACCTTCGATCTTGATAAGTCAATGAGATATGCTTCTTTCACTGACGACAACCTTGATGATCTCGACCTTATCGAAGCTAACGCACAGAAACACGCCCCGGAATGCTTTCTTCCCGACCCTTTGAGATCATTGAAATTCAAAGATAATGATGGGACTTCTAGCGATGGAGAAAGCGAAACGAAGGAACTGGCCGCGAACAATCAAACATTATGTTCAGCAAATACCCAGAAGAAGCTGATATTACCCCAAAACTCAAGGAGATACCTCCTCATTTAGAATATGCATTCATCAGTGGGGATCGTAATTTTCCTGTTGTGATTTCCTCTCTGTTCTCTGACGAATAAAAGGAATCATTACTGCAAGTTTTAAGCAAGCACAAGGGAGCAATTGCGCGGAAAGTCTCTGACATTAAAGGAATTAACCCTTCATACTGCTCTCACAAGATACTTATGGAAGATGATTTTAAACCTGTAGTACAGCCACAAAGGAGGTTAAACCCTAAAGTCCAAGACATGGTAAAAGACAAAATCATTAAGCTTCTAGATGCGGGTCTAATTTACACTATTTATGATAGCCCTTTGGTCAGTCCTATTCATGTTGTGCCAAAGAAAGGAGGAATGACAGTGGTCACCAATGAAGATAATGAGCTGATACCAACTAGAACAGTCACTGGCTGGAGGGTGTGCATCGATTACAGGAAATTAAACGACGCAACACGAAAGGATCACTTCCCCCTTCCGTTTATCGATCAGATGCTAGAGAGGCTCTCTGGGCATGAGTATTACTGCTTTCTCGATGGATTCTCAGGATACTTTCAAATTCCTATTGCCCCTGAGGATCAAGAAAATACTACTTTCACCTGCCCCTATGATGAGTGCGTATTCACTCATCATTTTAGGTCAAATCTGAGCTGCAAAACATCTAAAAACACTCCGAAATGCATCAAAATACTGAAAATATCTCAAAATTGTGTTTTATATGTTTCAGATGCAAAACAAATGAAAAACGAACAAAGTTTGCATAATTGGCAGTTTCAGTCCCCCGTCTTTCAAAAATTGACAGAAATAGTCCCTGAGCACGTAATTTAAAAAGAAAAGTCACCAAAGGTCCTTTTGAAATCATAAGTTGTCATAATTAGTCCTTTGGTGAAATATTTCAAAAGTTTGAGAAATTACAAGTTTGATCCCTGGATTTTTAAAATTGTCAAATTTAATCCTTGGAATTTCAGTTTTGGCAAAAATGACCCTTGGTTTATTTGAGATTCACAAGATTGGTCCTTGGATTACATTTTCAGATTTACATGAGTGATCCCTGGAATTTCGGATTTTACACTTTTGGCCCCTAAACTACAATGTGGATCCAAGTCTAATCTTAAGTCCAATTTACCACTTAGGCCCAAAACATAAAAAACCCATGACCCGGTCTAACCCAACCTACCCAGTCAAAGTATAAACAAACCTAACCCTGCCTTCTTCTTCCCCTTCCCTTCAAAAACAAAACCCAAGAAACAGAAGCCTAGCTTTCCCTGCTCCCCAGAACCCTAACACTCTTTCTCTTCAACCAAAACACTCCACCTCCATCACTCTTTTACCCAGTTACACCACAACCCAAAACCCACCTTCATCTCTTTACCCAGGTTTACCCATTCCCCAAACCCACTCTTCACAAGTCCCCATCCCACTACTTCCCTCACCCAAGGCAGTATCACATGATGCCATTGCCAACTTGGCAATCCATGGGCACAAAAACCCCAACCAACGGCTCAGATGAACTCCAATTGTGTACCTAAATGATGGATGGTGAAGATTGAATTGAAGAAAGCACAAGATGATGCTGTGGCGCTTTTGTCTCACTCAAGAAACACACCAAAGAAAGGGAGAAGACCATGGAGTTGTAGTATAAAAAAATGGGATTGTAACCTTTGGAGGCAGTTAGCTTTTAGTTCGTTTTAATTTAGATTTTTAGTTTTCAGTTTTAGTTTAACTTTAAAATTTAAGTCTTAAGTGTAATTTTACAGTTTAAATTCAGTTTATGTAGTTCATTGTTAAAAGTCTTGTAATTTTTTAATTTTAATGAAAAGTTATGTTCTTGAGTTTTCAAAACTGCCCTTGTTAAAAATTTCAAGTTCCAGTGCTTCTAAGAATGCTCTCATAATCTCTTGTAAGCTGTTTGTTCTAAGTGTGTAAGCTAGTTCCAATAGTCTAGGCCTAAAACAGTTTTAAAAGCAGGTAGTTAAGTATCAAGCTTTGCAAAAGATTTTGGTCACAAAAATAAAATAGTTTTCACAAGTTATTTGAGCATGCTGTCATAAGCAATCTTATAGCTTATTGGGTACTCAAATGTTGTAAATGTGGTTTTTCCTTAATCTTCATGAGCTCAACTTAGTTTTTGTCCAACTTATGTGCATCTCTGATCTTCTTTAGCTCAGTTTTAATTGAAGTTTAAAACTGTCCATTTGCAATTTTTTTTGTTTTTCTCAGCAAACAGGTTCCAAAGGACCACTGTGTACAGCTTATTTATAAGTTGTACAGTGTGAAATTGCCCTCCCAATCTGCTTTTTGTGAATCTCCACTAGTCTAACCATGTCTTTGCAGTTGAACTTGCTTGGAAGCTAACCAATCAGCTGTGAATAAGCTTAAAATAGGCCCCCACCAGCTGCTGTTTGCAGCCTGCAGTCTCAAAGCCACAGGTTCCATTTTGTTTTTTTTTGTCTTTTTCAAGTTAGCTTCATAGTTTATTACCCTCCTTTATGAAATTTGCTTAGTCCTTATATTGGTTAAAGAGTGTTTGTTTTTTCTATAAAGCTGTGGCATATTTCAAGTTCTAAAGGGTGTTTGGTTGGTTCTTGTGTGAACTGATACAACTAAGCAGTCTCAACTGCTTGTTGTCTTTTATTTTTATTTTTTTTTGCTTAACTGTTGTGTTAGCTTATTTTAGCTCCCCAATCATACATGGTATAAATATTGCTTACTCCCATTTTCCATCCTCAGCCTAGTTTGTCACAATTTGTGCTTGTATAATCTGTCTAGATGAGCTTGTTTGATCATGTCCTTACTGTGGTGAATAAGCAGTCTTAACTGCTTATTCCAAAAGTTTCATAAATAAAGTTTTTACAAAAGTGATTATGTTGGTCTTATAAACAAGTCCCAAAAGGAAAATTGAAAAAAAAAATGTTTTGCAAAAACTGGCATGGTGGGACTCGAACCCACGCCACCCAGCTCACAAACACACACTTTACCAGCGCCCTTGGGACTTGTCTCATTCAAATTCTGCACCATTAAATACTTAAGTGTCAAGTGACAGTTTAACCTTTAAGCTCTTTTGAGCTTGTTTCCAGCTTATTTCAATAAGCAACCCACTGATTTTTTAATTTCCCTAGATCAAGCATAACTTAAAGTAGTTTTTGTGAAATTTTGAGATTTTTCCGAAATAGTTTAGTATTTTTAATCATTTAATTAGTGTTTAATAGTTTTTAATTCGTAATAATTATTTTAAAAGTCAAAAAAATATTCCGCTTTTTCCTAAAATTATTTTTAGTCAAATAGAACGTAGGAAAATTGATTTCACACCCGTAGCCCTCAAATTGCAAAATTTTTACGTTTATGGCTCGGGTTGTTTTCCCGTTTTTACGTTTTTGCGTTTTAGCACCCTAGGACTTAGTGTAGCTTCGTTTTATCCTTTCTTAGGCTTAGTGATAGTTTATTTTTAGTTTATTAGGGTTCCCTTGCCTTAATTACCTTCCCGTTCATTAATTGTAGAGATAACGTAATCAAATCCAAAATCATTTAAAACCAATTCAAGTCCTAATCATGAAACTCAACGACATCGTCAATTTCACACCTCGTTGGGACACGACCCGGGAAATCACTTCCCGGTATCACTTTATCACACCCGTGAGATTTGGCACGTTAACCCTTTTTCTAAAAGGTTGATTTGTCGAGTTTTACGGTTAATTTGATATTGTTGATATTTGTGTTTTTCTCACACTCACTTCACAACTAATCAAATTTTACCGCTGCCTGGGAGGTGTGTTGCGGCAATATCGTGAAGTTTTTGCGATTAGTGACTTGAAGAACCTTCCTCGTGAAGTTATTGTTTTTATAAAAATACAAAAATACAAAAATATTTTTCTTTTCTTTGTATATATATGTAAAAGATTAAAAATACAAAAAGATTTTCCTTGTTGTTTTAAATAAATAGAAGACACAATCAATATAACATTCTTAACTGAGGTGTTATCATTATAAGTTCCCGAACAAAAGATTTAAAACTTGCCTTTGTGTCGCTCGTGTTTTGGTTTATTTCTATCGGTTTAACAAACTGTGTGAGGGGTATAAGGACGGCCTGACATTAAATTGCGGCTGAAAAGAGACGGGTTTTTAATAAGCTTCGCGCTGACCTACAAAGTCTCCCGCCCTTTGTGTTTTACTTATAGAAGTGATCATTTCACGTGGGATTATTGGTTTAAGTTCACCGTGTTTTGCCTCGGTCTTGTTTTAATTGATAGTGTTGTTTTTGAAAGTGCATGTGCACTCGTCTTTGTCATAAAACCCCAAAAAATAATCGTCTTTATCCTCTGACCCGATGATTCTTTCCGTTTATCCCTCTTATTCGTATAATTCTTCGTGATGTCTTTGTCTTACCAATTCGTTTGCGAATGGTGTGGGGGTCCTCAAATGGTGAAATTGCCCTGGTTGTAGCATTGTGAGTGCGGGAAACGGGTTTGTCTACGACCAAAATCCCTACAATGAAACAACCAATTTCCTTAACCAACCCCCACATCATGAGATGGATACATGTTCTTGTGAACATTGTGCAGGTCCTCACCAAGGTTTTGAATGTCAAGTTCAATATAAGAATCAAACCTTTGGTTATGACCATTATCCATACAATTCACCAAATCCGTCACAACAATCGTATTGTTGTGAGTACTGTGGAGGTCCGCATTTTAACTTCGAGTGTCAAACAAGGAATTCATATGACCAACCTCCACAGTGCCAAATGATTCAAACACAACCTCCGCCAATTCCTCAAAAACTTCTCCTAGATTTTCTAGATGTATTAAAGGATTTAAAAGAATTGGTTAATAAACGTGCCCAAGAAGAGTCTCATCAGAAAACGTATGGAGAACTTCTAGCCGAAGAACAAGCAGCTCGCAACGAAAGATTGCTAGCCGAAGAAGCTAAAAGGCGTGCTCTATTTAACGAGGCTTGCCGTCTCGATAACGAGGATGAGGAGGATTGGGAGACGATAAAGGACAAGGTGCATATCTCAAGCCCACAAAGTACCGCACATGTCCACTCTCTGCCCTTATCTTGCCTATCTACCTTAGAACCATCGGATAATCTTTTAATGGGGGACGAACATCTTAGCACTATTCCGGAAACGAAACCGTCGTGTGCTGAGAACCTTGTCCCAACCCCACGTGAATCCGAGGTTATCTCCGGTAATATGTGTGATAAGCCGCTTGACGATGATTCTTCTCCTCCTCTTGACATTCCAAACGATCATGTCGAGATGTTCTCCGATTCTGATGAAGATTGTACTCCGTTTGACGATTCTTTATCTTATGGAGACATCGATTATGTCGAGGAGTTGCCTTCTGAGCTAGTCAGCTTAAAGGAGGAGAGAGATTTTGATGATCTGAAAATTGAGGATGATATACATCGTGAAAAATTGTTCAATGTAGATCTTCTCATTTCTAAGATCGAATCATTTTGTGATAAAACAGCTTCACCTCCTATCCCCATTGAGGATAGTGACTCTATCTTGGAAAAGCCCGAAACATTTCCTAACCTTGAGGCTTTATCCAATGATTTTCTTCCGGAATATGAAGCATTCCGTTTTGATATCAGTCATATTGGAGAGAAGAGTAGTGGCAGTCCACTTCTCATCCTCGATATCTCTCTTCGACTTATGAGTCGTTTTGCTTTGATATCGATCATACTGGAGATACGAGTCGTGGCAGTACCACTTCTCGTGCATGTATCTCTCTTCCTGAGTATGATTCGTTTTGCTTTGATCTAGATCCTGAGGGGTTCTCCGGTGAACTCTCTCATATCATATCTCCTTCGGAGTATGATCATTTCTATTTTGATCTTGATCTTGACCCGGAGGGAGACATGCTCTATCATAAGAGTTTGCTTATTAAGGACACTACCCCGCCTCTCCCTCCCGAGGTGTTTGTTGAAAATGACCAAAAAAGCTTTAATGATGATATTCAAAATAAGGAAAATGAAAAACTTTCTTTTGAGGATGAAGATCTTATCCTGATTTTTATAAACATCTTTCTTCCATTCCTCACATATGATGTGACTTCTCATCTCCTTCATTCCTACGGGAGTGAGGACATCATATTTGACCCCGGCATCTCCATTTATCATTCTTTTGAGCCGGTTGTATTTCATCGGAGTGGAACTTTCAACACATTCAATGTTTATCCAAACCATTTGAATGAAAGTCCGATGGAGATTTTCTCTTCCACTTGCTTCCCCATGGACCAATGAATTCGGGGTCGAGTCAAGCTAGCGACTCGGTTAACAAAAACAGTAGCACGCTATATGGGTTTTCACCCATATTTCTGATTTCTTTCTACTTTCTACCACCCTAAGTGTGGGGGGGTTGCCCCACATCTTTGTGAAAAAAAAAAAAAAAAAAAAAAAAAAACTTTCAAATAATGGCCGTAGTATTTCCCTTTTACGTTCTATGTTTCGGCATAACCGCCGGTACTTTGAATATTGAGGGCAATATTCATTTCTAGTGTGGGGGGGGAATTCTCGCGAATTTTATCATATGTTTTACCACCCAATTCCCCCGTTTTTGGCCAAAATTTTTTTTGGAGTAAGTGTTTTACACTTTCTCATTTGGTTATCAGTCCGCCTTGTCTAAAAAACAAAAGGATTGGCTAATCCAGGAGCAAACGGCTCTTGGTAAAGATTTCTCAAATCCGTTGACGGCTTGCAATTTGCCCAAAATTGTATGGTGTTCAGCTCACCATATCTTTAATTAGTGAAGAGTTGGCTAGCCCGCAAGGTTATGGCTTGTGGTAAAGGCAGTGGAAAATCCATAATTGGTAATCAGCTCACCAAAGATAATATTGATAATTTATCTAAGAGTTGGCTAGTCCAGAAGGGTACGGCTTCTGGTAAAGACAAATCAAAACCGTTGAAAGCTGGTGGTTTGCTCAAAATCACATGGTTATCAGTGTACCATAGTTCTCACTTGAACTAAAACATTTGGCTACTCCAGAAGTAATGGCTTTTGGTAAAGAGATTCAAATCCATTAAGTTTTTCTCAAAAGATTGCTAGGGACTAGCAATGTTTTAGTGTGGGGGATTTGATGAGTGCGTATTCACTCATCATTTTAGGTCAAATCTGAGCTGCAAAACATCTAAAAACACTCCGAAATGCATCAAAATACTGAAAATATCTCAAAATTGTGTTTTATATGTTTCAGATGCAAAACAAATGAAAAACGAACAAAGTTTGCATAATTGGCAGTTTCAGTCCCCCGTCTTTCAAAAATTGACAGAAATAGTCCCTGAGCACGTAATTTAAAAAGAAAAGTCACCAAAGGTCCTTTTGAAATTATAAGTTGTCATAATTAGTCCTTTGGTGAAATATTTCAAAAGTTTGAGAAATTACAAGTTTGATCCCTGGATTTTTAAAATTGTCAAATTTAATCCTTGGAATTTCAGTTTTGGCAAAAATGACCCTTGGTTTATTTGAGATTCACAAGATTGGTCCTTGGATTACATTTTCAGATTTACATGAGTGATCCCTGGAATTTCGGATTTTACACTTTTGGCCCCTAAACTACAATGTGGATCCAAGTCTAATCTTAAGTCCAATTTACCACTTAGGCCCAAAACATAAAAAACCCATGACCCGGTCTAACCCAACCTACCCAGTCAAAGTATAAACAAACCTAACCCTGCCTTCTTCTTCCCCTTCCCGCCCAAACAAAACCCAAGAAACAGAGAAGCCTAGCTTTCCCTGCTCCCCAGAACCCTAACACTCTTTCTCTTCAACCAAAACACTCCACCTCCATCACTCTTTTACCCAGTTACACCACAACCCAAAACCCACCTTCATCTCTTTACCCAGGTTTACCCATTCCCCAAACCCACTCTTCACAGTCCCCCATCCCACTACTTCCCTCACCCAAGGCAGTATCACATGATGCCATTGCCAACTTGGCAATCCATGGGCACAAAAACCCCAACCAACGGCTCAGATGAACTCCAATTGTGTACCTAAATGATGGATGGTGAAGATTGAATTGAAGAAAGCACAAGATGATGCTGTGGCTGCTTTTGTCTCACTGAAGAAACACACCAAAGAAAGGGAGAAGACCATGGAGTTGTAGTATAAAAAAATGGGATTGTAACCTTTGGAGGCAGTTAGCTTTTAGTTCGTTTTAATTTAGATTTTTAGTTTTCAGTTTTAGTTTAACTTTAAAATTTAAGTCTTAAGTGTAATTTTACAGTTTAAATTCAGTTTATGTAGTTCATTGTTAAAAGTCTTGTAATTTTTTAATTTTAATGAAAAGTTATGTTCTTGAGTTTTCAAAACTGCCCTTGTTAAAAATTTCAAGTTCCAGTGCTTCTAAGAATGCTCTCATAATCTCTTGTAAAATTTGCTTTTGTTCTAAGTGTGTAAGCTAGTTCCAATAGTCTAGGCCTAAAACAGTTTTAAAAGCAGGTAGTTAAGTATCAAGCTTTGCAAAAGATTTTGGTCACAAAAATAAAAATAGTTTCTCACTGTTATTTGAGCTGCTGTTCATAAGCAATCTTATAGCTTATTGGGTACTCAAATGTTGTAAATGTGGTTTTTCCTTAATCTTCATGAGCTCAACTTAGTTTTTGTCCAACTTATGTGCATCTCTGATCTTCTTTAGCTCAGTTTTAATTGAAGTTTAAAACTGTCCATTTGCAATTTTTTTTTGTTTTTCTCAGCAAACAGGTTCCAAAGGACCACTGTGTACAGCTTATTTATAAGCTGTACAGTGTGAAATTGCCCTCCCAATCTGCTTTTTGTGAATCTCCACTAGTCTAACCATGTCTTTGCAGTTGAACTTGCTTGGAAGCTAACCAATCAGCTGTGAATAAGCTTAAAATAGGCCCCCACCAGCTGCTGTTTGCAGCCTGCAGTCTCAAAGCCACAGGTTCCATTTTGTTTTTTTTTGTCTTTTTCAAGTTAGCTTCATAGTTTATTACCCTCCTTTATGAAATTTGCTTAGTCCTTATATTGGTTAAAGAGTGTTTGTTTTTTCTATAAAGCTGTGGCATATTTCAAGTTCTAAAGGGTGTTTGGTTGGTTCTTGTGTGAACTGATACAACTAAGCAGTCTCAACTGCTTGTTGTCTTTTATTTTTATTTTTCTTGCTTAACTGTTGTGTTAGCTTATTTTAGCTCCCCAATCATACATGGTATAAATATTGCTTACTCCCATTTTCCATCCTCAGCCTAGTTTGTCACAATTTGTGCTTGTATAATCTGTCTAGATGAGCTTGTTTGATCATGTCCTTACTGTGGTGAATAAGCAGTCTTAACTGCTTATTCCAAAAGTTTCATAAATAAAGTTTTTTACAAAAAGTGATTATTTTGGTCTTATAAACAAGTCCCAAAAGAAAAGTTGAAAAAAAAAATGTTTTGCAAAAACTGGCATGGTGGGACTCGAACCCACGCCACCCAGCTCACAAACACACACTTTACCAGCGCCCTTGGGACTTGTCTCATTCAAATTCTGCACCATTAAATACTTAAGTGTCAAGTGACAGTTTAACCTTTAAGCTCTTTTGAGCTTGTTTCCAGCTTATTTCAATAAGCAACCCACTGATTTTTTAATTTCCCTAGATCAAGCATAACTTAAAGTAGTTTTTGTGAAATTTTGAGATTTTTCCGAAATAGTTTAGTATTTTTAATCATTTAATTAGTGTTTAATAGTTTTTAATTCGTAATAATTATTTTAAAAGTCAAAAAAATATTCCGCTTTTTCCTAAAATTATTTTTAGTCAAATAGAACGTAGGAAAATTGATTTCACACCCGTAGCCCTCAAATTGCAAAATTTTTACGTTTATGGCTCGGGTTGTTTTCCCGTTTTTACGTTTTTGCGTTTTAGCACCCTAGGACTTAGTGTAGCTTCGTTTTATCCTTTCTTAGGCTTAGTGATAGTTTATTTTTAGTTTATTAGGGTTCCCTTGCCTTAATTACCTTCCCGTTCATTAATTCGTAGATAACGTAAATCAAATCCAAATCATTTAAAACCAATTCAAGTCCTAATCATGAAACTCAACGACATCGTCAATTTCACACCTCGTTGGGACACGACCCGGGGAAATCACTTCCCGGTATCACTTTTATCACACCCGTGAGATTTGGCACGTTAATCCTTTTCCTAAAAGGTTGATTTGTCGAGTTTTACGGTTAATTTGATATTGTTGATATTTGTGTTTTTCTCACACTCACTTCACAACGAATCACCCTACGGAACATTCGCCTACAGAAGGATGCCTTTTGGACTATGTAACGCTCCCGCCACATTCCAACGATGCATGACTGCAATATTCTCGGATATGTGTCAAGATTTTATGGAAGTCTTCATGGACGACTTCTCGGTTTTTGGTAACTCTTTCTCATCTTGTCTTAACAATCTATCTAAAATGCTATCTAGATGTGAAGAAACCAACCTTGTCCTTAACTGGGAGAAATGTCATTTTATGGTTAAAGAAGGGATTGTTTTAAGGCATAAGATTTCCCAAACAGGGATCGAAGTTGATAAAGCTATGGTTGACGTTATTTCTCGACTGCCTTATCCTACCAACCTAAAAGGCATTAGCATTTTTCTTGGGCATGCGGGATTTTAGAGACGTTTTATAAAAGATTTTTCAAAAACTGCCAAACCTATGACCCAGCTCCCCATGAAAGATGCTAAATTTGATTTTGACGATGAATGGAAAAAAGCTTTTGATATTTTAAAAGAAAAACTGACTACTGCCCCTGTTATTATTGCTCCTGATTGGGGGAGCGATTTTGAACTCATGTGCGATGCTAGTGATTATGTTGTGGGTGCTGTTTTAGGACAGAGGGTGGATAAAAAATTTAAACCCATTTATTACGCTAGTAAAACCTTAAATGAGGCACAAGAGCATTACACAACCACTGAAAAGGAACTCCTGGCTGTAGTCTATGCCTTTGATAAATTCAGATCTTATTTAGTAATGTCAAAAACTGTTGTCTACACTGACCATTCAGCTTTAAAGTACTTATTCAATAAACAGGATGCCAAACCAAGATTGATAAGATGGGTGCTACTCCTATAAGAATTTAAAATTGAAATCAAGGATAAGAAAGGAGCAGAAAACTTAGCAGCTGATCACCTCTCACGATTAGAAAACCCTGAGCTTGAAGAACTTCACAAAGAAACTATTCGGGACTCCTTCCCCTACGAGCATCTCATGGCAGTTAGAATTAAAGATTCCTGTTCCGAACCATGGTACGCAGATTTCGCTAATTACCTCGCGGCGAGAGTATTACCGAGCAACAAAACCTACGATCAAAAGAAAAAGTTCTTCTCAGATCTTAAGTATTACTTCTGGGATGATCCATTCCTTTTTAAATCATGCCCAGATGGTATTATTCGGAGATGCGTATTTGGAGATGTGCAAAAACAGATTCTAGAACATTGTCACAACGGACCTGCAGGAGGACACTATGGGGCCGACAATACTGCTCGGAAGGTTTATGAGACCGGATTCTTTTGGCCTAGCATTTTTAAAGACGCCGCAAAACATGTTAGGGATTGTGACGCTTGTCAAAGGGCAGCTAACATCTCTTCTCGAAATCAGATGCCACTCAACAACATTATGGTATGTGAGGTTTTTGATGTTTGGGGGATCGATTTTATAGGACCTTTCACTCCATCAAAGAATAAAAGCTATATCCTTGTAGCTGTCGATTATGTTTCAAAGTGGGTTGAAGCCGAAGCTCTGCAAACATGTGACGCTAGAAGTGTCATTCGTTTTCTGAAAAGATTATTCTCCAGGTTTGGGATCCCCAAGACCATCATTAGTGATCGTGGGACACACTTTTGTAATGCTATTATGGAGAAAGTTCTAAATAGATATGGGGTACTCCACCGAATGTCTACGCCATATCACCCACAAACCAATGGGCAAACTGAAAACACCAACAGGGCACTCAAGCGAATTTTAGAGAAATCAGTCAGCAGTAACAAAAATATTGGTCCGACAAACACGACGAAGCATTATGGGCATTCAGAACAGCTTTCAAAACTCCTATTGAAAGCACTCCTTTTAAGATTGTTTACGGAAAAGCATGTCATCTTCCCGTAGAGTTAGAACATAAAGCATATTGGGCTCTCAAGAATGCTAACTTGGAGGCTGACGTAGTCAAGGAACACCGATTTTCCCAAATAAATCATTTAGCTGAGTTACGAGATGAAGCATATGATCATGCCAAAGCATACAAAGACAGGACCAAAAGGTGGCACGATAAGCAAATCAAGGATAAAAGATTTGAAGTAGGACAAGAGGTTCTCGTTTTTAAATCAAGACTCAAATTATTCCCTGGAAAAATGAGATCTCGTTGGGTTGGCGCCTACACACTAAATAAGGTATTCCCTTATGGGACTATCGAGGTTCAAAACAAGGAAGGAGTATATTTCAAGGTAAATGGACACTGCGCGAAAATTTATTATGGGCAGGATGTTAGCAAGCTTTCGGGAGATGAGTTCTTCGCACCTGTCTAGAGCCCCGCGGCTCTGAGTCTAACTTAAAGACTCGTAAATAAAGAAAAGTGCTCTTTCGGGAGACAACCCGAATTATCCCTTTCTTTTGTTTTATTTCCATTTCTGTAGGGTTTTGTGTTTTCTAACTATTTTTGCAGGAAACGAGGAACTAATTGCTGCTGCAGTTGCTGATCTGAACAGAGTTACGGCGTAACTCATCTTGGTGATTACGCCGTAACCAACCTTTTAGCAGCAGAATTCTTGACGCATTACCAATTACGGCGTAATACCATCTCAGTGGTTACGCCGTAACTACTCGCTTTGCAGCTTATACCAGGTTTTGCCAGTTACGGCGTAACTCCCTAAAAAGAGTTACGACGTAACCTTCCTCTGCTTTAATTATTTCATTTTAAAACACAATAACCTTGTATTAGTATTTTAAATGAACTTTGTGGGTGTGTTCCCTGTAAACCCTCACGAGACTTCACTCGTCCACTTGGGACACCAAGTGGTTCAAAAGGCTTGTTGCATTCGCTAAATGCGACCATGATTCCTACAAAAGCGAGTTAGGTTTGTTTTTATTTTTTTTATTTTTCTTTTTAGAATTATGCTTGTCGGTAGTGTGATTTCAGGGATTGAAGTTTGTTCATGATGCTTATACGAAGGCATGTCTCTTTTTCGTGGGCCTTCCTTCTTTATGGAGCAAATTTCAAGGAAGTTCTCGCTCTAATTCTACCTTTCTCTTCACCTTTATTTAATGCCTAGTACAAATGGGACTTTGTACAATTCAAGTGGGGGGACGGGAGTAGAATTATCTCTTGAACTTTATTTCGCCCTCATTTTTCTAGTTTATTTTGAAAAATTATGCCATTTTTTAAATTTTGACATGTTTTTCTTAACCTAACTAGATTAGACCTTAACCGAGCACATACAACCCTTAATATTATATGGTGAGATTAGCCTTATCCATTTCCAATATTTTACCGCAAATCCACCAAATTATGAGTGTGCAGGTAGCTTGTAAACTTTAGAACTTGGCCTTTGCATCATTTCGAGACCATAGACGAGGTATGTTGAGTTAGCTCGATGTATTTGGACTTTTCAGTTTTAGAAGGCAATATTATAGGATTATCACCTAAACAGCCTACCTTTGTGAGTCTATCGATTAGTCGCCTCGACTTTTCGACCCCCATGTGAAACCCTTTTGTTGCACTTATCTTTAGTGCAAGATACCCCTAGATACACCCTTCTGAGCCATTCCTTTCATTTTGTTAACCCGATATATTGTTTTGATACACCTATACACCTTAGCCTACCCTGTAGTCTTTATTTGTGATTGGGAAGTCATCATTTGCCTTAGTTCAAGGTTCGATTAGAAAGGTTCGGAAATCACGCTTTCGTCGACAACATTTATGAAGATCATTGAAGACCCCCCGAATTCCCATTGTTCATCTCAAGTGGGGGGATATTATGTTTAGTTTTTTTTGTTATGTTGAAAAAAAAAGTGATTCGAAAAAAAAAAAGAAAAAAAAAAGAAGTTGTTATGATTATGTAAAGTGCAATGTTATAAGCATTGTAGTATGAGCTTTACTGATTTAGTATCGAGGAGGTCACCTAGGTCACATTTGAAGATTTGAGTTGGTAGTTATGCCAACAGTTGGAGAAAAGGTAGTGTGCCCATCATGACGTCCTCTAATGACACATCTACTTTGCATTTAATGATCCGGTTTCTTGACTTCGAAGCTTGAACTTTGGGCGGATGGTAAGTGGTCATGACTTGGTTATAGATTTAGACTACCTGCTTGTTTTTTTTATTTTACACCAATTCTATATCCCATGTCTTATCCTACCCTTTAGTCATGAAGCGTGTCTAGGTGATGCAGCGAGCAATCTTTGGTGTCTTGGCCATGGATTTGGTCATGTATCATTGATTTTGTCCACTTCGCCGTGAAATGTTAGTAATGACGAGTCACCCCTTAACATTTGTCGTGTCTACCCATATTGCCTTCGAGAATTGTTTAGCCCTTAACTCTAGTGGTGGAGATTTGTGTAACCGCCAAGCTTATTATAGAATACATGCTATGACTGTGCGATTGAGTGATCACCCCGAAATTGACACTTAGAATAGTTGAGAGATTTGAGTGTTTGTTCCCCTTTGGTGAGGTTTTCGCCTTTATTTTATTCTAGCATAAGGGATTTGTAAACTCATATTTTTCAGGTTATGGGAGATATCTTTTTAGGAATCTTTCTAATAAGGTCTACTTGAGGGCAAGTAGAGTTCAAGTGGGGGGATATTTGATAACATCAAATAGTCCTGAATATTAAGTGTCAATTTCCCCCGATAATGCTTGTAATTTATATAATTTATATGGATTTACGCTCGTTTTCCATTGTTTTCCACTTTCAGGTAAATTACGAGCATTGGAGCTAAAAAGACGCGGAACTTAAGAAATATCTAAAGATTTATCACAGTATGCTATTTTGAAGAAGTTACGGCGTAACTCGTCTCTCACATTACGCCGTAACTATTGTGTGACTCAGAAAGCCAACTTATCATTAGGTTACGGCGTAACTCTTCCCAAAGGTTACGACGTAACTACATTAGGTCAAATGAGGTTCCACGCCGCTGATACTTACGCCGTAACTACTGCATCAACTACGACGTAACCGAGCTTATTGAAGACTATTGCGTAACCACTCTTTAGGTTACGCCGTAACCAGCAGATCTAGTGCATTATTCGAAGAAATAGAATGTTACGGCGTAACTCCTTTATTAGTTCCACACACAACACTCTGAGAACGTGGGAAAAAGCTCAAGGCAGGCCTAGAGGAGCATACGAAGCTGTCTCCAAGGGAGAAATCACTCCCCTACGATAAGCATTAGCGTTTTATATTTCTTTTACTTTCAATTCATGTATTTCGTACCTTTGAATATTGAATTGGTTTGCATGATTAATATGAGCGGCTAAGCACCTTTTGGTGCTAGCCTAGTTATGATTCCTTAATTGTTTTGTTTGCGTTTACTTTACTTCCGTACAATTATTTCTAAGTGTATGCATGCATAGTTTATTGGTAGCCACCCTTGGTTTGGTAGTTTTGAATGGCGATAAAGGCCAATTGCCTAGGAGATATGACCAACTGACCCTAGGTGAGCGGACTGAGACAGGAAGGGTAAGATATGACCAACTGACGACCCTTTCTACTTGTGCTATTTGACCAACTGATCACCTATCGTTTGGATGAACTTAAGAATTAGGGGGTGAGTGTCTAATTTCCTAACGGCTGGGCACTCACTATTATAAATCTAGCATGTAGCGGTACTTAATGACTCGGCTTAGGGGACGAGGGACAACAGGACTTATGACGGTGCGCCTGACTTCTCCTGTGGTGGCATCTTTGCTGATAGGTTAGGGCAATTGACCAAATGCTGTCCTCTCGACTTTGACCCCACCAGAAGTAATTGGAAGTAAGTAGATGTAGACATAACTAGCTAGGAGGATTAATTAGGTTAGCACCACTCTCCTCTATTCATTTCCCTTTATCATTTATTTTCTTTTATTTGCCTTATTCTGCATTAGTAATTTAATTAATTAAATCCCCATCGAAACCTTTATTAATCTGTGACACCTAGACTTAGTAATAATCCAACACACATAGCTCTTGGGACGACCTCGGCTTTACCGATTAATACACTACACACGACCGGGTACACTGCCCGTTAGTGCACTAGGGTAGACCATAGGTATAACAAGACACTATAAATATTAACACCTGGTCAGTAAAACCTGCATCAGGTATCGTGTACTAAAGATGAGTACATCGCAAGGGTGTGGGGAAAATTACTCAACCAATGTAGAAGATGTAATTATAATACAGGTTCAAAATAAGGGTTATCCTAATGCCTCTTTTCATTTAGTTACTCCTAACTACACAAGTGTAGTCTCACTGGCCATATCGGAATGCATCAAAAAACAAGTTCTAGAAACTATTATACTACCGGTATACTCACTAAGCATTAAAGATGAATGCTTTTATTCCTAAAGATCTAGGGACGAACCTCACATTTTTGGGGTGGTATTTGAGTGGTATACGGTTTTTGTGCTAGTCATATAATTCCTATCCATGAGATAGTTTAATAAAGAATAAAGTTTAGCTCGTAAATGTCATAAAATTTTTTAAATTTGGTGCTAAAATTGCCCTAACGAATATTTCTTATGGTTTATTACACAAATTACTACGGACAAGACAAATAATCAAGTGAGTGAATAGTTTCTAACTTCCCCGTTTTATTCTCCCTCCCTACACTTAAACTGAACATTATCCCCAATGTTCCCCGAAAGTATCAAAGTTATGATAAAGGAAGGTAAGTAAAAGAGAAAGAAACTAATACTCTCCTGATTAGCTCGGTAGGATACGTGTGAAGTTGCGGTTAAGCTCCATCCAATATGTATTTGTTCTTCTTGTCCAATATAACCTGCATACTTATAAGAAACAAACAAAATATTCACGTAAAATCGACGGTAAAACTATATATGACACAAAACTACACTAGAAAGCAAGTAAGATATAATGCTTGTAGAATGGATGTTTACAGTTTTTCTGGAAAATTAAGAATTGGGAATTTCCAAAAATTAAAAATTACACAGAAAATGAAACTGATATTTTGTTTCTACATTGCCTGACGTCGTCAGGTGTTAATCCTGACGCCGTCTGGTTGTCCTAAAAAAAATTGGTCTGTTGCGTATTTCTGGAATTTTTCCAAAAAAATTAGGTTATTAAAACATGGGAAAATTTCTGCAAAACATCCATTATGACTCGATACAAGCATTTGACTCTAACAAACACACATATATATCAATTTCAATGATTGTTAATCTCATGTTCATGTTCTTAAAAAGATATATGATCTTCCCTGCACTTATCTTTTTGTAAAATACTTTTATATGTAATTAAGACGATGTGAAAAACAAAATAAAGCATTTTTAAAAAGCCTAACATGAGAATAAACAACAATGAAAAAGGTGTATAAACACAAAAATTGAAAAACAAACAAGCAAACAATTAAGCATGGGTTGCTTCCCACGAAGCGCTTTTCTTTATTTATGAGTCTTGTAGCTTGACTTGAAGTCTTGCTCCTACGTGACTTCCTTACCGTCATCTTCTTCCTCATGACGATCTCTATTGGGGTTTTCCATGGCATAATTATGCCCTATTGTGCATCTTTCTAAGAATTCATCTTGCCCCCATTTGGTTCTATATTCTGGTCCTAGTTTCACACATTCTTTATTGAATCTAAATATCTTACTCATCATATAGTCTACTCCTCTCCTCTTATCTTCCTCATTCCTATAGTTGACCGATAGCTTAAGTTCCTTCTCATTATTGGATAGTGATGTCATCGGTCTCATCCTTGAATCTAACTATCCCCAATGACGGATCATAAGTCATCCCAGACTTGTCTATGAAAGGCTTTCCTAGAACTACATGGGACAAGCTAGGATTTATAGCCTTACTAATATCTTACACAATCACGAAATCCGTAAGGTACGTGAAGCTTCCTACATAGATGGGCAATCCTTTAATTCTACCAAGGAAATTATATCTAACTCTAGGATCATTTGGGATAGGTTTTTTCATCACCAAATTGTAGTGTGTGCTAGTCATGATGTTTATTGGGGACTTGCGATCAATATAGGCTTTTGCCATGAAAAAATGTCCTATGCAACATGGTATGTTGAGGTTTCTAGGATTTCCAAAGGTGATTCGTGGGCATCTCATAGTATAAAAGGGACAAATGTCGCGCACTAGGTGTGGGTGGTATGAAACTTCCTCATCCGTAGGGAACTTATTAAAGTGTTCATCACTAACTTTGTCTACTTCATTGGTTGTTTCATCCTTAGGAGTCTTACTAACCTCAAGCACCGTCTCATGTTTTGCTTCAGCGCTATTTCTAGTTGGTTTCACTAGGGTGATGGCATTGATGAAGTGAAAGTGCTTTGATGAAGACGGGTCCCTAGTTTCATTGCCTAATTGTGATGAGCGAAGTACTTGCTCGGGTCCTTAATCTTTATAAAGGAAGCTTTTTCGGGAGAGTGACTCAAGATGGCATTAACCTTTTCGGTGGTTGTCCTATCATGATTGGTTATGGCTTTCAAGAGGTTATTTATCTTCCCATCCATCTCCACTTGTTGTTGGTTAAAGCGGTCTGAAAGCTTGGCTATTTTGGCTTCTTGGGTTGTCACTAGGTGTTGCATCATCCCTTCAAGGTTGTGTTGACTAGGGGCATGAGGGCTTGGATTATGTTGTTGGGGCCATGAGGAGTCGTTAGAGGTGAATTCTTTGGTTTGACTCCAATTATAGTCAGGTTTATCCCTCTATGCCTCTCGGGCTTCATTGTAAGTCCTAGGTCCGGGTGTTGTGGGGAGTTTACGCCTATTCGATTGGTACGCAAGGATGCGTAGTCGAGAGAAACTTGTTCGGGGAGTCTCGTACAATTACGAGTGTCATGGGGACTATGATAATATCAAATAGTCCTGAATATTAAGTGTCAATTTCCCCCGATAATGCTCGTATTTTATATCATTTATATGGATTTACGCCTGTTTTCCTTTATATTTCACTTTCTTGTAATTTACGAGCATTGGAGCTGATGAGAAGCGGATTTGGAGTTTTTCTTAAAGATTCATAATAGTATGCCCACTGTGAAGAAGCTACAGCGTAAGTCCCTCTCTCACATTACGCCGTAGCTAGCGCGTTGACTCAGAAGACCAACTCAGCATCAATTACGGCGTAACTCCTTACTAAAGTTACGCCGTAACCAACTAGGTCAAGAAATGTTTCACGCCCCATCAGATACGCCGTAACTTCTTCCAAGGATTACGACTTAATCATACCAAATGTAACTTGTATTGAAGATACGGCGTAACCCTTCCCAAGTGTTACGCCGTATCCAGCTTACTAAGAGCATATTCGAGGAATTATCGAAGTTACGGCGTAACTCTCAACTCAAGTGACGCCGTAACTAGATCTTACATCGTAACTAGATCGTACCTATAAATACCAGCCCTAATTTCTTCATTTTACATCATTCACATCACACCAAAAAGTAGAGAACGTCAAGAGGGGTCCAAAGGCAGATACTTCAGAGCATACGGAGCCATCTCCAAAGGAGAAATCACTTCCTAACAATAAGCATTAGCAATTATTTTATCTTTTACTTTCGATTCATGTATTTCTTTATGTTAAACATTGAATCTTTGGTTTCTTTTAATATGATCGGCTAAGCACCTTTGGTGCTAGCCTAGTTATGATTCCTTAATTGTTTTTCACGTTTTCAGGCTTCTGTATAATTAGTGTATGTATGCATAGTTCGATGGTAGTTACCCTAGCTTTGGTAGCTTTGAATGGCGATCGTATCTAGTTGCTTAGGAGAATTGACCAACTGACCCTAAGTAGTTAGGTTGAGTCGGGGAGGGTAAGAATATACCAACTGACGACCCTTCCTCGCTTGTGCGAACTGACCAAATAAACTTAAGAAGTTAGGTATAAGTGTCTAAGATGCTAGCGCCCGGACACTCATTATTTCGAATCTAGCATGTAGAGGTACTTAATGATTTGGCTTAGGGGACTAAAAACAACTCGATTTTCAAGGGTAGTAGCTTGATCTTGGTTGGAAGCCTTTGCTGATAGGTTAGGTCGAACTGACTAAATGTTGTCCTAGCGACTTAAACCCCACTTGAATCAATTGGAAGTAGTAAATCGTAAACAACACATGATAGGATGAGCAACTAGGTTAGCACACGTTAACTCTATTGATCCCAACTCTATCTTATTTACTTGATTTTATTTCTTGTTTTCTAGTTAATTATTCATTTCAATCCTAAAAATAGTTAAAACCAGTGACACTTAGACTTAATTAGAATATGCTCACATAGCTCTTAGGACGACCTCGGTTTTACCTATTACTACACTACACATGACGGGTACACTGCCCGTGAGTGCATAAGGTGGACCATAGGTAAACGAGACTTTATAAATATTATAACTTGGTCAGAAAACCTGCATCAAGTTTTAGGCGCCACTGCTGGGGAGTTATATTAGGATTTTTATTAAGTCTTTTTATTTTGTTTTATTTTGAATTCTTGTTTTCTTACGATTTCTTTTATGTTTTAGGTACTATGGAGGTTGTGAACATTGATGACCTCACTCTTGAGGAATATTTTGCATTGACTAGGGATGAACAGGGGCCGGGGATCGTTAGGCCGGCTATCCCTGACGATGCTCCGTTCAAAATCAAGCCACAATTTATGAGGGATCTTCGTGCGAATCCCTTCTCCAGAGGCATTACCAATTATGCTTACAAGCACGTGGATAGCGGGGAATACATTGTCAGCTTATTTAAAATTCCAAGAGTCTCGAACGATGCTGTAATGTTACGTGTGTTCCCTATTTCACTCATTGGAGCTGCTAAAAGATGGGTCGATAGATTACCAGCCGAGACCTGTTAGGAATTAGAAAATTCAGTCATTAAAGTGTCGGTCACCTCAAGTATATGTATTCGTTAGAAAGCTCATAGTCGGAGTCAAGTTATGTTATTAAGTAGTTTGTTAAGTAACACCGTGGAGGACGGATGGGTCTTTACCCACTGTATGCCTGATCCACAGCCCGTAGGTGGCGTTTATTGTAAGATACTATAGATACCCTCTACCTCCCAAGGTAGAGGGTTAGAGCTTCAATACCATTTTTCTTTGTTTCACATAGTTCCCAACTCTCTTCCCTTTCTCTCTCTAGAACTTTCTCTCTCTAACCATTTGTGAACGCCCCATATGGATTTGGTTTAATGTGTTTGTGAAATCCTATATCTTACAATTGGTATCAAGAGCCATGGTTTGATCACTCATCTTTCATGCTCTTTGTTTTGGTGGATTTCATAAGGTTTTTGGGGTTATAAGTGTTTAGGAGAGTTTGAATCATTTGGTCAATTTCTAGTGTTAAAGTTTGAATTTTGATTGTACTTTTGTGTTTAGGATCATCATATGTGTTTAGGTTTTGAATTGGAAGGCTTGAATCATTGTGGTTTAGCTGTTTTTGATTGATAAAGTGGTTGTTTTCAAATATTGTACTAAGCGAGTTGAGCTACGGTGTTGAGTTTCTTGGAAGCGAGTTGCTTTGTTATTGGAAGCGAGTTGGTATATGCGACTTGGCTATTAAGCGAGTTGATTCTTTAAGCGACTTGAGTTTTAAAGCGACTTGGCTATTAAGCGAGTTGTATTGTCAGCGAGTTGGTCTAAGCGACTTGGTGGTTAAGCGAGTTGTCTCTATATGCGACTTGGCTATTTAGCGAGTTGATTCTTTAAGAGACTTGAGTTTTAAGCGACTTGTCTTTTAAGTGAGTTGACTGTTTAGCGAGTTGATGCCAAAGCGAGTTGACTGTTTAGTTACTTGTCTATTGAGACTTGTCACTCCTTCGTGCTACATTTTTTCGGTTTTTCTTTTGGTTTAGTAAAATCCCGTGAAAGAATCAATTTCCCGGTTTAATCAAAGAATAGTAAAATCCCATAGAACTTGTAATCATGTCTAACAACGTACCTACTATCGCTTCTACTGTAGCTGAGGACATTCAAGCAGCAGGATCAGATACTCGTCCACCTATGCTTGATAGAACTGATTATGACTCATGGGCTCAACGAATCAGGTTGTACTGTTTGGGAAAGGAAAATGGGGTCAACATTCTCAAATCAATTGATGAAGGACCTTATCAGATTGAGACTACAAGAGACATAATTGATACTGCTGCAGATGGAACAATGATCTTTGGATTGGACAGACCAAAGACGTATGATGAGCTCAGTGATAAGGAGAAAAAGAGATTCGATGTTGATATCAGGGCTTCAAACATTATACTTCAGGGTCTTCCAAAAGATATCTACAAGCTTATCAATCACAACACTGAAGCCAAGGTAGTTTGGGATAATGTCAAGATGCTTCTCTCGGGTTCTGAATTGACTAAGGAAGACAGAGAATCACAACTGTATGATGAATTTCAGCACTTTAAGATGAAACCACAAGAAAGTGTCTATGAATATTATGTGAGATTCAACAAGCTTGTGAATGATATGAGGAATATCAAAATGACCATGCCAAATATTCAGCTGAACTCAAAGTTTGTGAACAACATGAATCCCGAATGGCACAAATTTGTCACCTCTGTGAAGCTAACCAAAGGATTGAAGAACACCAACTATGAGCAACTGTATGCCTTCCTTCTTCAGAATGAGAGACAAGCTATGTTTGAACGAATGATTCTTGAACAGTTCAAAACTAAACAGGAAGAAACAAGTTCATCAAATGATTCAACAACATTCTACACCAATGTTAGAATTACCACCAAAGCTTCTCAAGTCATACCCACGGGTAATGGTAATTACAAGCTCATTCCTGATCCAGCATATAAGCCTCCAGGCTCAAAAACACTCATGGAAAAATTCATCAATCAACTATCTCTCATGGTTAGTCAAAATATGAATTCCACTCCACACACCAACAATAACCTTAGAACTGCATCCAATCCACATAATCAAGCTATTGTCAGAGATGGTAAGGTAGTGGTGCAGAATGTACAAGGAAGGCAGTATGAAGAGGGAAGAGGTGGAGTTGGTGGAGGGTATGTGGCTAATCAGAATCATGGAAGGAATGCAAATTAAGGACAAGCAAAGCCAATTAAGTGCTAAAACTGTGGTGGTGATGGACACATTGCAAGGAACTACACATCTCCAAAACACCTTTAAAATGCAGAGTACTTCAGGGACAAGATGCTGCTGGTACAAGCTCAGGATAATGGAGTTGTTTTGGATGAAGAGGAATTGCTGTTTCTTGCTGAGGGAAATGCCAAACCTTATGATGCTGATGTGGATGAACAGCCAGTGCAGGGTATGGGTCAGAACAATCCAAATGCATTTCAAGTAGCTGACTGTGATGCTTATGATTCGGATGTGGATGATGAACCAACTGCCCAAACCATTTTCATGGCAAGCATCTCACGTATGGTCTCTTCAAAGGCCTCATCACCACAGCAGGCTAGTCCTTCCAAAGATTCAATCATCTCTGAGGTATTAAAGCTATACGATAAAGTTGATGAGCAAGAGATGCATAACAAAGTACAATCACATCTAACTAATGCATCAGATATCGATAATGTGGGTAATAGTAATATTGTCCCATACGATCAATATGTGATACAAAGTGAAAGTGAGATTGTATCAAGTGATGCATCTTCTGCAGTCAATGATGACTATGTTTTTGATGAATACACTTGATTATATCAATTATAATATAAAAATATCAAATACAAAATAAACGCGAGAGAGAATTGCAAATCAACCGTTTTAGGAAAAAGGTCGACACGCACTACCCACGATTACTCGATAAGTGATACCGGGCAAGTGATTACCCGGGTCATTTCCCAACGAGGAGTGAATTGACGGTCACGTTTGAGGTTTGTTATTAAAGTGCTCGAATGGTACGGGAATTTTTGTTTTGGATTACGTTTTCTACAAATTAACTAAAGGGAAAGTAAATAAGGCTACGGGAACAAAGTAAATGATGATCTAACTACTACTAAGCATACGGAATAATAAAATTAAGTTACACTAAGTCCTAGAGTGATAATATGCAAAAACGTGAAAACTCGGGCTAATCCCGAGCCTCAAAAGGTAAAACTAATGCAATTTAAGGCCTACGGGTGTGAAACTAATTTTCCTACGTTCAAAACGACTAAAAATAATTTTAGGAAAAAGCCGGGTATTTTTTCGACTTTTAAATTATTTATTATGAATTAAAAACTAATTTAATCTAATTTAATTATAAAAAATACTAAACTATTTTGGAAAAATCTGAAAGTTTTACTAAAAATACTTTGGACAATACTGGTTTTAAGAAAAATAAAAAAATGTGGTACTACTTTTGGAAATCAGCACTTAAAAATCCAAATAAGCTAATAAGTATTAAAACTGAATACGTATTTAAGAGACAGATTATGCAAGATTCTAACAATCAAAGACCCAAGGGCATTTGGTTGTGAGAGGCGTGTGAAAGGCTTTGTGAAGGCAGAGACCAAGGTTCGAATCTGGTGCCTTGCACCTTTTTGTACTATATTTTTTTTTCAATTTTCTTTTTGCAACTTAATAAATGGGTGGAAATAAGTATTTTTTTGTAAAAGACTACTTTGTGAAAAGCTAACAATAAGTTGTTTGCAACAGCTTATTTTAACAGTTAATACAAGGACAATTAACTATCAGATTTTTATCAAAAAGAAAGCTTAAATAAGCACTAGAAAATGGAAATAAGCACTTAATACAGGAATAAGTAGAAACAAACTGAGATAAGCTAAAAGATAAGGGTGATAAGCAGTTGGTTGAATAAGCTACACTAGGGGACCTTAAGCTAAAAATGGACTAAAAAGATTATCAAAAGCACTTAATAAGCAATAAGGGAAACCAATTAAGCTAATCTTAAACTATCCTATCCTATATTAACTAATAAGCACCTAGTGAAATCAGAATAAGCTACACAGACAACTAATAAGCTAAAAGAAGAGATGGGCTACTCTAGTCTGCTGTGACTGCAGTTCCTAAACGGGCTATGGGGGTCCTGTTTAAGCTGAGAAAAAGCTACTAATAAGCTAGAGTAAAAATTCATAAAAATCACTATTCAATCCACAACCTAGCCTAGATTAAGCATGCAAATTTTCAGCTTATAATACCAAGTAATAAGCAAATGAAAAATCTGAGAATGGAGCCCACTTGGACATTATGCTGCTGAAACAGTTAAAGAAAATGGGTATGGGACAAATTTCTAGTGCTATTTAAGCTAAACTAAAGCTAATCTAAGGGCAAATAAGTTAAAGGCATAATGAGGTGGGTATGTGAGGATGTAATAAAAGCAGTTTTGGAAAAGTTTTTGCTTAAAAAATAAGCTAAAAAAAATGCTGCAAACAGCAGCAGCTAAGCTGCTATTTTTGAAAAAAAAATTATTTTTAAACCAATACTTGCAAACTCTTTTGACACAAGTAAAAAAAATCTTTTGCGACTAATTTTAACCTTAAGACACTTTGACTTTGAGAGTCAAAGTGGGTAAAAAGAAAATTTTGGACAGAAAATAAGCATGAATCAAACAACCCTTAATGGGGTGTTAACTAAAAAAACTGATGATGATTTTTTTTTTTTACTTATCTTGGATTTTCTTTTGTAAAACTAATTTGTAGCTTAAAAATGAGGCTTTAGAACAAGTAATAAATGGCAATAAGCAAATAAGCACAAAAGTGCTTATTTAACTGATGAGCAGTAGTAAGACAAATAAGCTAAGAAAAAAATTTCATTAATTTAAAAGAAAAATTACAACTTAAAAACAGAAAACTAAACTTTAAAACTACTAAAACCTACTGCCAAACTTGGCTACAATGTCCTCTATTTATACTAGCGGCTTAGGTCTTCATACTCATGAGCTGTGTTTCTTTTGTGAGACAAATGAAGGAAATGGACAACTTGTGCTTTCTTAGAGATCATCTCAGCCCTTCATCTCAACTTGGGCACCAAGGTGAGAAATCCTAGCCGTTGCTTTAATGAGATCCAATGGGTGAGACTTGGATTGCCAACATGGCAAACATACCCATGTGGGTGTGGGGTAGGGTACTGAGCTTGGGACCAGTGGGATGAGAGTGATATGTTGGGAAGAAGACAAGGGATGTTGGGTTTTGGTTGTGTATCTGGGCGCCAAAATGGGAGCAGGGGAGTCTGGCTGAGTTTGGTTCTTTTTTTGGGTTAAATGGGGATGAGGAGATGGGTAAAATATTATAAAGGGTTTAAGGTTTAAAAATAAATTAAGTATTTTACTGATTTTGATTTAAAACTTTTTTTTTTAACAAGAAAACTTTTAATACAAATTGGTTTTTGAAAAATAATTGGTTTTAATTAAAAAGAAGGATTAAAAGGTTAAAATGGTAATTTTGGGTTCGGGTGAAGGGTAAATTGGTAATTTGGATTTAGGGATAGGTTTTTGATCTGATTCCCCAAGCTCACTCCCAAATGTGTAATCCGGCTCTGAAAATGCAGAAAATCCGCTTCCGGCTCCATCTACAAAGCATGTTTTCCAGTCCGAGCTCATTTCTGTTCGTTTTGGTCCTGTTTTCGATCCTTTGTACCTGAAACACATAAAAACACACTCCAAGGATATCTGCAGCATAATTGGTTATATTTTCGTGTTTTTTAGACATTTTTGTGGGCTCAGATGGGTAAAAATGATGAGTGAATAAGCACTCATCAAATCCCCCACACTATCAATTGCTAGTCCCTAGCAATGCGATCATATGAAGTAATGAAAGGATCAAAAATACCAAGAATACCCCGTTTCGACTTTTTATTCCACTACTTAGAAATTTAAAACTTGAACGTAAATAAATAACATGCTTGATCATCAAAACATGGCATCACGGAACGGGATTCACGCAAAATGGGTGTCTCCGGGGAATTATAATCGTCATCCTCTTTTTTATACTCTCAAACCAAGCTTAAACTTATTGTGCAAATGTTTTTGTAAAATGCTAACACTACTTATATCAATAATCTATGTAAGTCGAGACTTAACTTTTTACTCCCGCAATTCATAAAATTTAAGTGTGTGTGCTCATTTTCAAAAGTTTGACCATTAAAATCGACATTTGTTATGGTTGTTATCCACTTAACCAAAGTACTAACCCACCGGAAACGATGAAAGTCTAAGGATCGAAAGGGCCTCTTCCATGTAGCGGCTTTCTTCTCGGCACATCCCAAAACATTAGTTTTAAGTGACCGGGCTTTTGACACCTCACAGAGAATAGTACCGGAATTAGCGGGAATTCGATTCCAAAGATTTACGAAGCTACCGTTAAGTTAAAACTAAACCTAAATGGATTACAACCGACGATAATTTAGAAATTCGAGATCCAAAGGTGAGATCACTCCATGTTGCGACTTTCTTCTCAGCTTGTCCTTTTAAGGAGGCTAGGTTTTCACCCTCGAGAATAGTATCGGAGCTTTCGGGATCTTTGAAATCAAGGATTTCCAAATTACCGTCAAACTTTTAGACAACTTTGACGAATACGAGTTCAACTTCCGATTTAAATTTAAGAAAAAGCAAGTTTCACACATTTATTCATAAGCAACTTAGTGCTTTTATTCACGCAACTCATATTTTCCATTTCTCATTTTTCAAATTTTTCATCACTTTTTTTTTTTTTTTTTTTTTTTTTGAACTTTAAACTTTGCAACTTTTGCAGCATTCGAGCACTTTACGGTACTTTCATTTTGCAACATTATTCAGATTTAAAGAAAGTATGCTTTCTCGGAAATTTAAATAAAAAGTTGAACTAGGACTCTAAATCAATTTTGCTTAAAAACTTTTTATTGTAACAAGACGATTTTGAATGTTCAAAAGTTTGACAACGAGCACGTATTATAGTCCGATTAGTTAGCTTCTGGGAGAAAAAGCCATAGATTACTTATATAAGCTCTAAAGAGAACCAACTACTCCACGCTTAGCATTTTCATTTGCACAACGCGTAAAACCTTAGCCTAAATGTTAAGAGAGCAGCTAGATCAACACTCTAGCAGAGTCGGGATTCCCCTTGTTCTAGCCGAATCAAGACTAAACTATCATTAATACCGAAGCATCAATGCTTTATTTTTGTGCAAAGCACTTCTTGTAAATGTAAATACTTGACTTAAAGCGATAAAATTTTAAAAATTTTGGTCAAAACGGGGGTGCTAGGGTACTAGAAGGTACATATGTGATCAAAATTCGCTAGAATTCCCCCCCCACACTTAGAATTGAATATTGCCCTCAATATTCAAAGTACCAGCCGTAGCCGAAACTATAGAACGGAAAAAGGTAATACTACTAGCCAAGTGTGGAAGCGAAATCTTTTTTCACAAAAAGGATTAATAAAGATATCCCTAGATAAACGTTAGCAAAAAGATCGGATATTGGGCGGCTGAATCGAAAACAGGCGCATCAATCATCACGATCTACGGGAATCCTGAAAACAGAGAGCAAACACAACAAGCAAACATCAGTGGGGGTTTCCCCCCACACTTAGTGTTAGAAAAGAGAAAGAAGATAGAAACATGGGTGGACACCCATGAAATGCTACTGTTTTTGTTAACCGAGTCGCTAGCTTGACTCGACCCCGAATTCATTGGTCCATGGGGGAGCAAGTGGAAGAGAAAATCTCAATCGGACTTTCATTCAAATGGTTTGGATAAACATTGAATGTGCTGAAAGTTCCACTCCGATGAGATATACCCGGCTCAAAAGAATGATGAATGGAGATGCCGGGGTCGAAAATGAAATCCTCATTTCCGAATGAGGTAACACGGGTGGGCAAAATAATAGGCACGAGAACATAGTGTTCAAAATCTTTGCCCACCACCTTAGAGATACAAGTACCCGTATTGGGTTCAAAACCAAAGATGAATCCATCATCCGGCGGTTTAGCGGGAAGACGAGGGACTAATGGATCATCGAGAAGCACAGTCTTAGTCACAAATAACTCCATAGAGAAGAGGAGTTCATGGTTAGGTCGAAGAGTTTGAAACATCACATCGGGTAAAGTACCCATTTCAGAAATTTGAGTTCTCTTAGAGTGAACTCCCTTGGAAGGTATTATACCGGGTTTGAACACTTTATCCTCGGAGAGGCATGAATCGAAAGTGTCAACCACGGTAAAATCCTCAAGAGAAGGGAAGTCACTCTCGGTTAAAAAAGAATGAAGAACATCTTGATCAACAAGTTCATCAATTGAAACTTTCAAGTTCTTCTCTTTTTTGGGAAAGAATGGATCATCAAAATTTTCCAAAGGATCATTGTTCAAATTATCATTCTTAAATGGATTAAGGTCCATGAGAGCGAGTTCATCGGAGAACTCCTTCTTATCAATTGAAGGGTCAAGTGAAGGATCTCCATACAACAAATACTCAAGTTCACGTAAGTCGGCTTCAAAGTCAAAGACTTCATTGTCAATTCCCGGTGGGAGAGGACCAAGGAGAGCGAGTTCATCGGCGAAATCCTCGAGAAGTAAATCAATAGCTGAATCCTCGGGCTCGGGCTTCGAAGGATTTTTGGTCAAAAGCTCAACTTTTTTAATTTCAATTTCTTCCGGAGGGAGTGAAGACAACGGGTCTTCATTTTCACTAAGTAATTGTTCAAGACGAACACGGTCTCCCTCCGGTCGATTCATCGTCATCAATTCCTGACAGAAAATAATAAGCTTCGATCTCTTCCAAATTCAAGTTACTTCCCTCAAACGGAGTGAGGGAAGGGGAAGAGTCGGAAATAATGAGGTCGGAAGTAGGAGTGGGATTGCCACTCGAAGAAGGTTCAACAAGATCGATACGATTAACCGAAAGCGGAGGTGGGACAAGTGGTGTGCTCTTAGAGCTAGCAATTTCCACCACTTCTGTTATGGTCTCCGGTTTCTTGGTAATCGTTTTAAGCTCAACACGTTTACTCGAAGATCTCTTGACCGTAAATCGTGAAAGAGTTTGATCGATCCTAGATGGAGAATTTTGGATAACCGTAGGTTGGAAGTTTTCGGTACTTCCGTTATTAGTAGGAAGCACCGGGTCCTTTGTCACCTTGGTTTCACGGCTTTCAACTTTATCAATACCACAAATGGTAGGCATAGATTTCAAATCTTGGTTAACATTGAAAGTTACGGCTTCTTTGTTTACCCTCAAAGTGATTTCCCCTTCATCAACATCAATCAATGCACGACCTGTTTTTAAGAAGCACCTCCCAAGGATGAGGGGCACTCGGGGATCGGCATCGAAATCGACAACAACAAAGTCGGCGGGGAAATGAAATTTTCCTACTCTCACACAAACATCCTCGGCTATACCTAACGGATGAGAATTCGTTCGGTCGGCAAGCTCGAGGATCATACATGTAGGTGTGAGTGGGGGTAACGAAAGCTTTTTCCACATGGAGTGTGGCATCAAGTTAATGCTCGCGCCAAGATCGGCCAAAGCGGAGCATTGAACTAATCCTTGAAAATCACACGGGATGAGGAACTTTCCGGGGTCTCCTAACTTTTCGGGAAGTTTTTTAAGGATAACCACCGAACAATTCTCGTTCAAGGAAGTTTTAGCCAACTCATAAATTTTTTCTTTGTTGCTTAACAAGCTTTTGATCGTAGGACCAAACTTGGGCATTAGAAGGAGAGCCTCCGCGAAACTAATCTCGAAGTGCGTATCTTGAAAGATTTGGATAAGCTTTTCCATTTGTTGATTAGTTTTGTCGCGGGCCTTTTGATCATTAAGCCTTGAAGGATAAGGAATTGAAGGCTTAATCTTCGAAACATCGGGTTCCGGAATGGAAGTTTGGACTACCGGAGGTTGGACGTGTGCGGTACTTTGTGGGCTTGTAGAATGCACCTTGTCCTTGGTCACCTCGGTTTCTCGTTCTACTTCCCTCACCGGAGAGGGTGTAGGCATCGAGGGTCCATCATATGATTTACCACTTTGGGTGGCAATAGCATTCAACTCTCCCTTCGGATTTGGAATCGTATTAGCCGGAAGGGTTTTAGAAGTTGAAGCTTGATTCATTTGACACATGATACTATTGAACATATTTTCAATTTTGTATTGATTTTGATCAATTTTGTTGTTTGTTTTGTTCAATTCATTTTTTAACTCATTACCTTCTTTTGACATTGAAGTTTGGAAATCATTTCTCAAAGTAGTGATTTGGCTTTGCAAACCCCTAATTGTAACCTCATTAGACTTAATGTAGTTGGAAAGTTCAATAGAGGGGCCAACTGGGGTTTGGTAATTAGAAGCTTGATAACCATGATTGAGATTACCCCCTTGGGGAGGGTATTGGTTCATCGGGGCTTGATATGGAACATTTTGCCCTTTCACTTGATTTTGATTGAACCTATTTTGATTGTTAGGTTGAGGAAAACCGGGTGGTCCCATTTGATTAGCAAGGTATTCTTGATTCGGATTAGGATTGTGATTGTGATTAGCAGCTGCCACGGTGGCATTTCTGACGTCACCATCGGTGGCTTGACAATTGTAATACGGATGGGGACCACCGCAAATAACACAAGTTTCGATAACGGCTTTTACGGGTTCCGTTTTCTGAATCTTTAACTCTTTTATCATGCTATGAATGGCGTCGGTAAGTCCTTCCAATTTTGACTCCACAATGGATGAAGAAGAATTGGTAGTGACTTTAGCAACAACTGCTCGTTTCGGAGGTTGGAACCTTTGATTTGTTCTCGATAATCGTTCTAATATCTCCGGGCATACGACTCAAGATATTACCACCGGCGGCCGCGTTAAGCGAATCTTGGTCGGATGGGGTTAAAGCATTGTAGAACGTATCGATCTGATGAAGGTCGGAGAAGCCATGGTGTGGGCATTTTCGTAGAAGTTCTTTGAATCTATCCCACGCTTCACCGAAACTCTCGTCGAATCTTTGTCGGAAATTGGTTATTTCATTTCTTAACATTGTAGTTTTCGACGGAGGGAAAAATTGGTTAACGAATTTCTTAGAGAGGTCTTCCCATGTTGTGACTGAACGAGGGGGTTCTTTCTCAAGCCAAATCCGGGCTGCCCCCTCGAGGGAAAACGGGAATAACATCAACCTGATCGACTCATGAGGGACGCCCCGAAAGTTAATAGTGGAAGCCACTTGATTAAACCAACGGATCCAAAATTTGATTATATCAATTATAATATAAAAATATCAAATACAAAATAAACGCGAGAGAGAATTGCAAATCAACCGTTTTAGGAAAAAGGTCGACACGCACTACCCACGATTACTCGATAAGTGATACCGGGCAAGTGATTACCCGGGTCGTTTCCCAACGAGGAGTGAATTGACGGTCACGTTTGAGGTTTGTTATTAAAGTGCTCGAATGGTACGGGAATTTTTGTTTTGGATTACGTTTTCTACAAATTAACTAAAGGGAAAGTAAATAAGGCTACGGGAACAAAGTAAATGATGATCTAACTACTACTAAGCATACGGAATAATAAAATTAAGTTACACTAAGTCCTAGAGTGATAATATGCAAAAACGTGAAAACCCGGGCTAATCCCGAGCCTCAAAAAGTAAAACTAATGCAATTTAAGGCCTACGGGTGTGAAACTAATTTTCCTACGTTCAAAACGACTAAAAATAATTTTAGGAAAAAGCCGGGTATTTTTCCGACTTTTAAATTATTTATTATGATTTAAAAACTAATTTAATCTAATTTAATTATAAAAAATACTAAACTATTTTGGAAAAATCTGAAAGTTTTACTAAAAATACTTTGGACAATACTGGTTTTAAGAAAAATAAAAAAATGTGGTACTACTTTTGGAAATCAGCACTTAAAAATCCAAATAAGCTAATAAGTATTAAAACTGCATACGTATTTAAAAGACAGATTATGCAAGATTCTAACAATCAAAGACCCAAGGGCATTTGGTTGTGAGAGGCGTGTGAAAGGCTTTGTGAAGGCAGAGACCAAGGTTCGAATCTGTTGCTTGGCACCTTTTTGTACTATATTTTTTTTTTCAATTTTCTTTTTGCAACTTAATAAATGGGTGGAAATAAGTATTTTTTTGTAAAAGACTACTTTGTGAAAAGCTAACAATAAGTTGTTTGCAACAGCTTATTTTAACAATTAATACAAGGACAATTAACTATCAGATTTTTATCAAAAAGAAAGCTTAAATAAGCACTAGAAAATGGAAATAAGCACTTAATACAGGAATAAGTAGAAACAAACTGAGATAAGCTAAAAGATAAGGGTGATAAGCAGTTGGTTTAATAAGCTACACTAGGGGACCTTAAGCTAAAAATGGACTAAAAAGATTATCAAAAGCACTTAATAAGCAATAAGGGAAACCAATTAAGCTAATCTTAAACTATCCTATCCTATATTAACTAATAAGCACCTAGTGAAATCAGAATAAGCTACACAGACAACTAATAAGCTAAAAGAAGAGATGGGCTACTCTAGTCTGCTGTGATCAGTTCCTAAACGGGCTATGGGGGTCCTGTTTAAGCTGAGAAAAATCTACTAATAAGCTAGAGTAAAATTCATAAAATCACTATTCAATCCACAACCTAGCCTAGATTAAGCATGCAAATTTTCAGCTTATAATACCAAGTAATAAGCAAATGAAAAATCTGAGAATGGAGCCCACTTGGACATTATCTTTGAAACAGTTAAAGAAAAATGGGTATGGGACAGATTTCTAGTGCTATTTAAGCTAAACTAAAGCTAATCTAAGGGCAAATAAGTTAAAGGCATAATGAGGTGGGTATGTGAGGATGTAATAAAAGCAGTTTTGGAAAAGTTTTTGCTTAAAAATAAGCTAAAAAATCTGCAAACAACAGCAGCTAAGCTGCTATTTTGAAAAAAAATATATATTTTAAACCAATACTTGCAAACTCTTTTGACACAAGTAAAAAAAATCTTTTGCGACTAATTTTAACCTTAAGACACTTTGACTTTGAGAGTCAAAGTGGGTAAAAAGAAAATTTTGGACAGAAAATAAGCATGAATCAAACAACCCTTAATGGGGTGTTAACTAAAAAAACTGATGATGATTTTTTTTTTTTACTTATCTTGGATTTTCTTTTGTAAAACTAATTTGTAGCTTAAAAATGAGGCTTTAGAACAAGTAATAAATGGCAATAAGCAAATAAGCACAAAAGTGCTTATTTGATGATGAGCAGATAGTAAGACAAATAAGCTAAGAAAAAAATTTCATTAATTTAAAAGAAAAATTACAACTTAAAAACAGAAAACTAAATTTTTAAAAACTACTAAAATCCTAATGCCAAACTTGGCTACAATGTCCTCTATTTATACTAGCGGCTTAGGTCTTCATACTCATGAGCTGTGTTTCTTTTGTGAGACAAATGAAGGAAATGGACAACTTGTGCTTTCTTAGAGATCATCTCAGCCCTTCATCTCAACTTGGGCACCAAGGTGAGAAATCCTAGCCGTTGCTTTAATGAGCTCCAATGGGTGAGACTTGGATTGCCAACATGGCAAACATACCCATGTGGGTGTGGGGGAGGGTACTGAGCTTGGGACCAGTGGGATGAGAGTGATATGTTGGCAAGAAGACAAGGGATGTTGGGTTTTGGTTGTGTATCTGGGCGCCAAAATGGGAGCAGGGGAGTCTGGGTTAGTTTGGTTCTTTTTTTGGGTTAAATGGGGATGAGGAGATGGGTAAAATATTATAAAAGGTTTAAGGTTTAAAAATAAATTAAGTATTTTACTGATTTTGATTTAAAACTTATTTTTTTATTTATTTTTTTTTTTTAAACAAGAAAACTTTTAATACAAATTGGTTTTTGAAAAATAATTGGTTTTAATTAAAAAGAAGGATTAAAAGGTTAAAATGGTAATTTTGGGTTCGGGTGAAGGGTAAATTGGTAATTTGGATTTAGGGATAGGTTTTTGATCTGATTCCCCAAGCTCACTCCCAAATGTGTAATCCGGCTCTGAAAATGCAGAAAATCCGCTTCCGGCTCCATCTACAAAGCACGTTTTCCAGTCCGAGCTCATTTCTGTTCGTTTTGGTCCTATTTTCGATCCTTTGTACCTGAAACACATAAAAACACACTCCAAGGATATCTGCAGCATAATTGGTTATATTTTTGTGTTTTTTAGACATTTTTGTGGGCTCAGATGGGTAAAAATGATGTGTGAATAAGCACTCATCAACACTCAATGTGCCCCTGATGATTCTGTTATCTCTGAACTGAATGCCTATAAAGAACAAGTTGTCATTTATGAACAACGTGCTAAGTTTGAGTTAACTACCCGTGAGCTGGAAATGGATGACCAAATGCGTACAATTATTAGTAAAAGTAATTTTAGAGAAGAAGTGTTAAAACAAGAGTTAAACTCCTTAAAAGAAAAGCTTTCTAAAACTGTTAAGCAAAAACAAGAACTCCAAAATGATGTTAAAGTGCTTAAACAAGAACTTAATGCTAAGGAATCAAAACTTTTGAATGACTTTTCCAATCTAAAAACTTTGAAAAGCAAGCTTGAAAATAAGTTGTATGTTCAAGGGAATACTATTCAGATTGCTCACATGATCACTAAGCATAGAGTTCTCAGCGATAAGCATAGCATTCCCTTCGTAAAGGAACCCAATCCTGAATATGGTAAAGTGGCTAGAAAAGCTCAGAAGGTAATATATGATGGTAATGAAATCCTTAAGCCTAGGCAGAAACCTAGTTGTGCTGAGAATACTGAGGAAGATAAGCAGTTAGAAGAAGTCACTAGAAAGAAATTGGATGAAAAACTTAAGAGCCCTTCATGCATAGAAAAGAAAATCAGTTATAATACACCTAACTATGCTAAGGAAAAATGGATTGCATTTAAAAAGTTTAAGCCTCAAATTCTGTTAACACCCGAACAAGTGTTTTGGAAAAAGGATTTAGATAAGCAAAAAGCAGATAATCTTGTTGTGACAAACATCCCCCTTAGGAAAATGCCTCCAGCTACTGTGTATCCTCCTAATACACCAATGCATTTAGTTCCTAGAACTATTTCCACTAAAAGTAACACCTTAATCAGCCTGTATGTAGTTTACCAAGTATTTGTTGATTTTGAGAAAACGTGTAAAAAGAGAATCACACCTACTGGGATAACTGAAGGGGAAAAGGATTTGAGCAAACTAAAAAATGCTATTTAACTGAGGTCATGCCTTTCTTTAAACAATTAAAAGGTCAATTTGAGAGTCTTAAAAAGTGGATGGATTCAGATATTAAAGAAATGGAAAAGGAATTTGATGCAATGATAGTTGAGGTCAATGACTATGAGCGAGAATTAAAATATAATGAGATTGAGAGGAAGAACTTGCATACCTTAAATGAGAATCTGATTTCTGAATGTATCACTCAAGATGTATTTTACACTGCCACGAATTGTTCAATTAATGCATCTCCATTTCATAAATTATCTGTTCCTCTGAAAGTCTCCCATGATCGTGTCATTGAGCTTGAGAAAAGTAACTCTAAATTGCATGATAAAGTTGAACGGGGATGATCATGATAACCTGGTGAAATAGTTTTCTAAATTGGAATTTGAGCATCTTGCTTTGCAATTAAAATATCAATATCTAAAAGAAAATGTTAAAACCTCAAATATCAAGACATCCTTGGATGCTCCTGAATTTGATGCAGTTTTTGAAATCAGCAAACATGATGAACATATTCGAGCTCATTGTAACATGATCAGAAAAATGAGAACCCAAATTTCATAATTAAAGGGTGAAAAGAACAATGTGATAGGCTCCCAAATGCCTCCTCCTTTAGATTCTCAGTGTTCTCAAACTTTTCATCTTCAAAACTTGGTTAATGTTTTAGAAAAGGAAAATGAGAGTTTTTTAGAAGAAAATGAAAAGGTGAAATGACACTTTAAAGAGTTATATGACTCAATAAAAGTCACTCGTGACAAGAACAACGAAAAAATAACGTTTCTACAAAAGGAAATTGAGAATCTGAGGAGTCAGGTAAAAGGGAAAATGCCACTTGTTTTTAATGAGAATGTTGCATCAAAGTCATCTGCTGACTGTAAATATACTGTGACTATTAAATACATTCCTCCTCATCTTAGAAATAACGAACTGACATTTCAAAACTATTTCGTTCATCTTAAGGATAGTCAAGAATGTCTCCGTGAAATTATAGAGGAGGATTTCATAAATAAGCCACTTGATAGTGAAATTAGTTTTGCTTGCGTTCAGGCCCAACGATCTCAAGAGCTGTTAGAATGCGTAAGAGCAACATGCCCTAAATCCGATGGTAAGAAGGATAAAATAGTTGTGCCTTGTTCTATGCCTGATTTTAAGAATGCCAATCTTAATATGCCTCACTCAGTGCCTAAAGTTAAGCATGTAAGCTTCAATGTGCCTTCAAGTAGTTCAGATCCCAGCACTTCTAAACCTAAAATGCAAGAGGTAGCAAAACCAACTAATGTTCCCATTCCCTCTACAGGAGTAAAAAGTGACACCAAAGCAAGCGGGTCAAAGCCTTCAGGCAATACAAAGCAAGATAGGACCTCGCAAGCTAAGTATGTGAAATCGAAGAAAGTAGAAGACCACCCTAGGAACATTAAGTTTGAGTTGAATAAAATGAATCGTGTTGATTCTAGTATTAGCTATAAGCGCACTGTAATTAATTCGAATTCTGCTACTTTTGGCAAAACATGTAATGATGATTGTTTGGTTTCTGTTACTAATCATGAATGTGGTGTGAATGAGTTGATTAATGCTGTTAAATGCCCTGTTAAGATAGTGAATACAAAAAATCAAGCTAAGAAGGCTAGAAAGCAATGGCGGAAGAAGGTTAGAAAACATTGGAAACCCACAGGAAGGAAATTTAGTAACATAGGTTATCATTGGATACCTACTGGCCGCAAATTCAATCTTAATGAGATGTGCCCTAAATTATCTAGATCAATGCCCATTAGAAAATGGATGCCTACTGGTAGAACTATTCCTTTAAGAAGTGAACATACTTTGAATAGGTCAAATACGGACAGTAGCACTGCATCTATCCCTGATGATTCCATTGTTTCTACTTCTGATGTGGGTGTTCCAATCACTGTTACTAACCAAATGGAACCCATTCTTGCATGGGGATCCCAATTATCCAGTTATCCAATCTTGTCTGTGTTCAATTGCAGATCGTTTAAATCGTTCTGTGGTACCTGGACTCAGGCTGTTCCAAGCATATGACTGGAGACCGGTCGCGGCTCATGAACTTCGTGAGTAAATTCATCAGGATTGTTAGATTCGGGAATGATCATTTCGGCGCAATTATGGGTTATGGAGATTATGTTGTTGGTAAAAGTGTAATCTTCAGGTTATATTATGTTGAAGGTCTTGGTCATAACTTATTTTCTGTCGGTCAATTCTGTGATTCTGATCTTGAAGTAGCCTTTAGAAAACATACTTGTTTCGTTAGAGAACTTGATGGTGTGGAACTTTTAAGAGGAACACGAGGTTCAGACCTATACACCATCTCTATCGAAGATATGATGAAGTCTTCTCCAATTTGCTTGTTGTCAAAGGCTTCAAAAACAAAATCATGGTTATGGCATCGTCGTCTCAATCACTTGAACTTCGGCACCATAAATTATCTCTCCAAAAAGGACTTAGTGATAGGCTTACCTAGACTAAAGTATGAAAAGGATCATCTTTGTTCAGCATGCCAATTGGAAAAAAGCAAGAAGTATACCCACAAACCCAAACCTACGAACTCAGTTATGGAAGTTCTACATACCATTCACATGGATTTATGTGGATCCATGAGAGTGCATAATATTTTCAAGAAGAAATATGTATTAGTTGTGGTTGATGATTACTCTCAATTTACTAGGGTTAAGTTCTTAAGTACAAAGGATGAAACTCCAGATATCGTCATTAAACTTATCAAACAGCTGCAGGTTCGACTTAACAAAACTGTCAAAATCATCCGAACAGACAATGGAACTGAGTTTGTTAATAAAGAACTTAGTGAGTTTTATGAAAGTGTTGGAATCAGTCATGAAAGAAGTGTTCCACGAACTCCTCAACAGAACGGTGTAGTTGAAAGACGAAATTGAACTCTTGTGCAAGCCGCAAGAACAATGCTGATTTACTCAAAGGTTCCAATGTTTCTCTGGGCTGAAGCCATTGCCACTGCATGCTACACTCAAAATAGATCCCTAATTCACACTTCTCATGGAAAAACTCCATATGAACTTGTCCACAATCGAAAACCTAATCTTTCATTCCTTCGTGTTTTTGGTGTATTGTGTTATCCAACTAATGAGGGTCAAGACTTAGGCAAACTTAAAGCTAAATCGGACATTGGAATATTTGTAGGATATGCACCAAGCAGAAAACGATACCGAATCTACAACAAAAGAACCCGAAATATCATGGAAACAATTCACGTTACGTTCGATGAGTTGACCGGTCAAATGGCTCCAGGACAATCCAGTTCTGGACCCGCATCACAATCTTCATCAAGTAGTCCCATCAGTTCTACTCTTGTACACGATTCTTCGTCAGCAACTCCTTATGTACCTCCTTCAGAAGATGATTTAAAGAAATTGTTTGATCCAATGTTTGATGAACACTATGAGCTAATTGCTAATGATCTGTCAATTCCATCAACAGAGGCTGCTCCTACCCCTGTCAATGAAATTAACCCTTCAGTTTCTATGTCATTAAGTCAAAAAGCGCCTGCTGCTGATCACTCTGTCTCATCAACTAATCATCAATCATTGAGTGTACATCATGGAATTGTGCATGGCACCTTTGATGGAGATAATCCCTTTGCTACTCCTGAAGATGCCCTATTTGAAAACATATTTTCTCCTGAATCATCATCAGAACCATCTTCATCAGGAGAAATCGACTCTGCTACTTCAGTTCCTCAACAACAACCACACGAACACCTTAGAAAATGGACACATGTTCATCCATTGGACAAAATCATTGGAAATCCCTCTCGTCCAGTATCCACACGTAAACAACTTGCAACTGATGCCTTACGGTGCTTCTTCAACTCTGTACTATCCAAGTTCGAACCAAAAGACGTTAAAACTGCAATGAATGAAGACAGCAGGTTCAATGCCATGCAAGAAGAAATTCATGAGTTCGATCGACTAGATGTATGGGAATTAGCACCTGCTCCTGACTGTGCTATGATCATTGCTCTAAAGTGGATCTTCAAAGTAAAACTTGATGAGCATGGTGATGTATTAAAGAACAAGGCTCGATTGGTTGCAAAAGGATACCGTCAAGAGGAAGGTATTGACTTTGAAGAATCATTTCCTCCAGTTGCACGCATCGAGGCAATCAGAATCTTCCTGGCTAATGCTGCAAGTAAGAATATGATTGTCTATCAGATGGATGTAAAGACGGCTTTTCTTAACGGAGATCTTAAAGAAGTCGTATACGTCAGCCAACCGGAAGGTTTTGTGAATCCAGAGCATCCTACTCATGTCTATCGCTTGAAGAAGGCTCTTTACGGCTTGAAGCAAGCTCCAAGGGCATGGTATGATACGCTATCAAATTTTCTTCTATCTACTGGATTCAGCAAAGGAGCAGTTGATCCGACATTGTTCACCAGAAAGTCAGGCAAACATTTAATTCACGTTCAAATCTATGTTGATGATATTATCTTTGCCTCGACTGACCCCAATGAATGTGACCGGTTTTCTAAGGAGATGGGCTCCACATTTCAAATGTCAATGATGGGACAAATGTCATTTTTCTTGGGATTACAAATTTCACAAAGTCCCGGAGGCATTTTTATTAATCAATCTAAATATGAAAATGAAATTTTAAAGAAATTTGGATTTGACACTTCTGACACCGTTGACACTCCCACGGTGGAACGTACCAAACTGGATGAGGACCACTCAGGGATCATGGTAGATCAAACAAAATATCGAAGTATGATTGGATCCCTGATGTACCTCACAGCCAGTAGACCTGATATTCTGTTCGCTGTATGCATGTGTGATAGATACCAAGCTAAGCCTACCAAAAACACCTTGAAGCGATTAAACGGGTCTTTCGGTATCTCCAAGGAACCATCAACATGGGACTATGGTACCCGAAGGACACCGGTATGTCACTAACAGCCTATGCAGATGTTGACCATGCAGGATGTCAAGATACACGTCGAAGTACGTCTGGAGGTGCTCAGTTTTTGGGTGATAAGCTTGTGAGCTGGTCTTCAAAGAAACAAATGAGTACTTCTATATTCTCTACAGAGGCTGAATACATAGCCATGTCATCTTGTTGTGCTCAAATCCTATGGATGAGGTCCCATCTATCTGACTATGGCTTTATATTCAACAAAATCCCTCTGTATTGTGATAACAAAAGTGCCATTGCTCTCTCTTGCAACAACGTTCAACATTCAAGAGCAAAGCACATTAACATTCGACATCATTTCATTTGGGAACAAGTGGAAAAAGGTGTGGTAGAACTCTATTTTGTGAGGTCTGAATACCAGTTAGCAGACATCTTCACCAAAGCTCTTCCTAGAGAACGTTTTGAGTTTATCCTTCTACGACTTGGTCTAAAGAGTCTACAACCAGAAACACTCAAACATCTTCTAGAGGAAGACGTGGAGTAAAGATATTTCTTCATCTATCTCTTGTATATATTTATTCAAAAAGCAAATTACAAAATTTCAAAACCCACAAAAGAAAATAGAAAAATATAAAATTTTCAAAAATCCAAAAAAAATATAGATAATCTTGAAAAAAAAAATTGTTATTTTGTCATGTTTTTATTTATTCGATATCATCTACGGACTTTGTGTTGACATTCAAAGAATGTCACAGGTTTTTTGATGTTCTTCGAATGTAAATAAATTGCTTTAAAAAAAATAAAAAATAAAAATAAAAATAAAAAATGAGGCGGATTTTTTAAAAGTAAAGAACAGAGCCATGCTTAATCTTATTTTTCAAATCTCATGCTCTGATTCTTAAAACAAATGTTTGTCACCAAAAAGACAAATGTTTTCTTTCCAAATATATTTCCGTCTAATGATTCTTCTGAAAAATATTTGTCATCTAATGAAAACAAAATTGCTTTGAAAAATTCCTCGTACTCTACTTTTGAAAATCATCCAGGCTTATATTTGTCAAACTCTCTTACACTCAATCAACAACTCATGTCATTGATTGAGGGGGAGAATGATTTCAATTCAATCAAAAAGGTTATTTTTCAAACAATTGGCACGCAAAAGAGCAAGGTCTACTTTTGGATAATCAAAATGAACAATGTTTTATACAAGTGGTTCAAGACCTTGGCTATTGTTATGTTTTCAAAAGATATTTACGCATGATTGGTCAATGGAGTTTAAAGTCTCAAAATCTAATCCTTATCAGTTAAAATGTCTTTCAAAAGCAAGTCACTATTCTTCTCAAAAGCTCTCAAAATTTAATTTAAATCAATAGAGATCACAACTCTCAAAGGATTTGAAAATTGTGATCAGGGGAGAATTTGTGATTTAAATTGGATTTAAACTGATAAATTGATAAATGATTTTCTATGTGAGTAACAAGCTCTCCTCCCTGCATTTGCCAAACGATTTTAAATTTTCCATGCACATGTTAAGGGGAGCATTTATATCAAACCAAAATGGATTAAAACGTGACTGATTTGTCTCTAAGTGCAGGTTTTCCCTAATATGTGCTAACCAATTTCAAAATCAGATGCTCATATTAAGGGGGAGCAAATTTTTTGAAAACCACATTCTTTCCCGAAAATGTCTTCAACTGTATTGAAACACTGATTTTGATCGAGAAAGTAATGTCGAGATTTTTAGAAAATATTTATCAAAGAAGTGAATTCTTCCTATTGCCTCCATGTGCCAAAATGGTTTCAAACATATGATGCACATGTTGAGGGGGAGCCGTTTTCTAAAATATCAAAAACGATTCAGGTACAAAATATTTTGATCACGTATCACAAGTACTTGGATTGATTTTCAAATGGTTTTCAATTGGTTCCAATGGTTGATGAACAATACCAAAAAGACCAACCAAATTTACTTTATGTATGGTGATATAAGGATGGTTAGGTTAGGTATTCGTTCCCATGATCCCGCCAGAGTCGGAGGGATCTACCCAGGGACAATCCACTAGATAGTGTAGAGTCCTTAGTTATAATGAAAAAAAGGAGAAAAGTGAGATATGGGAAGAGTGCGGACTGAGATAGAGCTAGAACTGGAATAAACCCAACAAGGTTCCAGTCATGAAGTCTCAGTAAGCACTGAAGGGGTTGAAGAATGAAAAAGAAATGAATAAGAAAAGGGTGAAAAGAAATAGCCCTCCATTATTTCAACCTTAGGGCAGAAACCGGGTTCAATTCATATGCTACTGGATGTTACCCAGGTAACACCGGTATTGAAGACAAGACGTCATGGACCCAGTGACGCACTACACTACAACTTCCCAAGCTACTCAAGTTCCTCTTAAAAGGACTTGTTTTATTCTCACAGGGGAACCTACATTATCTATCGACTTTCTCTTAGAGATGGTTGACATTGAAGAAGGAGACCCTCTCCCTAGTCTCCGGCATAGGAACCAGATGTGCACAATTGAGTCTAGAGCTACGAGATCATCAATAAATCTCATTAAGGACACAATCAATGAAGACTCTTTGTTTCACACAATGTGGAAAGAGAGAATATACTTTTAGAGTCCTACGCATTACCCTTGTGGTTTTGCCAGAACATCTGAGTGATATGCTAACATATTCACAACGAAGATGGAAAGCCTTCTAGAGCCAACATCAAACAAGCTCTTGGTAGGTGGCATGTGAGATCTATCCAATAGATCAACCATGTGACAACTGAACAGAAATAATGGGGAGATTCAATTTTTTTAATCAATCCTGGTTCAGGTTAGGGATTGACGGATACCTTTGAAAAACCGGTCGTTGTGCTTAAAAATCTTTTCTCTAGCACATCGAATGTGTATTAATATTTCAAAAATAAAAGGTGTTTATGATTGATAATTGATTTTCTTTAAAACCTTCGTTGTATTGCAAAAACACTTTATTTTGAGCAGTTCACGATTGTTTTTCAAATCTCTTTTCATCAATCAGTGAATCTAAAATTCGCTGGTTCACTCACTCCGTGTTGTCTTGTTTGAGACGTTCCGGTTTGAGAACAGCTAGAGCAGCTGCGAAACCCTGTCAAGGAGATTCTTCGGAATTATACCTGATCACAGGCAGTACTTGTACTGATCAACGGGGAACCGTAGGCCGTGTACCTCAATTCAACGGAAGTGATCAAAGACACTTTCGTGCGCTTTATTGCTAACGGTTGTATGCAGGTACACCCGACGTTTGCATTCGATCAGAATGGAGAGGTCAATCGATAGCCGCATGCTCACACAACACATTCATCTCTAAAGAAATCATGATAAAAGCATCAACGACTCTGATATTCTCACTCCATGCTTCTGCTACGCTGCTGCAAATATCATGAATCAACTAAAGCTTCCGCTACTCTGATATGAAGAAATCATGATCCAGAATGTGAGCATGTCGGTCCACTGTCACAACATCACATAAATTCAACACCACAATGGAAGAGTCAAGAGATTTATTCAAGCTGATGATCTCAAAGCTGGCTAAAAACTCATCATCACGTGGATCAGTTAAAGACCTTCACTTGAATTATTCTAACATGGATGACATGAAGAATCAAGGACTATGAGCTACTGAGCAAAGAACTTAAACAAGAATTCAAGAACGATCTTAATGTAATATCAGTTTGTATTATGTGTAAATTGAGGTGAACTCCCTTAGGGGGAGATTGTTAGGAATTAGAAAATTCAGTCATTAAAGTGTCGGTCACCTCAAGTATATGTATTCGTTAGAAAGCTCGTAGTCGGAGTCAAGTTATGTTATTAAGTAGTTTGTTAAGTAACACCGTGGAGGACAGACGGGTCTTTACCCACTATATGCCTGATCCACAGCTCGTAGGTGGCGTTTATTGTAAGACACTATAAATACCCTCTACCTCCCAAGGTAGAGGGTTGGAGCTTCAATACCATTTTTCTTTGTTTCACATAGTTCCCAACTCTCTTCCCTTTCTCTCTCTAGAACTTTCTCTTTCTAACCATTTGTGAATGCCCCATATGGATTTGGTTTAATGTGTTTGTGAAATCCTATATCTTACAGGACCGTTAATACTTGGGCTCTCCTAAAAAAGTACTTCATTCAAAAGTACTGTCCTCCATCTTGGACAGCAAAGCAACTCGAAGAAATCCATAATTTCAAGTAGGAGGGCGATGAAACGTTGTACCAGGCATAGGAAAGATACAACGAACTCCTGTACAAGTGCCCTACTCATGACCTTAATAGCCAAGAAAAGGTGAATTTCTTCTACAAGGGTTTAAACATCTCCTCAACACAAATGCTCGATTCGCAGGGACCAATCCTTGGAATGATGCCTACAAGGGCTTTAGAGACTATTCAAAAGATGGCTGACCACTCTCATAAGTGGCACAACGAAGGAAGAAATAGAAGTATAAGTGGGAGTACGGAAGGTCTTGCAGCAATAAATAACAAAACTCGAGAGTCTTGGTCGAGACATGAAGAAACTAAAGGAAAATGTGCACTCTATACAAGTTGGTTGCAATAAATGCGATGGCACTCACCTTGCCAAGGAATGCCCATTTAAAGAAGAAGTCAAGAGGATTAAAAAGGTAAAATATCTGAATGATAGGCCGTTCAACGGATATGATGGTAACGGAGCTAAATATCGTGAAAGATCCCCAGGATACTATACAAGAATCAATAATAACCCTTCTAAACCAAGTCTTGAAGAGTTGGTGCATAAACACATCGAGGAATCTACTAAAAAATGACAGATTCAAAGAATGGATGGTCAAGGTGAAAGAGGACACATATATGAACCTACGAAACCAGGATGCCACAATTAAATACCTTGAGACCCAAATTGGGCAGCTGGCTAAGAATCTCGGGACCAGGAATGATGAAGCTGTTACATGCAAAGCCGTATTTGCGCAAGACAAGCTGGAGGAGGAGCAACTTACCTCTACTGTCACTAATGACCTTTGTGGGATTAATTACTTAAGAGCAGATGACGGATATGAAGATGTCGAAAACCTGCCGAGCCAACTTCCTGAAAAAGAACTTTATCAAGAGAGTTTTCTGTTGCCTTGCACTATCGGTAACCTAAAAATTCCCGCTTTAGCTGATTTGGGGGCTGAGGTAAATCTTATTTCCACTTCATTGTTTGATACCTTAAAACTAACCAATTTAAAAAAAACAACAATGATGATTGAAATGGCTGATTCTTCTAAAGTTGTACCTCGGAGGGTTGTTGATAATGTTCTACTAAAAATTGGCAAATTCCTTTTTCGTACTGATTTTGTGGTTATTGACATGGGCAAATGAGAGCATCACAACTTAATTTTTGGAAGGCCTTTTCTAGCTACTTGTCGCGCTCATATAAAAGTGTTTGAAAAACAAATTTCTTTAGACATGAATGAACAATTGAATTCTCATTTGGAATGAACAATTGAATTCTCATTTGGAATTTTCAAAAAAGGGGGAACGAATTTCTTTCAACATGAATGAACAATTGAATTCTCATTTGGAATTTTCAAAAAAGGTTGACGTTGTCAATATACCATTACTTGACCCACCTTTATGCCATGAGCTAGGGACTAACAATTGTAACCAAGATGTTGATAGTTGTAAACAGTAACTGGGAATAAGTGGTCAAATTAGGGACATCGATGAAGCTCCGGATCTTAACAAGCATTGCTGCATTCCTATAATGGTTGAACATGACAGATCTATGAAAGCATAGCCAACGTGTAACCCTTTTTGCGAGTATTGTAACGGGGACATGAATATAGAAGAATGGACGTTCCCTCATGAGATTGAGAGACATAACATAAAGTTTGGGAATCTATCCTTTGAAGATTGCTACAAAGTGAGATTTGGGGACTCGAACGTCAATACAGGTTTGATCAAAAAACTAAAGCACGATTACAATGAATATCATCTTCCAGATAGGAAGACCACTGATGAAGGATCAACCATGAGTGTTTCCATTGATAATTTTATGATTGAAGACAACGACTACAAAAAGTCGTATCTATCATTCAAAGAATGCCTTTTGCAAAAGTTTGAAACCTGCAGCGTCGGCAACACAGTAAGAAAAAGAGTTTTTGCTGAATGGATGAATGTTTGCCGCCAAGAAACGGACGAAGTTGGCCGAGTTCGAAGGCCACCATAAAAGCCCCATGGCTTTGAGTCTAACTTAAATACTTAGTAATAAAGAAAAGTGCTCTTTTAGGCGACAACCTGAATTATCCTTTTTATTACTTTTATTTCAATTTTTGTTAGGTTTTGTGTTTTTAACAATTTTGCAGGAAATAGGAGATGAATTCACAAGTGGTTTAAACGGGGACCAGTTCTGTCCATCAGTTACGGCATAACTCATCCCCATGGTTACGCTGTAACATATCATCAGTAGCGATTCTCTCCAAAGCATTACTCATTATGGCGTAATCTCATCCCATGGTTACGCTGTAGATATTCTCCAGTAGCGACTGCCAGGTTTTTCCATAATTACGATGTAACTTCTTTACTAGGTTATGACGTAATCATCCTACAGTTCTAATTCTTTCTATAATAACACATTAACCTTGTATTACTTTTTAAATGAACTTTGTGGGTATGTTCCCTATAAGCCCTCACAAGAGTACACTCGTCCACTTAGGACACCAAGTGGTTTAAAATGCTTGTTGCATATGCTAAATGCAACCGTGATTCCTACGAAAGTGAGTTAGATTTCTTTTTGTTTTTCTTTTTCTTTTTTAGTTTTATGCTTATTGGTTAGTGTGATTTTAGGGAATGAAGTTTGCTCGTGGATGCTTAAGCGAAGCCACGATTATCTTCGTGAGCCTTCTTTCTTTTTTGCAGCAAATTTCAGGGAAGTTCTCGCTCTAATTCTACTTTCTCTTCACCTTTATTTAATGTTTAGTACAAAAGGTACTTTGTACATTTCAAGTGGGGGGACAGGAGTAAAATTATTTCTTGAACTTAATTGCCCTCGTTTTTCTAGTTTATATTAAAAAATTATGCCATTTTTAAAATTTTGACATGTTTTTCTTAACCATCTAGATTAGACCTTAGCCGAGCACATTATAACCCTTGATATTTTATGTTGAGATAATCTTATCCGTTTCCAATTATTTACCTAAATCCACCAAATTATGAGTGTTCCGGTAGCTTGTAAACTTTAAAGCTTGGTCTTTGCATCATTTTGAGACCACAGACGAGGTATGTTGATTTCGCTTAATGTATATGGAATAATCAGTTTAAGAAGGAAATATTTTAGGATTATCACCCAAATAGCCTATCCTTGTGTGTCTATCGATTAGTCACCTCGACTTTTCGACCCCCAATTTAAACCCTTTTGTTGCACTCACCTTTAGTGTAAGATACCCCTAGATACACCCATCTGAGCCATTCCTTTCATTTTTTTCACCCAATATATATTGTTTCGTTACACCCATGTGTAGTCTTAATTTGTGATTGGGAAGTCATTGTTTACCTAAGTTCAAGGTTCAAGTAGAGAGGTTCGGAAATCACGCTTTCGTCAAAGACTTATATTTGAAGATCATTGAAGACTCCCAGATTCTCGTATTATGTTCATCTCAAGTGGGGGGATGATAACATCAAATAGTCCTGAATATTAAGTGTCAATTTCCCCCGATAATGCTTGTAATTTATATCATTTTAATGGATTTACGCTTGTTTTCCACTGTTTTCCACTTTCAGGTAAATTACGAGCATTGGAGCTAAAGAGATGTGGAATTGGAGAATTATCTAAAGATTTATCAGAGTATACTAATTTTAAAGAAGTTACGGCTTAGCTCGTCTCTCACATTACGCCGTAACTATTGCGTGACTCAGAAAACCAACTCATCAGAAGGTTATTGCGTAACTCTTCTCAAAGGCTACGACGTAACTATATGAGGTCAAATGAGGTTCCACGCCGCTGATAACTACGCTGTAACTATTTCATCAACTACGGCGTAACGAAGTTTATTGAAGACTACGGCGTAACCACTAATAAGGTTACGCCGTAACTAGCAGATCTAGTGCAAAATACGAAGGAATTGAATGTTACGGCGTAACTCTTGCTATGGTTACGCCGTAACCTAGATCTGGGCTATAAATACCCCATGAATTCCAGCATTTCTAATCATTCCATTCCACACACAACAACCAGAGAACGTGGGAAAAAGCTCAAGGCCGGTATAGAGGAGTATACGGAAGCTGTCTCCAAGGGATAAATCACGCCCCTACGATAAGCATTAGCATTTTATATTTTCTTTACTTTCCATTTATGTATTTCGTACCTTTGAATATTGAATTGGTTTGTATGATTAATATGAGCGTCTAAGCACCTCTTGGTGCTGGCCTAGTTATGATTCCTTAATTGTTTTGTTTGCATTTACATTACTTCCGTACAATTATATCTAAGTGTATGCATGCATAGTTTATTGGTAGCCACCCTTGGTTCGGTAGTTTTGAATGGCGGTAGATGCCAATTGCCTAGGAGATATGACCAACTGACCCTAGGTGAGCGGACTGAGACGGGAAGGGTAAGATATGACCAACTGACGACCCTTTCTACTTGTGCGATTTGACCAACTGATCACCTACCGTTTGGATGAACTTAAGAATTAGGGGGTGAGTGTTTAAGTTGCTAACACTCGGGCACTCACTATTATAAATCTAGCATGTAGCGGTACTTAATGACTTGGCTTAGGGGACCAGGAACAACAGGACTTATGAGGGGACACTGACTTCTCCTGTGGTGGCATCTTTGCTGATAGGTTAGGGCGAATTGACCAAATGCTGTCCTCTCGACTTTGACCCCACCTGAAGTAATTGGAAGTAAGTAGACGTAGACATAACTAGCTAGGAGGATTAACTAGGTTAGCACCACTCTCCTCTATTGATTTACCCTTTACCTTTTATATGCCTTTATTTGCTTTATTCTGCTTTAGTAGTTTAAATAATTAATTCCTTATCGAAACCATTATTAATCTGTGACACCTAGACTTAGTAATAATCCAGCACACATAGCTCTTGGGACGACCTCGGCTTTACCGATTACTACACTATACACGACCGGGTACACTGCCCGTTAGTGCACTATGGTAGACCATAGGTATAACGAGACTTTATAAATATTAAAACCTGATCAGTAAAACCTGCATCAAGTTTTTGGCGCCGTTGCCGGGGAGTTATATTAGGATTAATATTAAGCCTTTCATTTCGTTTTAAACTTTCCTCATGATCAAATTTCGAGTTTTCAGGTACCGTGAAAGTTGTTAACATCGATGACCTCACTCTTGAGGAATATTTGGCGTTGACAAGAGCTGAACAAGGGCCAGGTCTCGTAAGACCGGCAATTGGAGCGGATGTCCTTTTCAAAATCAAAGACCATTTTATGAGGGAGCTTCATGCTAACCCTTTTTCAGGAAACAGGGATGAAGATGCATATTAGCACGTTGAAAATGTCCTATACATCGCTAGCCTTTTCAACATTTCGGGCGTGTCTCATGATCTTTGTTATGCTAGGAGTATTACCAATGACTCTTACTGGAGCTGCCAGAAGATGGATCGAAAGATTGCCCGCCAGGGCAATTAATACTTGGGCTCTACTTAAGAAGCACTTTATTCACAGATATTGTCCGCCATTGAATATTTCTAACCAGCTTTTGGAGATCCATAATTTTAAACAAGAAGATGATGAAACGTTATATCAAGCCTGGGATAGATACAACGATCTCCTTTACAAATGTCCTACACATGATCTGAACAACCAGCAAAAGGTGAACATCTTCTACAAAGGAATCAACGTAACTACAAGACAAATGCTGGACTATCAAGGACCTATCCCGAACATGACTCCTACTCTTGCAATTGAAGCCATTCAGAAAATGGCTGATCACTCTCAAAAATGGCACGACGGAGGAAGTAAAAGAAACCAGGGCGGAAATTTTGACGGAATTGCAGCAATCGCTAGTAAAATTGAAAATCTTAGTCGAGATATGCTGAAGGTCAGAGAAACCGTTCATGCCATCCAAGTGGGTTGTGAAAGCTGTGGAGGAGGACACCTCACGAAGAATTTTCCTCATGTCGACGAAGAAAATATAATTGAAGAAGCCAAGTATGGATAAAATCGACAGTTTTACGGAGATAATCGAAATAGTAACGGGTATCATGGAAATTACAACCGTGGGCCTTATGGAGAAAGAATGCCCAGTCTTGAAGAAACAATTAACAAGTTCCTGGAGAGTTCAGCCCAAAGACAAAAAGAGCAAGATGAGTGGTTAAAAGAATTCCAGGAAAACACTGACAGAAACCTTTCCAAGCACGACACAACCCTAAACAACCTAGAATCTATGGTGGAAAAGCTCAGTGAAAAAGAAAGGACGAATAAAAATAAACCTGAAGGATCGAAACCTGCTATGGAATGTAAGGTGATTTTTGCTGATGATAACTCGAAGGTTAAGGCCACTGATACGGATTCAGGGGTTGATCCCGTCGACTGATCTGAGTTACGCCGTAACCTGCCTTATGAGTTACGGCGTAACTATGTTTTTGACAGCGATTACGGGGTTATGAAGAATATTGAGGAAAACGACTCTAACGAGTTACGCCATAACCAAGAATCTCAGTTACGGCGTAACTGGGATACGTGGGCAGAAAAATTCCTCAAAGTGGATGAATCAGGAACATATGAGATTAACGACTGGTCCCACGACATTAACTTGTGCCATCTGCCCAGATCTAAGAGGAAATATCACTGGTGAAAAATGATACTCGTTCCTAAGGGAGATTGGTATGATCTTTGGGCCTCGTGTGACCCTAGAAACGAGGTTTGCGATAGAGGAAGCAATAAGGATAGGATCAACCATAACAAATTTATGTGGCCTGCATATACTAATGATGAAAGACTTAAGAAACTCTCCCTAGAAGATGAAGAAGAGCCACTTATCACGCACTGGTGTACTCCGATCATCATAACTGACGATGAATCCACACGAGCCTGGCCCACATGCAACCCCTTTCGCGAGTATTGTAACGGCGGGGATAGTGAAAGAGAGGAAGAGTGGACATGCCCTCACGAGCGTTAAAGATATTTTATAAAGTTCAGTGACTTGGCATTTGATGACTGGTATGCAATACAATTCGGGGATGCCAAGATTAACCCGAATCTTCTTAAGAAGCTAAAAATTGATTACGAGGAGCACAATCAGAAAAAGGAAGTGGCTAATAAAGACATCTACTGCATGGATGAGCATTTAAGTGAAACTGACAACAAAGAAATATGCAGTCACTGGTGCGAAAGAATAAAATCTCCTGGGGAGACTTTCTGGGCGTCATGCAACCCTTATGACGATATATGTAACGGGGGAAGCAGCTCAAGGAGAATAGGAAAAGACGAATTATTTTGGTCCTCAACCAACGATGAGGAGAGAACGAGTTTGCCTCAAGGACAACTGGGGATTTGATAGTTGGGTGAAGATTAAGTATGGACATGTAGATACGTTAACCAAAGAGAAGATTTGGAAGGAGTATCTGGGTGGAGAAAATTCAAACAACGAAAGTCTTAACAACACGAGTTAAATAACAATTGAGGATGATAAGGAGTTGGTTAGAGATGAAAAAGAAGAATGCAAGCGTGTACTAGTGGAGAATCTGCTCGATGAAGAATGGTTTCAAGGTACCGCTTATAATGACGATGACATTGAAGGGATCCTGGATTACCTTGAGTTGCAAGGGAATGAGGAGTTTACTAATCCCAACGACGAAGCTTATGAGCAAATGAGGTGCAAACTCCTTGGGATTCCCTACAAGAGACCACCACCAATTATTGTCGAAAAATACGAGTTCACTCGCTACCACTTGGGACCGGAGGAAAATTTTTGCAAAATCCAGAAAATCGAAACTAATGAATTCCTCCGAACTGCCACGAATGTCGCATGGATGAGGCATAACTTGATGAAAGACATTGAAGAGGTCGGAGAGGTCCAAAGGCTCCCAGCCCAGCGGCTCTGAGTCTAACTTAAAGACTCGTAAATAAAGAAAAGTGCTCTTTCGGAAGAAAACCCAAATTATCCCTTTCTTTTGTTTTATTTCCATTTCTGTTGGGTTTTGTGTTTTCTAAAAATTTTTGCAGGAAACGAGGAAGTAATTGCTGCTGCAGGTTACTGATCTGACCAGAGTTACAGCGTAACTCATCTATGTGATTACGCCGTACCCAATTTTTTGCAGCAGAATTCTTGACGCATTACTAATTATAGCGTAAGACCATCTCTGTGGTTACGCCGTAACCACTCGCTTTGCAGCTTATGCCAGGTTTTGCTAGTTACGGCGTAAGTCCCTCAAAAGAGTTACGACGTAACCTTCCTCTGCTTTAATTCTTTCATTTTAAAACGCAATAACCTTGTATTAGTATCTTAAATGAACTTTGTGGGTGTGTTCCCTGTAAACCCTCACGAGACTTCACTCGTCCACTTGGGACACTAAGTGGTTTAAAAGGCTTGTTGCATATGCTAAATGCAACCGTGATTCCTACGAAAGTGAGTTAGGTTTGTTTTTTATTTTTTCATTTTATAATTATGCTTGTTGGTAAGTGATTTCAGGGATTGAAGTTTGTTCATGATGCTTATACGAAGGCACGTCTCTTTTTCGTGGGCCTTCTTTCTTTATGGAGAAAATTTCAGGGAAGTTCTCGCTCTAATTCTACTCTTCTCTTCACCTTTATTTAATGCTTAGTACAAAAGGGACTTTGTACAATTCAAGTGGGGGGACGGGAGTAGAATTTTCTCTTGAACATTATTTTGCCCTCGTTTTTCTAGTTTATTTTGTTGAAAAATTATTCAATTTTTAAATTTTGACATGTTTTTCTTAACCTAACTAGATTAGACCTTAGCCGAGCACATACAACCCTTGATACTATATGGTGAGATTAGCCTTATCCGTTTCCAATATTTTACCCCAAATCCACCAAATTATGAGTGTGCCGGTAGCTTGTAAACTTTAGAACTTGGCCTTTGCATCATTTCGAGACCATAGACGAGGTATGTTGAGTTAGCTCGATGTATTTGGACTTTTCAGTTTTAGAAGGAAATTTTATAGGATTATCACCCAAATAGCCTACCATTGTGTGTTTATCGATTAGTCACCTCGACTTCTCGACCCCCATGTGAAACCCTTTTGTTGCACTCACCTTTAGTGCAAGATACCCCTAGATACACCCATCTGAGCCATTTCTTTCATTATGTTAACCCGGTATATTATTTTGATACACCTATACACCTTAGCCTACCCTGTAGTCTGTATTTGTGATTGGGAAGTCATCATTTGCCTAAGTTCAAAGTTCAAGTGGAAAGGTTCGAAAATCACGCTTTCATCACCAACATTCCTGAAGATCATTGAAGACCCCCCGAATTCCCATTGTTCATCTCAAATGGGGGGATATTATGTTAAGTTATTATAGTTATGATTCAAAAAAAAAAAAAAAGTGATTCGAAAAAAAAATAAAAAAATAAATAAATAAAAAAAAATAGAGAAAAGTTGTTATGATTTAGTTATTGTAAAGGGCGATGTTATAAGCACTATGTTATGAGCTTTATAGATTAAGTATGGAGGAGGCCACCTCGATCACATTTGAAGATTGGAGTTGGTAATTATGCCAACAGTTGGAGAAAAGGTAGTGTGCCCATCACGACGTCCTCTAATGACACATCTACCTATATTTCATGATCTGGTTTCTTGACTTCAAAGCTTGAACTTTGGGCGGACGGTAAGTGGTGATGACTTGGTTATAGATTTAGACTACCTGCTTGTTTTTTATTTTACACCATTTATATATCCTATGTCTTATCCTACCCTTTAGTCATGAAGCGTGTCTAGGTGATGCAACGAGCAATCTTTGGTGTCTTGGCCATGAATTTGGTCATGTACCATTGATTTTGTCCACTTCGCCGTGACATGTTAGTAATCACGAGTCACTCCTTAACCTTTGTCGTGTCTACCCATATTGCCTTCGAGAATTGTTTAGCCCTTAACTCTAGTGGTGGAGATTTGTGTAACCACCAAGCTTATGATAGAATACATGCTATGACTATGCGATTGAGTGATCACCCCAAAATTGACACTTAGAATAGTTGAGAGATTTGAGTGTTTCGTTCCCATTTCGTGAGGTGTTTGGCTTTGTTTTATTCTAGCATAAGGGATTTATAAACTTATATTTTCCAGGTTTTGGGAGATATCTTTTTAGGAATCTTTCTAATAAGGTCTACGTGAGGGCAAGTAGAGTTCAAGTGGAGGGATATTTGATAACATCAAATAGTCCTAAATATTAAGTGTCAATTTCCCCCGATAATGCTTGTGATTTATATCATTTATATGGATTTACGCTTGTTTTCCATTGTTTTCCACTTTCAGGTAAATTACGAGCATTAGAGCTAAAGAGACGCGGAATTGGAGAATTATCTAAAGATTTATCATAGTATGTTGATTTTAAAGAAGCTACGGCGTAACTCGTCTCTCACATTACGCCGTAACTATTGCGTGACACAGAAAACCAACTCATCAGAAGGTTACTACGTAACTCTTCCCAAAGGCTACGACGTAACTATATTAGGTCAACTGAGGCTCCACGCCGCTGATAATTACGCCGTAACTATTTCATCAACTACGGCGTAACAAAGTTTATTGAAGACTATGGCGTAACCACTAATAAGGTTACGCCGTAACTAGCAAATCTAGTGCAAAATATGAAGGAATTGAAGGTTACGACGTAACTCTTGTTATGGTTACGCCGTAACCTAGATCTGGCCTATAAATACCCCATGAATTCCAGCATTTCTAATCATCCCATTCCATACACAACAACCAGAGAACGTGGGAAAAAGCTCAAGACAGGTCTAGAGGAGCATACGGAGCTGTCTCTAAGGGAGAAATCACACCCCTACGATAAGCATTAGCATTTTATATTTTCTTTACTTTCAATTCATGTATTTCGTACCTTTGAATATTGAATTGGTTTGTATGATTAATATGAGCGGCTAAGCACCTCTTGGTACTAGCCTAGTTATGATTCCTTAATTGTTTTGTTTGCGTTTACATTACTTCCATACAATTATTTCTAAGTGTATGCATGCATAGTTTATTGCTAGCCACCCTTGGTTCGGTAGTTTTGAATGGCGGTAGAGGCCAATTGCCTAGGAGATATGACCAACTGACCCTAGGTGAGCGGACTGAGACGGGAAGGGTAAGATATGACCAACTGACGACCCTTTCTACTTGTGCGATTTGACCAACTGATCACCTACCGTTTGGATGAACTTAAGAATTAGGGAGTTGCTAACGCCTGGGCACTCACTATTATAAATCTAGCATGTAGCGGTACTTAATGACTTGGCTTAGGGGACCAGGAACAACAGGACTTATGAGGGGACACCTGACTTCTCCTGTGGTGGCATCTTTGCTGATAGGTTAGGGCGAATTAACCAAATGCTGTCCTCTCGACTTTGACCCCACATGAAGTAATTGGAAGTAAATAGACGTAGACATAACTAGCTAGGAGGATTAACTAGCTTAGCACCACTCTCCTCTATTGATTTACCCTTTACCTTTTATCTGCCTTTATTTGCTTTATTCTGCTTTAGTAGTTTAAATACTTAATTCCTTATAGGTTAGGGTGAATTGACCAAATGCTGTCCTCTCGACTTTGACCCCACATGATGTAATTGGAAGTAAATAGACGTAGACATAACTAGCTAGGAGGATTAACTAGGTTAGCACCACTCTCCTCTATTGATTTACCCTTTACCTTTTATCTGCCTTTATTTGCTTTATTCTACTTTAGTAGTTTAAATACTTAATTCCTTATCAAAACCATTATTAATCTTTGACACCTAGACTTAGTAATAATCCAGCACATATAGCTCTTGGGAAGACCTCGGCTTTACGGATTACTACACTACACACGACCGGGTACATTGCCCGTTAGTGCACTAGGGTAGACCATTGGTATAACGAGAATTTGTAAATATCAAGGTTGCAAAAATCTTGAATCGGTAGTGAGGCGGTCGACCACCCTGTAGATTGTAATCGGTCTAGGCGGGATTAATCAGTGATTAATCGGATTGGCATTTTTGGCAAGTTTTGGTTATTTTTTGGTAGTTTTGAGAATTCCCAAAAAGATTTTCCTTAAAAACATTTATTAATAGATATAAAAAACGACTATAAGTGATTATATTTGTTCAGGGTTGCAAATATAACGAATCGATGATTCATTGTATTGGCATTTTTGGCAAGTTTTAGGTATTTACGGCAAGTGTTGGTATTTTCTGCAAGATTTTCCTTGAAAAACATCTTGTAATAGATATAAACAGTGATTATAAGTGATTATAACTAATTTACGGCGAGTTTAGGGTATTTCCAGTAAGATTTCCATGTTTTCGGCAAGTTTGACCATCGTTAACCACCGTTGACCATGGTTGACCGCTTTGTTTGAACGATTTACATAAATCGGAAATGTCGGTGGCCCAGTAGCACCTAATCGGTGATTAATCGGCCTTGTAGACCTTTTTTTGCAACACTGATAAATATTAAAACCTGGTCAGTAAAACCTGCATCAGGGGATGTTATGTTATGTTATGTTATGATGTAAAAAAAAAGATTCGAAAAAATAGTATTAGTTTATTGTTTATTGTAAAGTGCAATGTTATAAGCACTATGTTTGGAGCTCATCAAAGATTTAGCATCGAGGATGCCACCTCGGTCACGTTTAAAGAATTGAGTTGTGAATTATTGCGCCAACAGTTGAAGAACAGGTAATGTGCCCATCATGACGTCCGCTAATGGAACGTCTACTTGGTATATCCTTAATCGGTGTATTCGATGATGACTTGGTTATAGGTTAAGACTATTTGCTTTTTTATTTTTAATTTACACCAATTAAATCCCATGTCTTATCCTACCCTTTAGTCATGGAGCGTGTCTAGGTGATGAAGCAAACACTCTTTGGTATCTTGGCCATGGATTTGGTCATGTATCATTGATTTTTCCACTTTACCGTGACATGTTAGTAATGATAATTCACCCTTAACCCATGTTGTGTCTACCCATATTGCTTTCAAGAATTGTTTAGTCCTTAACTCTAGTGGTGGAGATTTGTATACCCGCCGAGCTTATGATAGAACACATGCTATGACTGTGCTTTGAGTGATCACCCTGAAATTGACACTTAGACTAGTTGAGAGAATTTGAGTGTTTTGTTCCATTTCGAGGTTTCATTTGATTTATTCTAGCATAAGGGATTTTTATACTCATATCTTCCAAGTAATGGGGGATATCTTTTTAGAAGTTTTTCTAATAAGGTTTACTTGAGGGCAAGTAGAGTTCAAGTGGGGGGATATTTGATAACATCAAATAATCCTAAATAATAAGTGTCAATTTCCCCAGATAATGCTCGTATTTTATATCATTTATATGGATTTACGCTTGTTTTCCTTTATATTTCACTTTCAGGTAAATTACGAGCATCGAAGCTGATGAGACGCGGATTTGGAGATTTTATTAAAGATTATGATAGTATGCCCATTGCGAAGAAGATACGGCGTAAGTCCCTCTTTCACATTACGCAGTAGCTAGCGCGTTGACTCAGAAGACCAACTCAGCATCAATTACGGCATAACTCCCAACTAAGGTTACGCCGTAACCAACTAGGTCAAGAAATGTTTCACGCTGCCATCAGATATGCCGTAACTCCTTCCAAGGATTACGGCGTAATCATACCAAATGTAACCGGTATTGAAGATACGACGTAACCATTCCAAAGTGTTATGCGGTAACTAGCTTACCGAGAGCATATTTGAGGAATTATTGAAGTTAGGACGTAAATCTCAACTCAAGTTACGCCGTAACTAGATCATGTCTATAAATACCAGCCCTAATTTCTGCATTTTACATCATTCACTTCACCAAAGAGAACGTCAAGAGGGTCCAAAGGCAAGATCTTTTCAGCATCTGAGCCATCTCCAAGGTAGAAATCACTCCCTAACGATAAGCATTAGCGATTATTTTATCTTTTACTTTCGATTCATGTATTTCATTAGGTTAAACATTGAATCTTTGGTTTCTTTTAATATGATCGGCTAAGCACCTTTGGTGCTAGCCTAATTATGATTCCTTAATTGTTTTGGTTACATTTTCATGCTTCCATAAACTTGATTCTAGTGTATGCATGCATAGTTCGATGGAAGTTATAGCTTCAGTAGTTTTGAATGGCGATCGTATCTAGTTGCTAAGGAGAATTGACCAACTGACCCTAAGTAGTTAGGTTGAGTAGGGGAGGGTTATAATTGACCAACTGACGACCCTTCCTCGCTTTTGCGAACTGACCAAATGATCACCGGTCGTTTGGATGAACTTAAGAAGTTAGGGATGAGTGTCTAAGATGCTAGCGCCCGGGCACTCATTAGTTCGAATCTTGCATGTAGAAGTACTTAATGACTTGGATTAGGGGACTAAAAACAACTCGACTTTCAAGGGTAGTAGCTGATCTCGGGTGGAAGCCTTTGTTGATAGGTTAGGATGAACTGACCAAATGCTGTCCTAGCGACTTAAACCCCTACTTGAATAAATTGGAAGTAGTAAAGCGTTAACATCACATGATAGGATGAGTAACTAGTTTGGCACACTTTACCTCTATTGATCACAACTCTATCTTATTTACTTGATTTTATTTCTTGTTTTCTAGTTAATTAATCATTTCAATCCTAAAAACAATTAAACCAGTGACACTTAGACTTAATTAGAATCCGCTCACATAGCTCTTGGGATGACCTCGGTTTTACCAATTACTACACTACACAGGACCGGGTACATTACCCGTGAGTGCATAAGGTGGACCAAAGGTAAACGAGACTTTATAAATATTAAAACCTGGTCAGAAAACCTGCATCGGACCACTACATAACTCATACAAGGAAGACACTTTGTTCACTTGGCGTGGAGGCTTAGGAGTTTCATAGGAGCTCATTAGGAATTTGAATTGATCTTCAAGTTCGAGCATCCTACGATTGGAAGGTTGTGAGTCAATGGGAGGCAAGGAGATTGTCTTGACGGTTTTGGGCAACTCATGGGGGTCATTCCAACATTCGTTTTCATAGAGGGCAAGGTCCTCTATTGTACCCCACGACTCTTCTGCGGTAAGTTCACTAAGCTTGCCACCGGCCGCGTGGTTGATGGTTGGCCTAGTTGAGAGATTGACATGATCGTAAAAAATTTGGACTTGAAGCTAAAGATCAATGCCGTGATGAGGGACTTTATGGAGCAAGTCCTTGAATTGAGTCCACGCCTTATAGAGAGTTTCGCCTAGACGTTGTTGGAACATCAAGATGTCATTTCTTAGCTTGGTAGTTCTCCCCGGTGGGAAAAATTGGGCGAGGAAACGAGTGGTGAGATCATCCCAATTTGAGATGGACCCGGAGGGAATTCGCTCAAGCCAGTTACTAGCTTGGTCCCGTATAGAGAATTGGAAGAGACGTAAGCGCGTGGTCTTCCGTGTGGTAGCATCAAGGTCGATGGAGTCAACGATTTTTAGGAAATCTTTGAGATGCTAATTAGGATCTTCATAATGAAGTACATGGAATGCACATCCATTTTGCACCAACCGGATGGTGTCGGATCACAGGGTCATAGTTTGAGCTAGAAGTGGGAGATCAATGGTGTTCCCGTAGCCTTAATGGCTCAGTCTAGAGTATTCACCAAGAATACGGCCTCTTGGCTGGTCAAGCGGTGGTTGGTTGAGTGGAAGTGGTTGATGTGATGGTGGATCGTTGTCGGTGGGTGTAACATATTGGATTTCACAAACACATCAAACCATAGTATATATGGGGCGTATGACTTGGGGTTTAGAGAGAGAAAGTTAAGAGGTTTAGGAAGCTTAGTGAGAGAAAGAAAAATCTTATTATGAGCTCCAACCCTCTACCTTAGGAGGTAGAGGGTATTTATATCTTACAAATACGCCTCCTACAGGCGTGGATCGGGCATACAGTAGGTAAAGGCCCATCCGTCCTCCACGGTGTTTCTTAACTAAATACTAACTAACATTAAATAACTTCGACTCTGTTTCTACGATTACATATACTTGAGGTAACCGACACTTTAACAACTGGATTTTCTAAATCCTAACAATCTCCCCCTAAGGGAGGTCACCTCAACTTACAATGAATACAAACAGATATTACATTTGATTGTTCTAGGATCCTTGATTAAGTTCTTTGATCATTAGCTCATAGTCTTTGATTCTTCATGTTTTGCATGTTTGGTTAATCCAAGTGGAGGTCTTTTAACTGATCCACGTGATGATGAGTTTTAAGCCAGCTTTGAGATCATCAGCTACCATGAATCTTTGAATCTTCCTTTGTAGTGTTGACATTATGTGATGTTGTGACATTGGACCGACATGCTCACATTCTAGATCATGATTTCTTCTCATCAGAGTAGCGGAAGCTTTAGTTGATTCATGATACTTGCAGCAACGTAGCAAAAGCATGGAGTGAAAATATCAGAGTCGTTGATGCACTTATCATGATTTCTCTAGAAATAAATGTGTTGTGTGAGCATGCGGCTATGTATTGACCTCTCAATTCTGATCAGCTGCAAGCGTCAGGAGTACCTACATACAACAGTTAGCAATAAAGTGCATGAAAGCGTCTTTGATCACTTTCCTTGAATTGAGGTACACGCCCCACGGTTCCCCGTTGATCAGTACAAGTACTGCCTATGATCAGGTATAATTTCGAAGAATCTCCTTGGCAGGTTTTCGCAGATGCTCTAGCCGTTCTCAAACTGGAACGTCTCAAAGAAGACAACACGCAGATGCTAATTGAGATTCACTGATTGATGAAAAGAGATTTGAAAAACAATCGTGTACTGCTCAATATAAAGTTTTTTTGCAATACAACGAAGGTTTTTAAGGAAAATTAATTATCAATCATAAACACCTTTTATTTTGAAATATTAATACACAGTCGATGTGCTAGAGAATTTTAAGCACAATGATGGTTTTGAAATGGTATCCGTCAATCCATTTCACGGACCAAGGTTGATTCAATAATGAATCGCCCCATTGTTTAAATCCAGTTGTCACAAGTTTGATCTATTGGATAGATCTCACATGTTACCTACCAAGAGCTTGTTTGATGTTGGCTCTAGAAGGAATTCCATCCTCATCGTGAATATTTTACATATCACTCAGATGTTCTGGCAATACCACAAGGATAATGCGTAGGACTCTTAAGATATAATCTCACTTTCAACATTGTGTGAAACAGTAAGTCTTCATTAATTTTGTGTCCTAATGAGATTTATTGATGATCTCGTGGGTCTAGACTCAATAGTGCACATTTGGTTCCAATGCCGAAGACTAAGGAGAGGGTCTCCTTCTTCAATATCAACAATCTCTAAGAGAAAGTCGATAGATAATGTAGGTTCCCCGTGAGAATGAAACAATTCCTTTTAAGAGGAACTTGAGTAGCTTGGGAGGATGTAGTGCAGTGCGTCACCGGGTCCATGGCGTCTTGTCTTCAATACCGGTGTTACCTTAGTAACCACCAGTAGCATATGTATTGAACCCGGTTTCTGCCCTAAGGTTGAATTATTGGAGGGCTATTTCTTTTCACCCTTTTCTTATTCATTTCTTTTTCATTCTCCAACCCCTTCAGTGCTTACCGAGACTTTATGACTGGAACCTTGTTGGGTTTATTCCAGTTCTAGCTCTATCTCAGTCCGAAAGTATTTTGCTTCCCCTCAATATGTGAATCGAGATTCGAAAGTATTTTGCACATTTAGGGACAACCTGCACTTAGAGACAAATCAATCACGTTTCAATCCTTTTTGGTTTGATACTGAGATGCTCCCCCTAACATGTGCATGGAAAATTTGAAATCGTTTGGCACATGTAGGGAGGAGAGCTTGCTAATCACTTACAAAACCATTTGTCGAATTATCAGTTTAAATCCAATTTAAATCAAAAATTCATTTGTCGAATTATCAGTTTAAATCCAATTTAAATCACAATTCTCCCCCGATCACAGATTTCAACTCCATTGAGATTTGTGATCTCTATTGATTTAAATTAATTTTGAAGACTTTTGGAGGAGAATTGTGACTTGCTTTTGAAAGAAACATTTTAACTGATAAGGATCAGATTTTGAGACTTTAAACTCCAATGTTCAAGCATGCTTGAGTATCTTATGAAAACATAACATTAGCCAAGGTCTGAACCAATTGTATAAGACATTGCAATTGTTTGACAAATAACCATTTTGATTTAATTGAAGTCATTCTCCCCCTCAATCAATGACATAAGTTGTTGATTGAGAGATAGAGATTTTGACAAATGACAAGTCCAGATGATTTTCAAAAATTGAATCCGAGTTATTATTCAAAGCTATTTAGTTTTCATTCGATAACAAATATTTTTCAAAAGAATTTATAGAAGGAAAAATATTTGTGAAGGAAACATTTGTCTTTTTGGTAACAAACATTTTTTTTTAGAATCAGAGCATGAGATTTGAAAAGTAAGATAAAGCATGGCTCTTTTCTTTCTTTTAAAACGGGGTACAGTCTGAAATGACTATAGACCTTTGTTTTTCATTATCTCAAAATGACTTTTTTTTTGTTTTTTTTTTTGTTTTTTTGTTTTTTTGTTTTTTAAACTTATATGCAATCGAACTTCATCTAAAGACCCGTGTCATTCTTAGAGTGACAAATCAAAGACCGTAGATGTTATCGAAGAATAGAAAAAAATATAGGAAAAAGATTTTTTAGCTTTTTCAAAGATTTTCTAATTTTTATAGATTTTTGAAATTTTATATTTTTCTATTTTCTTTTTGTGGGTTTTATAATTTTGTATTTTGCTTTTTTGAATAAATATTTACAAGATATTGATGAAGAAAAACTTTTACTCCTCGTCTTCCTCTTGAAGGCGTTTGAGTGTTTCCGGTTCTAGACTCTTTAGACCAAGTCGTGGAAGGATAAACTCAAAACGTTCTCCAGGAAGATCTTTAGTGAAGATGTCTGCTAATGGCGATATTCAGTCTTCACAAAATATAGTTCAACCACACCGTTCTCCACTTGCTCCTTGATGAAATGATGTCGAATGTCGATATGCTTTGCTCTTGAATGTTGAACGTTGTTGCATGAGAGACCAATGGCACTCTTGTTATCACAAGACATAGGGATTTTGTTGAATTCAAAGCCATAGTTAGATAATTAGGATCTCATCCATAGGATTTGAGCACAACAAGATGACATGGCTATGTATTCTGCCTCTGTAGAGGATATAGAACTACTCATTTGTTTCTTTGAAAACCAACTCACAAGCTTATCACCCAAAAACTGAGAACCTCCTGACGTGCTTCGACGTGTATCTTGACACCCTGGATGGTCGGCATCTGCATAGGCGTTAGTGACATACCGGTGTCCTTGTACCAAAGTCCCATGTTGATGGTTCCTTGGAGATACCGAAAGACCCGTTTAACCGCTTCAAGGTTCTTTTGGTAGGCTTAGCCGGTATCTAGCACACATGCATACAGCAAGCAGAATGTTTGGTCTCTTGGCAATGGTACATCAGGGACCCAATCATACTACGATATTTAGTTTGGTCAACCATGATCCACGAGTGGTCCTCATCCAGTTTAGTACGCTCCACCATGGGAGTGTGAACAGGGTCACAAGAATCAAATCCAAATTTCTTTAAGATTTCATTAGCATATTTAGATTGATTGAAAATGCCTCCTGGATTTTGTGAAATTTGTAATCCCAAGAAAAATGACATTTGTCCCATCATTGACATTTGAAATTTGGAGCCCATCTCCTTAGAAAAATGGTCACATTCATTGGGGTCAGTTGAGGCAAAAATAATATTATCAACATAGATTTGAACGTGAATTAAGTGTTTGCCGACTTTCTTGAACAATGTCGGATCAACTGCTCCTTTCTTTGAATCCATTAGATATAAGAAACTTCGATAGCGTGTCGTACCATGCCCTTGGAGCTTGCTTCAAACCGTAAAGGGCCTTCTTCAAGCGATAGACATGAGTAGGATGCTCTGGATTCACAAAACCTTCAGGTTGGCTGACGTATACTACTTCTTTCAGATCTTCGTTAAGAAAAGCCGTCTTTACATCCATCTGATAGACTACCATGTTCTTACTTGCAGCGTTAGCCAGAAGATTCTGATTGCCTTGATACGTGCAACTGGAGCAAATGATTCTTCAAAGTCAATACCCTCCTCTTACGGTATCCTTTTGCAACCAATCGAGCCTTGTTCTTTAGCACATCACCATGCTCATCAAGTTTTACTTTGAAGATCCACTTTAGAGCAATGATCATAGCACAGTCAGGAGCGGTATTACTAATTCCCATACACCTAGTCGATCGAACTCATGAATTTCTTCTTGCATGGCATTGAACCAGCTGTCTTCAGTCATGGCAGTTTTAACGTCTTTTGGTTCGACCTTAGATAGTACGGAGTTAAAGAAGCACCATAAGGCATCAGTTTCAAGTTGTTTACGAGTGGATACTGGACGAGAAGGGTTTCCAATGATTTTTTCCAATGGATGATCATGTGTCCATTTTCTAAGGTGTTCGTGTGGTTGTTGTTGAGGAACTGAAGTAGCAGATTTTGGATCTCCTAATGAAGATGGTTCTGAAGATGGTTCAGGAGCAAATATGTTCTCAAATGGAGTATCTTCGGGAGTAGCAAAGGGGTTATCTCCATCATAGGTGCCAGAAACATTTCCATGATGTACACTCGATGATTGAAGATTTGATGATGAAGATGAGTGATCTGCATTAGGCACTTCTTGACTCAATGACATAGCGAAGGGTTATCGTTAGTATTGGGTTAGGGGCAGCCTTTGTTGATGAATTTGACTGATCATTAGCAATAGGCTCATAGTGTTCATCAAACATTGTATCAAACAATTTCTTTAAATCATCTTCCGAAGGGGGTACATATGGAATTGCTTATGAGGGGTTAGGTACAAGAGAAGAACTAATGGGATTACTTAATGAATGTTGAGATGCGGGTCCAGAACTTGATTGTCCTGGAGCCATTTGCCCGGTCAGCTCATCGAACAAGACGTGAATAGTTTCCATGATATCTCGGGTTCTTTTGTTGTAGATTCGGTAACCCTTCCTGTTTGGTGCATAACCTACAAATACTCCAATGTCTGCCTTAGCTTTTAATTTACCTAAATCTTGACCATCATTCGTTGGATAGCACAAAGCACCAAACACACGAAGAAAGAGATCGGGTATTGATTTATGGACAAGTTCGTATGGAGTTTTTCCATGAGTGGTGTGGATGAGAGAACGATTCTGGGTGTAGCAAGCAGTGGCAATGGCTTCAGCCCAGAGAAACATTGGAACCTTTGAGTAAATTAGCATAGTTCTTGCGGCTTCCACAAAAGTTCGATTTCGTCTTTCAACTACACCATTTTGTTGTGGAGTTCGTGGAACACTGCTTTGATGACTGATTCCAATGCTTTCATAAAACTGACGTATTTCTTTGTTAACAAACTCAGTTCCATTGTCTGTATGGATGATTCTAACAGTCTTGTTAAGTCGAACCTGCAGTTGTTTGATAAGTTTAATGATGACATCTGGAGTTTCATCCTTTGTCCTCAAGAACTTAACCCAAGTGAATCGAGAGTAGTCATCAACAACAACTAACACATACTTCTTTCCATTAATTGTTTGCACTCTCATGGGTCCACACAAGTCTATATGAAGGGTATGAAGAACTTCCATAACTGAGTTTGCGGGTTTGGGTTTGTGGGCATTTCTTGCTTTTCCCAATTGGCTTCTTTGAACAAAATGATCTTTTTATACTTTAATCTTGGTAAGCCTCTTACTAGGTCTCTTCTGGAAAGGTCATTAATGGTGCCGAAGTTCAAGTGATTGAGACGACGATGCCATAACCATGACTTTGTTTTCGAAGCCTTTGATAACAAGCAGAATGGACAAGACTTCATTATATCTTCGATAGAGATGGTGTATAAGTTTGTACCACATGTACCTCTTAAAAGTTCCACAACATCAAGTTCTCTAACGAAAGAAGTATGTTTTCTAAAAGCCACTCCGAAGTCAGAATGTGGTGAGCCGAAAATAAATTATGACCAAGACCTTCAACATAGTATACCCGGGAAATTAACATGCACCAACCAAATCTCCATAACCCATAATTGCCCGAATAATGGTTCTTGAATCTAACAGTCTGATAAATTTACTCACGAAGTTCATGAGCCGTGGCGATCTGATTATATGCTTGGAACGGCTGAGTCCGGTACCACATAACGATTTGAACAACTGCGGTTGAACCTGAGACAATAATGGATAAGCTGACAATTGGGATCATCATGCAAGAATGGGTTCCACTTGGTTAGCAGATTGGAACATCTACATCAAAACAGTCGATACAATCATTAGAGGTAGATGGCGGGCTAGTAGAAAACGTGGAGTCGTTCAAAGTATGTTCACTTCTTAAGGGAATAGTTCTACCGTTGGGCATCCATATCTAATGGGCATTGATCTAGATAATTTAGGGCACAACTCATTAAGATTGAATTTACAGCCAGTAGGAATCCAATGATAACCTACATTACTAAATTTTCTTCCTGTTGGTTTCCAATGTTTCTAGCCCTCTTCCTCTTTGGTCTTGACCTTTTATCTTGTTGACTAGTGTTAACCATTTTAACAGGAAATTTTAAATTATTACTCATCTCATTCAAAACACATTCATGATTAATACCAGAAATCAAGCATTCATTACATGTTTTGCAAATAGTAGCGGAATTGAATTAATTACATGCGCTTATAGCTGTACTAGAATCAACCGATTCCTTTTATTCAATCAAACTTATTTCTAGGTGGTCTTCACTCTCTTCCATTTATCACTCTTAGCCAAGGTCCTATCTTGTTTGTATTGCCGGAGGCTTTGACCGCTTGCTTTTTGTACCACTGATTACTCTGTAGAGAATTAGGAACATTAGTTGGTTTTGCTACTTTGCAACCACGATCTAAGTCTTTGGGATCTGAAGTACTTATCGGCACATCAAAGCTCACATGCTTGACTTTAGGCATAAAATAAGGCATAGAATGGGTTGCATACTTAGCACTAGGCATAGAACAGACCATCACAGCTTTATCTTTCTCACATAAGGATTTAGGGCATGTTGCTCTTAAACATTCTAGCAGCTCCTGAGATCGTTTAGCATATAAGCATGCATACCTAATTTCACTATCAAGTGGCTTATTTATGCTATCCTCTTCTACAATCTCACGGAGACATTCTAGACTATCCTTAAGGTGACAGAGATAGTTATGAAACACAAGTTCGTTATTTCTAAGATAAGGAGGAATATATTTAACAATCACAATATACTTAGAATCTGCAGATGCCTTTGATGCAACATTCTCATTAAAGACAAGTGGCATTTTTCCTTTTACCTGACTCTTCAGATTCTCAATTTCTTTTTGTAACGAGGTTATTTTTTCATTGTTCTTGTCACGAGTGACTTTCATTGAATCGTTATAACTCTTTGAAGTCGTTTGACCTTTTCATTTTCTTCTAGAAACTCTCATTTTCTTGTTGTATCGTTAATGATGTTTTGAAGATGAAAGTTTTAAGAAAATTGAGAATCTAAAGGAGGAGGCATTTGGGGCAGTCACATTATTCTTTTCACCCTTTAATTATGAAATCTGCGTTTTCAACTTTCGTCGTGTTACAGTGAGCTCGAATCATTCGTCACGTTTGTTTATTTCAAAAGCGCATCAAACTCGGAACATCCGAGGATATCTTGATGTTTGAGGTTTAAACATTTTCTTTGAGATGTTGATATTTTAGTTGCAAATCAAAATGTTCAACTTCCAGCTTAGAAAAAGTGTTTTGCCAAATTATCGTGATTATCCTGGTCAATTTTCTCATTTAGTTTTGAGTTTTTGTTTTCAAGCTCAATGAGACGATCATGGGAAACTTTCAAAGCAACAGATAATTCATGAAATTGAGAAGCAGTAATAGAATACTTTTAACGTTATAAAACACATCTTGAGCCACACAAATCGATATCAAGTTCTCATTTAAGATATGCAGATTCTTCCTTTCAATTTCATTATATTTGAGTTCCGTTCATAATTATTGACCTCAACTATCATTGCATCAAATTCCTTTTCCATTTCTTTAATCTCTGAGTCTATCCCCTTTTGAAGACTCTCAAATTGAATTTTTAATTGTTTAAAGAAAGGCATGACCTCAGTTAAATAGCATTCCTTAGTTTTGCTCAAAACCCCTTTCCCCTTCATTATCACATTAGGTGTGATTCTCTTCTTACATGTCTTCTCAAAATCAACGAATAGTTGATAAACAACATACTGGCTGATTAAGGTCTTGCTCTTAGTGGGAAGAATTCTAGGAACTAAATGCATTGGTGTATTCGGAGGATACCGAGTAGGTAGGCACTTTCCTTAGGGGAGTGCTTGTTTCCAACAAGTACATTTGCTTTTCCTTATCCATGTCTTTCTTCCAAAAACTTGCTGGGCTAATTGAGTTTGAGGCTTAAACTTGTTCAGGGAAATCTAATTTTCTTTAATGTAATCATGGGGTTTGACCGTTATGTTTTTTTTTTTACACGAGGAGGATCTTTTAGCTTCTTATCCATTTTCTCCTAGAACTTCTAATTTTCTACATCTCTCATCCGTGCTTAATACATGATGGTGTTTGCCTAGGCTTGAGGATTTCATTACCATCATATACAATCGTATGGTGAGTTTTAGCCTTTTCACGATTTTCGGGATTTGAGCTCCTCTACTAGGGAATACTATGCTTATCGCTTAAGACTCATGCTAGTGATCATGTGAGCAATCTGAATGGTGTTCCCTTGTATGTACAGTTTGTTTTCAAGTTTATTTTTCAACGTTTTTAGATTGGAAAAGTCATTCAAAAGTTTTGATTCCTTAGCATTAAATTCTTGTTTAAGCACTTTAACAATTTCTTGAAGTTCTTGCTTTTGCTTAGGTTTTATAAGCTTTTCTTGTAAGAGTTTAACTCTTGTTTTAACACTTCTTCTCTAAAATTACTTTTCTAATAACTGTCGTATTTGGTTATCCATCTCCCGCTCACGGGTGGTCAATTGAACTTAGCCGTTGTTCATATATAGCAACTTGTTCTTTATATGTGTTTAGTTCAGAAACAATAGAATCATCAGGGCATGTGCGGTGAATTCATCAAAAATATAGTCATCATTGGCTGCAGAAGATGCATTACTTGGTACAATTTCACTTTCATTTTGTTTCACATATTTCTCATATGGGACAACATTGATATTACCCATATTTTCAATATCTGATTCAATAATTTAGTTGATTGTACTTTGCCATGCATCTTTTGCACATCAACATCATCGTATAGTTTAATACTCTCGAGATGATAGATTCCTAGAAGGAGTGGCCTGTTTAGGTGAAGAAGCCCTTGGAGTTACCATTGGTGAGATATTAGCCATGAAGATGGTCTAGCGTTGGTTCATGGTCAACATCTGAATCAAATGCATCCATGATCACTAGACTTGAAATGCATGGGATTGTTCTAACCCATACCACCGCAGCATTCATCCCATCAGCATCATAAGTTACTGCATTTCCCTCGAGCAAAAATAGCAATTCTTCCTCATTAAGCATTGCTTCCACGTCTTGAGCTTGAACCCAGCATCTTATCCACTGAAATACTGCATTTTGTGGATGTTTTGGAAGAGTGCAATTCCTTGCGATGTGTCCTTCTCTACCACAGTTGTAACATTTAATGGGCTTTACTTGACCTTGAGCCATGTTCCTTCCACGATTCTGATTACCTATATATCCACCACCACCGCCAACATTCCCATATCCAGCACCAGCATTCCCATATCCAGCTCCAACATTCCCATATCCAACTCGAACATTCCCTTGCTCATTATGTGAAAGTGTTGTTCCCCGTTCACTATTGTTTAAAAGCAGTTTAAGAATATAAACAAGTTAACAGTGAATAAGGACTGAAATTAACATAAGTAAAATACACAAAGTAATTTTCAACATCATATTCTTTATTAGAAATCAATCAAAAAGAATACGTTACCCAAGTAATTGCGGAATTGTACTTGGGATTGAAATGACAAAGGTTGGTGACTCCTCTTTAAGCTCAGGCTAAGTCTGAGCACAACTCTTAGAACCCACTGAGCTATCTCATGGATAAAGTTGTATTTGGAGGAGTGAAAAGATGGCTTGCGTGTATGTGTGTTTTACAATTCACAAGCTTAACCTTTTCACTCCATCTATTATGCTATTTATACATGTATGAGTTTTAACTCTTTCCTAAGTGACAAAGTGACATCTTACGAAGACTAAATCTGACGTGCATTTTATCTCTTTTACAAAGGCTATTCTAGGTAGAGACAAGACTACTTTCCTAAAGTCAGTGATGACAGCAGGCACGATCTTTTGCTATTGAGGGAAAGTTGACTTTGGTTGATAAGGACTTCGTCTTATCTGATTCAAACTTATCCAGCCTTGTCGCTCATTCTTGAGTCTTTACATCCTTCAGTCTTCTACTTGGTTTGTCTTGATGTAAGTAGTTGGAGAGTCTTAGGGATTCATGAGTTATTGTCATCACTCACTTTGAATCCACCATCTTCTTCTTGACTCGATCTTCACCCTTTAAGTTCCACCTTGCTGAGTGGAGAGACTATCTTGTTGCCTGCGTCTGAGTATCTCGAAGATGGCTCACTGAGAGACTATGCACTCAGTGACTTGTTAGTGTTTAACGGACTAGACACTTGGGGTATTTTCTATTCAAATCCTAGATTAAGGGGTTTGGGTATTTCTTGAACCCAAAGTCTCCCTATTTTGATATACAAATAGCCTAAGTATTTGATCAGTATAAGTGAGCAAATGGCTTCTTCTTACACTGAATGTACTAATGAATACAATAAGGAACTCTGAATATTTTAACAAAACATACATCGTTTATTGATCAAATTACAAGGTTCCTATCACTAGTATAAAAGATAAATCAAAATGATGTTAGTCCGATGGATTCCTTGCTTCAAGCTTGACTTTCTTGGTGATGATTGTTTCCTGTCGGGATGGTCTCTTATCTTGGCATTCGAGTCTTGGCCAGTGATGTTTCTTTGGGGTTTGGATCTGAGGAGCCTTTGGTATGTAGCTCAGCATTGCAGCTACACCAGCCTGATCAATATCACTCAATCTTTGAAATGTTGGGTTTCCATAGACATCAATGTTGAATAGCCCTCTTTCAGGCTTTTCAATCACTAATAGTTCACGAACTTAACTCCTTCTGGCAGTTCCCTGTTTCATTCGAATCCAGGCACTTTTATCTTAGGCTGGAACTTAACCCTTTTCCTTTTTCCAGTGGATGATTGTGGTTGAGATCCTTGAGGTGCAATTAAGGCAGGCTGAATTCCTAGTTGTCTTTGGTGTATCCCTCGAGTCTTTCATATCTTTTACCGAGCATCTTCATCAGCTCCTTAACCACCGTATTTTGCTTCTTTTCTATTATTGGACCAAGTTCATCGAGTTCAGTGATCCCAAAGTCAGATGAATTTTGGGGATCATGAACCTCGAAATGTCTATCATCCCCACAGGACATTCATTGCCATGGTTTGGATCTGGGATGATTTTGACATCGATGATCTTCTCGAGGCAGTCTTACGCTTGACATTGTCCAATTGTAATGGTTAATTCTTGCTTTCTGATGGCGTGAGATCTTTTGTTCTTTTCTTCCAACTATTTTTTCATTTCTACCATCTTAGGCGCCTTAGCATCCTTAAACTTTTCTGCGACCCTTTTGAAGCTTCTTTGGATCAATTCCCACATTCTAAACACTTCTTCAGCAATCACTTTAACCGGTGCTTCCTTACTCTTCTTATCTTCCTCAGCTTGTTTCAATCTCCTTTCTTCTTTAGAAAGATATTTAGTTAGTTTGTTGGGGGTGAGAAGGTATTCGATGTCACCTCCGATTTTATAGGGAATCTTCTGGCTCGGTAGTAGTCATTATGCCTTTTCCTTTGTCTGGCGAGGAAGATGATGCAACCAAAGGTGGTGTTGTTGTCATGATAGGTGGTGTGACTGTCAGTGTTGTTGTTGTTGATGTTGGTGGTGGTACTGATGAGATGTGTATTGTTGAGACTGGTGGACTTGATAATATTGGAGCTGCAGACACTGGGTGGTGTTGCTCCCCCTCAGTGTGAAGAGGAGTTTCTTCAGCAATATTCTCCCCCTCAACTGTTTCAGTGTCGGTGAGGGGCAAGTTGGTGTTGGTCTTGTGACGGGCTGAAGCTGCTTGACCCTTGAAGGCTCGATAAATTTCGTAATCATGGCCTTGATGTATGCGAAATATCGCCGAGACCATGACCTTAGCTTCCAAATTAGCACGAGATACTTCCAAAGCAATCATGCGCGGCCCAAGATTCCATGCCAAGGAAGTAGATGCTTGAGCCAACGTAGCCATCTGAGTGTTCACAGAGCTCAGTGTATCTTGAAGAGACTGGACTGAGGAATGAAGACCCTAAACATTTCGCGGTTTGAGCATTTCGATTAGTTCATGAAATTTGGAGGATTGTTTCAAGTACGCCTCGGTAGCCTCCACACTTTAGAGTTGAGTGTTGGGTCTTCTTTTACAACATCCCTGATTTCATCAATAGTTACTCCACATGTCTGAAGATGCTTGAGAAATTTGCCAGGTTTTCATCCAGTCTATGAAGGTGTTGGTACATAAGATCTCTGTGATCGTGAACATTTTCATCAAAATCCTGTACCTCAGCCTTTAGATCTGCGTAGCGGCACGAGCTTCATGTGTGTTGTTCCCCAGATGTTCAGTGATCCCGGAGTATAACCTTCTTGAAGCTTTGGTGATCCACTGAACTAGTTGCCTTTCAGTAAGTGGGAGAACATTGTCAAATCTTTCAAATTCGTCAGTGGAGGAAGAGGAGTCATCATTTTAAGTGGAATGGTGATTCATATGCTCCTTTGGATCAGTGAGGCTCTTGTTCGATTGAACCTCGGCGTCCACTTCTTCCCTGTGATAAAATTTCATCATCACTGTTAGCAAGTTCATCTTGAAAAAAGTATCCCGTAACATCGCGAATTTAACAAGGGGTTGGTAATGGGTTCCATATCAGCGGGTGGTATATTTCCCTCTGAGTCTTTGTCCCCGTTGACCCCTCGGACAATGGTGGGCGTTTCCTAGTGCCTTCTCTGGAGTCAGGATTGGTTTTGGGATCCATATCGACGGGTTGTTCCTGTCCCTCTGAGTCTTTGTCCCCCTGAGACCCCTGAGACACTGGCGGGTGTTTTCCAGTGCCTTTAGTGGAGTCAGTGGCAGTGATATCCCTATTAGTGGGTTGTTTGTGTCCCCCTGAGTCTTTGGGATCATTCAGTGTGCCCTCAGACAAAGGCTTTGATTTGCTAATGTCATCACGGGGCTTTGTGGAAGGCGCTCCCCTACCATCGGGTTGTATGTTTCCCTCTGGATCTTGGGGAGTAGTGGTTGTGACCAAGGGCACTGCGTGATGTATCCAAGGTGTCCTTCGTTGTCACGGGAGTGGATGTTGCACGGTCACCAATGGGTGTTTGTTCAGTCTGGCTTTTGTGCCTCTTAGGCTGTGTTCCGGAAAGCCTCGGGGCCCTTGAGACTTGGGTTTAGTCTTAGTCAGTCGAGACTTCCCCTTTCTCTTTTAGGAGCAGGGTTTGGAGACGATCCCTCACAGTTGTTCGAGCAACCATATGGGCCATCAATTCAATGTTATGGACTAGGGATGGGTCTTTTTGAAAATTTGATTTGCTCGGGGGCTAGGTAAAGCACAAATTTTTTTCACGAGGGTAATTGCAACCCAGTGACACTTGTAAAGCACAAGAGACAAATCTAGGATATGAGACATATTTTGCCCTAGATTTGCTCTGTAGCTTAGTTCTGAGATCACTTGTAAATGATCTCCCCAATGTTGACATTTACCCCATTCATCAAACGATAAGCCATCATCAACGAGATAGAATTAACTTGTTCAGTTGATGAGTGGTTCCCGCCGAAGACCTGAATCACAAAAGTGAACAAGATCCTCCAAGCCACAGGGAATGAATTTTTGGTGGTGGGGTTCTGTCCAAAAAGTTTGGCTCTAAATCAATTTGTTTTAACCTATCCTTCACTGTTGTGGGTTCAGGATGGGCGACATAAACACCCTTATTATAGTCTAACCCTAAAGAGGTGGAAGCGTTTGTAATCGGGGTGACTGATTGTTTCCCATCAAAAAGACTGAACTTAATGAGATACTCCATTAGTTGTCATAGGTGAGTCTCATTAGTAGCAGGTGTCGGTTCATAGGCCACGGTTGTTGCCCAAAACTCCATGAGGAGGTTTTGGTAAACAATAGAGGGACACTGAACAAAGGCATTTTTGAGTGGACAGTTAAACAAAAATTTCATAATGTCTTTATAGGTACGGGACATTTTGTGGGTAATCAAAATTGCCTATGACATTATTGGTTTTAAATTCAACATTAGTAAGATCCCCTGCCTGTTGTGCATCTTGAAGAGATTGAGTGCTTGCCATTTCCATTTTGAAATAGTTTTTAGGGTTTTGAGAAAAACTTGACAAGAACAATCAAGGGTTTGAATCTCTTAAGTTGTGATGAAAAACTTTTGTAAAGGTTTACAAAGAAGGTTTTTGAAGGTTTTGAAGAACACAAATATTTCTGGGTTTTTAAAAGAGATTTTGACAGAGTTTTGTTAGCAGAAATCTTTTGTGTGTGTTTATGAGGTTTTGAAGAGGGTATTTATAGAGTGGTGAGAGGGGTGGTGATTCGTTGAGGTTTAGGGGTGTGTGTGTATGGATAAAACCACAATATCGATATCAAAAATAACCACAAGTAATGATTTAAAATCCCTTTAGGAAAAAGGATAATGAATCAAAACCCGTGAGTGATAGTGATACGGATTAGGAAATCCGAGTCGTTTCCCAACGAGGTGTGAATGGGCAACGTCGTTATTGGTTCGTTATTAAAATTCTCGATGTTTTGGATTTTTGATTATATTAAAACTACGGGGAATGGGAAAACAATTTAAGGGAAATTACACTACGGGAAATCCTAAATACGCAAATTATACTAAAACGTATTAAAGAAACATAAATAAAATGCAACTACGTCTATTCTAAGTCCTAAAAATAATCTAAAATTTCTTTCTAACTAAAAATGATATTAGAAAATTAACTAAAATTAAAACTAATTTTTATGATTTTTCTGGAATTTATTTGAATTAAAAACTAATTTAAACTAATTTAAATTCTAAAAATTACAAATTAAACTAAGAAAAGATTGGAAAAATATTTTTTTGGCTTTTTATATTTTTCTTAATCTCGGAAAATTGAAAAATTATTTTTTGGAACCTTTTCTGATTTAATCGAATTAAATGTTATTTAATAAGTGTTAAAAAACTAGTTTAAATCAAGAAAAATAGCAAAAAAAGTTGGAAAAATATCAAAAATTCAGGAAAATTCTAAAATATTAATCTAAATCTATGAAAAATATCAAAACCTATGCTAGTGTGCAAGAATTTGAAGCTGCAGTGAAACTGATTTGAGAATAAGCACTAGATTTAAGCTAAGAAGCACTATAAGCTACCATATTCTTATAACAGCTAAATTGTACTAAAATAAGCTAATTCCAACTTATACCAACTAGTCCTAACAAACTACAAGTACCAGCTTATAATTCAAAACTTCCAAATTCTATTTGGCCAAACAGCCTTGACCCTCTATCTTTGAGCTTAAACAACAGCTTATCCAATAAGTAGAACTGAAAATCAGATTTGTGGACCTCAAGACCACCAACCTAAGAACCACTAAACCAAATTTCAGACCCTTACAAGCTATAATGAGACCTGTGCAAGGCCTGCATGTTGGCTGTGTAGACACTCAGTATCTTTGAGTGTGAGACAGGGCAAAAACAGCTTATGTAGCAGCTTATTTAGTGCTTATAATGCTTTCCAAAAATTCCACAAAATTCAGATTAAGAAACTAGACGTTTGTAAAACCCAAAATATCACTTAATTTGATCCAATAAGGAATCTATGAAAAATCCAGAAAGTTTTGTAAAAATCTGTTTATGCAACTTTTGACTTTTGACAGATTGTAATGAAAAGTTGACTAAACTGAGTTTTGAATCCAAATGATGAACTGACTATGATGTTTAGTGATAATATGGACCTAATGCAAGCTAGATCTAAACTACCTAAACCTATATTCAAGATATTAAACCATTGATTCAAACAGATATAGAAACTAGAACTGATTACAACCAATTTTGACTAAGTGAGTTCTAAGATGCAATGTTAAGACCTAATATGAATGCAATAAACCTAACTGAGATCAAATCAACCTAGATTAACCACAAAATAAGCCTTAAATCAGATTGTCCTTAATATCCAAACACTACTTTATATGATTGTTATGCAAATATTCCAACCCAATCACAATTCCAAGCTTACTCTAACTTCAAAACAGATTCAATTACTTAAACACACCTAAATGAAGCTAAATGACAGCAATAATCAACAAAACTAACAGATCTAATTAATGCAATTACTGCTACTCTATTAAGCCAATAATGAGATTAAGTTGAAACTTACAAGACGTCCAGCTATTATGCAGCTTAAAACAATACCCAATCTATACTAAACTAGTCTAATTCAACCCAATTCCAGCTCTGGATCAACCCCATTCCAAACCAGATCAGCTTCAGATGAGATTCAATCAGTTTGACTATTGTTGATTTGTGTGAGATAAAAGGTAATTCTGAGTAGGAACTTAAACACACTCTTGATAAGCTATCAAAGAGCTTATAAGAGTCTGAGATAACACTTTTAACTTCTCAAATCAAATTAACAATAGATTCACAATATTTTTTTATTTTTTTAAGATTTTTATTTATTTTTATGATTTTTGTTAAAATGAGATGTTTAAGCTAAAAATAAGCTTGAAATAGCTGAACTAGTGATTAGAAAAGCTTAACAAGGTAATTAAAGAGATGAAAACAGAAATTAAAATGTATATCAGAAAATTAACTAAAATGTATTTTTATTACTTAAAGAGAATACAAATGAGAATTGGAAAATACTGAGTACTTAATGAAAATACATTTAAACTAAACTAATCTACTCGAAAATTACATATCTTATTTGTGAATACAAAGGGGTATTTATAGCCACGAGCTCAAGCTAGAGAAGGATCTAGAAATCTTCATTTGTGCTTCTTTGAGTGCCTTGGCAGCCCTTGGATCATTCTCCACCTCATCCAATCAATCTAAGCCATTGGATTGTTACTTCTACGTAGCCTTGGCCAATCAGAGGTGAGTATTTAGATGGAATGACACACGGATTGCCAAGCTGGCATCCGTGTGTCAGTGTCTGTCAGGGATTGTACTATATTACCCTTAATGATAGTGGATTGAGCTTAATTGGATTCGGGGTATATTAGGGTTCTTGCTTTCCTGGGTTTGGGTAGAAAGGGGGAAAAATGGGCGCGTGGGGGTTTTTTTAATATATTTTGATTATAATTGACCGGGTAAGTTGGGTTGACTTGGGTTAAATACCGGGTATGGATGGGGATCCGGGTTAGAGCTGCTGGACCGGGTGTTAAGTGTTTGGCTTGGGCTGGGTGTATTATTTGGGCCGTGGGTTGTTATAATGCATTGGATTGGACTAGTGTTAAATCCATGAGCAACCATAAGGACTAAAGATGTAACCTTTGAAATTCCAGGGACCACACTGTAAATTCTGAAAATGTCTTTGAAGGATCATTCTTGTCATTCTTTAATAAACCAAGGGCTGAATTTGTAACTTTGAAAATTCCAAGGACTAAACATGACAATTCTGAATCTTCAGGGACTAAGACTGCAAACTTGCAAATTCCTTTCCCAGCCTCGGCTTTTAGCATTCTTCTTTCTCTCGTGCTCGATTTTCTTCAGTTTTGGCTTTCTTTTGTCTGTTTTGTCATATCCGTACACCACATGCAAAACTCAAGAAACACGCAAATGTTAACAATAAACGGCTCTTTCTTGGTTATTTTGGGTCAGTTTTGATAAAGAAGTTATATGTGTTTAAGCACATATCAAAATACCCCAGACGAGACCATTGTCGTGTCCCCACGCAATGCAATCAACTCACGCTTCTAAAACCAAGGATTTCAATCTCTTTCTACTAAACCTATGAAGAAGTAGCAAAGATTCCTTAAAAGAGATTAAGAAAGCCTTAATTCTAAAAACTCCCCGTTTACCTTTTATTACACTTGTATAGATATTACGATTAAGCACATTCTGATTATGAGTGACGGTTTGTTGAACTTTCATGTCGATCAATAACTCCAACATTTTTCAAAAGACACGTTAGGATCACGGAGCAGGAAACACAACATGAAGTGACCATACGGAGAGAATACATCGTCCCTGATTTTTTACAAGTCCCCAAACTAAGCGTAAAATCGAAATCATTGTTAAATATGATTCTAGATGCTAACACTACCCATGGAAGTTACTTGTGTAATTACCTTTTGCTCCCATTTTCCTATTTGCCTCTAGATTTTTTTATTTTTGTTGAGAAATGAATTTCTTCATATGTCTCATTTCGATAACTTTTATTCCGATAAAGATACAAAGCTAAGTCGCTAATTAGTTATCCACCTTCCCTCGAAAACCATTGCACACAAGAATGAGGTCCACATCAAGGTCCTAATTTCACACGATTTAGGGAGAATATCCTTTTTATGGCGACCGAGACAACTCATCTACGAGTCCAGAGACAGAGACTTTATTTAGACATCTCCGGATCCGAGTTTGGCTTAACACTATTTTAGCACAGTTGCATTTTTGCAATTTAGGCCCTTGGTCTTTTAAACTACTAACTCAACGGGATTACCGCTTTATCAGAAGTCTTATTATGACTTTGGATTTTCCTCTGCCTTTATAGAAGTCTATGACAACTTTTATAGCTTTGGATTTTTTAATTTTAAAACATTTGGGCTTTATTTCATGTTAATATTTGTGCCAAACTCCAAACCCTACGGCTTTTATAACAATAGAAACAATAGCAGCAAACTATCAGGAATCAGTTGTCTATTACACCGTAACACTGACAGTACCTCGATGTGTACCCAACTATCATGGGCAAGGATTCTCTAAAGAAGACAAAGAACTAACTATCGCCAAAAACTCAACATCTCTAATTATTATTTGACAGATATGGGGTGAAACAATTTTGTGGGAACAAAAAGCCATAAGTACCTTCGATGGGCTCTAAATAGAACTAACTACTCCACGCTTAGCATCTAAAATCATAAGTAACTCTATCATTTCTCGATCTCCGCAAATTTAAAATCTCAAATAATGAGATCCGCGGATGCTTAGCCAATAATTAGATTATCTATGGTTAAGGGAACAAGCTAGGGCTCAACACGCCCGATCAAGTCAGAATTCTATTCCTACTCTCACCAGCGGAAAGTCAACATGGTGTCAAAACATATATTAACTTAGCAAATGCTTCGTCTAAATGAAGTTAAGTAATGCATATTTAAAATCACTCAGGGAAACTTGCAAATTCTTGGCCTTGTGAGCTCGAATTCGCATTTTATAGCTTCTTGTCTAAGAGACTAGCAAACTTTTCAATCAAAAAGACTTAACAAAAGCTTCCAAATTTTTAAATTTTTCTCATTTATAGCACAATTTTTTCATTTTCTAAGGAAAAACGGGGTTGCGAGAGTTCACGACAAAAAACAAGCAAGTGCGGTCAAATCAAATCGAAGATTACCCTACCCCAGACTAGAACGAAACATTGTCCTCAATGTTTAAAAGCAAGGGTATCAACGAAAATCTAAAAGCCGTTTATTAAGTATGCTCAAAGATAAACGTTAGTCGATAAGATTAGGATATCGGATTTTTGTCAACATCGAACATGAAACTCGATTGGAGAAAAAACAAACTTCGAGCACGAGAGTCTTCATATCGGGAAAATCCTACACAACATCACAAACAACCAAACACGAGAAATCGAAGAGGCTAACCCCTTCACGTCACTTATTAGAAAATAGAAAGAAGATAGAAGGATAAGCATGGGGTGCCTCCCACGGCGCTCTTGTTTTTGGTCACGAGTCGCTAGCTTGACTCGATCCCGAATCCAGTTGTCCTTAGGGAAAGTTTGGAGATCTGGGACAACCAAAGTTGGGATGTCCCCTCCAAAATAATGTTTCACACGATGACCATTCACCTTGAAATTTAGGCCATCGGGCTGAGAAAGCTCCACCGTTCCATACAGGGAAAACGAGCAATGGTGAATGGTCCGGGACCAGCGGGTTTTGAGTTTGCGAGAATATCTTCAGCGAGAGTTAAAGAGGAGAACTTGATCACCAACGTTGAAAACGCGGTTTTTGATTTTAGAATCATGAATCTTCTTAGTCTTCTCTTTGAAAATCAAAGAATTCTCATAAGCCTGATCCCTAAGCTCATTTAATTCATTCAATTGAACTTTCCGGTGATCACCCGCGGTCTTAAGATCAAGGTTAGCATGTTTCAAGGCCCAGAATGCCTTATGTTCGAGCTCTATGGGCAAGTGACAAGCTTTTCCATACACCAACTTAAATGGGGTGCACCCGATGGGTGTCTTGTATGCGGTCTGGAAAGCCCATAATGCTTCATCTAACTTATCGGCCCATGAAGCTCGATTTTCTCCTACGGTCCTTTCTAAAATCCTTTTCAAACCACGATTGGAGACCTCAACTTGTTCGCTCGTTTGCGGATGATACGCGGTAGAAAGACGATGGGTAACTCCATATTTAGCCATAACTTTAGCAAATTGTTCATTACAGAAATGGGTACCGCGATCACTAATAATAGCACGAGGTGCTCCGAATCGGGAAAACAAGTTCTTTAGAAACTTAACAACCACTCGGCGTCATTGGTGGGGGCGCTTTCGCTTCAACCCATTTAGACAAGTAGTCGGACGGCCCGAGGATATACTTATTACCCTTAGAAGATGGAAATGGCCCCATAAAATCGATGCCCACACATCAAAAATCTAAGCAAATTTGAATAGCATTTTGTGGCATTTCATCTTTTTGTGAAATTTTCCCTTGACGTTGGCAAGAATCACAAGACTTAACTAAATCATGAGCATCTCGATATATGGTAGGCCAATAAAATCCGGAATCAAAAACCTTCTTAGCGGTGTAGCTTGCACCATGATGGCCACCAGTGGGTCCGTTATGGCAAGCATTGAGAATATCAAGGGCCTCTTGGCCATGAACACACCGTTGGATTACTTGATCCGCAAAAATCTTAAACATGTAGGGATCGTACCAGAAATAATGCTTAACATCTTTGAAAAACTTTTTCTTCTGTTGGGACGACATCCCTTTCACGAGGAAATTGCCCGCATGGTAATTTGCAAAGTCGGCAAACCATGGGGTGTTTGGGTCTTTCTTAGCAATCATCCCAAGTGTCTCAAGAGGAAATGTTTCTGTGATCTCCTTTTTCTCGAGCACACTTTGATGGGGATTCTCAAGTCTAGAAAGGTGATGGCAGGCAAGGTTCTCCGCTCCTTTTTTGTCAAGAATAGTAAAATCAAACTCTTGAAGGAGGAGAACCCACCGAAGTAATCGTGGCTTAGCATCTTGCTTTGCCAAAAGATACTTTAGGGCAGAATGGTCGGTATACACTATGGTCTTTGATAAGACAAGGTAGGGTCTAAATATCTCGAAAGCATAAACAATGGCCAATAATTCCTTTTCAGTAGTCGTATAATTGTGTTGGGCCTCAGACAATGTCTTACTCGCATAGTGTATGGGTTGAAAATGTTTGGATTTACGTTGCCCCAAGAAGCGCCCCAATTGCGTAATCACTTGCATCACACATAAGCTCAAAGGGCAAATCCCAGTCGGGGCAACTAAGATCGGAGCTTCAGTTAATTTCTTTTTGAGAAAATTAAATGCTTCAATGCATTCATTGGTGAAGATAAACGGAGCATCCTTCGAGGAGATGGGTCAAATGGCGGGCTATCTTAGAGAAATCTTGGATGAAACGGCGATAGAAACCGGCATGACCTAAAAAACTCCGAATACCTTTGATGGTTGTGGGATGAGGGAGTTTAGCTATAACGTCGACTTTAGCTCGGTCGACCTCAATCCCAGATTTTGAAATCTTATGGCCGAGGACAATGCCCTCTCGAACCATGAAGTGGCACTTCTCCCAATTCAAGACCAAATTGGTGTCTTCACACCGTTTGAGCATGTGGTCTACATGAGAGAGGCAAGACGTGAAAGAATCTCCATAAACCGAGAAATCGTCCATAAAAACTTTCATAGACTTCTCGATCATGTCATGAAAAATAGCCATCATGCATCTTTGGAACGTACCGGGAGCATTACATAAGCCAAATGGCATTCGTCGGTAAGCAAACGTTCCATAAGGGCACGTGAAAGTCGTTTTCTCTTGATCATGCGGATCAATCGGAATTTGAAAGTAACCAGAAAAACCATCGAAAAAGCAACAGAACTCATTTCCCGCTAAAAGTTCGAGCATCTGATCCATAAAAGGTAACGGGAAATGATCCTTTCGTGTAGCATCATTCAACTTTCGGTAGTCAATACAGACCCTCCATCCGTTGGCGTGTGGAAATCAATTCATTATCTTCGTTCATAACAACGGTCATTCCACCTTTCTTCGGAACACAATGGATAGGGCTAACCCATGAGCTATCGGAGATTGGATAAATGATTCAGGCGTCAAGGAGTTTAAGAACTTCCTTTTTGATAACCTCATGAATTTTCGGATTAACCCTACGTTGTTGTTGAATAACGGGTTTGCAATCGTCTTCCATTAAGATCTTATGAGTACAAAAACGAGGGTTTATGCCTTTGATATCAGAAATTTGCCAAGCGATGGCACTTTTATGTTTTCGAAGAATATCCAAAGTGCGGTTTTCTCCTCATCTTTTAGGTTTTTAGCAATGATGACGGGAAACTTGTTCGGTTCTTCAAGAAAAGCGTATTCAAGATGAGGAGGTAAATCCTTGAGCTCGGGCTCCGGAGGTTTTCATTAGACGTTTGTACTTCTTTGATTTCTTCAATCGTAATCTTTTTCGGAGGGAGTGATGGTGATGGATCTTCATTCAACAATTGCTCAAGATAAAGGATATCTCCCTCCGAATCATAAACACCATCATCAATTCTCGGTGGAATCGATTCGTCATTAGCAAGAAACTCATCGATCTCTTCCAAAAGGAAATCACCTCCCTCAAACGGAGTAAGAGAGGGGAAGAATGGCAATGATTGGTTCAGAAAGTTGTTCAGAAGGTGAATCAGTAGAATTGTGAGCAAAACCGAGAACTTCTTGAGCGTACTCCTCACAAGAAACATCAATAACGTCGATTCGATTTATGGAAGCATCGTCGAAATTTGAGGAGTACCTCGTCGTTTGATTAATGTTGAATGTGACGGCTTCTTGATTAACTCTTAACGTAATCTCTCCTTCGAACACATCAATTAAAGCACGACCGGTCCGTAAGAAACATCTTCCAAGAATAATGGGTACTTTCGGGTCGGCATTGAAATCTACCACAACAAAATCCGGGGAAAATAGAACTCCCCACTTTGACAAAGACATCTCGGCTATACCCTTTGGACGGTCGTAGAGCGATCGGCTAGCTCGAGGGTCATGCACGTTGGGGTAAGTGGGGGTAACGAAAGCTTCTCGTAGATTGAATTTGGCATTAAATTGATACTCGCGCCAAGATCGGCCAAGGCGGAGCATTGAACAATTCCTTGAAAATCACATGGAATGAGGAACTTGCCGGGGTCTCCTAACTTTTCGGAAAGTTTCTTGAGGATAACCGCCGAACAATTCTCATTCAGAGATGTCGTAGCAAGCTCATATAGTTTCTCCTTGTTTGTAAGCAATCCCTTAATTGTAGAAGCAAGTTTCGGCATCAAGAGAAGGGCATCCGCAAAACTGATCTCCACATTCAAGTCTTTGAAGATTTGGAAAAATGTTTCCATTTGATGATTAAACTTTTCTTGAAGCGTTTGATCTTTAAGGCGAGACGGATATGGGATAGACGGTTTCGGATTAGCTTTCTTCACATTCACGGGAGTATCTTCGGGCTCAGAATCTTGGACAACTGTGGGTTGGACATTCTCAGTACTCCCCTTATTAGTAGGAAGCACCGGGTCCTTTGTCACCCCGGTCTCACGGTCTACCACATGAGAGGAAGAAGAAGTGTTAGTGGTAGGAATCGTGGGTCCATCGTAAGCTACACCACTTCGGGTAGTGATTGCTTTCATGTCACCTCTCGGGTTTGGAATCGTATTGCTCGGAAGAGAACCGGAACCCGAGGGTTGAGAATAAGACGTAGACGGCTGATTGGCTTGAAAGAAACTAGCCATCATATTCCTTATTTCAATCATCTGTTTGTTGCTTGTAGCTTCCATCTCCTTTTTGAAGTCCGTCCTCATGCCGTTAATTTGATTTTGCAAACTTTTAATGGTGTAATCGGAGTTCTTCATGTAAGCTAGAAAATCGTTGTTTGGGGCGACTTGAGGAGGTGCTTGATAAGGTTGTTGAGGAGGAGGTGGTTGTTGGTAAACTTGAGGTGGAGGAGCTTGGTAGTGTTGATACCATGATTAACATAAGCTCCTCGGTTCTGATTAACATGATGGTTACCATTGAAACGGTTTTGATTTTGTTGTTGAGGTTGGTTGAAACCGGAGGTCGAGATAATTGTTTGAACGGTAGCTAAGAAGATTTCGATCTCCTTGCGGTTGATTGTAGTTTCCGGTAGCAGCATAAACATTCTCATGTGTAGCCACCGATGGTGGGCACTCGAATAAGAATGTGGACCCCCACAAGTCTCACAAATCAGGTGTACCGCTTTTACTTGTTGATTCTGATTCTGATTATTCATCTGAGTAATCCGTAAGATATCGTCGATCTTTTTGTTCATGGCTGCTATTTCGAGAGAAGAAGACGTATTTGATCGAGATGATGCACCCCTTTCGGCGGTAGAATCCCAATAGTTGTAATGAGCGGTCATGTTCTCAATAAGATCGTAACATTCCTCGGGACGTCTTTTCATGAAAGTTCCACCGGCGACATTGATTGTTTCACAGTGTCTCAACGTCAAACCATTATAAAACGTATCAATTTGAGTGACAAGCAACATGTTATGATTTGGACATCGATCAATCGAAAGCTTGTATCGCTCCCAAGCTTCAAACAAAGATTCATCGGGATATTGCCGGAAATTACTGATATCGTTCCTCAACTTCGTCACCATCGATGGTGGAAAGTACTTTGCTGAAACTTGAAACCATTTCCTCGAAGGTATGAATCGAATTGTTAGAGTCGATCAAACCAAGAGTGGCATGATGAGTCAAAGAGTATGGGAAAAGATCTGACGAAGTCGTCATCGGAGACCCCATTTTGTTTCATACTAGTGGCGGTCGAAATTTATCAAGATGCTTTTTTGCATCGTCATCAGGTAAACCATGAAATTGACAACTGTTTTTTACTTGTTCTATCATATGATGTTTCAAGCTAAAATCGGTAGCTTGAAAATTAGTCGGTGCAATGGGTCCTCCCTTCCCGTACATTGTAGGTTGACATAACTCCTCCATCGTTCGAAGATCGGGAGCTACATTTTGATTAACGGGAGGAGGATTAGGACCGGGGTTTGGTGGTTCGTTGGGAGCAGCCATATTACGTAACTTCGGGTACGTTCGTTCTACGAAGTCGTCTAGATCGAGATCGAGTGCGCATGCACTTAAAACCAAGGCAATTAAAATGATACGGTATTCGAAAACACAATGAACTTAACCAATTATCTCAAGTGAATAAATCACTTCTACAAGACAAACGCACAAGCGAGCGGAGAAGTTTTTTAGGTCAGCGCGAAGCTTATTAAAAACCTGCTTCTTTTCAGCCGTAATTTAATGTCAGGCCGTCCTTATACCCACCACACAGTGTGTTTATCAAATAGAAATAAATCGACTCACAAGCGACACAAAGGCAAGTTTTTGATCTTTGGTTCGGGAACTTACTAATGATAACACCTCCGTTGAGAATGTTATATAATTGATGTATTCTATTTAGCTCAAAAACAAAAGAAAAAATCTTTTTGTATTTTTAATATGATATATATATATACAAAAGAAAAAGGAAAATATTTTTTACTTTTTTATTTTTATAAAAATAGTAACTTCACAAAGGAAGGATCTCGAGTCACTAATCGTCAAACCTTTAACGATATTGTCGCGACACAACCTCCCGGCGTGGCATAAAATTTGATTCGTTGTAGGCTTAGGGGTGTGTGTGTATGGATAAAACCACAATATCGATATAAAAAATAACCACAAGTAATGATTTAAAATCCCTTTAGGAAAAGGATAATGAATCAAAACCCGTGAGTGATAGTGATACTGAATTAGAAATCAGTCGTTTCCCAACGAGGTGTGAATGGGCAAAGTCGTTATTGGTTCGTTATTAAAATGCTCGATGTTTTGGATTTTTGATTATATTAAAACTACGGGAAATGGGAAAACAATTTAAGGAAATTACACTACGGAAATCCTAAATCATAAATTATACTAAAACGTATAAAATGAAACATAAATAAAATGCAACTACGTCTATTCTAAGTCCTAAAAATAATCTAAAATTACTTTCTAACTAAAAATGATATTAGAAAATTAACTAAAAATTAAAACTAATTTTATGATTTTTCTGGAATTTATTTGAATTAAAAACTAATTTAAACTAATTTAAATTCTAAAAATTACAAATTAAATTAGGAAAAATTTGGAAAAATATTTTTTTGGCTTTTTATATTTTTCTTAATCTAGGAAAATTGAAAAATTATTTTTTGGAACCTTTTCTGATTTAATCGAATTAAATGCTATTTAATAAGTGTTAAAAAACTAGTTTAAATCAAGAAAAATAGCAAACAAAGTTGGAAAAATATGAAAAATTCAGGAAATTTTAAAATATTAATCTAAATCTATGAAAAATATCAAAACCTATGCTAGTGTGCAAGAATTTGAAGCTGCAGTGAAACTGATTTGAGAATAAGCACTAGATTTAAGCTAAGAAGCACTATAAGCTACCATATTCTTATAACAGCTAAATTGTACTAAAATAAGCTAATTCCAACTTATACCAACTAGTCCTAACAAACTACAAGTACCAGCTTATAATTCAAAACTTCCAAATTCTATTTGGCCAAACTGCCTTGACCCTCTATCTTTGAGCTTAAACAACAGCTTATCCAATAAGTAGAACTGAAAATCAATTTGTGGACCTCAGGACCACCAACCTAAGAACCACTAAACCAAATTTCAGACCCTTACAAGCTATAATGAGACCTATGCAAGGCCTGCAAGTTGGATGTGTACACACTCGGTATGCTGAGTGTGAGACAGGGCAAAAACAGCTTATGTAGCAGCTTATTTAGTGCTTATAATGCTTTCCAAAAATTCCACAAAATTCAGATTAAGAAACTAGACCAGCTGAAGTTGTAAAACCCAAAATATCACTTAATTTGATCCAATAAGGAATCTATGAAAAATCCAGAAAGTTTTGTAAAAATCTGTTTATGCAACTTTTGACTTTTGACAGATTGTAATGAAAAGTTGACTAAACGGAGTTTTGAATCCAAATGATGAACTGACTATGATGTTTAGTGATAATATGGACCTAATGCAAGCTAGATCTAAACTACCTAAACCTATATTCAAGATATTAAACCACTGATTCAAACAGATATAGAAACTAGAACTGATTACAACCAATTTTGACAAAGTGAGTTCTAAGATGCAATGTTAAGACCTAATATGAATGCAATAAACCTAACTGAGATCAAATCAACCTAGCTTAACCACAAAATAAGCCTCAAATCAGATTGTCCTTAATATCCAAACACTACTTTATATGATTGTTATACAAATATTCCAACCCAATCACAATTCCAAGCTTACTCTAACTTCAAAACAGATTCAATTACTTAAACACACCTAAATGAAGCTAAATGACAGCAATAATCAACAAAACTAACAGATCTAATTAATGCAATTACTGCTACTCTATTAAGCCAATAATGAGATTAAGTTGAAACTTACAAGATGTCCAGCTATTATGCAGCTTAAAACAATACCAAATCTATACTAAACTAGTCTAATTCAACCCAATTCCAGCTCTGCATCAACCCCATTCCAAACCAGATCAGCTTCAGATGAGATTCAATCAGTTTGACTATTGTTGATTTATGTGAGATAAAAGGTAATTCTGAGTAGGAACTTAAACACACTCTTGATAAGCTATCAAAGAGCTTATAAGAGTCTGAGATAACACTTTTAACTTCTCAAATCAAATTAACAATAGATTCACAATATTTTTTTATTTTTTTAAGATTTTTATTTATTTTTATGATTTTTGTTAAAATGAGATGTTTAAGCTAAAAATAAGCTTGAAATAGCTGAACTAGTGATTAGAAAAGCTTAACAAGGTAATTAAAGAGATGAAAACAGAAATTAAAATGTATATCAGAAAATTAACTAAAATGTATTTTTATTACTTAAAAGCAGAATACAAATGAGAATTGGAAAATACAGAATTACTTAATGAAAATACATTTAAACTAAACTAATCTACTCAGAAAATTACATATCTTCGACTGTGAATACAAAGGGGTATTTATAGCCACGAGCTCAAGCTAGAGAAGGATCTAGAAATCTTCATTTGTGCTTCTTTGAGTGCCTTGGCAGCCCTTGGATCATTCTCCACCTCATCCAATCAATCTAAGCCATTGGATTGTTACTTCTACGTAGCCTTGGCCAATCAGAGGTGAGTATTTAGATGGAATGACACACAGTTGCCAAGGCATCCAGTGTGTCAGTGTGTGTCAGGGATTGTACTATATTACCCTTAATGATAGTGGATTGAGCTTAATTGGATTCGGGGTATATTAGGGTTCTTGCTTTCCTGGGTTTGGGTAGAAAGGGGGAAAAATGGGCGCGTGGGGTTTTTTTAATATATTTTGATTATAATTGACCGGGTAAGTTGGGTTGACTTGGGTTAAATACCGGGTATGGATGGGGATCCGGGTTAGAGCTGCTAGACCGGGTGTTAAGTGTTTGGCTTGGGCTGGGTGTATTATTTGGGCCGTGGGTTGTTATAATGCATTGGATTGGACTAGTGTTAAATCCATGAGCAACCATAAGGACTAAAGATGTAACCTTTGAAATTCCAGGGACCACACTGTAAATTCCGAAAATGTCTTTGAAGGATCATTCTTGTCATTCTTTAATAAACCAAGGGCTGAATTTGTAACTTTGAAAATTCCAAGGACTAAACATGACAATTCTGAATCTTCAGGGACTAAGACTGCTATTTTGAGAATTGATTATCCAAACTTGCAAATTCATTTCCCAGCCTCGGCTTTTAGCATTCTTCTTTCTCTCGTGCTCGGTTTTCTTCGGTTTTGGCTTTCTTTTATCTGTTTTGTCATATCCGTACCTGCACATGCAAAAACTCAAGAAACACGAAAATGTTAACAATAAACGGCTCTTTCTTGGTTATTTTGGGTCAGTTTTGATAAAAAAATTATATGTGTTTAAGCACATATCAGGTGGTTTTTGCATAAACGTGGATATGTAAAGACGGTTTTTGAAAAACGTTTGAAATTCCACATTTAATGCCACCCACCACTCCCCGCAGTAAAATCCCATATTTCAAGGGAACAGTTGCAGTGACGTAAAAGTGCACTTTTGATAACAAAATATCAATAAGATATTTCATGTGAGAGGAGGCAATTAATGCCAAGTGGGGATGAGGTAAGTTTGTGAGGGACCCTTGATATGGTTCACAATAAGACAAGGAGACATATATTCCTATATTATATTGGCATAGTTACCAACCTAGGACATTTAAGTAACTGATACTTGGATCATTTAGTTACTTATTCAATGCTCAATTTTAACTGTCAGGGTCCCTGAATGAGTCTTACTCATTCATTGAGAGGTAGGTAAGGTTGGGTTTCGATTCAGAGGAGGAACCATTTCAGAGAACTTACTAAGATTGGTTTTCAGATGCCTGACTTTCAATGTCAAGCATTCCCAATTCAGCTTCGGTCTCCGAAGGTAGGTTCATCTAAGGGTTTGGTGAAGATATCGCCAGTTGATATTAGTTGGAATGAAATGGAGTTCTATGTCTCCTTTCATTATGTGGTCCCTGATGAAGTGATATCGGATATCAATGTGTTTGGTTCTTTGATGAAGGACAAGGTTGTTGGAGATTGCAATTGCACTGGTGTTGTCCGAGAAGATGGGTACCATTTTGTAATAGATGTTATAGTCACTGAGTTGACTTTTCATCCATAAAACATTGGCACAAAGCATCTGCTGACCACATACTCACTTCACCGAAGACATAGCCCTTGATTGTTGCTTTTAGCACTCCAACAAACTAGTTTTCCTCCAAGAAAGGACCCTAAGGTACTTTTTCTGTCCATGTTGCAGCCAGCATAATCAGAGTTAGAGTAACCCTTGAGATCAAACCCTGAACACTTTGGATAATAGAGTCCAAGGTTTAGGGTTCCCTTCAGGTACCTGAGTATTCTTTTGGCTGCAGTGAGGTGGGATTCTTTAGGATTGGACTGATATCTTGCTATTAGACAGACTGAGAATTTTATGTTTGGTCTAGTAGCAGTTAGATATATCAGTGAGCCAACAATCCCTCTAAAATGGGTTTGGTTGACTGATTTGCCAGTGAGATCAGGTCCAAGATTGTTAGGAGGGACCATTGGTGTCTTCATGGAGAGTTAGATATCTCATATTTCTTCAAGAGATTTCTGGTGTACTTCTTTTGACTGATGGAGATTCCTTTATCAGTTTGCCGAATTTGTAGTCCAAGGAAGTATGTGAGTTCACCCATCATGCTCATTTCAAACTTCTTTGTCATCAATTTTTCAAACTGTTTGCAAAGTTTGTAGTTTGTTGAGCCAAAGATGATGTCATCAACATATACTTGAACCATTATCACATCTTGTTTGGTCCTATAGACAAATAGGGTGTTGTCTATCTTTCCTCGGACAAACGTGTTTTGAATCAGGAAGGCTGAGAGAGTTTCATACCATGCCCTGGGAGCTTGTTTAAGTCCATAAAGGGCTTTGTCAAGTTTGCAGATATAGTTAGGGAATTCACTACTCTCAAACCCAGGAGGTTGTTGAACATACACATCTTCCTTGAGATCACCATTTAAGAATGCACTTTTAACATCCATTTGGTTGACCCTGAAGTTCATGTATGTTGCATATGCAAGGAAGATCCTGATGGCTTCGATTCTTACAACAGGAGCAAATGTCTCATCATAGTCAATGCCTTCTTGTTGACTGTAACCTTTGGCTACAAGTTTGGCTTTGTTTTTAATGAAAGTACCATTTTCATCAGTTTTGTTTCTGAAAACCCACTTCATTCCTATGACTACAGCATCCTGAGGACATTTGATCAAGGTCATGACCTTGTTTTTATCAAACTTTTGCAGTTCTTCTTGCGTAGCCTGAACCCAGCTTGGGTGCTTTAGAGCCTCAATGACACTTTTGGGTTCTATTTCTGGTAGGTAATCAGCATATAGACAATCATTGGTCAAGTCTGCAGTTAACTTAGCGGCCATGCTTCTAGTGAGCATTCCCTCAGTGGGTTCACCAATAATGTTTACAAGTTCTATGTCCTGAGATTTTGTCCACTTACTTTGTGGTCTAGGATCTGAGCTTGAAGAGGTCACTAGAGACTCAGGAGTGAGTTCTGGTGCTTGAGCCACATAATCATTAAGAACATCTGTTGAGATGTCTTGTTCAAGTTGGGTTTCTTGATTTACAGGTTCCACGAACATTTGGTTCAGAATACCTATCGGTAGGGACCGATTGATTATCAATGAGTTCACTGATAGTTGGTTGGGGAAGGTTGTGAGGTAAGACATAAAATGAGATGTCAACATCAGCTTGATATGAGGTGAATTGAGTGTTGTACTCATCAAGAGGATATCTTGATGAGTCATCAATTCCTATTTCCTCCACTGAGGTGTTGGTGAACCTGATGCTTTCAGCACTTTCATCAAAGGTGACATGAATGGTTTCCTCAACTTGTTGTCTCCTCGTGTTAAAAACCCTGAAGGCTTTGGAGATCAGTGAGTAGCCTAAGAAATATCCATCATCAGCTTTTGCATAAAACTTGCCTACATGATCCTTGTGGTGATGAATGAACACAGGACATCCAAACACATGAAAATAGCTGATGTAAGGAAGTCTACCTTTGAAGATCTCATATGGGGTTTTATTATGTCTTTTGACAATGATTGACTTGTTTTGAGTGTAACATGCAGTTTTACTGCTTCATCGTCAAAATGCTTTGAGAGGGCTGAGCCATTTAGCATGGTTCTAGCAGCCTCAATGAGAGTTCTGTTTTCCTTTCAGCGACCCCATTTTGTTCAGGGGTATAAGGAGATGAGAAATTTTGAGAAATTCCATTTTCATCACAGAAACTCTCAAGATCTTGATTTCTGAACTCAGTACCATTGTCAGTTCTAATTTGTTTAACAGTAATGTCATTCGGTTTTCAATCTTCTGATGAATGACATTATTGTATCGTACCTAACTCTTTTGGAAAGAAAGTAAACCTAAGTGTATCTTGAGAACTCATCAACAATGACAAGTGTATACTTCTCATGCTGGATAGATCTGGGACTGACAGGTCCAAAGAGATCCATGTGCAGGAGGTGAAGGCAGCTTTTGATGGAGAAATTTTGTTTGGTTTTGAATGATGCTCAGTGATGTTTACCTTTTTCACAGGCAGAGCATGGTTTGTCTTTTGCAAAAATAAGTGGTGTTTACCTTTTTCACAGGCAGAGCATGGACCTTGTTTTGTTTGGCCAGGTTGTTGAGGTTTTTGAACTTTAAGTGTGAGAGTCTCTTATGCCACAACCAATTGATAGTTTCATTGGCTTTACCAAAGAGACAAGTTCCATCTTGGGAGAGTTTTGACATGTCTAACACATAAACATCATCTCTCCTAGGAGCTATCAACACAACCTGCTTGTTGGCATTGAAGATGGTACCTTGTTTGTCATTGAATTGCACAATGTACTTAGCATCACATAGTTGACTGACACTGATGAGATTGTATTTTAGACCATTGACATAAGCTATTCTAGAGAAAACTATTCCATTGCAGTTTACTGAACCATAACCTTCAGCGGGACATGATGAGTTATCACCAAACACAACCTTGGGTCCTGGTTCCTCTATATACTTGTCCAGATACTCCTTCACACCAGTCATGCTTCTTGAGCATCCACTGTCTAGATGCCAAATAGGCCCTGGCGTGTCTCTGCACAAGTAGTAAACTGAATTAGTTTCTTTTAGTGACCCACTTACTAGTGGGCTTGAGTCTCAAGGTCTCTTTGAATTTGGTGATTGACTCATGGTCAGTGGTTGAGTGCATTGTGCTACCACAGGTTTTGCATTTGGAGACTGAGGAAGATCAGTGACTCTGGGTTGTTTTGAACCTCTCCTTGCATGAATGACACTGTCATGTTGGGAAGTCTCATGAGCTGGATTACCGCATATATCACAACATTTGTTCATGAGACAATCATCCTAATGATGATCATTAAACCCACAGTGAGGGTAAAGAGGAAAAGGTTTTGCTCTATTCTTGGGAGTAGTTTTGGAGGATGAAGCATACGGATGACCAACTTTGGTATAGTTTGCTTACTGACATCTGTAGGTGGTCTCGAGTTAATCCTTTTGCAGATCATGCAAAAAGGATTCGATAGCAATTGTTAGTGGTATGGTGGTGTAATGTCACACTCACATTTTCCTTGGGTTTATTGGTGGATTTTGACTTTGATGAGCTAGATGAGGCTGACTTAGTTTCCTTGATTGAATCAGGAGCTTTTTCGATGGATTCCATCTTTTCAGTCAGCTTTCTCACAAGCTCAGTCATTGCTGAATTTGGTGGCTTGGTGGGAAGAAGGATGACCAGTCTCAGTAGGAGTAGACTCTTGTTGTGTTGGTTTTGTTGGTCTTTTCGGGATGGTTCTACCAAGTCCAGACCTTTCTTTTGGTGAGTGAGGATTGAATTGTAATGGAGTAAGCTGAGCTTGGTGCAGCACCACAGAAGAGGTTTCAGTGGTGGAAGCGGTGCTTGAGATTCGCTTAGACTTAGAGATGTGTTCGTACTCTGGGCACATCGGGGAGTCAAGCATGCTCTTTTGGCGCTTGGCTTTCAGGCTCTAGAATCCTTCCAGAATCGAAATTTGGAAGCTTACTCTGAGGATTGACCCTTTCAATCCAATCACTTGGTTTGGGAGTAGTCAACATGTTGGTAATCATACCACCAGACACAAATGGCTTAGGACCCTGGTCTTTGTTGAGAGAGTCAGGAAGATGATCTTTGTAACACCCCCAAATTCGGTATACGCAGCGGAATTAAGGTTGGGGCATTACTTCATGGAACACAGTCATAATAATAGATAAACGGCTCGAAAGAGACGTTCAGATAAAACAGTTATCATTCATTTATTTAAATAAGAGTTTTATAAAATAAAGGTCCCAAAGGAAATACGAAAATACATAGTTTTATTCTTGTGAATGATAACAAAATGGACGCCCTTTTTAAAGAAAGTCCATAGCCACTCCGTGCCA
>OU343224.1:54566498-54579719 GCA_910596185.1 Chrysanthemum makinoi
GATCATGCTCTAGTTTCCTGAGATAAAACATGCTAAAAAGTCAACACAAAGGTTGAGTGAATCCATAGTGTTTGCATAATAATCAGTAGAACACAAGATAAGCAGTAGTAAAATAAATAATATTGCAGTACAATATATTGCCCTAAGTCTCATGACACGCAAACCTTAACACGAACGCGTCATAATAAATGACGTAAGTTACAAATGTCATGGTGATGATGTAAGCAACAATGCCCTCCGTAGGAGTTTGCCATTCTCATAGTATTCTCAAATAAAGTGCATTTGATTACCTATCCGGCTAACACAAATGGGGCGTCAACTGCCAATAGATCTATTCACTATATTCGCGTTCACTCACAAGTGATTAATGGTTCATGATATGAGGGACTTTTACTGGCATCAGTAGGTACTTAGGCAATATCAATCAGGATAGCATACATAAAAATACTTGTGTTCGGGTTTGTAGCATGTATCTCCCTACGAGTTTGAAAAAGATATGTAAAAGTGGGACTATGAACTCATAGTGATTCATAAGAGTTTAAAATAAATGTAAAAATATAAAGCAATATTTGAGCAGGTATCTCCCCCAAAACGTTCAAAATAAGGAAAAGTGGGGCTATGACTCACAGTAATATGAAAAAGTTTAGAATACCTGTGAAAGTAAAAATAGGTAATTGAGCATGTATCTCCCCCAAAAATAGTATAAAACGCATAAAAGTAGGGGCTATGAAACTCACAGTAATTCGTAAGAGTTTAAAAAAAATGTAAAAATATCAAGCAATATTTTAGCATGTATCTCCCCCAAAGCATTGTAAAATAAGGAAAAGAGGGACTATGACTCACCTCGGTGTTATTGTAGTCTGGATGGTAAACAAATTAGATAATATGAACAAACTGCTCCGACTCTCGACCTGAGTTGGTATATCATGTATTTAGTATTTGTATTCAAGTGTATGCGATGCTAACGCTTTATCGATGATTAGGTAACATGAAGTCTCGTCAAATATTAATAATACTTATCGTACTTATATTTATGGCTCAAATGTTTGTTAATAATTTTTTATCGAAATCCAAGTTGTTAAATATTTTATGTTTCCAAAATGTTATAATTTACAATTTAAAATTTTTACAGTTTTTACCCTTGCACTTTCAAAAATGACACTTTAAACCCTCATCTATGGGTGATTGACAAAATTAGCCCTTATATAGTCAACTTCACAGAAATTACATTTTTAGTCAAAGAAAACTTTATCTTACAAAAATTACAATTTTTATGCTTGGACTTTCATAAGAAAATTTACTAGTTTTTGGCGGAAATGGATAAAAGTGCGGGTGAATAAAAACGAGGCCTTAAAAGGTTTTTACTATGTTCTTGATCCTTTCAAGAGTTTGTCTGATGGTCTTTCTAATGTTTCAAACTAGAGGTCTTATGCTCTTACGGTTTGGTCGCAACGATTATCAAAAGTAGGGGGTTAGGTGCCTTCTGTTGGTTTTGGGCGATAACGGGGCTAAAAGAGGGCAGATTTTACACGAGGCAAGCCAGTATTTCTACATCGCATTTGACCCTTTAAATACTTTGCTGTAAGCTCTTCTAAATAGTATAAGTCTCATGTCCTAGTTCTCTTTGATTAGAAAGATACAAGTCCACGAACATGGCCACTTGACCACGACGCGTTTTATGAAAATTTTAGTTTTAACCCATTAAATTTTATGGGGTCACCTAGAGACATTGTAATATGTTTATTAACTCTTTTCAAGTTATTTCCCATCATCCTATAACTCCCACGACTCAATTTTTGAAAAATGTACACAAGACTTATTTATGAAAATTCCCGCGAGTCACCCTCTTTGTGGTTAATTATAAAATAGACTATAAGTGCTTTTAAAGAAGTTATTGGGGCATTAACAACTTTGCAGCAAGCCCTTTAAGACGGTGTAAACCTCGTACCTTGAAACCTTTTAACTTGCAAGATATTAATTACGGAAAAGAGGTTTTGGCCAAAATAAGTAGCTTTTGGGGTTTAAGAATTTTGGCCAAAATAAAGGGTTGTTTTTAAGTATAACGACTAGGCCTTTTAACTGGGTTATGGGGGCGTTTTGTAGTATCCCAGGTGGTGTTCACAATGGTACCTTGGTTGACCCTAGTACCTCTATCCTGAAGTAGATAAATGAGGGGCAAGTAGGAGGGTTGGCCTGTTTTGGCGCCAATTCCAGTAGAAGAAAAACAAAACATGCCATTCAATTAATATAAACCTATAGGGTGTTAGTAATTATATTAGATGTTTATTTTTCTTGCTCAAAGGACTCCTAAAATGTTTTAACATTTGAGAAAAACGCATTACAAATGGGTGTTTGTCTTTGGGGCGCACAGTTTACAGAAAGTTCATGAAATATGGTTTTAACTTTGTTTTTCCACATAACACTAATCTATAGTCACTTATAAGTTTTATTGAATGTATAAAATGACTAAAGAAAGAGTGTGGGTGTACTTACAAATAATATGATGCTTAACCACAAGAAAAATCCTCCTAGTAGCTGTTATTTTCCCCAAGTACTTCACTTCTTCTTAAGCTCTTGTTTACCCTTTTTCTTTCACTTCTTAAGGTAATTATTCAGAATATTTGTGACTATAGGAGAGGTTATATGGGGCGTGTGATGTGTGGGTAGTATGGTATAATGTGTGTGATGTATGGGACTCAAAGAGAGGGGGTATGGGGCGTTTATATAGGAATTGAGGTGCATGGACTCCCAAGTGCTATGTCACCTTGTCTCACAAGATAAGGGACATAGTGATGTGTTCTAATACACATGGATGGTGCAAGTGATGTCCAGGGGACATGAAGGGTGTGGTAAAACTCTAGCCAAGAGTTTTACCCACCAAATTTGATTATGGTAAAACTTCAAAGTAAAAGAGTGAGGTGTAACTTTTATGTGCAAGTAACTAGTTTGTGGTTAGGACCTTTACATGTAGCACTTATGTAACTTTGTAGTAACTACTTAGTTCAATTTTTACTATGGTAATTAAGGTTAGGCATTAAAGGGTAGTACCTAGGGCTTGTATTGTTGTACCTATTGTGTAAAGGGCATAAGAACCTAGTTAGGTTGCTAACTTCTTTAGACAAATACTTGTTTAGGTAACTTACATGTAAATAAAAAATAGTAAAGGCTTAAATTTTGGTGCATTTATTGTTTGTACATTTGCATTGTTTTATTGTACTTACTAAAAAGAAAATATATTTTAAGGCTTGTGCTTGAAAGATTTGTACAATGTGTTTAAAATTAAATACACTAAGGTTTATAATGAATTTTAGGTTAAGTGAATACTTTTATGCATCAATGACTTGTACATTTGTTTAATAAACTTGTACTTTAGAAATTGGTAAAAGTTTAATATGTAATTATAATTTTAGTTAGTGATCTCATTTACATAAAATAGTAGGATTTGCAAACTATGGTTTTTAACCGAAAAATATCTTAGAGTTAGGGTTTTATACCTTAAAATTATACATAAAGTTTAATGGTTTGTCCTTTAGGGTTTATGACGTAGTATCGAAATTGTTATAAATCAATACTTTAAAGAAAACCCTAATTTACTTAGTGACATTTTATTGGAAAATGACATTAATGATATAAGGATACTTTATACCGGACATCCCGTATGTTATGGGAGGGCACAACTGGCATGGGTGACCATGCCGGGAAGTTTCAAGTATGACATTGTTGTGAGACTTCCATTGTCACTTAAGAGTGTATATATCAAAGTCATTAACTATGAGAGTGAGCAGTTTGTGAGTGTGGCTTATTATCTAGTTGTAGGAAAAAAAAAATGTACGTAGAAAAATGAATTACTATTAGTATAAAGATGGATTTTTACCGGTGGTTACAATCTTCACCTAAGACTCTCTTCTTGCTACTGGGGGCTCCCACAGCATCAAAGACCCTAGATTCTTAGCAGTCCAACTATCAAGAATATCTTGAACCTTTTTGAGTTCGTCTTGAAGAGCCTGATTTCTTTTAACTAGTTCAGTGTTTTGAATTTGCAAAGTGACAACCTCAAGCTTAGCTTGTTTTAAAAGAAGCGGTTCATCCCTACACTTGTTTAATTCAAAACTTAGCTTGTTGTATTTTGAAAAAGATTTAATCTTTGCTCTTCTACAAACTTAAGGTCAACATTAAGATAATTCATGTAAGGCCTTAATCAAAGTCATCATCCATAGAAAGTAGAATATTTACCTTCTTCATTGTGATATTGACCCATTCTCCATTTCTGGCATGATTCTTTCTAACATTAGCTTTTTTCCTCTTAGAGGGCCATCGGTTACTGCACCGACATGCACCATTTCATCATCGATGACACGGCTCTTCATCGGTCGAAGGTCTCAGCAACAAGGCCTTTGTTTTTACCTGCCTGAGATTGAACACTTATTGTTGTTTTTGAGGGACTGGCCTCGAGCAATGCAAGCTTAGCTTTGACTTTCTTATATTTAGCTTCAAAATCAACAGTTTTGTTTTGATCAGATTTGTTTTGAAAGTTTTGATGAGACTGATAGATTTTTGGTTGAAATATGCTAAAGCCTGAGGACTGATTTGACCCTGATGGTTTATAAGAGGGTTCAGAAATTGTTTTTGAAAAATAGTCTTTTGCAAAATGACCTCTTTTGTGACACTTAAAGCATTTAGTGTCCTCATTTTCTTTGGCATTTGAAAAACATTTGTTTCTTTTTATAAACCTTCGAGAGTTAGCAAGGAGTGCCCTTTCCTGAAATTCAGTGTTTAGGTCATTTAGGTGCTCCTCACTTGATCTCTCATCAGGCTCATCATCAGAGTTTTCCTGAAAATCTTGAACAACATTGTTAGAATAAGAAGGTTGATATTGGTGATGAGGTGGTGGTCAGGGACTTCTTGACTTCCTGAGACTTCTTTAAGTCAGTGTATCGTCTGTTGATGAGGTTTTCCTCATAGACAAATTTCCTATAAATTTCAGGAAGCTCAAGATTTTGGATATGATTAGCATTCCTAAGTCCTTGAGAGAAATTCAACCACTTCTCAGGGAGACCGTTGACAAAACCAACATTGATTTCATGTTTGGATAACTTAACACCATCATTTGACAGTTCATTTAAAAGAGTTTTGTACCGGGTGTAAGTTTGAGAGAGTTTGAGTCCTTAGCCACGAAGGTGTTATACACAACTTTCAGGTCTATTATCCTGTTTTCCTTGGTATTAGATGGTCCTTCATGACTATGAACCAGGTCATCCCAGGTTTGTTTAGCTGTACTACATCTTATAACAGACTCCATAATATCGTCAAGAAGACAAGATATTATGATACTTTTGAGTCTTTGGTCCTGGTTGACCACTCTCCTTTCATCCTGGTCCACTGAGCTTGAGGTTTAGGCAAACCTTCAGAAGTCTTTGGGACAAATGGACCTTCATTTATACACTTGATATAATAAGGTTCCATCATAATCAAATAGCAAAGCATTCGCTTTTTCCATTTGTTGAATTTGCCAACTTCAAGTCTAGGGCAACAGCTGAATAAGCTCCACCCTTTTTATCGACTAGTTGGGGTACATCAATTTCACCCATTTAGGATCCTAATTTAAAAACTTTTAGAGCGGCCTAAAAAAATGTTTTATAATTAGTCTTGCTCTGATACCACTTGTTGTTCCCCGTTCACTATTGTTTAAAAGCTGTTTAAGAATATAAACAAGTTAACAGTGAATAATGACTGAAATTAACATAAGTAAAACACACAAATTAATTTTCAACATCATATTCTTTATTAGAAATCAATCAAAGAATCGTTACCCAAGTACTTTCGGAATAGTACTTGGGATTGAAATGACAAAGTTTGGTGACTCCTCTCTAAGCTCAGGCTAAGTCAGAGCACAACTCTTAGAACCATGAGCTATCTCAGAGATAAAGTTGTACTTGGAGGAGTTAAAGATGAAACTACGTGTATGTGTGTTTTTATAATTCACAAGCTTAACCTTTTCACTCCATCTCTTATGCTATTTATACATGTATGAGTTTTAACTCTTTCCTAAGTGACAAAATGACATCTTACAGAAGACAAAATACTGATGCATTTTGTCTCTGTTAACAAAGGCTATTCTAGGTAAGAGACAAGGCTACTTTCCTAAAGTCAGTGATGACCGAGGCCGATCTTTTGCTATTCAGGGAAAGTTGACTTTGGTTGATAAGGACTTCATCTTATCTGATTCAAACTTATCCCGCCTTGTCCCGCTCATTCTTTAGTCTTTACATCCTTCAGTCTTCTACTTCAGTTTGTCTTCAGTGTAGGTAGTTGGAGAGGAGTCTTAGGGATTCAGTGTTTTATTGTCATCACTCACTGAATCCACCATCTTCTTCTTGACTCAGTATTCACCCTTTAAGTTTTGCCTTGCTGAGTGGAGAGACTATCTTGTTGCCTCGTACTGAGTATCCTGAAGATGGCTCACTGAGAGACTATGCACTCAGTGACCTGTTAGTGTTTAACGGACTAGACACTTGGGCTATTTTCTATTCAAATCCTAGTGTAGGACCTTAAATCTATCAACCTTATCACAAACCCACTTAACGAACACAAGTATCACCACGTGAAACCACGCTACCCGTAGAACACGTTCAACACAAACACAAACTATGCGTGAAGATGAAAGAAATAAAGATGAGAAAGATGGTGACTTGTATTGTAAACTGTGTATCTGAAGAGAGAAAGATGAACACAATATGTTGTATTGCTCCAAAGAAAACACACTCAAGCACACCGCTCAAATGAGACTTTGAGGGGTTTATATAGTACAAGTAACATGATGCCCTAAAAGGCTTTCTATGGGCTTCTTGGGTTGGACATAGGTTGGATTGGATAAAAGGCAAGCTTATCATAACTAGTACCCATTTAGCTTAGTCCAATCCACGAGCCCGTTGACTATTCTATCACGATGTCTAACACACGGTATAAAGTTCCTAAATGTGAATGACCATCACTTCTAATAAAAACTATTAAGGCTAACAATCTCCCCCTAAGGGGTGGTCATTCAAATGATGCTTCACTTGATTAGGTCTTTACTTTTCTCAAGCTTGAACTTTGTGTGTAGATATAGAATAGTCTTAATTCATTGTTCCTTCATGCTTTGTGATCAGTTAATGTGGTATAGAGCCATGGTTATGCTTTGTCAACTTCTTTTATTAGGTGTCTCCACGTCTTTCTCCACTTCTTTCTCCACCATGCTCACACTTCTATTTGTCTTTTGGTTACCAATGATGTAGTTCTCGAGTCTTTAAACTTTGTAGATTCTTTGACATTGACGAAGAATCATCTTTAACTTTGTGTTGCATTTTATTTTGATGAGAACTTTCATGTGTTGTTGGCATGAGCATGTGGATAGTCTGCACGATCAATCCGCTCCGGAGCTTCCATAAGAAGAAAACATAAAACAGGTTAGTAATAAGCGGATTCCGGCATTTACAAGTTTGAATTTTGAGGGTGTTAACAGCATAGTGTAAAAACACGTCTCTAATTCTCACAAAGGCGTTCTGGAAGAGTCCCACAAGTGAGATAATGCGATATACCGAAATACATCTACAGTTGAGATGAGTGGAGGTACACCGAGAAGCATCACCCCGACATGTAGACCGTTTGAGACACAATAAGCGTAATCCACGGAGAATTATGGTGACGTCGAGGCTGTTTGATGTTGACCACGGCGGAATTCCCATTCAATCACGAAGATCACGAGATGTGAAACTTCTCATAAATGTTACGGCAGATGCTAAGATCTGCATAAGACTCTAGAATATATCACTTGTGTCCTTATTGATGAACAACAAGCGATGTCATGTCAAGTGTTCCTATGAGATCTTTTGATGAATCTCGTGGCTCTAGACTCAATAATACATTTTGGTTTTCCTGAGCGGAGACTAGGGAGAGGGTCTCCTTATTCAATATCAACCAACTCTAAGAGAAGGTCAATAGATTATGTAGGGTTCCCAGTGAGAATGAAACAAATCCTTTTAAGAGGAATTGAGTGGCTAGGAGGTTTAGTGCGGTCGTCCACCGGGTCCATGACGTCTTTGTCTTCAATACCGTGTCAACTTAGTGACAACCGATACTTGAGATGAATTGAACCGGTTTTACGCCCTAAGGTTAAATATGGAGGGCTATTTCTTTTCACCCTTTTTCATTACATTTCTTTTAATTCTTCAACCCCTTCTTTCTCCTTTCTCACATTACTCATTTTTTCAATCATTCCTAAGGACTTCTAATACTAACTAATTGTGATGTCCTTGGGTAGATCCCTCCGACTCTGGCGGATCATAGGACGAATTTCCTATCCTTAGTCACCTTATAACTCCATGCCTGTCCCATGTTGCCATAAAACCATTTTTCTTGAAAATCTCACAAAGTGTTTATGATAGAAAACATGTTTGAAACACTCTGAGAGTTTTATATTTTCAGAAACACTCCCCTTCACATGTGCTTATGAATTTTAACAAAATGCTCGGTAGAGTTTGCACTTTTTAAATTGATCGGCTCATGATAGACAATTCCCCACGAGACACGATTACGTTGCCTAGTTAAAGAGTTCCATTGTCAGTTTTTAGATGACAACTAGCTCTAATAACTAACTTGAAGTTGTAAACACTCCTTGAAAAGGAGGTTAGACCCATGAAGGTGCATATCTATCACAAGTTTCGAGATGGTACATATCTTGTGATTCCCGTCAATTCATTGGTTCCGACTGAGTCAAGCTCATTATGAAATTCAAACACCGATCATTAAACATTTTTTATCACATTTTAATCACGTCTCCTCCCCTCAAAAATAGCATATTCGTGATATTTTTTATATCAACGGATTAAACAACATTTTAGAATCTTTTGGGGAGACAAACGGATTTGATTTAAGCATGAATTTGAAACATTTTAGTTTTATATTCCCCTTTAATAAAGCATAATCAATTAAAGGGTTTTAGAGGGAGTTATCTTGAGCACAAAATATTTTGAAAGATTTTGAAAATCTTTTGAACAATCTTGAAAAGGTGCTCAAGATGATGATGATTTCTCACCATTTTAAATGTAGTGCAGAAGTGTACACTGATTTTCTATAAAAGCACAGTTTTGATTTGAAAAATAATCAAAAGTCATCATTTTAGTCCGGGTTTCGTCTTGATATCGAAAGCCATTTTTTTAGAAATTTTGAGAAGCGACATGTTTTGAAAACATTAAAGAACTCTCTTAAGCAGCATCGTACATACCCGTATCATTGTTGAATGACATTTCTAGAAGCGTACAGAATATCGATTATACGAGAGACATGTCGTGAGAAGAATATTTTGGATTTTTATTTTATATTTTTTTGTATTTTTGAAAGTTTTATATTTTTATATTTTGCTTTTGTTGGTTTTTCAAATTTTGTATTTTGTTTTTCAAAAATATTTATAGCGAAGCTTGTTGGAAAATCATTTTCAAGAAGATTCGAGAAGACGTTCTAACTCCTCAGGAGTTAGGCTTCGCATTCTAATTCGTCGAACTAAATAGTCAAACCTTTCTTTTGGAAGGGCTTTAGTTAATAGATCGGCGAGTTGGTAATCTGTCTTCGCGAAGAATAATTCAACAGTACCTTCTTCCACATGTTCTTTGATGAAGTGATAGCGAACTCTGATATGCTTAGTCTTTGAGTGATGAACAGGATTGCATGATATGGCTATGGCACTTTTAGAGTCACAATACATAGGTATTTTATCGAAAGTAAAGCCATAATCTGTGAGTTGTGTTCTCATCCATAGAACTTGAGCACAACACGCGATAGAGACACATACTTTCAGCCGGTTGAAAGTGCAGTGCAATCTTGTTTCTTTGAAGACCACCTTACTAACTTTTCACCCAAAATTATGCTCCTCGGATGTACTTTTGCGTAACTTGATCACTGCGTGGTCCGCATGCGAAGAGGCTATTAGGTCAAATCAGTTCCTTGGATACCAAAGTCCCATGTGAATGGATGTCTTCGGTACCAAGTATCCGTTTAACCTCTTTGAGGTGCGGTTCGGTAGCTTTGCGAAACCGTGCTAATAAACAAACAACAAAATGAATATCCGGTCGACTAGCGTAAGGTACGAGAGAACCAATCATGCTCGATATTTCTTGGATCAATAGGTTTCCCAAACAAATGGCTCCAATTTTGGTGAAGTTACCATTGGTGTTTCGACCAAGTCACAATTATCCATACCATGATTTTTCAAAATCTCAGTTGTGTATTTAGCTTGATTTATAAAAATTCCACAAGGGGATTGATGTATTTGTAAACCAAGAAAGAATTTTAGTTCCCCATCATGGACATTTCAAATTTACTTTTCATGAGATTTTCAAAATGTTTTGAAAGATTGGGATTAGTGGACCCAAAGATGATGTCGTCCACGTAAATCTGAACAATCAAAATATCATTTTTGCATTTTTGTGTAAACAAGGTAGGATCAACTATGCCTTTGGTGAAATTGTTTTGGATAAGGAAAGAGGACAGTTAGTCATACCACGCTCTCGGAGCTTGTTTCAAACCATAGATTGCCTTTTTGAGTTTGTAGACGTAGTCCGGATGTTCCATGTCTGAAGCTTTACGGCGACTCATACACCTTCTTCTTCGAGTTCCATTCAAGAACGCGGTCTTAATGTCCATCGATAAACCATGATGTTTTTGTGGTAAGCTAAGAATATCGTGATGCTTCTAGTCTAGCTACCGCGCAAAATGACTCTTCAAATTCTATCCCTTCCTCTTGTCTGTATCCTTTGGCCACAAGACGAGCTTTGTTGCGAATGAAAGTCATTTCTTCATCCCGTTTGTTCTTCCATAACCATTTAAGATCAATGACGCGACCGTCAATGGGTCTTGGAACCATTTCCCAAGAGTCATGTAGACGGTATTGGAGAAGTTCCTCTTGCATTGCTTCTATCCATGCGGGATCCGCCATTGCCTCACGAATTTTTTTGGCTCTATATTGCTAATTAAGCAAAGGTAAATGCATAAGTCGCAATCGGTGGCAAGTTGGCGTCGTCTGAATTGGCCTTGAAGGTTCACCAATAACTTGTTCAATTGGGTGGTCTTTTGTCCACTAAAGTAGAAGGATACCGTTGGTTATCATTATCGAGTTAGATGGTTCTCGTAAGCTTGAAGAAGATTCAAGTGTTTCCGTAACAAGCGGGTTTTCAAATAAGTCTTCATCTAACGTTGCATCGTTTTGGTTTTGATTTTGCTCATCAACTGGCGGTAGAACGGTGCAAGCTGGAGTAGATGTAGACGATGTTGATGGAGTTGGTGCATTGTTTTCGACCATTGTAGATGCATCTTCTGTTGGTGGTGGAGGATGATTTTGGGGTCTTGTGGAATGATGGTTTGATGCATTTGTCGAAGTTCCACCATAGTATTCATCGAACATTAACTCAATTTCTCCCATTCTTGTTCTTTAGGATTGTCAAACGAAGTTGATTGAGCTCTTGAGGTCTGAGTCCTGAACGATGTGTTGAAGTCTGCGGTTTAGTCGGGTTCTAGGCGAATCTCTCGAAGCCATTTGTGAAAGTTCATCAAATTTCACATTCATCGTCTCCATGATCCTCCTAGTTCTTCTTTTATACACCACAATGCCCTCGAGTTATATGAATATCCAATGAAGATTCCAATATCACCTTTAGCTTTCAATTTACCTAGATCTTCTCAATGGATTCGTAGGATAGCACAAAGCGCCAAAAGTAAAGAATGATCGAGGTTTCTGTTGTTCACAAGCTCATATGGGGTTTTATTGAATCTAGGATGGATAGGGATCGGTTCGAGTGAAACAAGCGTTAACAGCAACATCACCCATAGAAATAACGGTGCACTAGAATAGATTAGCATTGTGCGGCGACTTCCACAAGAGTTCTATTTCTTCTTTCAACTACCCCATTCTAACGTGGAGTTCTAACAACTGATGTCCGATGTGTAATTCCAACATCTTCAAAATAAGATCTTAACTCCTGATTTGTGAATTCAGTGCCGTTGTCTATTCTTACAACCCTTACTGGAGTTTGAAGAAGTACTTGAATTCGTTTCAGAAAGGTGATGATGATGCTGGTGTGCTCTTTTATCTCAAAACCTAACCCATGTATCTCTCGAATAATCATCGACGATAACAAGAATATACTTTTTCCCATTAATGCTTTCAACTCTCATTGGGCCACATAAGTCCATGTAAGCATATGCAACTTTGCTGCCGAACTAGGTACGGATTTGGGTTTATATGATGCTCTTTTGCTTTTTCCTTGTTAGCATGATGGACATAAGTGATCCTTGGTGTATTTGAACTTTGGAAGTCCGTTGACAATGTTGTCTTTGGCAAGATTGTTGATGGTGTCAAAATGAGAGATGGGATAACCGCTGCATTGCCACACCAGAACTGTTCCAGTCTCGTGTCATAAGACATAATGGTGATGAAGAGGCCATTTGATTGATGTCGATAGCATACAAGTTTTATCGATTCCCGGTTAAGAGATCGGTGCCATCCAAGTTTCTAACGAAGCAAGCATTTCTCCTAAAAGCAACCTCTAAATCCATCACGAATGGCGAAAACAAATTGTGTCCCAACCCTTCGACGTAAACCGTAGAGTGATCAAATAATTACCAAAAGGTAGATCTCCATAACCCATGATAGCTGCTACATGATCATTTCCGAAGCGTACGGTTCCCATGAATTTCCAAAAGAAGTTGATCGCCAGCTTCAGATTCCGTTATGTTCTTGGAGCAACCCAGTCGACGATCCAAAAAGATATATTGATAACCTTATAATACGGAAAAGAAGATTTTGGAAACCGTTTGATTTTGGTTCCTTTGGGTTAGAGGTAAAATCGGATCACACTCATAGAAGTTATCAGGTTCGGTTTCACTCATTCTACCATTCGTGTGAAAGTTCTACCGTGGGTTTCCAAATGTCATCTCTAAAGTAAACACTATGCTTCCTATCGGTAGTGTAAAGCTAAGTCTTGCAACTAGTCTTCCGCTTCGTTTAGCATAAGTTCTTTTAGGAACGTTCTTCTGAACAAGCTTAACAATCTCATTCTTAGAAACACAATCATCATGAACATTAGGTAAAGATTTCCTTGCATTAAACAAACAGATTCAACATTCATTAAACTTAGCAGAGTTCATAGGTTCATTTACCGGATGAAATGTCTTTCTTAACAAAGCGTTAGA
>OU343224.1:54579819-54662139 GCA_910596185.1 Chrysanthemum makinoi
AAAGCAAACAGTTTTTCTGTCAGGATAACCTGACGGCGTCAGACTCGCTACTTGACGGCGTCAGGAGGAACAGAAACAACTTATCTAACTTTCTCTCATTTTCTGTGCTACTTATAAATTTTTGGAATTTCTCAGGTCTTAATTCTCTAGAAAACCACAAGCATTATATCCTAGTTTAGTTGAGTCATATATAGTTTTACCGCCGATTTTATGCGAAGGTTTCGTCTGTTTTCTTAAGTGTGCAGGTTTTATTTATCAAGAAGAAGAAACATAAGATTGGAGGAGCTTTTCATGCACACATTCTTCTTGGAGAAGAATTAACCACTACTTCACACGGATCCTACCGAGCTAATCAGGGGAGTATTAGTTTCTTTCTCTTTTAATTACCTTCCATTATCATAACTTTGATACTTTCGATGAACATTTGGGACAATGTTCTGTTTAAGTGTAGGGAGGGAGAATAAAAAGGAAACTTTGAAACTATGCTTATCCTTTATTATTTGTCTTGTCCAATTTCATTCGTGTAATAAACCATAAGAAATATAGGTTAGGGTAATTTTTGCACCAAATTTAAAATTTTTCATGACATGTAGGAGTGGGCCATTAGTCTTAATAAAGCGTCTCATGGATAGGAAGTTATATGACTAGCACAAAACCCTTTATCACTCAAATTCCACCCAAAAAAATGTGAGGTTCGCCCCTAGATTTGTAGGAATTAAAGCATTCACCTTTAATGCTTTGAGAGTGTACCGATAGTATAATAGATTCTAGAACTTGTTTTGTGATGCATCCCGAGATCGCTAGTGAGACTAGACTTGTGTAGTTAGGAATAACTAAATGCTAACAGGCATTAGGATAACCCTTGTTTGATACCCGTATTATAATTACTTCTTCAACATCGGTTGAGTAATCCCCCCACACCTTGCGTTGTACTCATCTTTAGTACACGATACCCCTAGTTAACCCCTTAGAGCCTATCCTTTTCACGGTTCTCGTGATGTTTCGGTTTTCCGAAATATCAATGAAGAGCATTGTTTACACTCCACCCCCAAATGTACACCCAAATCTCACAATTCTCAAATTCAGGTCATTTCTCAAAACTTTGAAATTTTTACTATTCATCTCGGGAATTTACTATTCATCGGTTACTATTCATCATTTTTGAAGACGATTTGATATTTTGAGAGGTTATTTCAAAATTTTAATATTCACAAAATACTATTCATTCCCGGAGAAAAATTTACATTCAAGATTTTTATTCATCATTTTTGTAAACTAGGTTTACGAGTATCAAATTCGCGTAACCGTAAGGGTTTAGCCGTGTATTCATGGAACATCATTGATAACATTTCATATAGACTAGAGATAGTCTGTACATCATCAGTAACATCATTTCATATTAGTTCATGCATGGGTTTGCATATTTCAGTAACGTATATTTTTCTTATTAAATGAACGCTATCGTACAATCATTTATTTTGAATAATTGATCCGACACCTCCGACAATTGTCCTAATATATTTTTATACTCATTTTAAGACTATAAAAATTATATTATTAGTTTACCCGATGATTTGGATTTATTTTATATATATATTGTTATATATATATATATATATATATATATATATATTCACGACGGTTTACGAAATTTCTATACGATAATTATTTAATCACCCGATACTTGCGAGAAATATAATTTTATAAATTTTATGACTTTATTATATTTCATTTTGTTTCGTTAAAATCGATTTCTAGCTAACTCCATACCTAATTAACTAAATATCTAATAAATATCTCCAAGTTATCAAAACCAAATTGAGTTCTTATTTTTCATTCAAGATACAACTAAAAAAATGTTTTCTTTCTTCTTCTTCTTGGAGGTACACGACCAACATCATAAACAAGAAGGAATCACCATTTTTTTTCAAGATCAAGAATTATTAAGATCCTATTAGTGTTCTAGATAAGGTTTAGAATTAAACCTTGAAGTTTAACTAAGTTTTCTATAATCTATCCTCATAATCACTCAAGGAAGTTCTAAATAATTTTTCCTACCCTTTCATAATCATATTTGATCTATTTTTATTATGCTAGTACAAAAATATGCAAGTATCATATGTATTCATACCACTTTTACTTGTTTTTATTACATATTATAAGTTTTAATCATCCTATAATTATTCCCATGAACTCTATCATTTTTGGAGAAGTTTAGGAATCCATGACACCCTAAGAAGGTGTATGGTAGGTTTAGAATAGATTTGGTGTTGATTGGAAGGGTTTCGAACAAGTATTACACTAGAAAAATCATTTTCGAAAACATATAATTAAGGGCTGTTCATTTTTGTACAATCTGGAAATTTCGACAGGTCCTGGATTATTTTGGTTTATATTTTCAGAAAATAGACTTTAAAACGAAACCGTGGTCGCTTGAACGGGTTTATAACGAAGAAGTTACGCTATTTACAAGTTTTGCGACGAAAACTAATTTTCTGAAAAATGTAAACAGCCAAGGTATTTTTAAGGGGTAAAAATGAGTTTTTATCATAATCTAAATGAGTGGATTTATCAAAAATATATTAGTATACATTAACACGAAACTAAGAATATATAAAACGTAGAAAACGGACTTATAACGACTAAGTTATACGCATTTCAATTACGGCTATCGTAACTATTTTCACAAGTATTAACTCATATATTTTCTATTAGACAAAAATGGTTATCGCAAGTGACCATGTTCGGATCCGTTTTTCCTACCGATAGAGTACTTATGAGAAAATAATGTCTTTAAGTAAAAGTAAGTTCACCTGGCCTATTTTCCAAAATGTTCAACCGTTCGTCAAACGAAGTTGTAACGAGTAATATACGATCTCTCGAACTTTTCCGAAAACTACTCATAAACTATAAATTCTTGATAAATCACTAAGCAACTATTGTAGGATGTCTTTTCAACGTAAGTACTTGTAAAGTATTTTATTACATGACGAGATGTCATAAACGTGTATTTCGACGATAAACTTCATTTTCAAAATGTACAAGTGGTACGGATAACATATGAGTTTGCATGCACGACATTGTTTCATGGCTTACATTAGAACACATCATTCATATTAGGTTGCAGATAGAGATCGCACCTCATTTCAGTGTATCTACGTTTGTCATTATAATCATTGCATCAGGTGAGTTCGTAGCCCCACTTTTACTTATTTAATTGTTTTATAAACTCTCTGGGGGAGATACATGCTCAAATACTTGCTTTTACCTTACACTTATATGAACTTAAATAACTCTTGTTTCACTACTTATGCTAGTAAGTAGATTATGCCCGAACTAAATTGATCACTATGTTATGAACACTATTATTTGAACCACTTTCCTTGATTTTGTGCCCTTCGACATATATATTGGAACTCTTTTAACTTGATAGGAACCTTTTGGCATAAATTTGAACACTTTAACTTGATTTAAAATATTTAGATATATAATTAATCTCTTTTAACTTGATTTAAAACATTTTGACATATAATTAATCTCTTTTAACTGGATTTAAAACATTTTGACATATAATTAATCTCTTTTACCTTGATTTAAAACATTTTGACATATAATCAATCTCTTTTAACTTAATATTGAACCTTTTGACTATTTTGAACTTGTTTGACTTTATATTAAACTCTTTGACTATTTTGAACTTGTTTGACTTTATATTGAACCCTTGAACTATTTTGAACTTGTTTGACTTTCTATTGAACCCTTTGACTATTTTGAACTTGTTTGACTTTATATTGAACCCTTGACTATTTTGAACTTGTTTGACATAATATTGAACCCTTGACTATTTTGAACCTTTTGATATGTTTTGAGCTCTTGACTGTTTAAACTTTTGAACTTTTTTGAACTCGACTTAATTCTCGACACTTAATTACTAACTTTTGAACCCTGGAACAATTGAACTTAACTACATGAACTTGTTGTCAACTTATTGAACCGCACGTGCATGACCTAAAAAGTCTCCCTTGTTCGGAGCAACCTATAAGTCTCCCCTATGTGAAAGGAGCAATACCAATTCTCACCAATTCTCGTTATTGGTGTAGTGCAAATTCACCCATGTTCGGAGTGTTCTTAATTTCTATATAATAGTTGTATGATGTAACGTCGTGCGACATTCGCATTGTTAGTCTCCTATATAGTAGTAATATGGATAGCGATATTAGAGCGGCCAACCTCTCGCTCACTATGTTACGGGACGATTATTTTTTCTAGGGCTTTGCCTGGCATACATTATTATATATGTGGTGCTATATTGTGATCTATTATGACAACGTATACTTGACTACTAGACATACTTTAACTGGATTTAAAACATTTTGACATATAATTAATCTCTTTTAACTTGATTTAAAACATTTTGACATATAATCAATCTCTTTTAACTTAATATTGAACCTTTGACTATTTTGAACTTGTTTGACTTTATATTAAACTCTTTGACTATTTTGAACTTGTTTGACTTTATATTGAACCCTTGAACTATTTTGAACTTGTTTGACTTTATATTGAACCTTTTGACTATTTTGAACTTGTTTGATTTTATATTGAACCCTTTGACTATTTTGAACTTGTTTGACATAATATTGAACCCTTTGACTATTTTGAACCTTTTGATATGTTTTGAGCTCTTTGACTGTTTTGAACTTTTGAACTCGACTTAAATTCTCGAACTTAATTACGAACTTTTGAATGGAACATTTGAACTTAATTACGAACTTATGACTTGTTTCAACTTATTGAACCGTACGTGCTATGACCCTAAAAGTCTCCCTTGTTCAGAGCAACCTAAAGTCTCCCTATGTGAGGAGCAATACAATTCTCGCCTTATTGGTGTGTGCAAATTCACCCATGTTCGAGTGTTCTTAATTCTATATAATAGTATATGATGTACCTTCGTACATTCGCATTGTTAGTCTCCTATTAGTAGGTAATATGGATAGCGCTATTAGAGGTCGGCCAACCTCTCGTTCACTATGTTACGGGACGCATATTCTTTATTCTAGGGCTTTGCATGGCATACATTATATAGTGTGCTATATATGTGATCTATTATGACAACGTATACTTGACTACTAGACATACTTCTTTAACTGGATTTAAAACATTTTGACATATAATTAATCTCTTTTAACTTGATTTAAAACATTTTGACATATAATCAATCTTCTTTTAACTTAATATTGAACCTTTTGACTATTTTGAACTTGTTTGACTTATATTAAACTGACTATTTTGAACTTGCTTGATTATATATTGAACCCTTGAACTATTTTGAACTTGTTTGGACTTTCTATTGAACCTTTGACTATTTGAACTTGTTTGACTTTATATTGAACCCTTTAACTATTTTGAATTTGTTTGACATAATATTGAACCCTTTGACTATTTTGAACCTTTTGATATGTTTGAGCTCTTTGACTGCTTTGACTTTTGAACTCGACTTAAATTCTCGAACAATACGAACTTTTGAATGGAACATTTGAACTTAATTACGAACTTATGACTTGTTTGAACTTATTGAACCGTACGTGCTATGACCCTAAAAGTCTCCCTTGTTCAGAGCAACCTAAAGTCTCCCTTTGTGAACGGAGCAATACCAATTCTCGCCTTATGGAAAGTGTGCAAATTCTCCCATGTTCGGAGCGTTCTTAATTGTATATAATAGTTGTATGATGTACGGTTCGTACATTCGCATTGTTAGTTTCCTATTAGTAGGTAGTATGGATAAGCGTATAGAGGCGCCCACCAACCTCTCGTTCTCTATGTTACGGGACGATATATTATTTATTCTAGGGCTTTGCGGGCATACATTATTATATACGTGGTGCTATATTGTGATCTATTATGACAACGTATACTCGACTACTAGACATACTTTTTGGCAGAAGGGTTGTGAACACACGGTTGCAAGTTTTGTATGGGCGGAACTTCGAATCTAGGTGGATTTACAAGGCCTTGTGCTGGTGGACTATTCTAAATGACCAAACACTTTGCCATTGCTGCATGAACATTCTTTAAAGGCTTTTTATGTTAAACAAACTCTACGAACTCACTCAACCATTGTGTTGACACTTTTAGCATGTTTTATCTCGGGTATCTAAGGCATTCACTTCATGGCATGCATGTGGACTTATCATAGAGTCGCCGTGTCGACGCGTCTCACATATATTTTATGTACTTAACTATCGTTTGATTGTAACAAACTCATTTTGGTACATGGGAAATCTTTTGGACCTATGTTTTGTAAACTCTGATTATTTTACTTAATCAAATGATATTTTCAAAACGACACTTTAGGTCATTCGATATAACTGTAACTTTGATACTATGACAGTCATCCCCTAGGTATTCCATTCCGCTGCAAAACAGGTAATTTGGGGGTGTGACAGATTGGTATCTGAGCAGCATAAGGGAGACGTAAGAAGAAATCATTGACCCTGACCTATAACTACATCATCATAGCATCTCATCATATCATTATAAGGGCCAGTCATTATATACGTCGGGTTTATACGCACATATGCGGAAGTTATTTACGCTCATTTTACATAGATGTCTTCTACATACCCATTTCGTTATCTTTCTTCATACTCTAATTTGGAGAATGCCTTAACATCCCTATCACAATTTTAACATCAGTTGACTCTACACCAAACATCATATGAGATCGATTAGTCCAAGCTTGCATAGTTAATCTAAATTATACATAGCCCTGATCACCTTTGTCTAATTTAGGAAGAATCATGCAATGAAGGAGTAGTAGTCTCCATATGTGTAAGCAATCGCAATCGAGACAAATTTTCAAAAGATTTTCTTCAAACCACTTGTTTCTAGTTTGATCTAAGTGACAGTTTCTTTTTGATGAGTTGCAAAGATCAAGCTAGAATCAAGTTGTTACTCAAACCGATGTTATTTAAGCCTAAATCTCATGACAGTTCTTGTTTTGAGAGTTGTAAGATTAAGTAAAATCGGTTACCTAAAAGTCTTTTGACGGTTTTGCTGAGAATGGGAAGCTTGCCTCATCAAACCTAACCATAAGAGAGCATGTCTTTAGAATGGGAAATGGTCACGATAGCACAAGAACGTACCTAGTTGGATGAGAAACCCATATACTTGAGCATGACGACACAATCACTTAGACTATACACACGAGCATAAACTTTTAGAACCTTTGTCGAGGTTCGGACTATAGTTATCGTTAATTGAATCAAGAGGACGCGATGATCCTCTAACAGGGGGAAGTGTCACAATTCTCAAAGTCATTCATTTCTCAAAACTTTGAAATTTTTACTATTCATCTCGGGAATTTACTATTCATCGGTTACTATTCATCATTTTACTATTCATCGTTTTTGAAGTCGATTTAATATTTTGAGAGGTTATTTCAAAATTTTACTATTCACAAAACACTATTCATTCCCGGAGAAAAATTTATATTCAAGATTTTTATTCATCATTTTTGTAAACTAGGTTTACGAGTATCAAATTCACATAACCGTAAGGGTTTAGCCGTGTATTCATAGAACATCATTGAGAAAATTTCATATAGACTAGAGATAGTCTGTACATCATCAGTAACATCATTTCATATTAGTTCATGCATGTGTTTGCATATTTCAGTAACGAATATTTTTCTTATTAAATGAACGCTATCGTACGATCATTTACTTTGAATAATTGCTCCGACACCTCCGACAATTGTCCTGATATATTTTTATACTCATTTTAAAACTATAAAAATTATATTATTAGTTTACCGATATTTGGATTTATTTTGTATATAAATTGTTATATATATATATATATATATATATATATATATATATATATATATTCACGACGTTTTACGAAATTTCTATTACGATAATTATTTAGTCACCCGATACTTACGAAATATAATTTATAATTAATTTATGACTTTATTATATTTCATTATGTTTTCCGTTAAAAATCAATTTTTGGCTAACTCTATACCTAATTAACTAATATCTAATAAATTCTCCAAGTTATCAAAACCAAATTGAGTTCTTCTTTTTCATTCAAGATACAACTAAAAAAAAAATGTTTTCTTTCTTCTTCTTCTTTCTGGGATATGACCAACATCATAAACAAAAGGAAACATTACCATTTTTCGAGATCAAGAATTATTAAGATCCTATTAGTGTTCTAGTTAAGGTTTAGAATTAAACCTTGAAGTTTAACAAAGTTTTCTATCATCTATCCTCATAATCACTCAAGTAAGTTCTAAATAATTTTTTCTACTCTTTCATAATCATATTTGATCTATTTTTATTATGCTAGTACAAAAATATGCAAGTATCATATGTATTCATACCACTTTTACTTGTTTTTATTACATATTATAAGTTTTAATCATCCTATAATTATTCCCATGAACTCTATCATTTTTGGAGAAGTTTAGGAGCCCATGACACCCTAAGAAGGTGTATGGTAGGTTTAGAATAGATTTGGTGTTGATTGGAAGGGTTTAGAACAAGTATTACACTAGAAAAATCATTTTCGACAACATATAATTAAGGGTTGTTCTTTTTGTAAAATCGGAAATTTCGACAGGTCCTGGATTATTTTGGTTTATATTTTCATAAAATAGACTTTAAACGAAACCGTGTCGCTTGAACGGGTTAAAACGGGTTTATAACAGAAGTTACGCTATTTACAAGTTTTATGACGAAAACTAATTTTCTGAAAAATGTAAGTGCCAAAGTATTTTTAAGGGCAAAATGAGTTTTTATCAAAATCTAAATGAGTCGTTTATCAAAATAATATTATACATTAACACGAAACTAAGGATATATAAAACGTAGAAAACGGACTTATAACGACTAAGTTATACGCATTTCAATTATGGCTATCGTAACTATTTTCACAAGTATTAACTCATATATTTTCTATTTGACAAAAATGGTTATCGCAAGTGACCATGTTCGGATCCGTTTTTCCTATCGATAGAGTACTTATGAGAAAATAATGTCTTTAAGTAAAAGTGACTTCACCTGGCCCATTTTCCAAAATGTTCAACCGTTCGTCAAACGAAGTTGTAACGAGTAATATACGATCTCTCGAACTTTTCCGAAAACTACTCATAAACTATAAATTCTTGATAAATCACTAAGCAACTATTGTAGGATGTCTTTTCAATGTAAGTACTTGTAAAGTATTTTATTACATGACGAGATGTCATAAACGTGTATTTCGACGATAAACTTCATTTTCAAAATGTACAAGTGGTACGGATAACATATGAGTTTGCATGCACGACATTGTTTCATGGCTTACATTAGAACACATCATTCATATTAGGTTGCAGATATAGATCGCAGACCTCATTTCAGTGTATCTACTGCCATTAATTTATAATCATTGCATCAGTGAGTTCGTAGCCCCACTTTACTATTTAATTGTGTTTATAAACTCTCTGGGGAGATACATGCTCAACTACTTGCTTTTACCTTATACTTATATGAACTTAAATAACTCTTGTTTCACACTACTATGCTAGTAAGTAGATTATGCCCGAACTAAATTGATCACTATGTTATGAACACTATTATTTGAATCACTTTCCTTGATTTTTGTGCCCTTAACATATATATATTGGAACTCTTTTAACTTGATAGGAACCTTTTGGCATAAATTTGAACACTTTAACTTGATTTAAAATATTTCGATATATAATTAATCTCTTTTAACTTGATTTAAAACATTTTGACATATAATTAATCTCTTTTAACTGGATTTAAAAAATTTTGACATATAATAATCTCTCTTTACCTTGATTTAAAACATTTTGACATATAATCAATCTCTTTTAACTTAATATTGAACCTTTTCACTATTTTGAACTTGTTTGACTTTATATTAAACTCTTTGACTATTTTGAACTTGTTTGACTTTATATTGAACCCTTGAACTATTTTGAACTTGTTTGACTTTTTATTGAACCCTTTGACTATTTTGAACTTGTTTGACTTTATATTGAACCCTTTGACTATTTTGAACTTGTTTGACATAATATTGAACCCTTTGACTATTTTGAACCTTTTGATATGTTTTGAGCTCTTTGACTGTTTTGAACTTTTGAACTCGACTTAAATTCTCGAACTTAATTACGAACTTTTGATGGAACATTTGAAACTAATTACTTATGACTTGTTTCAACTTATTGAACCGACGGCGATGACCCTAAAAGTCTCCCTTGTTCTGAGACGCAACCTAAAGTCTCCCTATGTGCAAGGGAGCAATACCAATTCTCGCTTTATTGGTGGAGTGTGCAAATTCACCCATGTTCGGAGTGTTCTTAATTCTATATAATAGTTGTGTGATGTACCGTTCGTACATTCGCATTGTTAGTCTCCTATTAGTAGGTAATATGGATAGCGATATTAGAGGTCGGCCAACCTCTCGTTCACTATGTTACGGGACGCATATTATTTATTCTAGGGGCTTTGCCTGGCATACATTATTATATATGTGGTGCTATATTGTGATCTATTATGACAACGTATACTTGACTACTAGACATACTTCTTTAACTGGATTTAAAACATTTTGACATATAATTAATCTCTTTTAACTTGATTTAAAACATTTTGACATATAATCAATCTCTTTTAACTTAATATTGAACCTTTTGACTATTTTGAACTTGTTTGACTTTATATTAAACTCTTTGACTATTTTGAACTTGTTTGACTTTATATTGAACCCTTGAACTATTTTGAACTTGTTTGACTTTCTATTGAACCCTTTGACTATTTTGAACTTGTTTGACTTTATATTGAACCCTTTAACTATTTTGAATTTGTTTGACATAATATTGAACCCTTTGACTATTTTGAACTATTTGATCTTTTGATAGTTTGAGCTCTTTGACTGTTTTACAACTTGAACTCGACTATAAATTCTCGAACTTAATTAGAACTTTTGAATGGAACATTTGAACTTAATTCGAACTATGACTTGTTTCAACTTAATGAACCGTACGTGCTATGACCCTAAAAGTCCCGTTCGGAGCAACAACTAAAGTCTCCCTATGTGAAATGAGCAATACCAATCTCGCCTTATTGGTGGAGTGTGCAAATTCACCCATGTTCGGAGTGTTCTTAATTCTATATAATAGTTGTATGATGTACCGTTCTTACATTCGCATTGTTAGTCTCCTATTAGTAGGTAATATGGATAGCGCTATTAGAGGTCGGACCAACCTCTCGTTCACTATGTTACGGACGCATATTATTTATTCTAGGGCTTTGCCTGCATACATTATTATATATGTTGTGCTATAATGTGATCTATTATGACAACGAGATACTTGACTACTAGACATACTTCTTTAACTGGATTTAAAACATTTTGACATATAATTAATCTCTTTTAACTTGATTTAAAACATTTTGACATATAATCAATCTCTTTTAACTTAATATTGAACCTTTTGACTATTTTGAACTTGTTTGACTTTATATTAAACTCTTTGACTATTTTGAACTTGTTTGACTTTATATTGAACCCTTGAACTATTTTGAACTTGTTTGACTTTCTATTGAACCCTTTGACTATTTTGAACTTGTTTGACTTTATATTGAACCCTTTGACTATTTTGAACTTGTTTTACATAATATTGAACCCTTTGACTATTTTGAACCTTTTGATATGTTTTGAGCTCTTTGACTTTTTTGAACTTGAACTCGACTAAATTCTCGAACTTAATTACTAACTTTTGAATTAACATTGTGAACTTAATTCGAACTTATGACTTGTTTGAACTTTTGAACCGACGTGCTATGACCCTAAAAGTCTCCCTTGTTCAAGAGCAACCTAAAAGTCTCCCTATGTGAACGGAGCAATACCAATTCTCTCCTTATTGGTGGAGTGTGCAAATTCTCCCATGTTCGGAAGTGTTTAATGTATGTAATATTTTTATTATAACTTTTCGTACATCACATGCGCATTGTTGTTTCCTATTATAGGTATAGATAGCGCTATTAGAGGTCGCCAAACTCTTCGTTTCTCGGTTTACGGGACGCATATTTATTATTCTAGGGATTTGCCTGGCATACATTATTTAATACGGTGCTATATTGTGATCTATTATGACAACGTATACTGACTACTACACTTCTTTTGGCAGTGGGGTTGTGAACACACAAGGTTGCAAGTTTGTATGGGCGAACTTGAACTGAGTGGATTTACAAGCCTTTGGCTTTTTGGACTATTCTAAATGACCAAAGACCACACTTGCCATTGCTGCATGAACATTCTTAAAAGCTTTTTATGTTAAACAAACTCTACGAACTCTCACTCACCAATTGTGTTGACACTTTTAGCATTTTTATCTCAGGTATCATAAGGCATCACTTCATGGCATGCATGAACTACTTATCATAATGAGATCGCGATGTCCGACGCGTCTCACATATATATACTCATTATTTACTAGTACCTATCGCTTGATTGTAACAAACTCATTTTGGTACATTGGAAATCTTTTGGGACCTATGTTTTGTAAACTCTGATTATTTTACTTAATCAAATGATATTTTCAAAACGACACTTTAGGTCATTCGATATAACTGTAACTTTGATACTATGACAGTCATCCCCCAGGTATTCCATTCCACTGCAAAACAGGTAATTTGGGGGTGTGACAGATTTGTATGAGCATCGTTATAACGTAACAAAAGGTTGCATCATTGACCCAGCTATAACTACATCATCATAGCATCTCATCATATCTTATAAGGCATAGTCATTATACATTCGGGTTTTATACGCACATTATGCAGAGTTATTTACGTTCTTTTTACATAGATGTCTTCTGTACCCATTTCGTATCCTTTCTTCAACTCTAATTTGGAGAATGCCTTAACATCCCCTATCACAATTAACATCAGTTGACTCTACCCAAACATCATATGAGCGATTAGTCCATATTGCATAGTTACTCTAAATTATACTAGCCCTATCACCTTTGTCTAATTTAGAAGAATCTGCAATGAAGGGAGTAGTAGTCTCATATGGTAAGCAATTCCGTAATCGAGACAATTTTCAAAACTATTTTCTTCAAACCCTTGTTTCTAGTTTGATCTAAGTGACAGTTCTGGTTTGCTTGATGAGTTGCAAAGATCAAGCTAGAATCAAGTTGTTACTCAAACCGATTTAGCTAATCTCATGACTTCTTGTTTGATGAGTTGTGAGATTAATAAAAATCGTTACCTAAAAGTCTTTTGACGTTTGCTCGAGATTGAAAGCTTGCCTCATCAAACCTAACCATAAGAGAGCATGTCTTTAGAACTAATGGTCACGATAGCACAGAACGTACTAGTTGAATGAAAACCCAGATACTTGAGCATTGACATAATCACTTAGACTATACACGCGAGCATAAACTTTTAGAACCCTTTTTCGAGGTTCGCTATAGTTATCGTTAATTGAATCAAGAGGACGTGATTCCTCTACAGGAAGAATGTCACAATTCTCAAATTCAAGTCATTTCTCAAAACTTTGAAATTTTTACTATTCATCTCGGGAATTTACTATTCATCGTTTACTATTCATCATTTTACTATTCATCGTTTTTGAAGTCGATTTAATATTTTGAGAGGTTATTTCAAAATTTTACTATTTAGAAAACACTATTCATTCCCGAGAAAATTTATATTCAAGATTTTTATTCATCATTTTGTAAACTAGGTTTACGAGTATCAATTCATATACCGAAGGTTTAGCCGACGTATTCATAGAACATCATTGAGAAAATTTCATATAGACTAGAGATAGTCTGTACATCATCAGTAACATCATTTCATATTAGTTCATGCATGGGTTTGCATATTTCAGTAACGTATATTTTTCTTATAAATGAACCTATCTACGATCATTTACTTTGAATAATTGATCCGACACCTCCGACAATTGTCCTGATATATTTTTATACTCATTTTAAAACTATAAAAATTATATTATTAGTTTACCCGATGATTTGGATTTATTTTGTATATATATATATATATATATATAATATATAGAATATATATATATATATTCACGACGGTTTACGAAATTTCTATAACGATAATTATTTATCACCCGATACTTGCGAAATATAATTTTATAATTTTTAATGAACTATTATATTTCATTTTGTTCCGTTAAAATCAATTTTTGGCTAACTCTATACCTAATTAACTAAATATCTAATAAATATCTCCAAGTTATCAAAACCAAATTGAGTTCTTCTTTCATTCAATACAACTAAAAAAAAAATGTTTTCTTTCTTCTTCTTCTTGGGAGGTACATGACCAACATCATAAACAAAAAACAATTACCATTTTTTTCGTAGATCAAGAATTATTAAGATCCTATTAGTGTTCTAGTTAAGGTTTAGAATTAAACCTTGAAGTTTAACAAAGTTTTCTATCATCTATCCTCATAATCACTCAAGTAAGTTCTAAATAATTTTTTCTACTCTTTCATAATCATATTTGATCTATTTTTATTATGCTAGTACAAAAATATGCAAGTATCATATGTATTCATACCACTTTTACTTGTTTTTATTACATATTATAAGTTTTAATCATCCTATAATTATTCCCTTGAACTCTATCATTTGTGGAGAATTGGAGCCCATGACACCCTAAGAAGGTGTATGGTAGGTTTTAGAATAGATTGGTGTTGATTGGAAGGGTTTAGAACAAGTATTACACTAGAAAATCATTTTCGCAACATATAATTCAGGGCTGTCTTTTTTGTAAATCTGGAAATTTCGACAGGTCCTGGATTATTTTGGTTTATATTTTCAGAAAATAGACTTTAAAACGAAACCGTGGTCGCTAGAACGGGTTAAAACGCACACAATATATACGAGAAACTTCCGATTATACAAGTTTGCGACGAAACCTAATTTCTGAAAAATGTAAGCTGCCAAAGTATTTTTAAGGCACAAAAAATGAGTTTTTATCATAATCTAAATGAGTCTTTACATCAAAATATATTAGTATACATTAACAACAACTAAGGATATATAAACGTAGGAAAACGGACTTATACGACAAGTTATACGCATTTCAATTACGGCTATCGTAACTATTTTCACAAGTATTAACTCATATATTTTCTATTAGACAAAAATGGTTATCGCAAGTGACCAGTCGGACACATCCGTTTCCCTATCGATAGAGTACTTATGAGAAAATAATGTCTTTAGTAAAAGTGACTTCACCGGGCCCATTTTCCAAAAATGTTCAACCGTAGTCGCAACGAAGTTGTAACGATAATATAAGATCTCTCGAACTTTTCCGAAAACTACTCATAAACTATAAATTCTTGATAAATCACTAAGCAACTATTGTAGGATGTCTTTTCAATGTAAGTACTTGTAAAGTATTTTATTACATGACGAGATGTCATAAACGTGTATTTCGACTATAAAACTTCATTTTCAAAATGTACAAGTGGTACGGATAACATATGAGTTTGCATGCACGACATTGTTTCATGGCTTACATTAGAACACATCATTCATATTAGGTTGCAGATAGAGATCGCACCTCATTTCATGTGTATTCTACGTTTGTCATTATAATCATTGCATCAGGTGAGTTCGTAGCCCCACTTTTACTTATTTAATTGTTTTATAAACTCTCTGGGGGAGATACATGCTCAACTACTTGCTTTTACCTTTACACTTATATGAACTTCAATAACTCTTGTTTCACTACTTATGCTAGTAATAATTAGCCCGAACTAAATTGATCACTATGTTATGAACACTATTATTTGAACCACTTTCCTTGATTTTGTGCCCTTCGACATATATATTGGAACTCTTTTAACTTGATAGGAACCTTTGCATAATTTGAACACTTTAACTTGATTATAAAATATTTCTATAGTATATATTAATCTCTTTTAACTTGATTTAAACATTTTGACATATAATTAATCTCTTTTAACCTGATTTAAACTTTTGACATATAATAATCTCTTTACCTTGATTTAAAAACATTTTAACATATAATCAATCTCTTTTAACTTAATATTGAACCTTTTCACTATTTTGAACTTGTTTGACTTTATATTAAACTCTTTACTATTTATGAACTTGTTTGACTTTATATTGAACCCTTGAACTATTTTGAACTGTTTGATCTTTCTATTGAACCTTGACTATTTGAACTTGTTTGACTTAATATTGAACCCTTTGACTATTTTGAACTTGTTTGACATAATATTGAACCCTTGACTATTTTGAACCTTTTCTATGTTTTGAGCTCTTGACTGTTTGAACTTTTGGACTTCGACTTATTCCGACTTAATTACGAACTTGAATGGAACATTTGAACTTAATTACAACTTATGACTTGTTTCAACTTATTGAACCGTACGTGCATGACCCTAAAAGTCTCCCTTGTTTTCGGAGCAACCTAAAAGTCTCCCTATGTGAAAGGAGCAATACCAATTCTCGCTTTATTGGTGGAGTGTGCAAATTCACCCATGTTCGGAGTGTTCTTAATTCTATATAATAGTTGATGATTTACCGCATACATTCGCATTGTTAGTCTCCTATCAGTAGGTAGTATGGATAGCGATATTAGAGGTCGGCCAACCTCTCGTTCACTATGTTACGGCGCAATTATTTATTCTAGGGGCTTTGCCCTGGCTACATTATTTATATGTGGTGCTATATTGTGATCTATTATGACAACGTATACTTGACTGCTAGACATACTTCTTTAACTGGATTTAAAATATTTTGACATATAATTAATCTCTTTAACTTGATTTAACATTTGACATATAATCAATCTCTTTTACTTAATATTGACCTTTTTTACTATTTTGAACTTGTTGACTTTATATTAAACTCTTTGACTATTTTGAACTTGTTTGACTTTATATTGAACCCTTGAACTATTTTGAACTTGTTTGACTTTCTATTGAACCCTTTGACTATTTTGAACTTGTTTGACTTTATATTGAACCCTTTGACTATTTTAAACTTGTTTGACATAATATTGCCCCTTTGACTATTTTGAACCTTTGATATGTTTTGAGCTCTTTGACTGTTTTGAACTTTTGAACTCGACTTAAATCTCGAACTTAATACGAACTTTTGAATGGAACATTTGAACTTAATTACGAACTAGACTTGTTTCAACTTATTGAACCACGTACGTGCTATGACCCTAAAGTCTCCCTTGTTCGGAGCAACCTAAAGTCTCCCTATGTGAAAGGAGCAATACCAATTCTCGCTTTATTGGTGGAGTGTGCAAATTCACCCATGTTCGGAGTGTTCTTAATTCTATATAATAGTTGTATGATGTACCGTTCATACATTCGCATTGTTAGTCTCCTATTAGTAGGTATATGGATAGCGATTAGAGGTCGGCCACCTCTCGTTCACTATGTACGGGACGCCTATTATTTATTCTAGGAGCTTTGCCTGGCATACATTATTATATAGTGTGCTATATTTGTGATCTATTATGACAACTATACTTGACTACTAACATACTTCTTTAACCTGGATTTAAAACATTTTGACATATAATTAATCTCTTTTAACTTGATTTAAAACATTTTGACATATAATCAATCTCTTTTAACTTAATATTGAACCTTTTGACTATTTTGAACTTGTTTGACTTTATATTAAACTCTTTGACTATTTTGAACTTGTTTGACTTTATATTGAACCCTTGAACTATTTTGAACTTGTTTGACTTTCTATTGAACCCTTTGACTATTTTGAACTTGTTTGACTTTTTATTGAACCCTTTGACTATTTTGAACTTGTTTGACATAATATTGAACCCTTTGACTATTTTGAACCTTTTGATATGTTTTGAGCTCTTTGACTGTTTTGAACTTTTGAACTCGACTTAAATTCTCGAACTTAATTACGAACTTTTGAATGGAACATTTGAACTTAATTACGAACTTATGACTTGTTTCAACTTATTGAACCGTACGTGCTATGACCCTAAAAGTCTCCCTTGTTCGGAGCAACCTAAAGTCTCCCTATGTGAAAAGAGCAATACCAATTCTCGCCTTATTGGTGGAGTGTGCAAATTCACCCATGTTCGGAGTGTTCTTAATTCTATATAATAGTTGTATGATGTACCGTTCGTACATTCGCATTGTTAGTCTCCTATTAGTAGGTAATATGGATAGCGCTATTAGAGGTCGGCCAACCTCTCGTTCACTATGTTACGGGACGCATATTATTTATTCTAGGGGCTTTGCATGGCATACATTATTATATATGTGGTGCTATATTGTGATCTATTATGACAACGTATACTTGACTGCTAGACATACTTCTTTAACTGGATTTAAAACATTTTGACATATAATTAATCTCTTTTAACTTGATTTAAAACATTTTGACATATAATCAATCTCTTTTAACTTAATATTGAACCTTTTGACTATTTTGAACTTGTTTGACTTTATATTAAACTCTTTGACTATTTTGAACTTGTTTGACTTTATATTGAACCCTTGAACTATTTTGAACTTGTTTGACTTTCTATTGAACCCTTTGACTATTTTGAACTTGTTTGACTTTATATTGAACCCTTTGACTATTTTGAACTTGTTTGACATAATATTGAACCCTTTGACTATTTTGAACCTTTTGATATGTTTTGAGCTCTTTGACTGTTTTGAACTTTTGAACTCGACTTAAATTCTCGAACTTAATTACGAACTTTTGAATGGAACATTTGAACTTAATTACGAACTTATGACTTGTTTCAACTTATTGAACCGTACGTGCTATGACCCTAAAAGTCTCCCTTGTTCAGAGCTACCTAAAGTCTCCCTATGTGAACGGAGCAATACCAATTCTCGCCTTATTGGTGGAGTGTGCAAATTCTCCCATGTTCGGAGTGTTCTTAATTGTATGTAATAGTTGTATGATGTACTGTTCGTACATTCGCATTGTTAGTTTCCTATTAGTAGGTAGTATGGATAGCGCTATTAGAGGTCGGCCAACCTCTCGTTCTCTATGTTACGGGACGCATATTATTTATTCTAGGGGATTTGCCTGGCATACATTATTATATACGTGGTGCTATATTGTGATCTATTATGACAACGTATACTTGACTACTAGACATACTTCTTTTGGCAGTGGGTTGTGAACACACAGGTTGCAAGTTTTGTATGGGCGGAACTTGGAACTGAGTGGATTTACAAGGCCTTTGCTTTGTGGACTATTCTAAATGACCAAACACTTTGCCATTGCTGCATGAACATTCTTTAAAGGCTTTTTATGTTAAACAAACTCTACGAACTCACTCAACCATTGTGTTGACACTTTTAGCATGTTTTATCTCAGGTATCTAAGGCATTCACTTCATGGCATGCATGTGGACTTATCATAGAGTCGCGGTGTCGACGCGTCTCACATATATTTTATGTACTTAACTATCGTTTGATTGTAACAAACTCATTTTGGTACATTGGAAATCTTTTGGGACCTATGTTTTGTAAACTCTGATTATTTTACTTAATCAAATGATATTTTCAAAACGACACTTTAGGTCATTCGATATAACTGTAACTTTGATACTATGACAGTCATCCCCCAGGTATTCCATTCCGCTGCAAAACAGGTAATTTGGGGGTGTGACAGATTGGTATCTGAGCATCGGTTATACAGAACAAGGTTGCATCATTGACCCTAGACTATAACTACATCATCATAGCATCTCATCATATCATTATAAGGGCATAGTCATTATACATTCGGGTTTATACGCACATTATGCGAGTTATTTACGTTCATTTTACATAGATGTCTTCTGATACCCATTTCGTTATCCTTTCTTCATACTCTAATTTGGAGAATGCCTTAACATCCCCTATCACAATTTTAAACATCAGTTGACTCTACACCAAACATCATATGAGTCGATTAGTCCAAGTATTGCATAGTTACTCCTAAATTATACATAGCCTGATCACCTTTGTCTAATTTAGGAAGAATCATGCAATGAAGGGAGTAGTAGTCTCATATGTGTAAGCAATTCCGTAATCGAGACAAATTTTCAAAAGATTTTCTTCAAACCACTTGTTTCTAGTTTGATCTAAGTGACAGTTCTTGTTTGATGAGTTGCAAAGATCAAGCTAGAATCAAGTTGTTACTCAAACCGATTTAGCCTAATCTCATGACAGTTCTTGTTTGATGAGTTGTGAGATTAAGTAAAAATCGGTTACCTAAAAGTCTTTTGACGGTTTTGCTCGAGAATGGGAAAGCTTGCCTCATCAAACCTAACCATAAGAGAGCATGTCTTTAGAATGGGAAATGGTCACGATAGCACAAGAACGTACCTAGTTGAATGAGAAACCCAGATACTTGAGCATTGACACAATCACTTAGACTATACACACGAGCATAAACTTTTAGAACCCTTGTCGAGGTTCGGACTATAGTTATCGTTAATTGAATCAAGAGGACGTGATTCCTCTAACAGGGGAAGAATGTCACAATTCTCAAATTCAAGTCATTTCTCAAAACTTTGAAATTTTTACTATTCATCTCGGGAATTTACTATTCATCGTTTACTATTCATCATTTTACTATTCATCGTTTTTGAAGTCGATTTAATATTTTGAGAGGTTATTTCAAAATTTTACTATTTACAAAACACTATTCATTCCCGGAGAAAAATTTATATTCAAGATTTTTATTCATCATTTTTGTAAACTAGGTTTACGAGTATCAAATTCATATAACCGTAAGGGTTTAGCCGCGTATTCATAGAACATCATTGAGAAAATTTCATATAGACTAGAGATAGTCTGTACATCATCAGTAACATCATTTCATATTAGTTCATGCATGGGTTTGCATATTTCAGTAACGTATATTTTTCTTATTAAATGAACGCTATCGTACGATCATTTATTTTGAATAATTGATCCGACACCTCCGACAATTGTCCTGATATATTTTTATACTCATTTTAAAACTATAAAAATTATATTATTAGTTTACCCGATGATTTGGATTTATTTTATATATATATTGTTATATATATATATATATATATATATATATATATATATATATATATATATATATATATATATATATATATATATATATATTCACGACGGTTTACGAAATTTCTATTACGATAATTATTTAATCACCCGATACTTGCGAGAAATATAATTTTATAATTTTTATGACTTTATTATATTTCATTTTGTTCCGTTAAAATCGATTTCTAGCTAACTCTATACCTAATTAACTAAATATCTAATAAATATCTCCAAGTTATCAAAACCAAATTGAGTTCTTCTTTTTCATTCAAGATACAACTAAAAAAAAATGTTTTCTTTCTTCTTCTTCTTGGGAGGTACATGACCAACATCATAAACAAAAAGGAATTACCATTTTTTTTCGAGATCAAGAATTATTAAGATCCTATTAGTGTTCTAGTTAAGGTTTAGAATTAAACCTTGAAGTTTAACAAAGTTTTCTATCATCTATCCTCATAATCACTCAAGTAAGTTCTAAATAATTTTTTCTACTCTTTCATAATCATATTTGATCTATTTTTATTATGCTAGTACAAAAATATGCAAGTATCATATGTATTCATACCACTTTTACTTGTTTTTATTACATATTATAAGTTTTAATCATCCTATAATTATTCCCATGAACTCTATCATTTTTGGAGAAGTTTAGGAGCCCATGACACCCTAAGAAGGTGTATGGTAGGTTTAGAATAGATTTGGTGTTGATTGGAAGGGTTTAGAACAAGTATTACACTAGAAAAATCATTTTCGACAACATATAATTAAGGGCTGTTCTTTTTTGTAAAATCTGGAAATTTCGACAGGTCCTGGATTATTTTGGTTTATATTTTCATAAAATAGACTTTAAAACGAAACCGTGGTCGCTTGAACGGGTTAAAACGGGTTTATAACGAAGAAGTTACGCTATTTACAAGTTTTGCGACGAAAACTAATTTTCTGAAAAAATGTAAGCTGCCAAAGTATTTTTAAGGGCAAAAATGAGTTTTTATCATAATCTAAATGAGTCGATTTATCAAAAATATATTAGTATACATTAACACGAAACTAAGGATATATAAAACGTAGAAAACGGACTTATAACGACTAAGTTATACGCATTTCAATTATGGCTATCGTAACTATTTTCACAAGTATTAACTCATATATTTTCTATTAGACAAAAATGGTTATCGCAAGTGACCATGTTCGGATCCGTTTTTCCTATCGATAGAGTACTTATGAGAAAATAATGTCTTTAAGTAAAAGTGACTTCACCTGGCCCATTTTCCAAAATGTTCAACCGTTCGTCAAACGAAGTTGTAACGAGTAATATACGATCTCTCGAACTTTTCCGAAAACTACTCATAAACTATAAATTCTTGATAAATCACTAAGCAACTATTGTAGGATGTCTTTTCAACGTAAGTACTTGTAAAGTATTTTATTACATGACGAGATGTCATAAACGTGTATTTCGACGATAAACTTCATTTTCAAAATGTACAAGTGGTACGGATAACATATGAGTTTGCATGCACGACATTGTTTCATGGCTTACATTAGAACACATCATTCATATTAGGTTGCAGATAGAGATCGCACCTCATTTCAGTGTATCTACGTTTGTCATTATAATCATTGCATCAGGTGAGTTCGTAGCCCCATTTTTACTTATTTAATTGTTTTATAAACTCTCTGGGGGAGATACATGCTCAACTACTTGCTTTTACCTTACACTTATATGAACTTAAATAACTCTTGTTTCACTACTTATGCTAGTAAGTAGATTATGCCCGAACTAAATTGATCACTATGTTATGAACACTATTATTTGAACCACTTTCCTTGATTTTGTGCCCTTCGACATATATATTGGAACTCTTTTAACTTGATAGGAACCTTTTGGCATAAATTTGAACACTTTAACTTGATTTAAAATATTTCGATATATAATTAATCTCTTTTAACTTGATTTAAAACATTTTGACATATAATTAATCTCTTTTAACTGGATTTAAAACATTTTGACATATAATTAATCTCTTTTACCTTGATTTAAAACATTTTGACATATAATCAATCTCTTTTAACTTAATATTGAACCTTTTGACTATTTTCAACTTGTTTGACTTTATATTGAACTCTTTGACTATTTTGAACTTGTTTGACTTTATATTGAACCCTTTGACTATTTTGAACTTGTTTGACTTTATATTGAACCCTTTGACTATTTTGAACTTGTTTGACTTTATATTGAACCCTTGGACTATTATAAACTTGTTTGACATAATATTGAACCCTTTGACTATTTTGAACCTTTTGATATGTTTTGAGCTCTTTGACTGTTTTGAACTTTTGAACTCGACTTAAATTCTCGAACTTAATTACGAACTTTTGAATGGAACATTTGAACTTAATTACGAACTTATGACTTGTTTGAACTTATTGAACCGTACGTGCTATGACCCTAAAAGTCTCCCTTGTTCAGAGCAACCTAAAGTCTCCCTATGTGAACGGAGCAATACCAATTCTCGCCTTATTGGTGGAGTGTGCAAATTCTCCCATGTTCGGAGTGTTCTTAATTGTATGTAATAGTTGTATGATGTACTGTTCGTACATTCGCATTGTTAGTTTCCTATTAGTAGGTAGTATGGATAGCGCTATTAGAGGTCGGCCAACCTCTCGTTCACTATGTTACGGGACGCATATTATTTATTCTAGGGCTTTGCCTGGCATACATTATTATATACGTGGTGCTATATTGTGATCTATTATGACAACGTATACTTGACTACTAGACATACTTCTTTTGGCAGTGGGTTGTGAACACACAGGTTGCAAGTTTTGTATGGGCGGAACTTGGAACTGAGTGGATTTACAATGCCTTTGCTTTATGGACTATTCTAAATGACCAAAAACTTTGCCTTTGCTGCATAAACGTTCTTTAAAGGCTTTGTATGTTAAACAAACTCTATGAACTCACTCAACTATTGTGTTGACACTTTTAGCATGTTTTATCTCAGGTATCTAAGAAATTCACTTCATGGCATGCATGTGGACTTATCATAGAGTCTCGGTGTCGACGCGTCTCACATATATTTTATACACTTAACTATCGTTTGATTGTAACAAACTCATTTTGGTACATTGGAAATCTTTTGGGACCTATCTTTTGTAAACTATGATTATTTTACTTAATCAAACGATATTTTCAAAATGACACTTTAATTCGTTCGATATAACTATAACTTTGATGCTATGACAGTCATCCCTCAGGTATTCCATTCCAAAACAGCTAATTTGGGGGTATGACAAAATCGCCTTAGCCTACCTTTTATGCACTCACTTTTAGTGCATTATTGTTATCATACTAAACCCTTAGTTCAATTATCTAGTTATTTGCATAAGTTTCTAAGTCGAGTCATATCCTTTGTACCCAGTTTTGAGATGATTGGGACTCATGGGTAAAGTTAAATTTTGTGGAGTGACGGGAAAGAACGTTAAATTCAAATTCCCTTTATTTACGTAATAATATACTCCAAGTGTTTTGATCTTTTCAATTCGGGTCAAATTAGTGTTAGAGTAATAAAAACTCAAGCGTAGGGATGTTCCTATAAATCCCTTATATTTTGATGTTATCGTAGAGGATGGTAGAGTAAAAGTGTTTGAAAAAAAAAAAAATGAGTGTTGAAAAAAAATAAAAATAAAATGAAAAAACATACGGGCTACCATCCTACATCTATCATTATATTTATGTTTGTTTGTTTTCAAAGTTATATAGAATTTAGAGTGTCGAGTCTTGGCTTAGCAACGCCATTCTTCTCATGCTTGTAACATAAAGATTTTTGACTTGCCACCACTAAATCGCCTATCAAACCAAACCCTTTATTTGCCTACCGTAAGCCTAACGTTACAACCCTTTAAAAGACCTCTTAGATAGTTTTTTCTAGGTGCTTACGCCAAAGCGATGGAGGTTTGATCTAGTCTCAAGCCTATGGTAATCTATGTACTAGGACCGGTTAATGAGTGTTTATCTTTCATTTCCAATTTGATATATTTTATATACACCCGAGAGATGAGAGTTTCCAAGCACCACTTGTGAGGTGCTAGTATATAATTTCCGTGCTTGTTATGACTTTTGCAGGGCTTATACTTGTTGTGAATTGTTCTAAACCAATGCTTCATGCCCCCTAACTTATAAATTGATTGGCCAAAAGCACATTTGCTTAAGGACAAGCAAATACCAAGTGTAGGGATATTTGATAAGGATTTAAAAGGTACACTTTTGAGGGGTCATTTAAGCCCTTAATCGACCACTTTTATATCCGTTACTGCTTAATTTCGTTCCTTTTCACTTTTTAGGTCTCTTGAAGGCAAAATGCTAGAATGATGCTTATTTGGACGAAAAGGCGTGAATATGTGAAGAAAATGGCTAAAGTCAAGATCAAGACACTCAAGTTGCTGAAAGTGCACCCGACGGCGTCACAAACAAAGGGCGACGCCGTCCCTATAATTGCGACGGCTCAGAAGTGAAATTGCTATTTTGCACCTGACGGCGTCAGGCTTTGAAGAGTAGGGCATCACGACTCAGACGACCTAGATCAAGATTCTGACGGTGTCACAACCACAACGTGACGCCGTCCCAAAGTTGACTTGGTCAAGACGAAACCCTAATGGCGACGATCCGATGGCGTCACAATTAAAGAGTGACGCCGTCGCAGTTGTAACTCTATATATAGAATTCAATTTTCAGACTTTTAAAGAGGGAGATTTGTGTAGTAAAAACCTAAAACGATTTTCGTTTGTCTTGGGCAGTATCTTAGGGTTCTCATACCCTATTTTACAAAATATAAGTTATTTACTTCATTGAATTCATTATGTCTTTGATTGTATGTGTGTATGCTTGAATGTTTACCATGTCCGGCTAATTTACTTGTGTGTTTGCCTAGATCCATGAAACCTAGTTATTGAATATTGATTGGTTGTCTTTTCTCTTAATTGTAATTGGCTTAGGATTGCAATAGGCCATCGTTGTTTTTTTAATCCTTGAGTAATCTTTGTGGACCTTAGTTTATGATCACCTAGAGTAATTGTAGGCTAAAAATCCAAAGATAACCTTAGAGTTAGTTTATGAATCCTAGAGATTTTGTAGGCAATAACCTTAAGGTATTCTCAAAGAGTTAGGGAGAAAAGTATACCCTACGACCTTAGAAGACACAACGCGTTAAGAATAAGGATGTGAAAATTCTACCATCAATAAAAGATAACTAGGGAGTAATAGTATCTAGATAAACACATTTTTAATCATCATACGAGCACATATAAATAGACATAGACTACCCCTTAGCTTAGATTAGATAATTAGACAAGTAGAGTAATTAGTAGAAGTACCACCCCTCAAATCCAATACCCCGAGATCGTACATTCAATTTTCTAAAAAATAAAAACAAAAGATAAAAAATAATCTTCCTCAACCCCAACCTCAGCGCAGTAATTTCTCACTAGCATTCCTATTCCCCTAGAGAATGATATTAATCCCGAGGCTTACCCTAATACTACACTACAACAATTAGGTTCACTCCCTAGGTGGTTCAAAAACTTGCACGAAGAAAAGGAAGTTTCCTTTGACCCCGAACGCGCGTTGTACGCGTATCACAACACTACGGCGGAGCTGTAATTACGGCGTAACTATTCCTAATGTTACGCCGTAGCCACCTTTACGAGGCTTTTGTTTAGAAGATAATTAAGTTACGGCGTAACTTTCTACTTAAGTTACGTCGTAACTGTTATCGGGCCTATAAATACAAGCCCTAAAATATGCATTTCAAATCATTCACTCACCACTCAAAGGCAGAGAATGTGAAGAGGGTTCCAAGGGCAAATCACACAGAGCATACAGAGCCATTTCCAAGGTAGGAATCACACCAGATCGTTAAGCTTTAGCGATCACTACTATCTTTTACTTTGATTCATGTCTTCAATTATGTTAAACATTGAATTTATTGTATCTTTTAATATAATCGGCTAAGCACCCTTGGTGCTAGCCTAGTTTTGATTCCTTTATTGTATTGTTTGTGTTTTCATTCTTCTATAATTGTTTCTAGTGTATGCATGCATAGTTCGATGGTAGTTACCCTAGCTTCGGTAGTTTTGAAGTGTGGTCGTATCTAGTTGCTTAGGAGAATTAACCAACTGACCCTAAGTAAGTAGGTAGAGAATGGGCTGTTAAGAATTGACCAACTGACTACCTTTCCCTCTTGTGCGAATTGACCAAGGGATCACTGTTCGGATGGATGAACTTAAGAAGTTAGGGATGAGTGTCTAAGATGCTAGCGCCCGGGCACTCATTATTTCGAAATTTGCATGTAGGGTACTTATTGACTTTGCTTAGGTTGCTTGAGACCCTCGACTCCCCAAAGGGTAGGCCTTTGATGACGGGTAGGAACCTTTGTTGATACATTATGACGAATTGACCAAATTTTGTCCTAGCGACTTAAACCCTAACTTGAATCAATTGGAAGTAATTAATAAAATATAGACATTACATGATAGGATTATTATTTAGGTTAGCACACTTTCTCTCCATTGTTCACAACCTTAATTTACTTTTCATTGTTTATTTCTTATCTTTAGTTTAATTAATCATTTCAAGCCTAAAACCATTTAAAATAGGTGTCACTTAGACTTAATAGGATCCTCATCTACATAGCTCTTGGGAACAACCTCGGCTTTACCACCTTCTATACTACGCACGATCAGGTTCACTGCTCGTTAGTTCATTAGGTAGACCTTAGGTAGACGAGACTTATAAATGTTAAATCCTGGTCGGAATACCTGCATCAACAGTCTTCAAATCGCAACCCTCAAACCGCAAGCACAAGTCACAATCCTCAACTCGCAATCTTGAAATCGTAGAAAGCAAATAGCAGCTTTTGGCAAACCACAGAAGAAAACATATAAACCGCAATAGGACAAACCTTAGTTTCTTTATCAAATCGCAACAATATCAAATCGCAGCTTACCACAAACCGCAGACGTCAAACCTCAATTTGGCAAACCGCAGTAGCAAAAGGACAAATCGCAAATGACAAAAAGGTAACTTTCTCACTAGTACAAGTGTCACAATCACACAGTTTTGTCTTTGTTTTTATTTTGAGCAAACCACCAAAATGCAACTCGATTTTAACCCAAACGTCAACATGTTTTAACACAATAATCTTTAACCGTAGCTTAGAACGCGTCAAACCACAATCAAGAATAATCAAACCGCAACTTAGAACTAACTTCTAAAATACACGAATACACTCAAATCTTTCGCTAAACCTATGAAATACACCAACTAATCACTAAAGAATGCACATCCAACAATTCTAAAAACAAAAGTACAAAGTCTATAACAAATTTAACCATAAAACAAGCTCAAACTATGATGTTTACTAATGGGAGATTTCTAGTAAGAGAAAATGAAATAGAATATCTTGAAAGAAAATAAAGTTCCAACCCTCTCCTTTGGTGGGAAGAGGCTATTTATAGTTACACATAAACGCCCCTACTGGTCAGAGCGGGCTGACAGTGGGTAAAGTCCCGACCCGACTCCATAGTAATACTTAAACTAAACATTTTCTAATAAGACTAGGACCTATCTAGAGCTAGATGATACCCGGGGTGATCGCGGGGTGACCGAATCTTCAATAAGGATTTTCGTAATCATAACACAAACATTTACTTCATGTTCAAATTGATGTTGATGATATCATATTTGCCTCAACCGATCCTATGAAATGTGATTTTTTTTCAAATGAGATGAGTTCTAAATTCCAAATGTGTATGATGGGACAAATGTTGTTTTTCTTAGGATTACAAATTTCTCAAAGTCCCGGAGGCATTTTTATAAATTGTTGGGAATAAAGATAACTGTTTACCACTGTACGTTTGTGGTTAACACTGCTAAAGATTACACTAGCAGTGGAAACTCATTACCACTGCCAGTACAATATTACCACTGCTATTAGGATAATTGTTATGTTTCCGTGTATAGATAAGTATAGAAAAGATCTTGTGTATATTCTATATTGTTATGATTATACTTATCTTGTAAAGGACTCATTGTGCTATAAAAGCATATCCTAGGTCATTGTTTAGAGTACGTATTATTCATATAAGCTTCAAGGTGTAACCCTAGTGATAAGCAAGATCACTCGTATTATTTCTTAATAATATTGGAGCTTGGTGTTAAACTGTTCACTTACATTACATCATACAATCTGTCTTCTAAGTATTACTAAGTATATTCTGCGTCCTTATTAATATAATTCAAAATATCACTAACACAAGGTGTGTGTTTAGATCCATCAAGTGGTATCACAGAGCAGGTTTTGATATTTTGATTTAGAAGATCCAAGGAATAAAGCTTAACCTACTCACTCAAATCAATGGAGATGGAAAACAACCAGTCCAACTCTGCTCCAAGGCTTCCTACGCTCAAACTTAATGAGTTTGAGATGTGGAGGATAATGATTGAGCAATACTTTCTCATAGAAGACTATGCTCTATGGGAGATCATCCTAACTGGTGATTCCTTCAAGTCTGTTACTAAGACTGAGAAAGTTGGTGACACAGAAGTTGTAACAATTTATGTACCTGAGACTAATGATGAAAGAGCAAAGAAGAAGAATGACCTGAAGGCCAGAAGTTTGTTACTAATGACTCTTCCTAAAGACCAGATCATTGCTTTTAGCAAGTACAAGACAACAAAGGAACTTTTTGAAGAGATCAGCTCAGTGTTTGGTGGCAATGATGCTACAAAAAAGACACAAAAGACATTGTTGAAGCAAAGTTATGAAAACTTCTCTGCTTCAAGCAATGACTCACTTGATAGCATCTTCACCAAACTCCAGAAGATTGTCACACAACTGACTGTGTTTGGCATTGAGGTAGAAAAGGAAGACCTCAATTTGAAGTTTCTAAGAAGTTTGCCTTCTGAGTTTCATACAAATGTTACAGTCTTGGAATACAAACCAGAGATTGAAACTATGAATCTCAATGATATTTACAACAACTTCAAACTCATTGAACAAAGATTGAAGAAGGCAGGGAAACTTGGTACAAGCTCTAGTAGCTTTCCATTGTTGTCAACCTCTGTTGACAGTGATGATTCTGAAGAGGACAATGATAATGATTTTGCCACTGCTGGTTCTACAGTTTCCACTAGTAATACTAGTATTACCACTGCAGGTTCAAAGAAGAAGGTTGCTGGTATTGGAGATCCTACCTTTTATGCTTTTATCTCCACTCAAGTTAATGGCTCTATTTTAACTCAAGAAGACATAGAGCAAATTGATGAAGATGACTTGGAGGAGATGGACATAAAATGGCAGATAGCTCTTCTTAGCATGAGGGCTAGGAAATTCTACAAGAAGACTGGCAAGCCAATTCACATCAATGGTGGCGAAACTGCAGGGTTCGATAAAAAGAAAGTAGAGTGTTTCAATTGTCACAAGTTGGGGCATTTTGCTAGAGAATGCAGAAAACCAAGGAACTAAGACAAAAGGTCTACTTGGTACAAGCAAAAGAAAGAACCAATTGTGGAAGAACCAAAGGCAATGTTGGCTATTGATGGTGTGAGCTATGATTGTAGTTTCATGGCTGATGGACAAGAGGAACAACCTTCAGATGCTGCTCTTGTGACTATAGAACATGCTCTCATGGCTTTCTCTGACTCTGAGGTACAAAATTTTGAAAGTTGTTCTAAAACATGTAGGGCTTCTAGAGAATGTGAAAGGCTTAATGAATTATTTGACAACCAAAGAACAGAGTTGTATGCGGCTAATTATACTGTGTCAAACCTTAGGAGATGCATAGTTGTATTAGAGAAAAAACTAGAGCACTATAGAGCTAATGAGTCAAAATATAATGATGATATGATTATCCTTAGAAGAGAGATAGATCATAAGACATCAGTGAATGAGGCATTAAAAGAAGAGTATGAAAAACTCAAAAAGATAAATGAGAATGTAAATTTATCTGTTGACACCGTTATTATCAGTCTAAGTCAATTGATAAAATTTGGAATGCTCAAATTACTAGTAAAGTTAAGTCTGGTATGGGTTACAACACTGCTCCTCCACCACTAAGGGGTGTTCCATCACCTCCTGTCATAGATTTAGCTCATACAAAGCCTAGAAGAGTTTCAGGATCTTGTACGTGAATATGGTCCTCTAAAGGACACATTTGTGAAAATTGAGGAACATGTTAAGCAAGAAACTGATGTTTTTGAAAGTGCAAGTGACTCATCTATTGTAGATGAGAATGCTAAAAAGAATGTAGAGGCTTCTATCCCAAAAGTTGTTAAGACTATTATAGAGGAACCTAGAAAACGAGCTAATAAACCTAGACCAACTGTAAGGTATGCCGAGATGTATAGGAATAAGTCATCAACTCCTAGGAGTAACCAGAGGAGTTGGAATCATGTTAAATCTCAACAACTAGGTAGTGATTTTGTGATGTACAATAAAGCATGTTATATCTGTGGTAGCTTTTATCATTTACATGCTAATTGTGACTATCATTTTGGGAGAAGGGAAGTCCATGGGAATAAAAGGGTGGAGTCTAACAAGTTTCAAAATAATGTACACCCTAATTCACACAGTAAAATGGTCCCAAGAGCAGTTCAACTATGAAGTGGTCTTGATAACATCAAATTAGCCTGATCTTTTATATATCAAATTCCCGTGTTTATGGTCTCATTTGCATTAATATGGTACTTAATTCTTTCATATTCGTTCATATTTGCATTTCAGGATCAATGAGGCGTTGGAGCGGAAAAGAAGTGATAAAAGGACAAGTATATGATTTACGAGGGCCTTTGGATTTTATGTCAAGATTACGCCGTAACTAGCTAATAAGGTTACGGCGTAAATATGAGCTTTGAAGGATACGGCGTAACCAATTCTTATGGTTACGTCGTAATTATTATCTTGAAGGTTATGACGTAACATGGCAATTTAGTTACGCCGTAGATATTATTTCGGAGGGATAAGTATGAGATGAAGAAGGATTACGGCGTAACTTGGATAATTAGTTACGCCGTAATTAATATCTTGGGCGCAAAGTTTCGAGGTCCAGGGATTAGAAGTGGCAAGTTAATATTTATTTTATTCACTTCGAGGACCAAGTATAAATATATCAAGAACGACGAGGGGCTGAAACCGTAAGTATTATTAAGGCTTTTGGACTTAATTTGAATCAACATGCTACTTCAGGGACAAAAAGTGTCAACCAAGTGCAATAAAGTTTCAAGTTAAAGAATGGATGACAAAAACTACGAAGTTGTGATTTACTACTAATAGTTACGGTGTAACATAGTTACGACGTAACTATTTATTTTAGTTACGACGTAACTATTTGAGATCCCGATTTTATTTGCACCGACTATAGTTACGGCGTAATTTGTCCTTAAGGTTACGCTGTAACCATGTCGAGGCCTATAAATACAGCCCCTAATCTGCATTTTCCAGTATCTCTCTTCACCCCTCTCCTAGGGGTCGATTAGGGCACCACTCCAGGGCATTTTCCAGTAGTCTGAAGCCAGTTTTGAAGGAAGAATTCACTCTCAATCATCATCATTATTAGCTCTACATCAAGTAATTTGTGCAAACATTATGTTCAATTCAATTTATGATTTATTCATTTTTGTTGGTATGATTTACTATATGTTTGGCTAAGCACCCTAGTGCTGGCCTTGTTATGATTCCTTAATTGTTTTGTTTACGTTTGCTTTATTTTCGTACAGTTATTTCTAAGTGTATGCATGCATAGTTTATTGGTAGCCACCCTTGGTTCGGTAGTTTTGAATGGAGGTAGAGGCCAATTGCCTAGGATATATGACCAACTGACCCTAGGTGAGCGGACTGAGATGGGAAGGGTAAGATATGACCAACTGACGACCCTTTCTACTTGTGCGATTTGACCAACTGATCACCTATCGTTTGGATGAACTTAAGAATTAGGGGGTGAGTTTCTAAGTTCCTAACGGCCGGGCACTCACTATTATAAATCTAGCATGTAGCGGTACTTAATGACTCGGCTTAGGGGACCAGGAACGACAGGACTTATGACGGTGCGCCTGATTTCTCCTATGGTGGCATCTTTGCTGATAGGTTAAGGCGAATTGACCAAATGCTGTCCTCTCGACTTTGACCCCACCTGAAGTAATTGGAAGTAAGTAGACGTAGACATAACTAGCTAGGATGAGTAACTAGGTTAGCACCATTCTCCTTCATTGATCACATCTTTTGCCTTTATCTGCTTTCTTTTATTTCCTTGTTTTATTAGTTAATTTTATTTCAATCTTAAAAGCCATTAATATCGTGACGTAGACTTAAGTTAATTTCCAATCCACGTAGCTCTTGGGACGACCTCGGCTTTACCATTTACTACACTACACGCGACCGGGTACACTGCCCGTTAGTGCACTAGGGTAGACCATAGGTATAGCGAGACACTATAAATATTAAGACCTAGTAAGTAAAACCTGCATCAAGTTTTTGGCGCCGCTGCCGGGGAGCTATTTTAGGATTTTAATTTAAGTTTTTCTTTTCTTTCTCCTATTCTGCTATTTTCTTTGTTTCTTGTGTGAATTTCAGGTAATCATGGAAATGGAACCAGATTTTGATAATATGACATTGGAAGAATACTGGGAGTACGAGCGCGAAATGGAAAGAAAAGCTTTGAGGAATCGTCAATCTTGGAGAACTTCTACGAGATCGCCATCCCTAGAGCATTTCTTTCAACCATATACCTATGGTGATTATGTATCTCCTCAAGAGTATGATGAATTGGACATGGATAACATGACCATTCATGAATATGAATTATATACGGCCAACCGATGTCGGAAGATGAACAACTTTAGTGATTATTCATGTAACACTCCTGATCCTGAACCTGATGATAGCGAGTTGATGATTGCAAGAGCTTTGGACGATTTATTCAGAATTGGTGCTGAAAATCTTCAACGCATGGAACAAGAGGAGACTCATGATGAGTCTATTAAGGATGTGAACCTTCAAAGTGAGGACCTTCTTAACTTTCCTATTTCTCCTATTACTAATACTTTTGCTAGTGTTTGTGAACAGGATGCAGATAATGTCAATTTCGACATTACAAAGGAGGAAGAGGAAGCCGAGGAGGAATGTGATGAATGGAATTTTTATGACATGTGGGATATCACGGTAGAGGATGTTGAAAGGCTTAGGAAAATTCTAACACCTCCCATGCGTAATGAACCTATCCCAGAGCCGGTAATGCAACCCTTGACATCACCTATCACACCTGCCAATGGCTGTTCTGTAGCACCAACTACCAACCCTGTGTTGAACGAGCTTATAAAGGAATTCGGAGATGAGATTTTGAATATCTCCGTGGTTGACGAAGAAGCCGAATGTGACCCTGCTAAAGATGTGAAGGAGCTCGAGGAACCACTTTATAAAGATCCTTCATCATTTTCTACGGACGAAAGGGCACATCTGGCAGTTGATGAAATGAATATGGTTTTGAAGGAAGTTAGTCAACAACAACATGGAACAAGCCAATCCTCTAATCCGTCAATAAACATGGGTCTGGTAAGTAGGGAAATGACTTCTCCTCTGAGGTATGACTATAATTCATCATTTCCCCATCCCATAGCAAATTCACACCCTCTTGGTGTTTATTGCTATTTTCACCCACACTTGATTTTAAGTGAGGGGATGAACACCCTTTTACTTAGTAAATAAGGGTAGAGTCAAGCTCGTGACTCGAACAAAAACAAGCACTTCGTGGGAGGCACCCCATGCCTATCTTTTCTTTTTCATTTTATTAGTATAGTTGGGTTTTGTGTTTTTAACCATTTTGCAGGAATCGGAGAAGATTGCATCAGTAACATAAATGGGGACCTGACCTGTCCATCAGTTATGGCGTAACTCATCCCAATGATGACGCCGTAACATATCACAAGTGGCGATTCTCTCCAGAGCATTACTGATTATGGCGTAATCCCATGCTATGGTTACGCCGTAGCTACCCTCCAGTAGCGACTGCCAGATTTTGCCATAATTATGGCGTAATTCCTTCAATGAGTTACGGCATAATTATCCTTCAGTTCAAATTCTTTCTATAATAACACAATAACCTTGTATTAGTACTAAATGAACTTTATGGGTGTGTTCCATGTAAACCCTCACGAGACTTAACTCGTCCACTTGGGACACCAAGTGGTTTAAAAGGCTTGTTGCATATGCTAAATGCAACCGTGATTCCTACGAAAGTGAGTTAGGTTTTTTCTTTTATTGCTTGTTGTTTTTCTAGTATGATGCGTTTGGTTGTCTTATGTGAATTCAGGTTATTAAAGTTTGCTCATAGATCTCAAAGCGGGACACGTTTACTCGTGAGTCTTTGATCATGCCGAGCAAATCCAGGGGAGTTTTCTGTTCCAATTCTAACCCTTCTTATCTTTCATTTATATGCTTAAGTATGACCCAAGTGGGGGGAAGGGATTAGACATAGACACCCGCTTGATTTTACTTGCCCTTATTTTTCTAGTTTTTGATGAAAAGTGTTTCATTAGTAAAATTTTGACATGTTTTTCATTACTTAACTGGATTAATCTAGACTAAGCACACCTACCCTATATTTCCATTGTGTGAGGATAAGCCTTTCCGTTTTCCCCTTATACATAATACCACAAAAATGAGTGTGTCAGTGGCTGTAGTAGACTTTAGAACTTGGCCTTGTATATCTTTTCGGGACCATTATCATGAGCATTACACTGAGGTAACTTGGTGTGATCGGTGCAGCTAGCATATAAGGCAATTTTAGGATTAAACCCAAATAGCCCATATATGTATTGTGTATATTGACTTTTCACATCGATTAGTCAATCCCCCTGTTAAACCCTTTTTGTTGCACTCACCATTGGTGCAGATACCCCTAGATACACCCTTCATAGCCATCCCTTTCATTTTGTTCACCCAATATATGTTGTTTCGTTACACCTATCACCTAGCCTACCCTGTAGTTTCCTTATGTCCATGGTCTGGGCGCTGTTGGTTAATTTTGGTTCCACTAATGAAAGTCGCGGGTTTCGAATAAAGGGTTTTGGAAGAAAATCGGGTTTAGATGATAGTTGATCTCAAGTGGGGGGGATACTTTTTATGTTCGTATCGTTTATCCATGTATACCTTGTCTTGCATCAAAAAAAATAAAAAATAAAAAAATAAAAAAAAAGTGAAAAAAAAATGTGAAGCATGCAAGCAAGTGTTTTGTCTATAATTAGTGTTTTCGCCTTGTTCAACTGCCGCAAATTTTTACAAATCCGTTTTGTCTTACGGATAAAATTAGAAACTCGAACATTTCTATCTCGCCTTTCAAATTTTAATCAATATTCGTACAATGGGGACATTGTACATTTCAAGTGGGGGGATGGGAGATAGAAATGGCCGATTTTGATAGAAATATGTGCTAAATTGACCCAAATTTTAAATTTTTTTATAGCACATTCTTTTTTCATTGCTGATGAAGGCCGAGTTAATGCATCTTATTTGCCTAGATTATGGAGTTTATGAGGCACCACATTACATTTCTTATGCATTAACTCATGTATTGGATTATTGAAGACCCCTTGACTTTTGACCCTCGATTTTTGCTATGGGATTGAATGCGACTAGTGGTGGGGCGACTGTGGACTTAGGAATCTATTTGTTTCGTGTCTTTTTGTTTACACCCATTAATATTTTCCCTTGCCTTATTGTTAGAATCACTCCTAAACCATTCCTCAAGTGTTAGTGATTCATATGTAATAGTTAGCTTAATATGGATTTTATGTTAGTAATCAAGGATAGGCTTATGTAGAAAGCCCATAAGCCTAGGCCAAGCCCAATAAGTAAAAGGATGGGAACTTGGAGTGTTGCCCTAGTTCCCTCCTATAAATACTCTTGTAAACCTTCTATTGAAGGTTGGTTGTTCAATTTACTCTTTCACTATTACGCATAATCTTTCTAACATTCATACGCATAGTGTTTGGTAGTTGTTCATCCGATCTCTTCTTATCTCTTTCTTATATTGATGCTTGTGTTACTAATATGGGAACCTAACAATGGTATCATTCGCCAAATAGTTGGGTGAAAAGGTTTTGTTTTTGAAGTTGGTTTTTGATCTTACGCGTAACATACGGTCTAAAACTTTGTCACGCTTAAAAAATTATTTTTTACACTTTTCAATCCAAGATTCTTGTACTTTCAACGTTTTTAAGTGTTAAAATATCTGTTTTTGGCAAAAAGTTTTGAACTTTACATGTATTTCATAGATTTTAAGCTTGGTTTTATACGTGGGTTTCGTTCTACGCATAACGTCTTTAGAAGGTTTGGATCATCAAGTTTCACACTTTTGTGTTATTTTGGTGATATTGAAGCTGTTTAATCACAAAAATCTGGTTTAGAATCACTTTAGGCAAAATCTCAGTTTTGGTGAAGTTTTACGCCTAACAAAACCCTCGAGTTACGCGTAAGTCATTCTTGGTTTGATCTTCAGTTTCGTGGATTACTCAGTGTTTTTCTTGCTTGGATAAGCCTGAAAACACTTCGACTTTGGATATCCTTTACACTGTGATAGTGTAAAAGATTTGTTGGGCAAAACCCTAATTTTACGTGTAATCTCAATCTTACGCGTAGAACTCATTACGCATAAGATTTGTCTTACGCCTAAGCTCTGTCTTACGCATAAGCTAATCCCACGCCTAAGTTTTCTACGCTTAAGTTTCATTTTACGCATAACTTTAGTGTTTCTCAATTCTTACGCGTAAGGTACTCCTACGCGTAAATATCACTTTTACGCGTAAGTTTGGTGTTTTTACGCTTAAGTGTTTCTTTGCCTACACTTGGTTTCTACGCCTAAGGATATTCATCAACAACGTTTCATTCGACTACAAAGATCCATTTAACAACACAAGTTTTCAACATGTCATAACCACCATACTCTAGCTATTTTCCTTACACTTATAATCAACAACAACAACAACAACTAAGTCCACAACATCAACAATTTAATCAACAACAACAAATTTATCAACAACAATTTAATCAACAACATACTCCACAAATGGTTCAACCACCACCTAGTCTTCAAGTACAACCTTACACAAACTTCTACAATCAACATCCATCCAGGAGTACTATGAAGGAACCGACATGGTTTGGCAAGATGTGTGAAGCCTTGAGTAGCCAACAATCAATTCATGAAGCTGGCTCACTTGATAGACCTCTAATGCTCACTCCCGGAAATTATGATCAATGGGTGATAAGGTTCTTTAGGTTTTGTGATCTAAAGAAGCCACATGGAAATTTCTTAAAGAAGGTCATTATGGATGGTCCATTTCAGATGCCAACTGTTGTCACACCCGCAGATCCTAATGCCAATCCACCAAGAGATGCTGTCACCAACATTGCAACTATCTCAGACCTCACAGGTGATGAACTTCTACATTTTGAAGCCGATGAACTAGCAATGCAATACATCCTTTTGGGATTTCCCAATCCGATCCTTCGAAGTGTTGATGCTCAAAAGACAGCTAAAGCAATGTGGGAACATATTCATCTCCTTATGGTAGGCACCACAGTCAATCAGGAAGACATGTAATCCAAAATCTACTTGGCTTATGAACACTTCATGATTGAACCAGGAGAGACATTAGAGTCATATCATCATCGCTTTTCAGACATCATCAATGATTTGGACAAAAACAATATCATCATGCCACGAATTGCTGTCAACACTAAGTTCCTAAGTAGTCTTGGTCCGAAATGGGAGAAGTATGTCATTTTTCTCCGTCAAGCTAAGAATCTTCATCATGCTACATACGGATTGTTGTACGACTATTTGAAGCCTCACAAAAAAGAATTTGACAAAGAAAGAGCTATCCGTGGACTCCCGGCTCAACAGTCACTTCCGGACAATCAACAACTTGCTTTGTGGGCTCAAACTAGTGTTCCTCCTCAACCCGCTCCTCAACCAACTGCAACAATCACAGCATATAATCCGTCACCGCAACAATCTCAAGAAACTCAATTGGTTCCATACAACAACAACACTGATCAAGCACTTTATAGTGAATCAAATGAGGATACTGAAGCTTTTGATGCCCTGCAGCAAGGATTTGTCATGATTGCTAGAGCCTTCGGCCGATATTCCAACAAATCCAACAATCGCATTCGTACCTCATCCAACACAAGGAATCAGGCTTTGGTTAACAATGGAAGAGTTGAAGTTTAGAATCGTGGTAATGTTCGTCAGATGGGAGGTGGTCAAGGGTTTAATGCTATGGGAAGGAATAACATGGGTGCTCCGCAACAACAAAGGGCTCAAGTGGTTGAACAGGGTAATGCTCTGAATGGGGTTACTGGTCTTCATTGTTATAAATGTAATGAGAAGGGTCATCTGGCTAATGCATGTCCTAAGCCGAGGACAAGAGGCAATGCTTATTTCAAAGAGGCTTTGTGATAAGATCGTTTATGAGCTCTAGGGGATAACAATAACAACGATTATAATGCACAACGGAATAAGAAAATATCCTTTGTTATGATTAACAAAGTTCTTCGTCATCATCTCTAAACTACTAACCTAGGCGTTTACATGAACATACGCCTAGGAACTAACTAACTAACCATCACCCTAGGCGTCCCCTAAACGCCTGTACACACACACACACCTTTGGTGTTCACATCTTGACACACAATAAATCTAATTCCCTGCCTCTCTTTATATACTAGAGAGTCTAGGGTTACAGTTGACTACTAAGGACTAAATAATAATGTCTTCTTTAACAAGTAAGTCCCTTGTCTTTCTTTCTTCATCAATTGTCTTCATAAGTCCTTCATCTTTCATATTTTTTCATAATCAACTCAAATATAATTCCTAACAATCTTCCCCTAGTTGATAATGACAAAACCAAATAAGCACGAACTTCCCCTGAAGTTAAGATGTCATGAAAGATAAGAACTTCCCCTTAAACATTCAATCACCAAGAATCTTCAAGTTGCAAACCGTCTTTGTCGCCTTTCTTCCCCTTTTTGTCATAATCCACTAGGAGAAACTAAGTAGAAGCAACTTTGATTCCAACCACCACGAACCAATATCAGACAACTAATCCATCTTTCCAATGCCTCAAGATACCCTCCATGAAGTTTTCCGCAACTAAAAATGAAATTAAGGAAATAGAAATTTGAACCAGTAGTACAAATACTAACAAGTAGTAGTAAAAACCTTCCCCTTGAATGATGCATGTAAATAACCATAAGAACTTGTCGAATAACTAACCACCATGATCACAAATACATTGTAGTTCCAGCCATGAAGAACATAGTACCACCCCAAATACTAATAAAGATGACTACAATCGCATTTGAAACCAAGTAGTAGTAATATGAAGAATAGTTCTTTATCTTGAACCTGATTCATGAACATCAGGTCACAACCAAAAACTCAAAATCCAAAACATCATACGTGTGTCGTCAGAAAAAAAAAATCCAAATCTGTCAGAGTATGTGTGTCGACTTCCCCTCAAATCAATAACCAGATTCTATCCAATATCCAATCACGTTCTAGCCGAGATCCAATCATGTTTGTGTGTTACCCGATATCTTAAATATGCACCATGCTCGACTTCCATTTTGTGTATGTGTCACCAAAAATCCAATAAACACATATCATGCTCAGCTTCCCCTTAAATCCAAAACCATATGAAAACCAAAACCATGTATCATTGTTTGTTTTCACTCGTAATTATTAACAAGCAGTTGTAACATGAATAATCAGTACGAGAACTGATAAGCAGGACTTAGGATCCAACATAACCAATCAACTTTTTCCTTGATCATTCCAATAGAATCCTATGATAATTGCTACATCCAAATCAGTAACCTCAATCTTTTGAACCCACGTATAGTATGCTACAAAAGCATGTGAATCCAAATCATACTAATTTAAACGAAAGTTTTTTTTAATATGAAGAATCTTTAATCTGTACGAAGTTACCATAGACCATGCACAATTTAATATACCACCGTCCGATTCAAGGCCCCATGTGCATGTATTACCATATGTGCATCATAGAAGATTAAAACCCAAAGCAAAAGCTCCACCGTCCGATCACAAATCAATTCTTGACATTTACTCCCACGTGATAATAGCTCAATCAAAATACCCTCGTACAAATCATACTTAATATCATATGTGGTGTCGTGTATATCAAAACGTCACTGTCACTGACCATGTAAGTACCCACGTGATCAACCTTTGCGTCCCATGTAAACAATCTGTTCTTCTTCATTAAAACGAGCAAAATCTTCTTGAATAAAACTCAGTAGCAGCATCAATAATCCAAGACCTTGTATCCTCTGTCCAAGCTTTTCGCATGTCATCAATCAGCGATAAGCAGTACGTTGACATCATAAGCAGTACTTTAAGCAGTACCTTGCAGCAGTACTTAGACCTACGAGTAGTACTTTGATTATATAAGCATCAGCAGTACTTTTAAAAGTGTAGCAGTACTTTGTATGTTCCAGCAGTACTTTCATCTCGTCCAAGCAGTTCTTTCACAACTTCCAAATCGTCTTTTGTGTGTCCTCTATAACAGCAGTGGTATCAATAGTAACGTAGCAGTATGAACGATGAATGAGCAACACCTTTGGACCAGCATCCATCTCTCTCGCGTAAATCATACGACACCGACAACCCCTTTGCAATAGTAGCCAATATTACATACATCCCACTCCAAAACACTTTAATAAGCTGCTCCATAAATTCTCATAAATCATGTTGTACTTCTACTCACAACGACCAATTAAATAAAGAAAACAAACCCTTCATCAATGGTCAACAATGTCAATATTTTGATCAATTTAATATAAGATTGAATTATAATAATCAACAACATCAGTAGGCTTCTCATGCACAATATCATCCATATTAAACCTTGAAAAACGATTATACCATAAAACCTTTTAAAAACCATCGTACCTTCTTCATACTAGCTTCCATCCATGAATCATAGACACCACACAATGTTAAAACAAATTTCATAAAGAATTAGAACAATTAAAATGAATTCAAGAAGTTGAATATGCAGAAAACCCTAAAAATCCGATTTTCTTAAAAACCCTTCAGTAACCAACTTCGACGCCTTATATCTTTCGGCTCAGACCTCCAATTAAAGATCCCTTCGGTGGAAAGTTAGATGACTATATAGAGAACATCCACCTAACATTTCGCCATGATCCAACGGTTAACGAAAAAGTTATGATCGTTTTAAAACAGTCCTGCAGAAGCCTTACGAAAATTTTCTAGATACGAATTTTTCTTCCTTCTTCTTCGAAAAACCTTGTAGATCCCTATATCAAGAGCTCCCCTTTCTGATACCAATTGATAAGATCGTTTATGAGCTCTAGGGGATAACAATAACAACAATTATAATGCACAGTGGAATAAGAAAATATCGTATGTTATTATTAACAAAGTTCTTCGTCATTATCTCTAAACTACTAACCTAGGCGTTTACATGAATATATGCCTAGGAACTAACTAACTAACCATCACCCTAGGCGTCCCCTAAATGCCTGTACACACACACACACCTTTGGTGTTCACATCTTGACACACAATAAATCTAATTCCCTGCCTCTCTTTATATACTAGAGAGTCTAGGGTTACAATTGACTACTAAGGACTAAATAATAATGTCTTCTTTAACAAGTAAGTCCCTTGTCTTTCTTTCTTCATCAATTGTCTTCATAAGTCCTTCATCTTTCATATTTTGTCATAATCAACTCAAATATAATTCCTAACACTTTGCTCTTGGCTCTCAAGGATGAAGCTGGTGGAACTCTTACCAACAAGGAACAGAGCTTGATGGCAGATGCAGATTCTGATGATGATATGGAGGACTTGTAGGCTAATGCAGCAGTGATGTTGATGGCACAAATGCAAGCTCTACACATGAGTGAAACAGGCCCAGTGTATGACATTGATGGCTTGTCTCAGGTACCGGAACAAAATACACTCATTCATGATCTGATATCTCCGCCAATTTCTCCATCCGACAAGGATCAGAGTGTTCAACATGAGCCATCTACATCACATTCCGATGATTATCAAATAGATCCCGTAGTTATATTTGACGATCAAGATAACCTTATGGTTAATATTGATAATCAAGATGACTCCTTGGTTATATTTGAGGATCTAAATAATGATCATGTTGAGACTCACGTTGAACAAGATGAGTTTTTGTCTAATAGAGAATTTGAGCTCCTGACCTTAATTAAAGACCAACAATCTCGTTTGGAAATTTGCAAGCAATTAATGGATAAAAATGCACTGTTAACTAGGGATAACGAATGCTTAATAAGGCAAATCAACGTTTTTAAAAATCAAGAAAAACGGGAACACGGTTTTGAAGTCGCTTTTACGAAAAATCATTAGAACGACAGATACGTGATCTAGCCGCATCCAAGAATGCTTTGTTGTCTCAAATAGAACAACTGAAACATGAACATAAACAACAACTTAACGCTCTTACTTTGGAAACTCAAAAAGCCAAGACTGAGTTGTTAACTTGTCAAAAACAGTTCTCTGAGTACAAAAAGCATTCCACAAAATGAATAGATAACTATCTTGATGAAAATGTCGACTTACAAAACAAAATCAAAGTGTTTCGAAATGTTGTTTATAAACATGGTGAATCAATCACAACGATTCAAAAGTTTACTTTCAAACCAAATCCAAATGGATATGGACCGAATCTTGCTGATTACAAACCTAAGTTTTCACACAGAGCATTCAAACCAAATCCTGAAGTTTACAGTGCAGAACATAGAATTGATGATTCAATTATGACTGTTGTTGAATATAATCGCATGGAGGAATTAGATGCTGATGACGAGAGTCGGTCAAAAATGGAAAATGTCATTTATAACAAACCATTTAACTATTCAAAAGCCGTAACTTTTGTCACACAACAAGATACTTCTAACACACCTTTGGTTGTCACACCAGCCAAGTTAGTCCCCAACACAATGGTGCACAAATTAATGGTCCTTTACCTTCATTTTGTGAAGTAAAAACTAAAGCCGAAAGTTGTCGAGTTATCAAATATTTTGACACTTTCTTATCTGACCTCAAAATTTTGGAACGTGAGATTGAATTTCATTCTGAAATAAAAGTTCAACATTTTCAATCGCCAATGGCGCGAGAACATAGAGATATTCTTCAGAAAAGAATTTTACCCCATGTCAAAAATTTGAAAACTTGTGCACTATATTGGGAAAGGGATTTTCACAAGGAACTTGGTCTCATGAAAACAGTTTTCGAGAAAACAGAAACATCGATTTCAAATACTAAACGTAAAAAGCAACTGTTGAGAAAAGATGTTGATCGACTCTTGAAAGATGTTATCTGTGCTGATATCAATAATCTTGTGTTATTACAATCTGGTGCATATGCATCTGATTATATCTCTGCTGATTCTGTTGATTCTGTTGATATTGTTGTGAATACTAATACGGTGCATCAGATCGAGTCTCTAAAAAATGAAAATGAACAACTGTTAAACGAGCTGTCAAATTCAAAACGTCGTCTTTAATGGTGTCAAAAAGATTGTCAAAATCGTGAACTTGCTTTGCAAAACAAAATCAATCAGTTGCAATCCAAAACGTTTAATCCAAAAATTGAGCAACTGGATGATCAAAACGCGTCTTTGAAATGTCAAATCTCAAAATATGAACAAGAACTTCTAAAAGTGAAAAAGGAATATGGTGTCATATTTGATTTACTCAAACAGACTCGTGATGAAGCATCAAACGAACTTGATCATTATCTTGCACACACTAAAGAAGTCATGAATTTTGCTGGAAATCTTCGTTCTGAAAATCAATATTTGGTGCACACTATCATTAAGTTAAGGGAAATGTTAGGAAAGTATGAACAAGTTCAGCCTAGCATCATTAAGAAAATTGCACCTGTAACACTTAGCAAACGTGAACCCAGAATGCCTACTGATAAACCACAAGATACTAATGTGCTTCCCTCGAAAAAAACAGGAATAGTTGCCTCTTTTCCAAACGTCCGCACTTCACAGCCTAGGATCAATACAAGGAAGAATAGGAAGTTGCGACCTAAGAAAAGAACAATAAAGAATGCTGAAGTAGAAGAACACCCTAGGATTTTGAATAAGACTCCAGTTGCACCCACTTTCGATATTGCGTCTGACAAATGTAATGGAAAAAGTGTTGTCAACGAATGCTAAATCTTTAAGTACTTTTAATATTCAGTCTGATGCTTCTTGTGTTATTTGTCGTAAAAGTATGCTTTCTGATTGTCATGAAAAATGTGTTGCTAGAGCTATCTTGTCTCGTTTACGGAATCCTAAGACCCGGAATACCTCTAGGCCCACTAGTGCTTCTAAGTCTGTGCTTGGTAAACCGCCCTCTTTAGATTCTAAGAAACACATTGAGGTCCCTGTAGCTCCAGTATCACCTCCAAGGACTGTAGTACCACCTAGTGCATTTACTAAGAATAAAGCTAAGACTAGTTGGAGATGGCAGAAATGGATACATAATACACTAGGATTTAAATGAATACCTAAAATCATTAATGTGTGTATTTCTAACATATTTGCTTCAGAACCCTCTAACTCTTCAGGTTCCACATCTACTTCTATTCCATTTGTGTCGTCTGTGTGTAATGCAGGTGATACAGATCATCCTTTGGATTGTTGATAGTGGATGTTCCTAACACATGACAAGCAATCTTAAACTGTTATCAAACTTTATTGCAAAGTTCATTGGCACTGTCAGATTCGGGAATGATCACTTCGCAGCTATCATGGGCTACGGAGATTATATCAATGGCAATATCGAAATTAGCAGGGTTTATTATGTGGAAGGCCTCGGTCACAATCTCTTTTCAGTTGGTCAATTCTGTGATGGAGATTTGGAAGTTGCTTTTCGGGAGAAAACTTGTTTCATTCGTGATCTACAAGGAAACGATCTTATGTCTGGCTCTCGCAATTCTAGTCTGTACACAATATCAATGCAAGACATGGTTGCTTCATCTCCCATCTGTCTACTCTCAAAGGCTACATCTACAAAATCTTGGCTATGGCACCGTCGTCTCTCACATTTAAACTTTCAAACCATCACCAACCTTGCTCGACACAAACTTGTTGAAGGTCTCCCGAGATTCCGGTATTCTAAAGATCACTTATGCTCAGCTTGTGAACAAGGGAAAAGCACTCGTGCTCATTTTCCTTCAAAGGTGAAACACAGCTCTCAGCATGTGCTTCATCTTCTTCACATGGATTTGTGTGGCCCGATGCGCGTGCAGATGATTAATGGCAAACGCTACATCTTGGTAATTGTTGATGACTACTCAAGATGGACTTGGGTTTATTTTCTTTGAAGTAAAGATCAAGCTCCATAGATGATCATCACCTTTCTCACGAAAATTCAAATTCAGCTCCGGAACACCGTCAGACAAATTCGAACAGACAAAGGAACTGAATTTGTGAATCAAACTCTTCGAGAATATAATGAGAAAGTGGGAATTGAGCATCAAACATCTATTGCACATACCCCAGAACAAAACGGAGTTGTTGAAAGACGAAACCGTACGTTAGTGGAAGCTGCCAGAACGATGTTAATCAATGCTAAACTTCCAGATTACTTGTGGGCTGAAGCTGTCTCAACTGCATGCTACACTCAGAACCGTTCATTGATTACAAAACGCCATAACAAAACACCTTTTGAGCTTATCCATAACAGAAAACCGAACCTCAAACACTTTCATGTATTTGGATCCCTTTGCTACCCGAATAATGATCGTGATGACTTTGGAAAGCTCAAAGCCAAAGCTGACATTGGAGTCTTTATTGGATACTGTAAGAACTCTAAAGGTTACCGGATCTGGAATCGTCATACAAAGCAGGTTATGGAAACGATTCATGCTAATTTTGATGAGCTTACTGAAATGGCTTCTGAGCATAACAGCTTGGAACCCGGTCATAACCGTTTAAACTTCCCTCACACCCCATCATCAGCTGATCCAAGCCCCCAGCTTACTCATCAACAAATGGAAAAGCTATTTGCTCTGCTGTTTAGTGATGACATTGATGAACGTGCTCCAGGTGTATCCGAAGTTTCCGCTGCACAACCTAATCATATTCCAATACCTGATACATCTGCTACAACAACTACGGTTGAAGAAGCACCTCCAAATGACTCTACAGCGACAGTTGAACAAACTGCATCCAACGACGCTGAACCAGCTGATGATGTTCTTAATGAAGTACTCCCACCTGCAGATTTTGATCCAAATGCATTCTTTAACCCGTTTGCCAATGAAACTGCTGCACCTGATGTCGCGGAATCATCTACAAGCCATTTGAATCCTCAAAATCTGCACAATGTAAACCAACATCAACCCTCTACACATCGTTGGACAAAATACCATCCTCTTGAAAACATAATTGGTAATCCGAATCAACCAGTCGTAACAAGACAACGCCTTCACACAGACGGTGAACATTGCATTTATGCTCTCACTGTCTGCTAATCTGAGCCTAAAAACATTAAAGACGCAATGACAAAAGACAACTGGATTGAATCCATGCAAGAAGAACTCAACCAATTCAAACGTCTTGAAGTATGGGAACTGGTTGAAAGACCAACAGGGGTCTACGTCATTGGTCTCAAATGGATTTGGAAGAACAAATTGGATGCTGAAGGGAACGTAATCAGAAACAAGTCACGTCTGGTGGCTAAGGGTTATAGACAGGAAGAGGGTATTGACTTTGAAGAATCATTCGCTCCGGTTGCTCGACTTGAGGCTGTTCGGATCTTTCTCGCATTCGCGGATCATATGAATATAACGGTCTTTCAAATGGATGCCAAAACTACTTTTCTGAATGGTCAACTGAAAGAAACGGTTTATGTCAGCCAGCTAGAAGGATTCGTTGATCCCGAGTTCCCGAACCATGTCTACAAACTGAACAAAGCTCTGTACGGTCTCAAACAAGCTCCTCAGGCGTGGTACGATAAGTTATCATCCTTTCTCATTGCCAATAATTTTACCAAAGGTTCGGTCGACCCAACTCTTTTCATACAATATCACGGGGCACATATCTTAATTGTTCAAATTTACGTGGATGACATCATTTTTGGGTCAACACATAAAAAGTATTCACTCGCTTTTGCAAAACTAATGAAGAAACATTTTGAAATGTCCATGATGGGTGAACTTACGTTCTTTCTAGGACTGCAAGTTCATCAATCACCCCGTGGTATTTTCTTGAGTCAGTCCAAATATGCCCTTGAAATTCTTCACAAATTTGGAATGCAAACCTGTGACACCTATGCCACACCAATGGCTCATACCAAGAAGTTAGACGCTGATTTACATGGGAAATTGGTGGACCCTACCAAATACCGTAGTATCATTGGGTCTCTCATGTATCTAACAGCCAGCAGGCCTGACATTGTTTTTGTTGTATATCTCTGCTCCCGTTATCAGTCGAGACCAACTGAAACCCACCTCTCTGAGGCTAAAAGAATCCTCCGATACATCAAGGGAACCATTAACTTGGGAATCTGGTATCCGAAGTGTTGGGAATTCTGCAAAGTAGGAATTCTGCTGAAAATAATGCTGAAGGAATCTGATTAAGTACATGGATTCTGCTGAAGGAATCTGCTGAAGTACATGGATTCTGCTGAAGAAGGAATTCTGCTGAAGTTATATTATAGTATAGTTGGTTTCTACGGATATAGATATTCCGTATATTTTATAGTTTGTTAGGATTTGCATGAGCTATTTTAGGTAGTAATATGCATTTATTTTATTTGATTGTCTATTTTAGGGTTCCTTGTGTATAAAAAGAACATATGACTTTTGTATTAAGAAACTCTTGAGAAAAACATTCCAGGAAAACACCTTTAGAGAGAGTGAAAAAGATCCATAGAGGATCATTGTTTTATGAGAAAAACCTTGTTCCTAACTTTGATTGTGTTCTTATTATTCCGCTGTGCATATTCAATAATTGTTATTATTATACCCTAGTTGAGTCCGGATCTTGGATTCTACAATTGGTATCAGAGCGGGTGGCTCTCGATCTAGGGTTTATAAGGTTTTATGTAATTAGGGTTTATACTCTAAAGAAGCAGCAGGCAAAAAGGCTCTCGGATTGATTCGTTGAAGGTACAATTTTTGATGTTTATGATATTGATTTTTATATGTGTACTGGTCACGAATTGATTCAAAATCAGTAGGAACCTTAATATCTTGGTCTCACTCGTTTGACTGATTCAATGATTACGTGGAATACTTGGATGATTTAATTGAGGTCAAATATTGCGGCATCTTTGTGTGGTGATTATTTTTATTCGGTATATTAATCGGTAACGTGTGTGCTGAAGTCACCAGTTCACGTGTGGATATAATATTGGTCTAAGTTGTCACGTGATATTCCTACTCGGTGGTCCCTACTACTCACTTGTTATTTCTACTGATATTGTTTTGATTCTGCTGAGTATACATGTGGGCTCGAATTTAATGTGATATGGTGTATACTTGTTACTGTGGTCATGCTTTGTGATTGGTTAACTTATTTGGGGCTAATATAATTTGGAACGAATAATCACGCGGGTCTTTTGCATTGTTATTCGAGTACAAGACAATAACGTGGGAATCATTTTTGATTGGTCAATATTTATTGTTGCTGCTGACTTTCATTGGTCACTATCTGCTGATTCCTCGAGTGTTTTTACTGATTGTCTACTGTTACTGACGTGGGCTTCTGCTGTTGAATGGTTTTGCTTGTTGGTGATAAATTGCAAAAGTTGGGTCAATATCAGTATCTTATAAGTTGGTTTTGTGGGATTTAATATTGAAGATTTGTTATTGTTTGATCAGTCGTTTTCTTCGCAAAAGTGGTACAGTAAGGTTCGATCAATTTACAACTTTAAAATGGCTGAATTTGATAATAAAAGGGATGATGGTATGTTTCCTTATTTGATGGATGATGAGTACGAGGTTTGGGCTAAGAAGATGGAACACTGGATCATGAATAATGATATGAATATCTGGAAGGTGATCCAAAATGGCAACAGTTTGAAAAAGATTGGAAGTGATCGTGATGGAAAACTCTTTATTCGTCCTCCAACGACTGCAGATGAACACATTGCTGTACAAAGAGAGTCAAAGGCCAGAACTAGCTTACTTAAATCAATTCCTGCTGATCATGTAGCATATTTTCGTTATATGGATGATGCAAGTCGTATATGGAATGCACTCAAAGAAAGGTAAGGTGGAAAGGCTGAATTCAAGAAGATGAGCAAGGAAGCTTATGCTAAAGGTGCTGCTGAAGAATTTGCCAGTCCACAATTTGCCTTAATGGGCATCTCTTAGGTACATAATTGTGTGTTTGGTTGTAGTGAAAAATATAATGAACTTAAGGAAGCCTATGATGAATTGAAACCTAAATATAATGCATGTTATGTCGATGTTGAGGCTTATAAACAGGCTTTAAAAATATTAGAAAGACAAAAAGTTTGGTTTCAAAAGAATCAATTGGCTTATGATGAAAAAGATAAGGGTGTTAGAAAGTGATCTAGAATGTACTAAAATTGATTTAAAACGCACTGAGAAAGAAAAATCTGATGTAGTGTCTGAAAACAAAGTGCTAAAAGAGAAACTAGATGAGGAAATTGCTAGGCATAAAGAATGGTTATTGAATGGAAACAAGTTAGCTAGTCACATCTATGCTAGTCAAAATCCTAATACTGCGATAGGTTTAGGCTTTAAGAAGTATGTAGGGATAGAAGCTAGGAATGATACTCGTAAATCTACACGAGCAGGATTACCTAATTTTGTAAAAGAAGGTGATTTACATGCTGTACGTGGACCTATTAGAGGTGAACATATGCCCATTGACCTGTCCATCACAGTTGACTTTGATGGATCACACCATCTTTATGGCAAAATGTCAAAAGACTTGCCAGACCTTGATTCTTCATCTAATGACTTTGTCTCTTGTTCTAAAAGTGACAAGTTGTCAGACCTAAAGTCCGCTGACTATGCCTCATGTGATTCAAGTGTAAAGTCTGACTCATCTAGGCACACACCCAAGACCACACCCAAGTCCAAAGTAGCTAATGATGAGCCTAAAACTAAGACAGTTACTTATTCTGTTAAACACAATTTTGCTTCTAGTTCTGTTTATGATAAGTTTATGTGTAATAAACAAAGTCGTGTTAAGAATAAGTCTTTTAAGAAGAAATCTTGTTTTGTGTGTGGTAGTAAACTCCATCTTATCAAAGACTGTGATTATCATGAGAAAAGGATGGGTGTTTCCTATGACCAACAGACCTTTAGACCCACATGGACTAATGTTGCTAATATTCCTCCATTTGTTCCCAAAGCTGCACATGTGAGAGGAGGTAAACCAGTTCCTACTGGTACGCCAAAGGTGTATGCATCTGTTTCTGCTGACAAGCTTAATAGGCCTTTTCCAGTTCCCTCTGGTGGAGGATATTCTTCACCAGTTACTACTGATTGGTGGAACGGTAATGCTAGCCTTATGCCCTATAAACCTACAAGTTCTTATTTTCAGTCATATACACCTTATGTATCTCATTTGAATATGGCACATGGTGGAGTTAGAGTCGCAACTGCTTTTAAGCCCTTAAAAGGTTATTCTTGGAAAACTCAAAGGAAAGGTTCATTATGGGTACCCAAGAACAATAGTCTTTGTCAGGTGCATTGATTGAGGGGAGGCATAAGCCTAAGGGGAGGCTTATTGTTGTATTTTTGTATTCTAACCATTTTTGCAGCTGTTGGATCCTCATACGCCTAAGGGGAGGCTTAGTGTTTCTGCTGACACCATGTCTTACTGACACAAGAGTTGACTAGCCCATAAGATTATGGCTTGTGGTAAAGGCTGCGGAAATCCATAAATGGTAATCAACTCACCATGATGATGACGGCATTCCATCAAAGAGTTGGCTAGTCCAAAAGCAAACGGTTTTTGGTAAAGACATCTCAATTCCGTTGATAGCTGTAATTGTTTGCTCAAAATCATAGGGTACTTCACTCACCCATGCTTCATTGCTGAGAGTGGAAATGGTCATCAATTCACCATGGTTGCTGCCCTATTGGGTGACCAAAGGATTGGCTAGTCCTGAGCAAACGGCTACAGGTAAAGACATTTCAAATCCGTTTATATGGTTGCTGATTTGCTAATAAATCATATGGTTATCAGTGTACCATAGTTTTCGAACTTAAACATTTGGCTACTCCAGTAGTAATGGCTATTGGTAAAGAGACATCAAATCCATTATTTTCAATGATTCACCTCTCACAGGAGTTAACACACCTGGATGTGATGATAATAGTATGAAACTAATATGTTTTGATGTACATTTTGTCATTTGTTGCTGCAAAGATCTGGAGATTTCAAAGTTTTGTCATCATAGAGACGTAATTGTTTGGTTCTGCGAAGTAGGAGTTCTGCAAAGATCTGAAGTGTTAAAGATCTATCAAGAAACTGGAACTTAACCTAGTCAAATTCCAGTTTAGGGGAGGATTGTTGGGAATTCTGCAAAGTAGGAATTCTGCTGAAAATAATGCTGAAGGAATCTGCTGAAGTACATGGATTCTGCTGAAGGAATCTGCTGAAGTAGATGGATTATGCTGAAGAAGGAATTTTGTTGAAGTTATATTATAGTATAGTTGGTTTCTACAGATATAGATATTCCGTATATTTTATAGTTTGTTAGGATTTGCATGAGCTATTTTAGGTAGTAATATGCATTTATTTTATTTGATTGTCTATTTTAGGGTTCCTTGTGTATAAAAGGAACAAATGACTTTTGTATTAAGAAACTCTTGAGAAAAACATTGCAGGAAAACACCTTTAGAGAGAGTGAAAAAGATCCATAGAGGATCACTATTTTATGAGAAAAACCTTGTTGCTAACTTTGATTGTGTTCTTATTATTCCGCTGTGCATATTCAATCATTGTTATTATTATACCCTAGTTGAGTCCGGATCTTGGATTCTACACGAAGGATTCTGGTTTTGAACTAATAACTTTTTCAGACGCTGATCACGCAGGATGTTTAGATTCACAAAAAAGCACTTCAGGAGCATTACAATTTCTTGGTGATAAACTAGTGTCATGGCAATCGAAGAAGCAGGATTGTACATCGCTGTCCTCAACCGAAGCAGAATATGTAGCCATGTCGGCGTGTTGTGCTCAAGTCATTTGGAAGAGAACACAACTCAAAGACTATGGTTATGTATTTGACAGAATCCCGATGTACTGCGACAATCGAGAGATTCTAAGAATCTAAGGAGGACATCAAAGCGTTTCTCAGAATCTTAGGATTCCTTAAACGAGACAAGATAGCTCTAGCAACACATTTGTCATGACAATCAGAAAGCACACTTTTACGAAAAATAACACAAGAAGCATCAGACTGAATATCAAAAGTACTTAAAGGTTTAGCATTCCTTACAACACTTTTTCCATTGCATTTGTCAGGCGCAATATATAAAGTGGGTGAAACTAGAGTCTTATACAAAGTCCTAGGGTGTTCTTCTACTTCAACATTCTTTATTGTTCTTTTCTTAAGTCGCAACTTCCTATTCTTCCTTGTATTGCTCTTAGGCTGTGAAGTGCGGACGTTGGGAAAAGAGGCAAATATTCCTGTTTTAGTAGAGGGAAGCACATTAGTAACTTGTGTTTTGTCAGTAGGCAATCTGGGTTCATGTTTTCTAAGTGTTACAAGTGCAATTCTCTTAATGATGCTAGGCTGAACTTGTTCATACTTTCCTAACATTTCCCTTAACTTAATGATAGTGTGCACCAAATCTTGATTTTCAGAACGAAGATTTCCAGCAAAATTCATGACTTCTTTAGTGTGTGCAAGATAATGATCAAGTTCGTTCCATGCTTCATCACGAGTCTGTTTGAGTAAATCAAATATGACACCATATTCCTTTTTCACTTTTACAAGTTCTTGTTCATATTTTGAGATTTGACATTTCAAAGACGCGGTTTGATCATCCAGTTGCTCAATTTTTGGATTAAACGTTTTGGATTGCAACTGATTGATTTTGTTTTGCAAAGCAAGTTCATGATTTTGACAATCTTTTTGACACCATTGAAGACGACGTTTTGAATTTGAAAGCTCGTTTAACAGTCGTTCGTTTTCAACTTTTAAAGACTCGATCTGATGCACCGTATCAGTATTCACAACAATATCAACAGAATCAAAAGAATCAGCAGAGATATGATCATATGCATATGCAACAGATTGTAATAACACAAGATTATTGATATCAACACAGATAACATCTTCCAAGAGTCGATCAACATCTTTTCTCAACAGTTTCTTTTTACATTTAGTATTTGAAATCGATGTTTCTGTTTTCTCGAAAAATGTTTTCATGAGACCAAGTTCCTTGTGAAAATCCCTTTCCCAATATAGTGCACAAGTTTTCAAATTTTTGACATGGGGTAAAATTCTTTTCTGAAGAATATCTCTTTGTTCTCGTGCCATTGGCGATTGAAAATGTTGAACTTTTATTTCAGAATGAAATTCAATCTCACGTTCCAAAATTTTGAGGTCAGATAAAAAAGTGTCAAAATATTTGATAACTCGACAACTTTCGGCTTTAGTTTTTACTTCACTAGGTGAAGGTAAAGGACCATTAATTTGTGCACCATTGTGTTGGGGACTAACTTCAGAAACTGGTGTGATAACCAAATTTTTTTTAGAAGTATCTTGTTGTGTGACAAAAGTTACGGCTATTGAATAGTTAAATGCTTTGTTATAAACGACATTTTCCATTTTTGACCGACTCTCGTCATCAGCATCTAATTCCTCCATGCGATTATATTCAACAACAGTCATAATTGAATCTTCAATTCTATGTTCTGCACTGTAAACTTCAGGATTTGGTTTGAATGCTCCGTGTGAAAACTTAGGTTTGTAATCAGCAAGATTCGGTCCATATCCATTTGGATTTGGTTTGAAAGTAAACTTTTGAATCGTTGTGATTGATTCACCATGTTTATAAACAACATTTCGAAACTCTTTGATTTTTTTTTGTAAGTCGATAATTTCTTCAAGATAGTTATCTATTCGTTTCGTGGAATGCTTTTTGTATTCAGAGAACTGTTTTTGACAAGTTAACAACTCAGCCTTGGCTTTTTGAGTTTCCAAAGTAAGAGCGTTAATTTTTTGTTTATGTTCATGTTTCAGTTGTTCTATTTGAGACAACAAAGCATTCTTGGATGCGGCTAGATCACGAATCTGATGTTCCAAAGATTTTTCGTTTTGATGTGATTTAGCAAAAGCGGCTTCAAAACCTTTTTCACGGTTTTCTTGAGTTTTAAAAAAATTGATTTGTCGAATTAAGCATTCATTATCCCTAGTTAACAGTGCGTTTTTCTCTTTTAATTTCGTGCAAATTTCCAAACGAGATTCTTGGTCTTTAATTAAGGTCAAGAGCTCAATTTCTCTATTAGACAAAAGCTCACCTTGTTCAATGAACATGATCATTATTTAGATCCTCAAATATAACCACGGAGTCAACTTGATTATCAATATTAACCATAAGGTCATCTTGATCATAAAATATAACTACGGGATCTATTTGATAATCATCGGAATGAGATGTGGATGGCTCATGTTGAACACTCTGATCCTTGTCGGATGGAGAAATTGGCGGAGATATCAGATCAGTAATGAGTATATTTTGTTCTGGTACCTGAGACAAGCCATCAGTGTCATACACTGGGCTTGTGTCACTCATGTGTAGAGCTTGCATATGTGCCATCAACATCACTGCTGCATTAGCTTGCAAGTCCTCCATATCATCATCCGAATCTGCATCTGCCATAAAGCTCTGTTCCTTGTTGGTAAGAGTGCCACCAGCTTCATCCTTGAGAGCCAAGAGCAAAGCCTCTTTGTGATAAGCACTGCCTCTTGTCCTCGGCTTAGGAAATGCATTAGCCAGATGACCCTTCTCATTATAGTTATAACAACGAAGACCATTAACCCCGTTCTGAGCATTCCCCTGTTCAACCATTTGAGCTCTCTGTTGTTGTGGAGCACCCATGTTATTCCTGCCCATAGCATTAAACCCTTGACCACCTCCCGTCTGACGACCAGAACCACGATTCTGAACTTCAACGCGTCCATTGTTCACAACAGCCTGATTCCTTGTGTTTGATGAGGAACGAATGCGATTGTTGGATCTGTTTGTATACCGGCCGAAGGCTTTAGCAATCATAGCAAATCCTTGTTGCAATTCATCAAAAGCATCGGAGTCCTCATCAGCTTCACTGTAAAGTGCTTGAGCATTGTTGTTGTTGTATGTAACCAATTGAGTTTGTTGAGGTTGTTGCTGTGACGGATCATATGGTGTGATGGTTTCAGTTGGTTGAGGAGCAGGTTGAGAAGGAACACTAGTTTGAGCCCATAAAGCAAGTTGTTGATTGTCCGGAAGTGACTGTGGTGCCGGGAGTCCACGGATAGCCCTTTCTTTGTCAACTTATTTTTGGTGAGGCTTCAAATAGTCGTACAACAATCCGTATGTAGCATGAAGAAGGTTCTTAGCTTGACGGAGAAAAATGACATACTTCTCCCATTCCGGACCAAGACTACTTAGGAACTTAGTGTTGACAGCAATTCGTGGCATGATGATATTGTGTTTGTCCAAATCATTGAAGATGTCTGAAAAGCGATGATGATATGACTCTAATGTCTCTCCTGGTTCAATCATGAAGTGTTCATAAGCCAAGTAGATTTTGGATTCCATGTCTTCCTGATTGAGTGCTGTGCGTTTCATTAGAAGATGGATATGTTCCCACATTGCTTTAGCTGTCTTTTGAGCATCAACACTTCGAAGGATTGGATTGGGTATTCCCAAAAGTATGTATTGCATTGCTAGTTCATCGGCTTCAAAATGTAGAAGTTCATCACCTATGAGGTCTGAGACAGTTGCAATATTGGTGACAGCATCTGCGGTTTACCAAGCGTGGAAGTGTTACACCTGCAAGGAAAACCAGAAGAGGCAGTGCAGGAAGTGTTACAAGCACCGAGAGTCAAAGAAAATTCCCCAAGAGGAAACCTCCACTCAAAAGGAAAGTTCCCTCTAAGGAAGCCATTCCGATTCCCAAGCCTGAACCGCAACGAAAGCTACTGGATGAAAGCTCTGAGGATACTGAATCAGACGAATAGGTCACCTATTCTGAAATTGCAATTGATGACACTCCAACAGTAGCTAAGCCTTCCAGTCCAATAGCTGATAAAGGAAAAGGGAAAACTACTGTGCTTGAGCATGATAAGGAAAGCTCTGAAGAAGAACCAGTTGATGAGGAAAGAGAATATCAAAAGAAATTGAAGAAACTCAGACTCAAACATCTTGCCGATCAATTTGTATAGGATCAAACTCGTGGCCCCGGAGGGTCAAGTGGTGGTGCACAATCTATACCAGTTCCTGATGCGGTTAATCAACCCGATAAGGGAACTGGTACCACCACCCACAATCCACAACAACAACGATTGGAAGATACCATCACCTATGAATTTGAGGAACCTGAAAAGGAGAAGTCTGATAAAGAAAAAGCTGATGAAGAAGCCAAGATTGAGGCAGAACAATTGGCCAAGTCTGGAAAAGATGACAAAGTTGAATATGATGATTTTCTTCTTGATAGTCCCCTGCATGCTCAAAAGAAGAAACTTCAACCAAAGAAAGGACCCCTGAAGTCTCCTCATATCTCATCATCATCATCAGATTCATCCTCTCATTCATCTCCACCACCATCCAAAAGATCAACCAGATCCACATCTAAATCTGTGAAGAAACCAACAGACTCTTGGATATCCCGAGCTAAAACAAAGATTGTCAAAGTTGTCAAGCAAGTACGGAAGAAGGATGTTGGAATCACTCCTAAACATTAATTCAAGTGTTATTGATTCATATGTAATAGTTAGCTTAATATGGCTTTTATATTAGTAATCATGCCAAGGCTTATGTAGAAAGCCCATGAGCCTTGGCCCAAGTCCAATAAGGAAAGGAAGAGACTAGGAGTGTTGCCTTAGCTCCCTCTCCTATAAATAGTCTTGTAATACCCTCACTTGAGGGTTGGTTGTTCAATTCATTCACTCTTTTACACCTTACGCATAACCGGCCTTAGTTCATACGTGTGTGTGTTTGTATTTGTTCAACCAATCTCTATCTCTTCTCTATCTCTACATATTGATGCTTGTGTTACTAATATGGTGACCTAACAGTGGTATCAGAGCCAAATAGTTGGGGGAATCGGTTTTGTTTGTTGAAGTGAGTTTCGGTCTTACGCGTAACAAAACGGTTCAAACTTTGGTTCGCTTAAAAACTTCTTTTTTACACTTTTCAATCCAAGATTCTTGTACTTTCAACCTCTTAAGGTGTTAAAATAACAGTTTTTGGCAAAAAGTTTCAAACTTTGCGTGTGGATCATTGTTTTTTAGCTAGGTTTTTTACGTGGGTATTGTTCTACACGTAACCGGTTTATAAGCTTTGGATCATCAAGTTTCTCACTTTTGTGTTATTTTGGTGATATTGAAGTTATTTCATCACAAAAATTCTGGTTTAGAAACATCTTTGGGCAAAAATCATTTTTGGTGAAGTTATACGCATAACGAAACCCTAAAATTACGCATAAGAATTCCTTGGTTTGATCTTCAGTTTCGTGGATTACTCAGTGTTTTTCTTGCTTGGATAAGCCTGAAAACACTTCGACTTTGGATATCTTTTTCACTGTGATAGTGTAAAAGATCTTTTGGGTAAAACCCTCATCTTACGCGTAAGCTCAAACCTTACGCGTAGAACTCTTTCCGCATAAGATTTTCTTAGGCCTAAGCCCTGTCTTACGCATAAGCTAATCCTACGCCTAAGTTTTCTACGCCTAACTTTCTGTTTAGACATAACTTTAGTGTTTTCTCATTTCTTACGCGTAAGCTAATCCTACCCGTAACTATTGCTGTTACGCGTATCTTTGGTGTTTTTACGCATAAGTGGTACTTTGCTTTTCTGTGATTTCTAAGCCTAAGGATACTTCATCAACAACGGTTCATTCGACTACAAAGATCCATTTAACAACACAAGTTTTCAACATGTCACAACCACCATACTCAAGCTATTTTCCATACACTTATAATCAACAACAACAACAACAACTAAGTCCACAACATCAACAATTTAATCATCAACAACAAATTTATCAACAACAATTTAATCAACAACATACTCCACAACTTGGTGCAATTCCACCACAAATGGTTCAACCACCACCTAGTCTTCAAGTACAACCTTACACAAACTTCTACAATCAACATCCATCCGGGAGTACTATGAAGGAACCAACATGGTTTGGCAAGATGTGTGAAGCCTTAAGTAGCCAATAATCAATTCATGAAGCTGGCTCACTTGATAGACCTCCAATGCTCACTCCCGGAAATTATGATCAATGGGTGATAAGGTTCTTTAGGTTTTGGGATCTAAAGAAGCCACATGGAAAGTTCTTCAAGAAGGTCATTATGGAAGGTCCATTTCAAATGCCTACTATTATCACACCCGCAGATCCAGCTGCCAATCCACCAAGAGATGATGTCACCAATATTGCAACTGTCTCAGACCTCATAGGTGATGAACTTCTACATTTTGAAGCCGATGAACTAGCAATGCAATACATACTTTTGGGAATACCCAATCCAATCCTTCGAAGTGTTGATGCTCAAAAGACAGCTAAAGCAATGTGGGAACAAATTCATCTTCTAATGGAACGCACAAGACTCAATCAGAAGACATGGAATCCAAAATCTACTTGGCTTATGAACACTTCATGATTGAACCAGAGAGACATTAGAGTCATATCATCATCGCTTTCCAGACATCATCAATGATTTGGACAAACACAATATCATCATGCCACGAATTGCTGTCAACACTAAGTTCATAAGTAGTCTTGGTTCGGAATGGGAGAAGTATGTCATTTTTCTCCGTCAAGATAAGAACCTTCGTCATGCTACATACGGATTGTTGTACGACTATTTGAAGCCTCACCAAAAAGAAGTTGACAAAGAAAGGGCTATCCGTGGACTCCCGACTCCACAGTCACTTCCGGACAATCAACAACTTGCTTTATGGGCTCAAACTAGTGTTCATTCTCAACCTGCTCCTCAACCAACTGAAACCATCACACCATATGATCCATCACAGCAACAACCTCAACAAACTCAATTGGTTACATACAACAACAACAATGCTCAAGCACTTTACAGTGAAGCTGATGAGGACTCCGATGCTTTTGATGAATTGCAACAAGGATTTGTTATGATTGCTAAAGCCTTCGGCCGGTATACAAACAAATCCAACAATCGCATTCGTTCCTCATCAAACACAAGGAATCAGGCTGTTGTGAACAATGGACGCGTTGAAGTTCAGAATCGTGGTTATGGTCGTCGATGGGAGGTGGTCAAGGGTTTAATGCTATGGGCAGGAATAACATGGGTGCTCCACAACAACAGAGAGCTCAAATGGTTGAACAGGGGAATGCTCAGAACGGGGTTAATGGTCTTCGTTGTTATAACTATAATGAGAAGGGTCATCTGGCTAACGCATTTCCTAAGCCAAGGACAAGAGGCGTGCTTATCACAAAGAGGCTTTGCTCTTGGCTCTCAAGGATGAAGCTGGTGGCACTCTTACCAACAAGGAACATAGCTTTATGGCGATGCGATTCGATGATGATATGGAGGACTTGCAGGCTAATGCAGCAGTGATGTTGATGGCACATATGCAAGCTCTACACATGAGTGACACAAGCCCAGTGTATGACACTGATGGCTTGTCTCAGGTACCGGAACAAAAGATACTCATTACTGATCTGATATCTCCGCCAATTTCTCCATCCGACAAGGATCAGAGTGTTCAACATGAGCCATCCACATCTCATTCCGATGATTATCAAATAGATCCCGTAGTTATATTTGATGATCAAGATGACCTTATGGTTAATATTGATAATCAAGTTGACTTCGTGGTTATATTTGAGGATCTAAATAATGATCATGTTCATTGAACAAGATGAGCTTTTGTCTAATAGAGAAATTGAGCTCTTGACCTTAATTAAAGACCAAGAATCTCGTTTGGAAATTTGCACGAAATTAAAAGAGAAAAATGCACTGTTAACTAGGGATAATGAATGCTTAATTCGACAAATCAATTTTTTTAAAACTCAAGAAAACCGTGAAAAAGGTTTTGAAGCCGCTTTTGCTAAATCACATCAAAACGAAAAATATTTGGAACGTCAGATTCGTGATCTAGCCGCATCCAAGAATGCTTTGTTGTCTCAAATAGAACAACTGAAACATGAACATAAACAACAAATTAACGCTCTTACTTTGGAAACTCAAAAGCCAAGGCTGAGTTGTTAACTTGTCAAAAGCAGTTCTCGAGTACAAAAAGCATTCCACGAAACGAATAGATAACTATCTTGAAGAAATTGTCGACTTACAAAACAAAATCAAAGAGTTTCCAAATGTTGTTTATAAACATGGTGAATCAATCACAATGATTCAAAAGTTTACTTTCAAACCAAATCCAAATGGATATGGACCGAATCTTGCTGATTACAAACCTAAGTTTTCACACAGCATTCAAACCAAATCCTCGAAGTTTACAGTAACATAGAATTGATGATTCAATTATGACTGTTGTTGAATATAATCGCATGGAGGAATTAGATGCCGATGACGAGAGTCGGTCAAAAATGGAAAATGTCGTTTATAACAAACCATTTAACTATTCAAAAGCCGTAACTTTTGTCACACAACAAGATACTTCTAACAAACATTTGGTTATCACACCAGTTTCTGAAGTTAGTCCCCAACACAATGGTGCACAAATTAATGGTCGTTTACCTTCACCTAGTGAAGTAAAAACTAAAGCCGAAAGTTGTCGAGTTATCATATATTTTGACACTTTCTTATCTGACCTCAAAATTTTGGAACGTGAGATTGAATTTCATTCTGAAATAAAAGTTCAACATTTTCAATCGCCAATGGCGCGAGAACAAAGAGATATTCTTCAGAAAAGAATTTTACCCCATGTAAAAATTTGAAAACTTGTGCACTATATTGGGAAAGGGATTTTCACAAGGAACTTGGTCTCATGAAAACAGTTTTTGAGAAAACAGAAACATCGATTTCAAATACTAAACGTAAAAATAAACTGTTGAGAAAAGATGTTGATCGACTCTTGGAAGATGTTATCTGTGCCGATCTCAATAATCTTGTGTTATTACAATCTTTGCATATGCATCGATCATATCTCTGCTGATTCTCGTTGATTCTGTTGATATTGTTGAGAATACGATAATGTGCATCGATCGAGTCTTTAAAAGTTGAAAACGAACGATTGTTAAACGAGCTTTCAAATTCAAAACTTCGTCTTCAATGGTGTCAAAAAGATTTTCAAAATCATGAACTTGCTTTGCAAAACAAAATCAATCAGTTGCAATCCAAAACGTTTAATCCAAAAATTGAGCAACTGGATGATTAAAACGTGTCTTTGAAATGTCAAATCTCAAAATATGAACAAGAACTTGTAAAAGTGAAAAAGGAATATGGTGTCATATTTGATTTACTCAAACAGACTCGTGATGAAGCATCAAACGAACTTGATCATTATCTTGCACACATTAAAGAAGTCATGAATTTTGCTGGAAATCTTCGTTTTGAAAATCAAGATTTGGTGCACACTATCATTAAGTTAAGGGAAATGTTAGGAAAGTATGAACAAGTTCAGCCTAGCATCATTAAGAGAATTTCACCTGTAACACTTAGCAAACATGAACCCAAATTGCCTACTGACAAAACACAAGTTACTAATGTGCTTCCCTCTACTGAAACAGGAATATTTGCCTCTTTTCCCAACGTCCGCACTTCACAGCCTAAGAGCAATACAAGGAAGAATAGGAAGTTGCGACTTAAGAAAAGAACAATAAAGAATGTTGAAGTAGAAGAACACCCTAGGACTTTGTATAAGACTCTAGTTTCACCCACTTTATATATTGCGCCTGACAAATGCAATGGAAAAAGTGTTGTAAGGAATGCTAAACCTTTAAGTACTTTTGATATTCACCGATGCTTCTTGTGTTATTTTTCGTAAAAGTATGCTTTCTGATTGTCATGACAAATATGTTGCTAGAGCTATCTTGTCTCGTTTAAGGAATCCTAAGATTCTAAGAAACGCTTTGATGTCCTCCTTAGATTCTAAGAAACGCTTGGTAAACCACTAATGCTTCTAAGTCTGTGCTTGGTAAACCGCCCTCCTTAGATTCTAAGAAACGCTTTGATGTCCCTCAGTAGTTCCAGATCACCTCCAAGGAATGTAGTACCACCTAGTGCATTCACTAAGACTAAAGCTAAGACTAGTTGGAGATGGCCGAAATGGATACATAATACACTAGGATTTAAATGGATGCCTAAAATCATTGATGTGTGTATTTCTACTATAATTGCTGAGGAACCCTCTAACTCATCGGGTTCCACATCTACTTCTATTCCATCTGTGTCGTCTCTGTGTAATGCAGGTGATACAGATCATCCTTTGGATTGTTGATAGCGGATGTTCTCGACACATGACAGGCAACCTTAAACTGTTATCAAACTTTATGGTAAAGTTCATTGGCACCGCCGATTCGGGAATGATCACTTCGCAGCTGTCATGGGCTACGGAGATTATATCAATGGCAATATTGAAATTAGCAAGGTTTATTATGTGGAAGGCCTCGGTCACAATCTCTTTTCACGGTCAATTCGTGATGGAGATTTGGAAGTTGCTTTTAGGGAGAAAACTTGTTTCATTCGTGATCTACAAGGAAACGATCTTATGTCTGGCTCTCGCAATTCTAGTCTATACACAATCTCAATGCAAGACATGGTTGCTTCATCTCCCATCTGTCTACTCTCAAAGGCTACATCTACAAAATCTTGGCTATGGCACCGTCGTCTCTCACATCTAAACTTTCAAACCATCAACAACCTTGCTCGACAAAAACTTGTTGAAGGTCTCCCAAGATTCCGATATTCTAAAGATCACCTATGTTCAGCTTGTGAACAAGGAAAAAGCACTCATGCTCATTTTCCATCAAAGGTGGAACACTCTCAAAGATGTGCTTCATCTTCTTCACATGGATTTGTGTGGCCCGATGCGCGCTCACGATTAATGGCAAATGCTACATCTTGGTAATTGTTGATGACTACTCAAGATGGACTTGGGTTTATTTTCTTGAAGTAAAGATCAAGCTCCACAGATGATCATCACCTTTCTCACGAAAATTCAAATTCAGCTCCGGAACACCGTCAAACAAATTCGAGCAGACAAAGGAACTGAATTTGTGAATCAAACTCTTCGGGAATATTATGAGAAAGTGGGAATTGAGCATCAAACATCCATAGCACGTACCCCAGAACAAAACGGAGTTGTTGAAAGACGAAACCTTACGTTAGTGGAAGCGCCGAACGATGTTAATCAATGCTAAACTTCCAGATTACTTATGGGTGAGGCGTCTCAACCGCATGCTACACTCAGAACCGTTCAATGATTACAAAACGCCATAACAAAACACCTTTTGAGCTTATCCACAACAGAAAACCGAACATCAAACACTTTCATGTATTTGGATCTCTTTGCTACCCAAATAATGATCGTGATGACTTTGGAAAGCTCAAAGCCAAAGCCGACATTGGAGTCTTTATTGGATATTGTGATAATTCTAAAGGTTACCGGATCTGGAATCGCCGTACAAAGCAGGTTATGGAAACGATTCATGCAAATTTTGATGAGCTTATCGAATATGGCTTCGAGCATAACACTTGGAACCCGGTCATAACCGCTTAAACTTCCCTCAAACCCCATCATCACCTGAACCAAGCCCTGCCTTATTCGTCAACAAATGGAAAAGCTATTTGCTCCTGCTTAGTGATGACATTGATGAACGTGCTCGGTGTATCCAATGTTTCCGCTCAACCCGATACTACTTTTATACCGATACACTGCTACAACAACTACTGTTGAAGAAGCACCACCAGTTGTTGACTCTACAACAACAGTTGAACAAACCATCCAACGACGTGAACCGATGATGTTCTTAATGAAGTACCCCACCTGCAGATTTTGATCCAAATGCGTTCTTTAACCCGTTTGCCAATGAAACCTGCTGCACTGATGTTGCGAATCATCTACAAGCCATTTGAATCCTCAAAATCTGCATAATGTATATCAACATCAACCTTCCACACATCGTTGGACAAAAGACCATCCTCTTGAGAACATTATTGGTAACCCGAATCAACCAGTAACGAGACAACGTCTTCACACAGATGGTGAACATTGCATTTATGCACTCACCGTCTGCCAATCTGAGCCTAAAAACATTAAAGACGCAATGACCAAAGATAACTGGATTGAATCCATGCAGAAGAACTCAACCAATTCAAACGTCTTGAAGTATGGGAACTGGTTGAAAGACCAACAGGGGTCTTCGCCATTGGTCTAAAATGGATTTGGAAAAACAAATTGGATGCTGAAGGAACCGTAATTCGAAACAAGTCACATCTGGTGGCTAAGGGTTATAGACATGAAGAGGGTATTGACTTTGAAGAATCATTCACCCGTTGCTCGCCTTGAGGTCGCTCGGATTTTTCTAGCTTTTGCTCACATGAACATCACAGTCTTTCAAATGGATGTCAAAACCGCTTTTCTCAATGGACAACTGAAAGAAACGGTCTATGTTAGCCAGCTAGAAGGATTCGTTGATCCGAGTTCCCTAATCATGTCTACAAACCAAGAAAGCTCTCTACGGTCTCAAACAAGCACCTCTGGTACGATAAGTTATCATCCTTCCTAATTGCCAATAATTTTACCAAAGGTTCGGTCGACCCTACACTCTTTATACAATATCACGGGCTCACATCTTAATCGTTCAAATCTATGTGGATGACATCATTTTTGGTTCAACACATTTAAAATACTCAAATGCTTTTGCAAAACTTATGACAAAACATTTTGAAATGTCAATGATGGGTGAACTCACATTCTTCCTTGGAATGCAAGTTCATCAATCACCCCGTGGTATTTTCTTGAGTCATTCCAAATATGCCCTTGAATTGTTAAACAAATTTGGAATGCAAAACTGTGACACCTATGCCACACCAATGGCTCATACCAAGAAGCTAGACGCCGATTTACATGGGAAATTGGTGGACCCTACCAAATACCGTAGTATCATTGGGTCTCTCATGTATCTAACAGCTAGCAGATCTGATATTGTTTTTGCCGCCTATCTTTGCTCCCGTATCAGTCGAGACCAATGAAACCCACCTCTCGAGGCTAAAAGAATCCTCCGATACATCAAGGGAACCATTAATTTGGGGATCTGGTATCCGAAGGATTCCGGTTTTGAACTAATCGCTTTTTCAGACGCTGACCACGCAGGATGCTTAGATTCACGGAAAAGTACTTCCAGAGCTTTACAATTTCTTGGTGATAACCTGGTGTCATGGCAATCGAAGAAGCAGGATTGTACATCGCTGTCCTCAACCGAGGCAGAATATGTAGCCATGTCGGCGTGTTGTGCTCAAGTCATTTGGATGAGAACACAACTCAAGGACTATGGTTACGTATTCGATAGAATCCCGATGTACTGCGACAATCGGAGTGCTATTGCGATCTCGTGCAACTCACTTCAACATTTGAAATCAAAGTACATCGATCTTCGATATCATTTCATCAAGGACCACGTGGAACAAGGTACTGTTGAATTATATTTTGTGGGTACAGAATACCAATTGGCAGATCTTCTCACCAAAGCCTTAGCTCCTGCTAGGTTTAATGAGTTGGTCCACCCGATTGGTATGCGGTGTTTGACTCAAGAGGAAGTGGATGAACTCTTAAAACATTCTTAAAAATCAGTCAAAAACCAAAACCTCCTTTTGTAAATATTTTTCAAAAACAAAATACAAAATTATAAAATTTGATAAAACAACAAAAATATTCTTCTATCTATTTTTCTTTTAACATGGCAAGTACAAATCTTCCATCAACACTCTAATCTTTCAAAATTCAGTATTTTTTCGATCATGTGTTGAGGGGGAGAAAGCTAATACTTTTGAGTTTAATAAAACCTTGTACTTACATGTTACCTTATCCCGGTCGTTTCTTTAAATGGTGGTTACATTTCTGGTTAACTGACACTCCTCGGACTAAAATTTATAAAATTTCATTATTTCTTAAGTCAATGGGGAGTGTCGTCAAGTTTCTTTCCTAAAATATCTCGTTTGGTATCCAAAATGGATGTTTTGGGCAATGGTTGTAAATGGGAAAGGTGGAGGGACTAATTGTGTCAAATGCTCAAAGATATTTTAACAAAACAACCACCTACCTCATTTATTATCTCATTTATTACTACATCAACCCAATCCTACGCGTTAAAATCAATCTCTCAATCCGCTTTCTTGATCTTCATTTTGTAAGTGGTTTCATAATCTAAACGTGTTTGTAAACAAAGGTTTTGATTTATATTAAAAACTAACGGTTAGATTTTCACTTATGAACGATTTGGTGTTCTACGCATAAGCGTATGAACACCTAATCAAGTGTGGGTGTTTGTGGTGAAAAAGATAGTGTCAAAACGTTTATATAACATCATTGAAACTATTTTGATCATAAAAACACACCCAGATACACGAATTGAGTGATATTGTTAATTAGGGTTCATGCGTATATTTGGGGTTTACAAATGAGAACGTTTTTGGTCAAAAAGATAGTTGAGTGATGTTGTTCTTATGGTGAATTGATGGTATCTAGGCTCAGAACCAACCCGGAAACACTAATTGATCTTTAATTAGAAATTAGGGTTTAAGTTCATACGCATTTGGGTATTTTTGATTCACTTAAATTCTGATGTTAAAACTTGGATAAACTACTCATAAGGCTCCTTAGACCTCCCAGAATCATTTTGGTGCAATTTCTATGACTAGATTACTTACTCGTAAAAATTGAACCATAGGGTTTAGGTTGACGCATAAGTGTTCTTTCGCGTAACTGTCATATGCGTAATCATCATTTGATCTGATGGTGATTGAATGTAGATGTTAATGATTGTGTTATATCGAATTTATTTCAGGTCTTCTACATTTGAAAATTCAGAATCAAGGTTTCTAACAAACTACGCATAAGGATCACCTTACGCGTAGAATGTTATGCGTAAGAGCAATCTTACGCGTAGCTATTATGCGTAAGGTTCTACATAAGGGACTACTGCGTATCCTCGTGAAGGATATGCGTAAACAATGACCTCTACGCATAAGGTTGACTCTTACGAGTAAGCCTTACGCGTAAGGTTTATATACGCCACGCGTAAGCTCACGCATAAGGTCCCCTTTTCCTACGCGTAATATTTCTTACGTGTAAGTCAAGAACTTACGCATAAGCTTGCTTACGCAGTATATCACTCCTGTTTACGCATAAGCTTGCCATTTCTACGCCTAAGCCTTTTTTTAACCTTAATTGTGAATTGTTACGCGTGCAAACTTGCAAATAAATAAATCATAACGCCACGAAACCAATAATGTCACTTTAAGCTTAAATGTATAACAAGTTGTGAAAAATAAGTGATAACATAAACTTTAAAATTTGAAGTTAATCAACTCACGAAACTTATCACGACGTCTTTGGACAATTAGACAAACAAATGACATTGGACTCATAACAATCATCGACATATCACATTCAATAATTAGACAATAAAACCATCTGTTGACTAACATAATGTCTTTCGATATGTTGGTTCTTTTGGCTAAATATCTTTCAGATCACGACATGGACGCTCAATTACAAAACGTGGAAGCACCAAATGTTCTCACCGTTGCTGATATCTTCCCTAATGGCTATCCGATGAAGATTGGAAAGAACAACCTTCGTGTTGACTTTGATACTCTCACCTGCTCAGAGTCTTCATGCTTGATAGCAGTGGACATTCTGAAGAACCATTCTTATCGTAATATGCTCACCAACTCGCCACAGCTTGGAGATCTACATACAGCAATTTCGCACACAATGAAGTAGATCAAAGGGCAAAATGATGTAACTGTGACTCTCAATCACAAGCAAGTCACCATCACACCAGCAGACTTGCGGGCTATTCTCCTCATTCCCGTCATTGAACCAACCGAAGTACAACGCTACACCTTCGAAGAGGTCGCTCGCAATTCATGATCAACATCGGTTATGACGAAGCTACGTGGGTAATCACCAAGCACTCTTACGCTGATCTTAAGAATATCCCTCACCGAGAACCCTCTTCATCATCATCACAAAATCTTTTCTCGATGGGATAGTGGTTATGAGCATCCCAAGCTCATGGAACTACAGATTTTTGGGCTTTGGTCAACATGAAACATATCGAAGTTGAAGCTCTCATATGGGATGACATGATGTCTTTCCTCAAAAAGCGAGGCACCAAGATCCCATACATCGATACACAAAATGTTGATCCAGAGAGCTCTTGGGTTAAATCCCGATATTCCCTTGAGACTCAATGACCCAAACAATCACTCCATGTTGTATGAACCTACTCTAACAATCAGATTTAAGGAATCAACAACAAAGAAACAAGGTGTTGTGTCTTTGCGGATCACCTTCTCTCTGATGCAATCAAACAACTTTACTCATACAAAAGGTATTTGGTAGCAGTTGATGAAGGCAAAGTTGGTTTTCTCGATGACAAGTCTTCGGTACACCTACTAGGAAAACCAGAAGAGCGGCAGAAGTGTTCCAAGCACCGAGAGTCAACGAAAGTTCCTAAGAGGAAACCTCCACTCAAAAGGAAAGTTCCATCTAAGGAAGTTGGTCCTATTCCCATTCCCAAGTCTGAACCGCAAAGAAAGCTAGTGGATGAAAGCTCTGAGGAAACCGAATCAGAAGAAGAGGTTATCTACTCTGAAACTGCAACCATTGTCACTCCAACAATAGCTAAACCTCCCAGTCCAAAAGCTGACCAAGGTAAAGGGAAGACTCCAGTTCTTGAGCAAGAAGAAGAAAGCTCTGATGAAGAGCCACTGGATACTGACTACAGGAAGAAGTTCAAAATCATTAGACTCCAACACAAGGCAAAAGAATTTGAACAGGAACAAATACGTGGCCCCGAAGGGTCAAGTGGTGGTGTCCTATTTACACCAATTCCTGATGCAGTTAATCAACCCGATAAGGGAATTGGTGCCACCACCCTTGAGCAACAACAAAAGCGCCTGGAGGATTCTATTGATTATGACATTGAGGAACCAGAAACAGAGAAGTCTGAGAAAGGAAAAGCTGATGAGGAAGCTCGGATTCAGGCTGAAGTAAAGGCTAAAATCTAGACAAGATGACGAAGTGAAATATGATGATTTTCTTCTCAACAGTCCAATTCGCTCCGAGGAGAAAACTTCTGAACCTCCTAAGGACCCTGAATCCCATCATGTCTCTTCATCATCGGATTCATCCTCTCACTCTTCACCACCACCATCCAGAAGAACAACCAAATCCACATCCAAATATGTGAAGAAGCCAACGGACTCTTGGATTTCTCAAGCAAAGACAAGGATCGCTAAAGCCGCCAAGCGGTCGAAAGAAAGACGTGCTTTACAAAAGCTGAATTTTCTCACGGGGTTCAAGATCTTCATGACGAGAATGACAAGATGTCAACCAAAGGGAGTACATCCGAAGTTCATGCAACGGGATCTTCAAAGGGAAATGAACGAGATGATCAAAGGTTACACTCACAAGTTCCTTCTTGACATCGCTCCGGTATGACAAAAGAAATGTACACCAGACAACTCTATCCGAATCTATTGCATTTGGCCAAGCAAACTATGAGATCAACACCTATGCAAGTGAACATCAATCCAAATGATCCCATAATATTCTCGATCTGAAGTTGGTTTCGTGCTAGTATCTCAAATGTCTAAACGATCTGCAACATTTACTTCTCATGAAGGTAAATTGTTTGAAGCATTGCTGGAATACCAACTCAAATCATCATACAGAGAAGAAGCTCAAAGGCCTAAACGTCCAAGAGACGATGAAGATAAGGATAAAGATAAAATGACGAGCCTAAACGTCCAAAGCAGTCTGGAGAACCATCATCTATGCCACCTCCACCCCGAAGGACTTCACCACCAAGACGATCTCCTCCTCGTTCTTCGCGACAAACCTCGGGACTCGAAGTTACCACCCCCAGAGAAAACCGGTGATCACTTTGAGTATAATGGTGGTGACGATGAGGAAGTCCCTGAGCCCCAACAACAACCCACCTCTCCCGCTTCAACAAAGAAACCATCATCCTCATCAAGGCCAAAGAAGAAGAATAAGACTCCTAAGGCTGATGTCGTCTCATGGCTAGACGAAGATGACACCGAGTTTGAATGGTTTTCTAAACTTGTTTATGCTACTCCCGCTCTAACTGATGATCCAGATATGGTAGAAGGTAGTACGTTGGAGCATGCTAAATCATTGCAAGAGAAGTTTCATGTGAAGAAGATGACGAAATCAGAGTTGAGACGAATCAAGAATGAAGCCTTTCAACTACTCAAAGACAGCTCAGAAAGTGCTATTGAAGTCGAATATCACCTTGAAAACATAGCACGAGCCATGTCTACCAACATTGATTGGCTCAACTCTGAAGCAAACATTGACTTCACCAAAAGGGACAACCCTCCATACTACACCGACTGGTCTAAACCTCTACCAACGATTGGCCAACCAGATCAACCTAGGATTCCATTTCGCTACTTCTTCAACAAAGATTTAGAATTTCTTCTACACGGTAGCGATGGTTCAAAGAAATACGCTACATCACTTACACTTCCATTCCCGCACCATATACTCAAACCGCATAGCCATCGAAGAAAAGGCTACCCACATGTTTTCCAACGGTGGAAATGTATGACATCGATGCAATGTACGGATTCACCATTGGCGAGCGAACGACGAATCTACTACAAAAGCGCGGTCGAAAGTCTCAACATGAAGTGTATAGTGATAAAGGGATCGTTGTTGTTAAGCATGTCACCCTTTCGTCTAAATGGGATTACACCTTCCTCAAGTCTATCGTGGTCAAAAGACAAGATGAAAGGGACTATGAATTCTGTGAAGCGGACTTTTCGAACTTGTCTCTCAACGACATTGAAGATCTGTATCTTGCTAAAGTACAGGGAAGAATGAGACATTTCTCGACCGAAATTCAACGTGAATACATCAAGTCCTTGCTCATCTTCATCAGAAGCATAGTGATCCGTGTAGAAGATTTACAACTTGTTGTTGAATCCTATCGGACGTGTCAACTTCACCGACACTCAGCTAGAACTTCCTGACATCAACCATTTTCCACAATACACTCTTGTCAAGAAACCATTTGGAGTAGTTTACCGCAGTGAACTACATCGCAACTGCTTGATGGCGTGTAGAGATCTTCATAAGTTTGGAGATCACACATTGAAGAGTGTCAGGGACGGCTTGGCTTATAGATTAAAGGTGATACATGAAGGCATTGGGTCTACAAAGCGATGGAACTCGTGATAGACGGGATGTGAAGAGGATCATCACCGAATTGATGAAAGGTTGTACGAAGGGACGCCGTAACACCTGGAGAGCTTTGTAGGTGGTCATCCAAGGATTTCTCTCACCGCTATCAACGCTACGATCGCATTCTGGAAAGATTGATGGACTTCGGTACCCCTTAATCTGTTTCATTTTCATATTAATTTGGATGTGTGATTTTATAATGACAATGGTTTGTGCACACATAACAGTGTACAACCCGTACTTGTAATGAAAGGACCCGTGGTACGCTCTGCCACAATCCTTATAAAAGGAGCGAAAGCTTCTTACTTTTGAGTAAAACCTATCAAACCTTTCACTTTTCAAGGTTTTGCTCAAAAGGACAAGTACTTCCCCTTATGATTTTCAAAACCTCAAAAGTTAATATCACTTGTTGAGGGGGAGTATTTGACTTAAAAATTTTGTTCACAAATTGTTCTTTGTGTAATCTTCCCACAAAACTCAAAATGGTCATATTTATTCTCAACATTTCTTCAAAAATAACATTTATATGCCATTTTTGAAGGGGAGAAAATTATGTGATAAGAAATATGTTGTGTTTTGCTATTGAATCCTCGTGTGAAAAGACTTCTACCCATGAATTGACGGCTCGACATCATACATTGAAAAGATTTGTCTTCCAAGACTTATCCAAGTAAATTGTACCTATTCGAGAAACTCTTGATAGACATGAACTTTGACGGGTTTGACAACCTTTCGGGTTGTCCACATCTTCAAGGTAGTTATTAGAGCTAGTTGTCACCTAAAAGCCGACAATGTATCTCTTTAACTATGCAACGTAATCGTGTCTCGCAAGGAATTGTCTATCTTGAGTCGATCAATTCAAATGTACGCGCTCTTTCCTCATGCGATTTCTGTCAAAACTCTTAAGCACATGTTGAGGGGTAGTATTTCTGAAAATCTAAAACTCTTGAAGTGTTCAAACATGCATTCACAAACACTTCGAGAGATTTTCATGAAAATGGTTTTATGGCAATGGAGTTATAAGGTGATTAAGGTTAGGAATAACCGTCCTATGATCCACCAGAGTCGGAGGGATCTACCCAAGGACACTACCAATAGTTAGAATTAGAAGTCCTTAGGTATGATTATAAAAAGGAGAAAATGAGAATCGAAGAGAGAAGGAGTTGAAGAATTAAAAAGAAAAGCAAAGAAAAGGGTGAAAAGAAATAGCCCTCCAGATTATTCAACTTAGGGCAGACACCGGGTTCAATTCATATGCTACTGGTTGTCACTAGATGACACCGTATTGAAGATAAAAGTCGTCATGGACCCAAAGTGATGCACTAAACCTTCTTAGCCACTCAAGTTTCTCTCAACAGAAGCTTGTTTCATTCTCACAGGGAACCCTACATAAACTATCGGCTTTCTCTTAGAGATTGCTAGTATTGAAGAAGGAGACCCTCTCCCTAGTCTCCGCTCAGAAAACCAAAATGCACTATTGAGTCTAGAGCCACGAGATTCATCAAAAGATCTCATAGGTACACTTGACATTTCATCACTTGTTGTTTAACAATAAGAACAACAGTGGTACATTATCGAGTCCTACACGATCCTAGCAATCGTCGAGAACATTTATGAGAGGTTCACTATTGTGATCCTCGGTGATTGAATGGAAACTCTGCCGGGTCAACATCAAACAGCCCGGCAGTCACCGTAACTCCCCGTGGATTACGCTTAGTGTGTCTCAAACGGTCTACAGTCGTGAGGTGATGCTTCGGGGTACCTCAACGACTCATCCGAATCAGAGGTGTACTCGGTACATCGCGTTATCTCACTTGTGGGACTCGGTTCAGGAACGGCCTTTGTGAGAATTAGAGTTGTGTTTTCACACTATGCTCTTAACACTCTCGAAGTTCAAACTTGTAAGTGCCGGAATCCGCTTATTAGTAACCTTTTTGATGTTTTCTTCTTATGGAAGCTCGAGCGGATGATCGTGCGATTCTTCACATGCTCATACCAACATCATCACTAATGGAAGTTCTCTCAAAAGGCAACACAAAAGTCAGAATGATTCTTCGTCATGTCAAAGAATCTACAAAGTTAAAGACTAAGAGAACTTCATCAGTACTGTAATCCAACGTTAAAGAACGTATGAGCATGTTGAAGAATGACGTGGAGACCGGAGCAATGAAGCGGACTGATGCGGACAACAACAACATACTATCACTACCATCACAAAGAACAAAGATCAAAGAACAAAGATGACGTCAAAGCAGAATACTTCAAAAGAAACAATTTCTCTACACCGGGAGATTGTTCAATCAAGACACCTCTTCTCACAAGAAAGAAGAATGTCAGAAGACGTCAAAGCTACTATTACATCAACACCTACATCGCTTATCACTCTTTCATTCATCACCAACACTTAGGGGGAGATTGTTGGAATCACTCTTAAACATTAATTCAAGTGTTAGTGATTCATATGTAATAGTTAGCTTAATATGGCTTTTATGTTAGTAATCATGACAAGGCTTATGTAGAAAGCCCATGAGCCTTGGCCCAAGTCCAATAAGGAAAGGAAGGGACTAGGAGTGTTGCCCTAGCTCCCTCTCCTATAAATAGTCTTGTAATACCCTCACTTGAGGGTTGGTTGTTCAATTCATTCACTCTTTTACACCTTACGCATAACCGGCCTTAGTTCATACGTGTGTGTGTGTTTGTATTTGTGCAACCAATCTCTATCTATTCTCTATCTCTACATATTGATGCTTGTGTTACTAATATGGTGACCTAACAAAGGATGTAACCAACAAAAAGCTAAATCAACTCGCTGACAGAATCAACTTTCTTCAAAAGGGGATAAACGAGTTGTTGAATGAAAGGGAACAAATCCAGAAGTTTATCAAAGGAGATTTCCAAAAGGAATTGGAGAAGACGGAAAGAGAATATAATCACAAATTCCTTCTCTATTACACGTTCCTAAAGTGACAAGGGGAGTTATATTCAGACTACTTACTCTAAATATCGTTACATTGGTCAAACATACAATGGCCAAAGAATGGATCTCTTTTGAATTTGAGTTAATTACTAAATTAGTGATGCAAATGTCAAAACGAGTACAGGAACCTTTTACTTAGGATGAAGCTAAATTTTTGAGACTTTATTAGACTATCAACTCAGTCTTCATGCAAAGAATCGACAAGTCAACCAAAGAACGACCAAGAGACGGACGATGATAAGGACAAGGATTACGCACCTAAACGCCCAAAGAAGTGGTGAATCTTCCTCAATGCCACCTCCACCCCAAAGGACTACATCTCAACAACGATCTCCTCCACGCTTCTTCTACGACAAACCTCGAGGGGCTGAGTTACCACCTGAGACAGAAAAAACCGGTGATCACTTTGAGTATAGTGGTGGTGACGATGAGGGAAGTCCTCGAGCCCAACAACAACCCACCCCTCGGCTTCAACAAAGAAACCATCATCCTCATCAAGGCCAGGAAAAGAAGAAGAAGAAGACTTAAGGTGATGACGTCTCATGGCTCGGCGACGAAGATGACACCGAGTTTGAATGGTTCTCTTCACTGTTGATGCTACTCTCGCCTTACTCGATGATCCGTCATTTGGTAGAAGGTCGACGCGTTGGAGCATGCTAAGCTACTTGCAAGAAAAGTTCGTGTCAAGAAGATGACGAAATCCGAGTTGAAACGAATCAAGAATGAAGCATTTCAACTACTCAAAGACAGCTCGTAAAGTGCTATTGAAGTTGAATATCACCTTGAAAATATAGCACGAGCCATGTCTAACAACATTGATTGGCTCAACCCGGAAGCAAACATCGACTTCACCAGAAGAGACAACCCTCCATACTACACCGACTGGTCTAAACCTCTACCAACGATTGGCCAACCAGATCTACCTAAGATTCCATTCCGCTACTTCTTCAACAAAGACTTGGAATTTCTTCTACGCGGTAGCGATAGTTCAAAGAAATATGCTACATCACTTACACTTCCGTTCCCGTGCACCATATACTCAAACCTGCATAGCCATCGAAGAAAAGGCTACCCACATGTTTTCCAACAACGTGGAACGGTATGACATTGATGCAATGTACGGGATTCACCATTGGCGAGCAACGCCGAAGTACGCATCTACTACAAAAGTCAGCTGCCGGTTCGAAAATCTCAACATGAAGTGTAAAGTGATAAAGGGATCGTTGTTGTTAAGCATGTCACCCTTTCATCCAAATGGGATTACACCTTTCTCAAGACTATCGTGGTCAAAAGACAAGACGAAAGGGACTATGAATTCTGCGAAGCGGACTTTCAGAACTTGTCTCTCAACGACATTGAAGATCCACGTATCTCTTGCCAAGGTACAGGGCGATCACGACAATTTCGACTAAATTCAACGCGTGATACATCAAGTCCTTGCTCATCTTCATCGAAGCATAGTGATCCGTGAGGAGCGTGTAGAAGATTTACAACTTGCCGTTGAATGTGCATCGGACTCGTGTCAACTTCACCGCATCTCTGGTAGAACTTCCCGACATCAACCAGCTTCCACAATACACTCTGCGTCATCAAACCATTCGAGTAGTTTACCGTAGTGAACTACAACGCATCGCTCTTGATGGCGTGTAGAGATCTTCACAAATTTGGGGATCACACATTGAAGAAGGTCAGGGACGGATTGGCTTATAGGTTGAAGGCGATACATGAACGCATTGGGTCTCCAAAGCGATTGAATTCTCGTGGATAGAAGGGATGTTAAAATGATCATCACTAGGATCGATGAAAGGTTGTACGTAAGGGACCAGACCGTTGAACTCGGAGAGCTTCGAGGTGGTAGTCCAGATTACTCTCGGAGGCTATCAACACGCCTCGTTCGCATTCCTAGAAAGATTGATGGACTGCACGGAACCCCTTAAACTATTTCTATTTCATATTAATTTGGATGTGTGATTTTATAATGACTATGGCTTGTGCACAAATAACGATTACAACCTGGCGTTCTTGTAATGAAAGGACCCCGTGGTACGCTTGATTCAAACAATCCTTATAAAAGGAGCGAAAGCTTCTTACTTTTGAATAAAACTTATCAAAACTTTCATTTTTTCAAAGTTTTGCTCAAAAGTACAAGTACTTCCCCTTATTTTTTTTTCAAAACCTCAACCATTAATATCACTTGTTGAGGGGGAGTATTTGATCAAAAAGTTTGTTCACAAATTGTTCTTCGTGTAATCTTCCCACAAAACTCAAAATGGTCATATTTGTTCTCAACATTTCTTCAAAAATAACATATTTATTTGCCATTTTTTAGGGGGAGAAACATTATGTGATAAAAAATATGTTGTGTTTTGCTATTTGAATCCTCGTGTGAAAAGACTTCAACCCATGAATTGACGGGATCTGAACAGTCATACATTGAAAAGCTCTTGATAGACATGAACTTTGACGGGTTTAACAACCTCTCGGGGTTGTCCACATCTTCAAGGTAGTTATTAGAGCTAGTTGTCACCTAAAAGCTGACAATGTATCTCTTTAACTATGCAACGTAATCATGTCTTGCAAGGAATTGTCTATCTTGAGTTGATCAATTCAAAAAGTGCGTGCTCTTTCCTCACTGTGTAGATTTCTGTCAAAACTCTTAAGCACATGTGAAGGGAGAGTATTTCTGAAAATCTAAAACTCTTGAAGTGTTCAAACATGGTTTTCATTTACAAACACTTCTAGAGATTTTCATGAAAAATGGTTTTATGGCAATGGAGTTATAAGGTGATTAAGGTTAGGAATAATCGTCTTATGATCCGCCAGAGCTTGGAGGATCTACCCAAGGACAGTACCAATGGTTAGAATTATAAGTCCTTAGGTATGATTATAAAAAGGAGAAAATGAGAATCGGAGAAAGAAGGAGTTGAAGAATTAAAAAAAAATGTAAAGAAAAGGGTGAAAAGAAATAGCCCTCCAGATTATTCAACTTAGGGCAGACACCGGGTTCAATTCATATGCTACTGGTTGTCAACAGATGACATCGGTATTGAAGATTAAAAGTCGTCATGGACCCAAAGGCGATGCACTAAACCTTCTTAGCCACTCAAGTTTCTCTCAAAAGAAGCTTGTTTCATTCTCATAGGGAACCCTAAGTAAACTTTCGGCTCTCTCTTAGAGATTGCTGGTATTGAAGAAGGAGACCCTCTCCTAGTCTCCTTCAGAAAACCAAAGCGCACTATTGAGTCTAGAGCCACGAGATTCATCAAAAGATCTCTTAGGAACACTTGACAATTCATCGCTTGTCGTTCAACAATAAGAACGCAAGTGATACATTATCGAGTCCTTCACGATCTTAGCAATCTGTCGAGAACATTTATGAGAGGTTCACACATGTGATACCTCGGTGATTGAATGGAAACTCCTGAGTGGTCAACATCAAATGCGACCACGGCAGAAGTCAGTTCGTAACTCCCCGTGGATTACGCTTAGTGTGTGTCTCAAACGGTCTACGGTCAGTGAGGTGATGCTTGTCATGTACCTCATTTGACTCATCTGAACAGAGATGTACTTCGGTACATCGTGTTATCTCACTTGTGGGACTCCAGTTCAGGAATGGCCTTTGTGAGAATTAGAGTTGTGCTTTCACACTATGCTGTTAACACTCTTGAAGTTCGAACTTGTAAGTGCCAAAATCCGCTTATTTTGAACCTTTCTTATGTTTTCTTCTTATGGAAGCTCTGGAGCGGACTAATCGTGCAGATTCTTCACATGCTCATACCAACATCATCACTAATGGAAGTTCTCTCAAAAGGCAACACAAAAGTCAGAATGATTCTTCGTCAATTCAAAGAATCTACAAAGTTTTTAAGACTAAGAGAACTTCATCAGTACTGAACTCCAACGTTAAAGAGCGTGTGAGTATGTTGAAGAAAGACGTGGAAACACTGGAGCAACTGACTTGATGCTGGATACAACAAAATCATACTATCACTACCATCACAAAGAACAAAGATCTAAGAACAAAGAAAATGATGACGTCAAAGCAGAACACTTCAAAGGAAACAATTTTTCTACACTGGGGAGATTGTTCGTATCAAGACACTTCTTCTCACAAGAAATAAGAATGTCGAGAAGACGTCAAAGCTACTATTACATCAGCACCTACAACGTTTATCACTCTTTCATTCATCACTAACACTTAGGGGGAGATTTTTGGAATCACTCCTAAACCATTTCTCAAGTGTTAGTGATTCATATGTAATAGTTAGCTTAATATGGCTTTTATGTTAGTAATCAAGGCTAGGCTTATGTAGAAAGCCCATAAGCCTAGGCCAAGCCCAATAATTAAAAGGATGGGAACTTGGAGTGTTGCCCTAGTTCCCTCCTATTAATACTCTTGTAAACCTTCTATTGAAGGTTAGTTGTTCAATTTACTCTTTCACTATTACGCATAATCTTTCTAACATTCATACGCATAGTGTTTGGTAGTTGTTCATCCGATCTCTTCTTATCTCTTTCTTATATTGATGTTTGTGTTACTAATATGGGAACCTAACACTTATCCTACCCTTAGTCATGAATCGAGCTTAGGTGAGGAAGCGAGCAATCATTGGTGTCTTGGCCATGGATTTGGTCATGTATCATTGGTTTTGTCCACCTCGCCGTAGCTCGTTAGTAATGACAAAATAACCCCATAAGCCTATGTTGTGTCAACCCATTGCCTTTTAGAATAGCTGCATCTATAGACCCTAGTGGTGGAGATTAATATCTTTGCCAAGCCTATGATAGAATACTGCATGACGGCAGGTTGAGTGATCACCCCAAATATAAACGCGTGAATTATGAGAGAGTGTGATTTCAATTCCCTTTTCGTGAGGTGCTCGGTTTGGAATTTTCTAGCTTAGGTGATTTTTAGACTCATAACTTCCAATTAATCCAGGGAGATATCTTTTTAAGAATTGTTTAAAGGGTCTACTTGAGGACAAGTAGGATTCAAGTGGGGGGATATTTGATAACATCAAATTAGCCTGATCTTTTATACATCAAATTCCCGTGTTTATGGCCTCATTTGCATTAATATGGTACTTAATTCTTTCATATTTGCATTTCAGGATAAATGAGGCGGTGGAGCGGAAAAGAAGTGATAAAAGGCCAAGTATATGATTGACGAGGGCCTTGGGATTTTATGTGAATATTACGCCGTAACTAGCTAATAAGGTTACGGTGTAAATATGAGCTTTGAGGATACTGGCGTAACAATTATTATGGTTACGTGTAATATCTTGAAGGTTACGGCGTGGCAATTTAGTTAGTAGAGAGATTATTTCGGAGGGATAAGTATGAGATGAAGAAGGATTGCGGTAACTCGGATAATTAGTTACGCCGTAATTAATTACTTGGTAAAGTTTGAGGTCCGAGGGATTAGAAGCGGCAAGTTAATATTTATTCATTCGGACCAAGTATAAATATCAAGAAACGACGAGGGGCTGAAACCGTAAGTATTATTAAGGCTTTTGGACTTAATTTGAATCAACACGCTACTTCAGGGACTAAAAGTGTCAACCAAGTGCAATAAAGTTTCAAGTTAAAGAATGGATGACAAAAACTACGAAGTTGTGATTTACTACTAATAGTTACATAGATTCTTACGTAACTATATATTTTATTACAACGTAACTATTCGAGATCGATTTTATTTGCACCGACTTTAGTTATATGGTAATTTGTCCTTAAGGTTACGCCGTAACCATGTCGGAACCTGACCCCAAATCTGCATTTTCGGTATCTCTTCACCCCTCTCCTAGGGGTCGATTAGGGACACCACTCTAGGCATTTTCCATAGTCCAAAGCGAGTTTGAAGGAAGAATTCACTCTCAATCATCATCATTATTAGCTCTACATCAAGTAATTTGTATCAAACATTATGTTCAATTCAATTTATGATTTATTCATTTTTGTTGGTATGATTTACTATATGCTTGGCTAAGCACCCTGGCGCTTCTTTGTTATGATTCCTTAATTGTTTTGTTTACGTTTACTTTATTTCCGTACAATTATTTCTAAGTGTATGCATGCATAGTTTATTGGTAGCCACCCTTGGTTTGGTGGTGTTGAATGGCGGTAGAGGCCAATTGCCTAGGAGATATGACCAACTGACCCTAGGTGAGCGGACTGAGACGGAAAGGGTAAGATATGACCAACTAACGACCCTTTCTACTTGTGCGATTTGACTAACTGATCACCTATCGTTTGGATTAACTTAAGAATTAGGGTGAGTTGTCTAAGTTCCTAACGGTCGGGCACTCACTATTATAAATCTAGCATGTAGCGGTACTTAATGACTCGGCTTAGGGGACCTGGAACAACAGGACTTATGACGGTGCACCTGAAGTAATTGGAAGTAAGTAGACGTAGACATAACTAGCTAGGATGAGTAACTAGGTTAGCACCATTCTCCTTCATTGATC
>OU343224.1:54662239-54718710 GCA_910596185.1 Chrysanthemum makinoi
GTAGTGACTTAGGTTTTGGGGGAGTTTCGTCAAAGATTACATTTTGAGATTCTTCAACCTTTAAGGTTTCCTTATTGAGTACTATGTAAGCCTTTTATGTTTGTGAATATCTTAAAAATACTCCGTTATAGGTTTTAGTATCACCTAAGGTAGTGTTTTCTAAGGAGTAGGAGATAATGCATCTACAACCAAAAACTATAAAATAATCTAGGGATATAATCCTTCCTCTAATTATTTCATATGGTGTCTTAATGATGGTCTTCCTAATTAAGACTCTATTATGTATATATGCTAGCGGTTTCTGCGGCATGACACCAAAACTTTTATGGTATGGATTTTTCGTTTAACATTGTACGACTCATCTCCCGTAAATTTCGGTTCTTCCATTCAACTACCCCACTGGATTGAGGAGTGCGAGGGGCCGAAAAATTGTGAGAGATTCCATGTTTATCACAAAATACTCCAAATTGTACTTCATTATCAAATTCTCTACCATGATCCGTTCAAATTGAGACAATAGAACATCCAAGTAGATTTTGTAAGTTTTTACCTAAGACTCTAAATTTGTTAAACGCTTCATTTTTATCTTTTAAAAATAGTTTCCAAGTATATCTTGAATAGTCATCTACTATTACCAAAGTGTAGAAGTTTCCTCGTTAACTTTGGATAGAAGATGGACCAAACAAGTCCTTATGTAAAAGTTCTAACAATCTAGAGGTTGAAATCATATTTATAAGCTTGTGGCTTGCATGGACTTGTTTTCCTAGTTTACATGCATCGCAAAAATGATTGTCAAAATTTTATTTTGGTAATTTCCTAACCAATTCCTTAGAGGATATGTTTTGAATTAACCGCATATTAGCAAGTCCTAATCTTCTATGCCAAAGATTTGAATTATCTATCATGGATGCAAGACACATATCTAATTTGAGATCAAGTATGATATTACCCGGGTTTGAAATCATGGCACTTGTACATCCTTTGTGAGAATAGAGTCTCCTCTTAGTCCCATGAGTACGTACAAAGCCACTACTAGACCGATAGTCCAATTGTAGAACATCCTTGATACAATCCTATAATTGAAAGTCCAATTCAAACTTTTGGTACCCATTGTTTCTTGGGTACTACATGGTTAGCAAACATGATTCCCAAGTTAAGTACTCTTGGGTCTTGCAATAAGATACATAGTTGTTCTAGACCGTATCTAGAAAGAATTGACAAAAGGGTTGTTTTGAAAAAGTCTTTGGTTTTGAGAACTTGATCCAAAGTTTTGATGTGTTTGAGGTCTAAAAATTTTTTGGTTTGGGTAGGAGTTGTCCCTCCTTTGATGTGGGTTATATTGATAATGGGATGACCTTTGATTATTATAGAAATTGATTCTTGGAAGTGATTAATTATATTGAAAAGATGGTCTTGAGTTTAAAGGTCTTACATTGGGTGTAGGTAATAGAGGTCTATGGTCAACTCTAGTTTGATTGTATTCAAGGCCATTACATGAAACCGATCGATATTCTTGTTTTCTGGTTTTGACTCGTGTAATAGGTGTTTGAATACCCCGAGTATTTACTAAAGGTATTTGAGGAACAATTGGTTTTTGAAAATTATTTGATGAAACATCATTTTTACTTAGACTCCTAGTGCGCTGGTGGCATGCTAGCGCGTCAGCGTCAGGCCCAGACTTTTCCCCTTTTCTGTTTTGACTCTTTTTTACAAACACTATTGGTTGGTTTAGAAATTCGGAAGTGGTTTTCTCATGTTTTGAAAATCCAAGACCTTCCTTTTCTTGGGATACTTTTTGACGACTTAATACATCATCTAAAACATTGCTACTTTCCTTAAATTTTGTGAAACTTAATGACTTATTTTGAAGTTTAGATACTTCATCATTCAAAGAGTTAACCTCAAGTGTGAGAGCCTCACATATTTTTCATGGTTCAACTACCTCTTTGCAATGAGTAAGTCTATTTCATTTTAAAGTTCATTGTTTTTATTAATTAATTTTGAAAATTCCTTTTTAAGAGAGCATTTTTCTTTAACATTTACTTTTAATTTTCTAACCATATCCTCATAATATTTAATTAGTTCCTCATTTTCCTTTTTTAATTCATAAAGGTCTAGGCTATTTTCACAAATAGAAGAGTTAGATAGTACCTCATGGGATTTGATGAGTGTGTAAATACTCATCATTTTTGTACAATATAAACTGCAAAATCATCTGAAAACACTCAGAAACACATCAAAATGATCAAAAATATCACAAATCAGTGTTTTATGTGTTTTAAATGCAAATATCAAATCAGGATGAAAAAACATATCAAATTTGCAAAATTTGCAGTTTTAGTCCCCCAAGTTTCAAAAGTTGTCAAAAACAGTCCACAGCACATAATTTCAAAAGAAAAATCATCAAAGGTCCTTTTTAAATCATAACTTGTCAAATTTAGTCCTTTGGTGAAAAATATCAAAAGTTTGAGAAAATTACAAAATGGTCCTCCAAGTTTGAAAATTGGAAAATGGTTTCGGAAAATTGCAAAGTGGCAATTTTTGTCCTTATACTTTGTGAGATTGTCATTTTTAGCCCTTGGATTAACTTTGAGATAATGGCAGCCTAGGTCCCTACATTTTCAGAAAATTGCACAAGTAGTCCTTATGATTATTATCCTTTACACCTTTTTGGACCCCTGTCAAAGCATTTTGGACCCCCTGTCATCTAACCAATTTGAACCCCTTGGTTATTAATAGCCTGTGGTCAAACCCACAGGTCAACCAAGACCTTGGCGCCTTTTCTTCAACCTCCCCACATGCTTCTGCAAAAAAAGCCTGCACACTCCACCCCCCATCACCTTATCACAAACCTGTCTCCCCCCTCCTCCACTACATCCAAGTGCATTAACTCTTCACCTTCTTCACACTCAATCCCCACTAAACTGCCAAACAACCCTTTCCCGCCAAAATTGACATTTTGGCCATATCTCACAAAAGTCATCCAAAGGCCTGAAAAGCAGGTGGGATTAATTCAGAAGAGAGAGGGAAAGATGTTGGGGTATAAAAGAGTGAAGAAAAGCGGTTCAAGAGTAGTTAGTTTTATTTCTTTTTTCGTAATGTCGTTTTACCTAAATGTCTTAGTTTAGTTTGAAAACTTTAATTCTCTGCTTTTATGTATTAAACTTAAGTTATTGTATCAATATCATATGTTTCTAAGTTCTATTTCAAGGCTTCAATTAAATTTGATGTTCAAAATTCCTTGTTTAAAATTTAGTTTTTAAATATCTATGTTTAAGATTCAAACTGTTTCTTTGAAAGCTTAAACAAGTTTACTTAAGTCATTTATAGCTTTTGAAAAGCTTTTGAATCATTTTCAAGTTACTTTGATCCATAGTCAACAATAGTCAACTGTTAGGCTCAAGTTGGAAATGGTGATGAATTTGGTGATGCAGAGGATGGATGTGGGTTTAAACAGATTAGTGTAGTGGTTCTTGGGGTTTGGTTTAGCTTACAACACCAATTGGATAGATGTAAGTAAGATTCTCATTTTTCATTTTCAAGTTAATTTGCAATTTTCTGTTTGCACTTGTATTTGTGCTTATAAATGGTTCAGATATGTTTATTTAGTTGTATTTAGGAGATTTATGATCAGTGTGATCATTAACTCAAGTCTGTTCATCAGTAGCTTATTGGAAAATACATAACAGTTATATATATAAGGAGTGTTTGGTTTAGTAGAATTATCTGTCTCAGAGGCTTATGCAGTTGTTGATTTCTGTTAGTCCTTGTCTATTAAGCTTATTTGAACTCATTTTGGTCAACAAATTGGGTCTGCTAGCATAAAAAGTCAAAATCCATCTAAGTGATCCTCAACGAGTTCCTTTTGGAATTTAGAATATCAAAAAGTTGTTTTGTGTTCCAATTTCATAGGTCTAGCTTATTTCAGTCTTAATTCATCATAATATACCATTTTCAGTTCACAAATCATGATCAAAATCCAGTTAAGTCAACTTTCCACTTTTTCTTAAAAAGTCAAAAATGCACAAGCTCAGTTTTGGCCATAATAGGTGGATTTTTCATGCATTCAGTTCTAGGTCAAATCTGATGAAACTTGATGTTTTTAAAAGTTATCCTGGTCTAATTTCTTATGGTTATTTTAGTATATTTTTGTAATTTTTTCTATAAGCTCAAACAAGCTCATCTTTGGGGTCTGAGATGCCCGTTAGAAACTTCGGCATCAAGTTGGGTTTTCTCATCATTAGCGACCCTTCCACGAGCTCCCAGAGCTCCTTTAGGTCTCTTCTTTGGTTTACTAGGTCCCAACCAGGTCTTCTCCAAGTCCCAAGTATTGGTTTTCCATTTCAGCTTATTTATGACTTTGCATAAGCTCAAACACAGTATCCTCTTAACTGTTTTAGCTTATTATTTCATTTCATCAAATCTGTTGAATATAGCTTATCGAGTAGTTAAGGCTTGTTGAAACTTGTTCCATTTCTGTTACTTTAGCTTATTAGAGCTTCTCTTATGGTTTGGTAGCCTTTGTTCCACATTTGCTTATGGTGCTTATTTCAATAAGCACTTCCTCTTCAGTTGCTTATCCCTCTTAACAAGCCCATGTTTTTCCATTTTTCCTAGCTTCCTAGTATTATTTTAGACTTTCCCTGAAATTTTCAGATTTTTCTAAGGTGTTTAGCTATTTTTCTTTATTTAAACTAGTTTTTAAGCATTTTTAATTAGTTTTAAATACAAATAATTAAGAAAAGGTTCAAAAAAATAATTTTTCATTTTTCTTAGGTTAAGATAAATATAAAAGTCATAAAAAGTATTTTTCCATAATTTTCTTAGTTTAAAAAGTATTTTTTAGCATTTTAATTAGTTTTAAATAGTTTTAAATTAATAATAAATACATAAAAAGTCTAAGAAATATATTTTCTGTTTTAAAATTAGTTTTATAATATTTTAGATTTTTCTAAGTCATAATTTTATTTTTCTAGCTTTATTTCATATTTTATCTTATTTTAGGTTATTATTTAATAGTTAAAAATAGTTTTTAATTAATAATAATTAGATAAATAGTTGTAAAAATAATTCTTCTTTTCTAATAATTTTCTTATATAATTAGGATTGTAAAAATGTATTTTCTATATTAGGTATTTTTCTTTCTTTATTTTCACGTTTTATTTTGTACGTTTACGTTTTTTTTATTTAAACGTACGTTTTAGGTTTTAAACGTTCATCACTTTAAATATAGTGATAGCGTTTATTTAATATTTTTTATCTTTTTAATTTTCTTAATTTGTATTTAAGTCGCTTTGATTTATTACCTTTTTGTTAGTGTAATATTCAATCCTAATCTTTTTGGATCATTATCCTTAGTGATCCTTCTATCGTCTGAGTTTGTTTGGACACACCATTGAGTCTCCGTGGGACATAACGACCCGGGAATCCACTGTATTCTCTGATCTTCATTGTATTTGTGTCTGAGCTGTTTTAAGTCTGTTAGACTTGACGGTTTAGCGCGGATCAAATTTTGGCGCCGCTGCCGGGGAGGCTTTAGCGTGTGTTAAGCCATTTTCAGACCCATTCTTGTGCATACCCCACCTTTTGTAAAAAGTTTTTTGTAAAGTTTTCAAAAATTCAAAAAGTTCATTAGCACTTTTCCTAAAGTGTTAAAAACGCCAAAAATATTTTCCTCTTTGTTTTTATAGCATGTTTTTCCAAAATGCCAAAATATTCCTCTTTACCATCTTACCCTTTTTGATTCTTTACTCCTTTACCCTCTATTCATTTGATTCTACCTTCTCCTATTCTCATGGAATCGTTTATTCCTTGTGTCGGTTGTGGTGAGCCTCTTTATGGTTCACCTGTCGCTTACGTATGCGTGTTATGTGGTAATGATATACATAACGGGAGTTGTTTGTTTTGTGGTTCGAGGAATTCATTTGATTATGATCCTAATCCGAACTCATTTAACGACCCTTCAAACTTTTCCAATTACCCACCACAGCCAGACTTATCTTCATATAACTGCTGTGAATTTTGTGGAGGTCCTCACCAAGGATTTGAGTGTCAATCCAGGAAACGTTTGTCTATGAACAATTTTCCAGTGATGCTCAGAACTTTGGTTGTGACCAACATCCATATGATTCACCATCCGGACTCAACATTTTTTACTTTGTGAGTCTGTGGTGGTTCACACTCAGCTCGATTGTCAATCGGAAACACGCTTGTCTATGAGCAGGTTCCGATAACAATTATGACACCACGCACATCGACTCACATACACCAGTTTCGTGTTTACTGTGGTCCTCACTCTAGCGGATTGTCGGGCAGAACCTATTTCCTTGCAACAATTACGACTATTCGTTTCAAAACCAACCTCCCGCGTGTCATACGATTCAACCTCAGCCTCACCATCTCCTCACGATTTGGTTTTCGATTTATTCCAAAAACTTCAAGATAGAGGAATGCACTTAATGATTTGTGGAGGGCCAAGAAGGCGTCATGGTGAATCTATGGAAGATTTACTCGCAATAGAACAAGCGACACAACCGTTTTTTGTTTTCGAGGACGTGCAATGCTTTCGATGGCGAAGAATGAAGCGGCGAGGAGAGTTACTATTCCTTTGGCGATATCATTTCTCAACTCCTTTCAGTCTATTGTTATCACACCCGTATTCCACTCACTCTCTCCATGGGGGCGAATCTTCGGCACTATTCGGAAGCGGAATCATCTAATGTTGAGAACTTTATCCGATCCCAAGTGATGCGGGGAATTCTTGACCATGAGTGTGATGTGTCTTCTCCTCTTACAAATGATCTTGTTGAGACTTTCTCGATTTTAGCGGTGATTATAGTGATGCCAATTATTTATATCCTAAAGACATAGAGTTTATTGATGCATCACTTCCACATTCCGAGATCGTCAACTTAGAAGAGGATGTTGACCATGTTGTTTCCTAGCAGTTTCGACTATCACTAATCCCTTATTGAATTAGATTACGAATTTACTCTAAATTCATTAATCCAATCTTTGATAGTGATGAGTCGACACGGAACCATAATGGGCGAGGTGCATATTTATAATATACAAGTGCAGCACATCCCACCTCGTATACTCTTCATGAGAGTTAAGCCCGGTGAACTCTCTCTTATCATATCTCCGCTGGAGTATGATTGCTTGGATGGCAAAAATCATGATCGGGGGAAGAGAATCTCAATTTGCATAGTTATGACAAATCTTCCCACCCTCCCCACCGAGATGCCTTCCAACCCAAAGAGCTCAACCAATAAATCCAAATAAGTCTGCACTTAATTAGAAAGATGAAGATCTAGTCATGATTGTTATCATGATTTTCCTTCTTTTCTTCACACTACTCGGGTGACTTCCTCTTCCTCCTTTGGGGTGAGGACACTATCTTTGACCCGGCATTTCGGTTATCATCGTGAGCGGTGCGTCTCTCTATATCTCAGCGGTGTGGAACTTTTGGCGTGCTTCAAATGTTTATCCAAGCATCTTGAATGAAAGTCCGATGGAATTGTCTCTTCACTTACTTCCCCATGAACCAATTAATTACGAGGTCAGTCAAGCTAGCGTTCGGTAATCAAAAACGATGGCATGCCATATGGGTTTTCACCCATATTTCTGACTTCTTTCTATTTTCTACCACCTAGTGTGGGGGTTGCCCATGTTAAGTTCAAAAATCTTCTTTCTAAATAAATGGCGTAGTATTTCCTTTTCGTTCTTTGTTTTGGCATAACGCGGTACTTTGAATATTGAGGGCAATATTCATTTCTAAGTGTGAGGGGGGAATTCTCACGAATTTTATCATATTTATCCACCCAATTCCCCATTTTTGTAAAATTTTTTGGGTAAGTGTTTACACTTTCTCATTTGGTTATCGATCCGGCTTACGTAAGACTAAAGGATTAGCTAATCCGAACAAAGCGGCTCTTGGTAAATTTCTCAAATCCGTTGGCGGCTTGCAATTTGCCCAAAATTGTATGGTATTGACTCGCCATATCCTAAAAAGTGAAGAGTTGGGCTAGCCCTTAAGTTTATGGCTTGTGGTAAAGGCGGTGGAAAATCATAATTGGTAATCGACTCACCAAAGATAATATTGATAATTTATCTAAGAGTTGGCTAGTCGAGAGAAAGTGCGGCTTACGGTAAAGACAAAATCAAATCCGTTGAAAGCAGGTGGTTTGCTCAAAATCACATGGTTATCGGTGTACCATGGTTCTTACTTGAGCTGAAACATTTGGCTACTCCAGAAGTAATGGCTTTTGGTAAAGAGATTAAAATCATTATGTTTTCTCAAATCATTGCTAGGGACTAGCAATATCTAAGTGTGGGGGATTGATGAGTGTCTAAATACTCATCATTTTTGTACAATATAAGCTATGAAATCATCTGAAAACACTCAGAAACACATCAAAATGATCAAAATATCACAAATCGGTGTTTTATGTGTTTTAAATGCAAAATATCAAAATCGGATGAAAACATATCAAATTTGCAAAATTGCAGTTTTAGTCCCCCAGTTTCAAAGTTGTCAAAAGCAGTCCCTGACACATAATTTCAAAGAAAAATCACCACAGGTCCTTTTTAAATCATAACTTGTCAAATTTAGTCCTTTGGTGAAAAATATCAAAAGTTTGAGAAAATTACAAAAATGGTCCTCCAGTTTGAAAATTGGAGAAATATTTTGGAAAATTACAAAGTGGCAATTTTTGTCCTTATACTTTGTGAGATTGTCAGTTTTAGCCCTTGGATTAACTTTGAGATAATGGCGACCTAGGTCCTACATTTTCGGAAAAATTGCCAAGTAGTCCTTATGATTATTATCCTTTACACCTTTTGGACCCACAATCAAGCATTTTGGACCCCCGTCATCTAACCAATTTGAACCCTTGGTTATTAATAGCCGTGGTCAAACCAGGTCAACCAAGACCTTAGCCTTTTCTTCAACCTCCCCGTATGCGCAAAAGAGCCTGCACACTCCACCCCAATCACACTTATCACAAACTGTCTCCCCTTCCTCCACTACATCCAAGTGCATTAACTCTTCACCTTCTTCACACTCAATCCCCACTAAGCGCCAAACAACCCTTTCCGCCAAATTGACATTTTGGCCATATCTCATAAAAGTCATCCAAAGGCACAGCGGTGGGATTAATTCAGAAGAGAGAGGGAAAGATGTTGGGGTATAAAAGAGTGAAGAAAGAGCAGTTCCAAGAGTAGTTAGTTTTATTTCTTTTTCCGTAATGTCGTTTTTACCTAAATGTCTTAGTTTAGTTTGAAAACTTTAATTCTCTGCTTTTATGTATTAAACTTAAGTTATTGTATCAATACCATATGTTTCTAAGTTCTATTTCAAGGCTTCAATTAAATTTGATGTTCAAAATTCCACTGTTGCAAATTTAGTTTTTAAATATCTATGTTTAAGATTCAAACTGTTTCTTTGAAAGCTTAAACAAGTTTACTTAAGTCATTTATAGCTTTTGAAAAGCTTTTGAATCATTTTCAAGTTACTTTGATCCATAGTCAACAAAAGTCAACTGTTAGGCTCAAGTTGGAAATGGTGATGAATTTGGTGATCTGAGAGGAGGATGGATGTGGGTTTAAACAGATTAGTGTAGTGGTTCTTGGGGTTTGGTTTAGCTTACAACACCAATTGGATAGATGTAAGTAAGATTCTCATTTTTCATTTTCAAGTTAATTTGCAATTTTCTGTTTGCACTTGTATTTGTGCTTATAAATGGTTCGATATATGTTTATTTAGTTGTATTTAGGAGATTTATGATCGTTGTGATCATTAACTCAAGTCTGTTCATCGGTAGCTTATTGGAAAATACATACGAGTTATATATAAGGAGTGTTTGGTTTAGTAGAATTATCTTCTCGAGGCTTATGGGTTGTTGATTTCTGTTAGTCCTTGTCTATTAAGCTTATTTGAACTCATTTTGGTCAACAAATTGGTGGGTGCTAGCATAAAAGTCAAAATCCATCTAAGTGATCCTCAACAGGTTCACTGTTGGAATTTTAGAATATCAAAAAGTTGTTTTGTGTTCCAATTTCATAGGTCTAGCTTATTTCAGTCTTAATTCATCATAATATACCATTTTCAGTTCACAAATCATGATCAAAATCCAGTTAAGTCAACTTTCCACTTTTTCTTAAAAAGTCAAAATGCTTATAGCTTCAGTTTGGCCATAATAGGTGGATTTTTCATGCATTCAGTTCTAGGTCAAATCTGATGAAACTTGATGTTTTTAAAAGTTATCCTGGTCTAATTTCTTATGGTTATTTTAGTATATTTTTGTAATTTTTTCTATAAGCTCAAACAAGCTCATCTTTGGGGTGCGAGATGCCTGTTCAGAAACTTCGACATCGGTGAGTTTTTCTCGATTAGCGACCCTTCCACAGAGCTCCCAAGAGCTCCTTTAGGTCTCTTCTTTGGTTTACTAGGTCCCAACCAGGTCTTCTCCAAGTCCCAAGTATTGGTTTTCCATTTCAGCTTATTTAGCAGCTTGTGCATAAGCTCAAACACTGTATCCTCTTAACTGTTTTAGCTTATTATTTCATTTCATCAAATCTGTTGAATATAGCTTATCAGTGGTTAAGGCTTGTTGAAACTTGTTCCATTTCTGTTACTTTAGCTTATTAGAGCTTCTCTTATGGTTTGGTAGCCTTTGGATTCCATTTGCTTATTGAAGTGCTTATTTCAATAAGCACTTCCTCTTCAGTTGCTTATCCCTCTTAACAAGCCCATGTTTTTCCATTTTTCCTAGCTTCCTAGTATTATTTTAGACTTTCCCTGAAATTTTCAGATTTTTCTAAGGTGTTTAGCTATTTTTCTTTATTTAAACTAGTTTTTAAGCATTTTTAATTAGTTTTAAATACAAATAATTAAGAAAAGGTTCAAAAAAATAATTTTTCATTTTTCTTAGGTTAAGATAAATATAAAAGTCATAAAAAGTATTTTTCCATAATTTTCTTAGTTTAAAAAGTATTTTTTAGCATTTTAATTAGTTTTAAATAGTTTTAAATTAATAATAAATACATAAAAAGTCTAAAAAATATATTTTCTGTTTTAAAATTAGTTTTATAATATTTTAGATTTTTCTAAGTCATAATTTTATTTTTCTAGCTTTATTTCATATTTTATCTTATTTTAGGTTATTATTTAATAGTTAAAAATAGTTTTTAATTAATAATAATTAGATAAATAGTTGTAAAAATAATTCTTCTTTTCTAATAATTTTCTTATATAATTAGGATTGTAAAAATGTATTTTCTATATTCGTAGGTATTTTCTTTCTTTATTTTCACGTTTTATTTTGTACGTTTACGTTTTTTTTATTTAAACGTACGTTTTAGGTTTTAAACGTTCATCACTTTAAATATAGTGATAGCGTTTATTTAATATTTTTTATCTTTTTAATTTTCTTAATTTGTATTTAAGTCGCTTTGATTTATTACCTTTTTCAGTAGTGTAATATTCAATCCTAATCTTTTTGGATCATTATCCTTAGTGATCCTTCTATCGTCTGAGTTTGTTTGGACACACCATTGAGTCTCCGTGGGACATAACGACCCGGGAATCCACTGTATTCTCTGATCTTCATTGTATTTGTGTCTGAGCTGTTTTAAGTCTGTTAGACTTGACGGTTTTGCACGGATCAGGATTCAATAGCCATAATACATGTAGCATCCTTATCGAGTTGATTTCCATCTCAATATCGCTGCATGCTCCACCAACGAATGCATTATTCTCCTTTTTCTTCGAACAATCACTTATGAAGTGATTCTTGTCACCACAATTACAGCATCCGCGTTCACGCCATGAGCTTTCACCGACCTTGTTCACAAAACCCCGACCTCTTCCAATTTTGTTTCTTTCATTACCATGATTTCCAAACTGATTACTACGCCTAAAATTTCCACCTCTTCTAAAGAACTTCCTAAAGTTCTTAGCCATGAGAATGAACTCTTCATCGTCCTTTTCATCACTTTCGTCTCCACTTCCTCCTTGACTTTCACTATCATCACTAATTTGTTTCCTAGTGACTTTAGCTTTAATTGCTAGTGACTTAATCTCTTTTCTATTTTCTTTAGAAATGACCTTACCGTTCTCTAAAATCATTTCATAAACTTTGAGATTACGAATTAACTCGTCTAGATGAAGATCTGCCAAATTCTTGGCTTCTTCAATTGTCGTCACTTTTGGCAGCCATTTCACCGGAAGAGCTCTAAGAAACTTTCTTACATGGTTCTTGTAGGTCCAAAAGTTTCTGGATCTAAGTAGCCTTGAATGAATAATAGTAAACTTGAATAGATTCAGTTTACTATATGAAGAACTCTTTAGCAAAAAGCTTGATGTGTTAAGGCAGAATTTAACACACAAAGTATGAAGAACAATATAAACTAACTTCGTAATTTCTATTAATTTGCTTGAAATCTTAATGCATACAACCCGTACCTTAACCTAACTCTTTAGGGTTCCTTTTATACATCAAGGAAACCCTAATTGTCTAACAAACTTGTAGAAGGGTAAAAATATCTTCTCCTAAGATATCTTTACACGTTCATATATATTCCTAATATAACTCTAACAACTTATTCTATTTTGAACATAAACAGACTTAACCATCGACACTATGTTCTGCCAGACTTAACATCTTTAGTACTGGCAGACTTAACTAAAACAGACTTAACTAATACTGCTACCAGACTTAACTAGACTTAACCATTACAAAATATAATTCCTAACAATCCTCACCTAACCTGATCTTCACTTGTGAACTTCAAGTTCTTTTAAGCTCCTGAGGATCTTGGAATTATCTTTAAGCTGCATCCTTGAGAGTGTCTTCATTATAAGGTCTATGCAACATCATATCAGCAAACTCTTAGCACTCCACGGTCTTTTCAGCAGCTATGACTATCTGTACATCAAAACATGAAAGTTTCATACTATTCTCATCACTTCCAGATGTGTTAACTTCTGTGAGAGGTGAATCAAAGAAAATGTAATGGATTTGATGTCTCTCTACCAAGTAGCCATAACTACTGGAGTAGCCAATGTTTTGTTGTATAAGACCATGGTACATTGATAACCATATGATTTTTAGCAAACTAGCAGCTATCAACAGATTTGTTAAGTCTTTACCAAAAGTTGTACCCTTTTGGACTAGCCATGGTTTTCCACAGCCTTTACCACAAGCCATGATCTTGTGGGCTAGCCAACTCTTCATCCAAACAGATATGGTGAGTTGAGTACCGTAATTTTTTTTAAACTAACAAGCAATTTTACCTCATACGTCTCCGTTTGACTGCTGTTTCTTCTTCAATCTGATCAACTATTTTGGCCAACAATTGATCATAGATGCTTTTGATGAGCGTTTCAGCAGCCACAGATTCTTTTTCATACTGAAGCTTTGAGAGTAACATTAGTTGAAGCACTTCAGAACACAATGGATATTCTACTTCTGCCAACATGAACAAATCAACTCCACTTCTTGTGGACAAATGATGAACATCACACTTATCATAAAATTTCCATGATATACTAGAATATTTACATGGAAAATTCCAATATACCTCTGTAGGATCAGGTGCATATAGTCTTTGAAGTTCTGTATAAAGTTCTTGCTCTTTAACATCAGACTTGTTAGCAATCTTGAGCTTCTGTTGGACTAAACTCCATAAAGTGTCCAACTCTTATCGATTATAAGATGTTATTAAATCCTTGAGATGATTGTGAACAACAAACTCTCCACTGTATCTGATGACCTTCCAAGCTTTTCCAAATTGATCCCAATAAATCTCCCAATAAACTATTGGATCAAGATTTTGAACCATCCCTTTCAAGGTAATGAACTTTGATTTCTTCCTCTATTTGGAAGAATCATGAAGATTATTCACATACTCTGGAGATTGAGTTGATTTGTTAAGAATACCCTGTCTGGCCTGTAAGTTCTGGATGTCTTCTTCGAACTGATTCACCTTAGCTCCCAACACCTGTTTTGTCGAAGCAAGATCTTGTTCCAAGACTTAAATTCTAGAAGACAACTTAGTACACAACTCCAAGACATTACTGATCTGTACACCATCGTGCAGAAACCATGATGATACAAGAAATATAGATGATCACGACTGACTCTTTTTTATAACTCGTATAAGAAAACATAGTTATGAGGAGTATATATACTAGTAGGGTTTCAATTATCTTTGGAAAGTGAATAAGTTCAAAGTATAGAAAGATAATTGTTACCCCATAAAATATGGTAACAGATTAAACCACCAGACTTAACCATGAATCCACCAGTATTAATAACCAGAACTAAAAATGGATAAAGAAAATCCTTGGGAAAAATCTTCTTATGGTAAACCCTTGTCAGTAAAAATATCTTCAATATTTAGTCCTTCACCAACTAAAAGTTACTCGCATTAAATGTTGCTGGTGAAGATATTTGAGTGAACTTTGCCTATAAAAAGAGCCTTTGAATCACAAACCAAAACCATCACACACCTTTAAACTTCTCAAAGTCCTACAAAAACTCCAAGTACAATGAGTAATCCTGATATTGTTGAAATCTCATCTGACTCATCATCTAGCTCTTCATCCAATGATGGATGGAAGAACTACTTTCCTCCCCTGCACACCACATTGACCTTCATGAATACAAATCCATCACCAACACCAGCACCAGCACCAGCACCAGCACCTGTGGATACTTCATCTGAAGATCTTCCTACTCCACCATCTTATGTGGAAGACACCGGCTCTGAACTGAACTCTATGCCAAGATTTTTTTCTTCCTACCATGAAACTGATGATGAAGCAGTTGGGACTTCCAGAGATTTGGTGGTAGCTCCTCTTGCACAAAGGCCAACTCCCCCCACTCCAGCACCATAGAAGAGAGAACATGTGCTTGGTATTCCCAGTCGCCAAGTGTCATACCCCCAAAATACCTGTTTTGCAGCGGAATGGAATTCCTGGGGGATGACTGCCATAGCATCGCAATTACAGTTATATTGAACGACCTAAAGTGCCGTTTGGAAAACACATCGTTTGATATAATAAAACATTCAGAGTTTACAAAAGATAGGTCCCAAAAGTTAGTCAACATTTGCGGAAATAAGTTTGTTACAATCCAAACGATGTTTTAAAGTGCTTAAAACCCATGTGAGACGCGTCGTCACCGCGACTCTATGATAAGTCCTTATGCATGCCATGAAGTATATGCCTTAGATACATGAAAATACATTGCTAAAAGTGTCAACACAAAGGTTGAGTGAGTTCATAGAGTTTATGAAAATGTTTTATCGACTACCACAGTATAGGTCATGTATGACTAATATGTCACATAAAAATGATACAATTGCTATAAGCACATGACACCGAAGCTAGAATGATCATGATTTTCGCCCGAGTGTTTTGCCAAACAACTCAAATTCTGATATTAAATGAAATGCATCCGTTTGGCCAGTTGGAACCATCAACCCGGATGGAGGAGTCACCCTCAATAGATCTATCCACTCACCCTCGCTTACTCCGTAATTAACGGTTCATGATTATGAAACGGGGAAATTCGATTGGCAATGAGGTAACTTAATCAATGTAATGAATTTGATATACTTGGGCTCGTAATAAAATGATGTGCAATGTATTCTCCCCCGTAGGTTTGAAATGAATTATAAACTTGAATAAAACGGGGCTATGAAAACTCACTTGATACAATGATATGATGGCAAAAGTGGATACACTGAAATGAGGCTCAATCTCAAACTACAACCTATTATGAATGATTTGATCTAATATAAGTCATGAAACAATGTTGTGCATGCAAACTCATATGATATCCATACCACTTGTGCATTTTTGAAAATAGAGTTTATCGCCGAAATATATGTTTATGACATCTCGTCATGTTATAAAATACTTTACAAGTACTTACGTTGAAACGACATCCTACGATAGTCGTTTAGTGATTTATCAAGATATTATAGTTTTTCGTCGCAAAATAATGTACTTTGATAATTCATGAAAGTGGCTAAGTGGCCTCGAAAAGCTAGTCGTAAAATAGTGAATGTCGAGTGTTAGGAAACAAACTCAGCGGTTTTGGAATGCTTGTAACATTATCTAAAAGTCGTAACACTGAACTTTTGTCCATACGAGTTTCGATCCTAGATAAAAATGATGGTGAAGTGAGGTAGTCGGGCTAAAAATGCAGTTTCTGGGCAGTTTTCGGGAAAGTTTGAGAGGTCATAAGTTACTCGTTATAAATCCGTTTGACGAACAACTGGATATTTTGGAAAATAGGCCAGGTGAACTAACTTTCACTCAGAGATACTATTTTACCAAAACAGACTCGATCATTGAGAAAAACGGCTCCAAACATGGTTACTCACAAAGACAGTTTCAACACTTAGAAATATTTTAGTAAAAGCTTATGGAAATAAGTAGTGAACGTCGGTTTTCAAATGCTTGTATCTCGGTCATTATAAACTTGTTTTCTACGTTTTATATATCCTTTGTTTCGTGTTAATATATACTAATATATTTTTGATAAGTTGACTCCTCTAGTTTGCATTAAAAACTCGTTTTTGACCTTAGAAAAACCTTTGACAGCAAGTATATTTTCAGAAAAATAGTTTTTGTCGCTAAACTTGAAAATAGCGTAACTTCTTCGTTATAAATCCGTTTTAACCCGTTCAAGCGACCACGGTTTCGTTTTAAAGTCTATTTTCTGAAAATATAAACCAAAATAATTCATGACCTGTCGAAATTTCCAGATTTTACAAAAATGAACAGCCCCTAATTATATGTCGTCGAAAATGATTTTTCTAGTTCAAAGCTTATACTAAATCCTTCCAATCAACACCAAAGCTATTCTAAACCTACCATACACCTTCTTAGGGTGTCATGGGTTCCTAAACTTTACCAAAATTGATAGGTTTCATAGGAATACTAATAGGATAATTTAAACTCATATTAAGAAATAAAAACATGTAAAAAGTGGTATGAATCATAGAGTACTTGCATGTTTTTGTACTAGAATGATAAAATAGCTCAAGTATAATTATGAAAGAGTAATAAAAATTATGAAAAGCTTACTTGAGTGATTGAACAGTTTTGTTGCAAATATACCTAATTAATCTTGAGGTTTTTATTTCAAAACCTAAACTAGATTACTAGTGGATCAATAAAAATACTTGAGCTTAAATTTTGAGATGGTTTTCTTCTTCTTCTTGAAATGGCCGAACCACAAGGATGGAAAAGATGAGAGTTGCTTGAAATTTTCTTACAAAAGATATTATCTATGTTTATATTCTTAGGATATACTTTATGTAATAACAAATATCTAGTTCCATGGCATACTTGTAATATTTTGGTCAAATTATAAAGTAAACAAGGTGACTAAGGGGGAGGGGGCGGCAGAAGATAAGGGTGCAAGACTTTTGGTAAAATTTTTGTAATAAAATGTATATATAACTTACTATTAATTAAATTAAGTTTAGATATTTAGTTATTATGTATAGAGTTAGCTAGAAATCGATTTTGACGGAACAAAATAAAATATATCGAAGTCATAAAAATTATAAAATTTCATTTCTCACAAGTATTGGGTGAATAAATAATTATCGTATAGAAATTTCGTAAACCGTCGTGGGTAAACTAATAATATAATTTTTATAGTCTTAAAATGAGTATAAAAATATATCAGGACAATTGTCAGAAGTGTCGGATTAATTATTTAAAATAAATGATCGTGCGATAGCGTTTATTTAATAAATAAATACACTTTACTGAAATATGCAAACCCATGCATAAATTTATATGAAGATGATGTTACTGATGATATGTAGACTAACTCTAGTCTATATGTAATGTTCTCAATGATGTTCCATGAATACGCAGCTTAACCCTCCAGGTTACGCGTATTTGATACTCGTAAACCTAGTTTACGAAAAATGATAAATAGTGAATAGTAAAATTTTGAAATAACCTCTCAAAGTCTCAAACCGACTTCAAAAATGATGAATAGTAACCAGTGAATAGTAATTTCCCGAGATGAATAGTGAAAATTTCAAAGTTTGTAAAATGACATGAAATTACGATTTGTCACACCAAGTTTGGGAGGTGGTTGGGAGGAGGGGTAAGCAGAGCATGCCGGATATCAGTGGAAAAGGGAAGGGAGACATGGAGTAGATGGTGTAGGTGGTTTTCTTTTGATGATGTAATGAAGTTGTCTCTTGTACTGCTGCATCTTAAGATTCAACCTTTTTAATGAATAGATTTCCCCTTTTCTTTTCATTACTGATTACTTCTCCTAATATCTGCACAAATATTAGTGAACAAAGAAAAATGCACACTATACAAGATTTTACCCAGATGTATAGTACTAACCCTCCTTGAGACAATAAGCCTCCCCTTAGGCTTATTCCTCCCCTCAAACAGAGCAGTCAACCATACATAAAATATGGATAACAAATAATAATTTTGCACTATCAGACTTAAAGCAATCAAACAGACTTAAGTATGACATCATCAGTTTTAAGTCTGAAAAGTAGTACATCCATTAGTATAACCTCCATGCCTCCCCTATCTTTGATAGATATTGCATTTCCCTGAAAAATTAAAACCAAGAGAAATACAATATGCAGGACAACAGACAAAATTAACTCAAAACCACCAGAACTAATCCATAAAGAAACCAAATAGAATTTATTCAAGCACACCAAAGATATTGTATCAAGCACATAAATTAAAAGGTGTCCACAAAAACCACCGAATCACACAAACATTCAATTGTTCATAATGCTTCCATAAAAAGTCTAACTATGCATAGGTTGGCCTATGCCTCCTCCAAAGGTAACAGAAGCTCCTTGGACTTCTTTAAGCTCCTCCAAGTGATCATTGTTACCAGCCATCTGCTCAGAACATCCACTGTTAAAAGATTCCTGTATTACTCAAATAAGGATGTTCCTGCATAGAGAAGAGAAATTAGTTTCTCTTTGGGACTCAGGCCTGTAGAGGCTTGGGTCTGCCTTGTGGACCGTTAGATATGTCAGCATTAACAAAAAATGGTTCACTATTATACTTGAAGTTTGATTTGGTCTGTCTCTAAGTATAACCTGCCAAGGGCTTAACAACAGTCCCCCAATTACTCCTTGCAACATATGATTGAAACATTTGAGCTGCATTTTGAGACATGGCGACATTCATGTTATCTCAAAACACCGGGAACCCCACTAATCTTGAGGCAATTGCATCTAGATTCATGTTATCTCAAAATACTCGATTGACTAAGCTTGAAGCCGATTTTAAGCAAAGACAAGGCGAGATGACGAACAAACTTGATGCCCTCTTAAAAGTCTTTAATGAACGGGAAATTGGAGCACTCCCAAGTGATACTATAAAGAACCCAAAAGTGAATTCGATTTCGTCGACTTCATATTCTTGTTCACCATGGGAGAGTGCACGTCCATGCCCCTCACACCTAACGGTTCACTAGGTAAATGCTATCAAAAAGGGTTCCAAGCCATCCAAAATGAGGTACCAAGGCCCTGCACCATTGGTAGAACCTACTCTTGAAAAACCCGTCAACCAAGAACCCAAACCTAATCTAGAGGAGGAATACAAGGAACTCCATCAAGAAAAACCGGTTCTTGAAGTCTTAGCTCATGCACCTTATTATAATGCTTTAAAATAAAAATATGAGTTAGAACTTAAACTTGGAAAACATGGGTCCGATTTTGTGCGAAATAATCTACCTAAGAAGTTAGACGATCCCGGGCTATTTACTCTTCCGTGTAGGCTTGGAACTTCCAAACCTCTCGATGCTTTAGCCGACTTAGGATCATGCATCAATCTCGTTCCGTTGTCCCTCCATAGAAGCCTTAACTTAGGTAAGATAGAATCAACGGAAACCGTCTTAGGTCTAGCGGACGGTAGTGTTGCATATCTGGTAGGGATAATAAAAGACATGGTAGTACACGTAGGAGAATTGACTCTTTTAGCCGACTTCCATGTGCTAGACATGAATAAGGACCCGACATGCCCATTACTTGTAGGAAGAGGATTCTTAGCTACCGCTAGTGCTATCATCGATTGTAAGATATCCAAGATAGTGGTAGGAGAGGGGAGTGCTAGGTTAATTTACGATGTCAAAAAGCATACGTACTACAAAGAAGAGGAAATACCACATGAGATTAGGTTGGATAGGACGCCTTCTAGATATGGACCTTGGATAGATAAGAACCTCATAGGTCCCCAACGACCTTTCTACTTAGATGAAGCCTTTGCTAGTAAAGCAACTTTCCATGAAAAAGAAATGGCTAGGGACATGGAAGTGAACCCGTTCGAGGACGCCTTAGTATTTAGGAAGATGACGAGTTCCTAGGAAGCTTACCCGTCAACCTTGTCATGAATAGGTGGAAAATTGAAAAGCCTAAACATAAGTGGGATTGGAATAGACCGCCTAGTGATGGTAATGGAGAGTGGCACATTAGGATAACAATCTATGATCCCGATGGAGAAAAGTTTGAAAAGGCATACCGAACCGAACGTACTACTAGGAACTTAAATGATAAGTTTGATCATTATGATATTGTTAAGGATAGGCTTACTTATATCGGTACGTAGGAGCACGACTACGAGTCTAGCTACAAGACTCATAAATAAAGAAAAGCGCTTCGTGGGAGGCAACCCATGCTTAATTGTTTGGTTGTTAGTGTCATATATCTTTTATTGATTGTTTAATCTCATGTTTAAATTTGTAAAAATGCTTTATTTTGTTTTAACCTCGTCTTAATTGCATATAAAGGTATTTTACATAAAGGATAAGTGTAGGGAGGATTACACACGTTTTCAAAAGAAACGTAAACATGAGAATAGCAATTCATTAAAAGATATATATGTGTTTGTTCGAGTCAAATGCTTGTATCGAGTCATAATGGATGTTTTGAAATTTTTCCGATTCTAAAGATGTAAATTTTCCAGAAAATCATGAGACCAGTTTTTGTCAGGATAACTTTGTGTCGGATCATAACTGCAATGCGTCGGAAAGAGTAAAACAACAGATTACTTTTTTTCGTTTTTCTGAGCTACTTGTAAATTTTGGAATTTTCGGTCTTAATTTTCTGAAATTCTGTAAACATCCATTCCACAAGCATTATATCCTAGTTTACTAGAGTCTTATATATATTATTACCGCCGATTTTACGCGAAGGTTTCGTTTGTTTTCTTCAAGTGTGCGAGTTTAATTTATCAAGAAGAAGTTACATAAGATTGGAAGGAGCTTTTCATGCATACATTCTTCTTGGAAAGGATTTAACCACTACTTCACACACGGATCCTACCGAGCTAATCGGGGAGTATTAGTTTCTTTAGTTTTAATTACCTTTCGTTATCATAACTTTGATACTTTCGGGGAACATTGGGGACAATGTTCAGTTTAAGTGTAGGGAGGGAAAATAAAATGGGAACTTTGAAACTATGCTTATCCTTGACTATTTGCTTTGTCCAATTGTATTTGTGTAATAAACCATGAGAAAATGTCGGTTAGGGTAATTTTGGCACCAAATTTAAATTTTTTTATGACATATAGGAGTGGGCCATTAGTCTTAGCAAAAGCGTCTCACGGATAGGAAGTTGCATGACTAGCACAAAAACCCTTTACCACCTAAATTCCACCCAAAATGTGAGGATCGCCCTTAGATTAGTAGGAATTAAAGCATTCATCTTTAATGCTTAGAGTGTGAACGGTAGTATTATAGATTCTAGAACTTGTTTTGTGATGCATTCCGAGATCGCTAGTAAGACTACACTTGTGTAGTTAGGAATAACTAAATGATAAGAGGCATTAGGATAACCCTTGTTTGATACCCGTAATATAATTACTTCTTCCACATCGGTTGAGTAATTCCCCACACCCTTTGCGTTGTACTCATCTTTAGTACACGATACCCCTAGTTAACCCCTCAGAGCCTATCCTTTTCGCGGTTCTTGTGATGTTTGGGTTTTTCGGAATATCAATGAAGAGCATTGTTTACAATCCACCCCAAATGTATACCCAAATCGCCTTAGCCTACCTTGTATTCACTCACTTTTAGTGCATTATTGTTATCACCCTAAACACTTAGTTCAATTATCTAGTTGCTTGCATGAGTTTCTAAGTCGAGTCATATCCTTTGTATACAGTTTTGGGACGATTGGGACTCATGGGAAAAAGTTAAAGTTTAGTGACTGGAAGGGAACGCTAAATTCCTTTATTTGCGTAATAATATACCCCAAGTGTTTTGATCTTTTCAATTCGGGTCAAATTAGTGTTAGAGTAATAAAAACTCAAGTGTAGGGATGTGCCTATAAATCCCTATCATATTGATGTTACCATAGAGGATGGTAGAGTAAAAGTGTATGAAAAAAAAATGGAAAAAGAGAAAAAGAAAAAAAAATAGAGTGTTAAAAAAAAATACGGGCTACCATCCTACATCTATCTTTAAATTTATGTTTGTTTGTTTCAGTTATCTAGAGTTTAGAGTGTCAAGTCTTGGCTTAGCAACGCCATTCTTCGTATGCTTGTAACAATAAGATTTTTGACTTGCCACCACTAAATAGCCTATCCCACCATACCCTTTGTTTCCCTACCGTAAGCCTAACGTTACAACCCTTTAAAGACCTCTTTGATAGTCTTTCCTAGGTGCTTACGCCAAAGCGATGGAGGTTTGATCTATTCTCAAGCCTATGGTAATCTATGTACTAGGACCGGTTAATGAGTGTTTATCTTCCATTTCCACTTTAATATATTTCATATACACCCGAGAGATGTGAGTATCCAAACACCCCATGTGAGGTGCTAGTATGTAATTTCCGTGCTTGTTATGACTTTTTGCGGGGCTTATATGTGTTGTGGACTGTTTTAAACCAATGCTTCATGACCCCTAACTTATAAATTAATTGGCTAAAAGCACATTTGCTTGAGGACAAGCAAATACCAAGTGTAGGGATATTTGATAAGGTTTAAAATATACCTTTTTGAGGGGTCGTTTAAGCCCTTATTTGATCACTTTTGTATCCGTTATTACTTAATATCGTTCCTTTTCACTTTTTAGGTCTATTGAAGGCAAATTGTTGTTATGACACTTATTTGGACGAAAAGGCGCGGATATATGAAGAAAATGGCCAAAGTCAAGAATCGAGACACTCAAGCTGCTAAAACACAAGGTGACGGCGTCACTGCTTAAATGCGACGCCGTCGGAGCACTTCTGTGGCGGGGACGATAGCTAAATTGCTTATTTTCATGTGACGGTGTCGGGTTTTAAATGAGTAGGCGTCGCAACTCGGGCGCCCTAGATTTGATCCAGGGCGGTCGAGAGATGAAGAGGGCGGCTTCACAAGCACAAGGTGATGCCGTCGCAAGATAACGTGGCCAAGACGAAACCCTAATGGCGGCTACCAGCGGCGTCACAAATCATAAGGTGGCCGCCGTCGCACTTGTAATCTTATATATAGAATCCGAATTTTTCAGTATTAGTGTGTAGTCTTTTGGAGTAAAAAACTAAACCGAACCAAGGCTGTCTTGCACAGTATTTTAGGGTTCCAAACCATATCTTACATCAAGATAAGTGTTTTACTTCATTAATTCAATTATGTCTTCAATTATTTGTGTGTATGCTTGCATGTTCTCCATGTCCGGCTAATTTACTTGTGTGTTTGCTTAGGGAATATGAAACTTAATTATTGAATATTGATTGGTTGTCTCTTATCTTAATTGTTAATGATCTAGTAATGCGATAGGTCATTCGTTGTGTAATTAATGCTTGATTAATCTTTGTGAACCTTAGACTATAGCACTTAGAGTAGTTGTAGGCTAAACCACTCAAAGAGTGCCTTAGAGTTAGAGTTTATAATCCTAGAGGATTTGTAGACGAGACCCTTTGGTAAGTTCAAAGAGTTAGGGATAAGCGCATACCCTACGACTTTAGACACACAACGCGATTAAGAATAAGGACGTGACAATTCAACCATCAATAGGAGATAATAGGAGTAATAAAACCTTAGTGAACACATCTTTAAACTATCATACGAGCACACAATAATTAGACATAGACTACATACACCTAGATTAGATAATTAGACAAGTAGAGTAATCGGTAGAAATACCAACCCCAAATCAAACCACGAGATTAGTACCTTTCCATTTTCTAAAAAACATAAAAAGATAAAAATAATCTTCCTCAACCCCAACCTTAGCGTAGTAACTTCTCACTAGCATTCCTATTCCCTAGAGAACGATATCAATACCCGTGGCTTACCCTAATACTACACTACAACGATTAGGTTCCTTTGCCTAGGGTGTTATAAAACTTGCTTTCGAAGAAAAGGAAGTTCCTTTGACCCCGACGACGGCGTGTAGCGTTATCAAGTTTTTAGAAACGCTGGCAGGGAATAGAATAGCTAGTTAGTAGTCCACCTCGTTTAGGTTTCTTTGCTTGATTCCTATCAAGTAAATTTTTCTCATTTTTAGCTTCCTCGTAGTCTATCCCCTTCTTTGTGACCTTTGTTCGTAACCCCATCACTTTTCATCATGGAAGGTGATAACCACCCACCATTCATCAACCCACCACCAATTGACCGGCCAAGAGCCCGTACTCTTGGTGAATACTCGAGACCAAGCCACCTAGGCTATAGGAACACCATTGAGCTTCCCAACCAAGCCCAAACTACGGCCCTGCGATCCGACACCATCCGGTTGGTGCAAAGCGGATGTGCATTCCATGGACTTCGTTCGAAGATCCAAATCATCATCTAAGGGATTTCCTTAAAATTGTCGATTCCATTGACCTTGATGCTACTTCTCGGAGACCAGCGTCTGCGTCTCTTCCAATTCTCTCTCGAGACCAAGCTAGTAATTGGCTTGAGAGACTTCCCTTGGCTCCATCTCAAGTTGGGATGATCTCACCTCTCGCTTCCTTGCTCAATTTTCCCACTTAGGAGAACCACTAAGCTTAGGAATGATATCTTGATGTTCCAACAACGTCAAGGTGAATCACTCTACGAAGCATGGACCCGATTCAAGGACTTACTTCATAAAGTCCCTCATCACGGCATTGATCTTTGGCTCCAAGTCCAAATCTTTTATGATCATGTCAATTTCCCCACAAAGCGATCCATTGACCAAGCGGTCGGTGGAAAACTTAGTGATCTCACTGCGGAAGAATCATGGGGTATAATAGAGGACCTTGCCCTACTGACAACGAAAGTTGGAATGACCCCCGTGAGTTACCTAAAACCGTTAAGGCAATCTCCTTGCCTCCCATTGACTCATAATCTTAGGACCGTAGGATGCCGAGCTTGAAGATCAAGTAAAGTTCCTAATGAGTTCCTACGAAAATCCTAAGTCTTCACATCAAGTAAATAAAATCACTCTTCCTTGTGAGTTATGTAGTGGTCCCCATTACACTCGTGATTGCACAAGACTCCCCGAACAAGCTTTTGCGGACTACGCCTTCATGCGTGCGAGCGGGGGCAGAGAAGTGGTACACTTTCAAGCCCGAACAAAACAACTTAGGAAACTCTTACGACCCCTCATGGAGAAATCACCCAAACCTAAAGTGGAACCAAAACTTAAGCACACCCCAAAGCTCATCTAGTCCACCTAATAGGTTCAATTCTCTTCCTTTTCATCGTTTTGCTTGTCCGACTCGACATCTGAGGGTCTGTCCTTGAGGAATTGGTCACCATAAGTTATGTCAGCATCAAGGTTCTTTAGGGATGATAGTGTCACAATTCTCAATTTTTGGTCATTTCTCAAAACAATTCACGTTTCACAATTTCATCATTTATCGTAAACTAGCTTTGCGTATTCCAAATTCGCGTAACCTTTATGGTTTAGCGGCGAATTCATGATCATATCATCACGAACATTTCATATGGACTAAGTTTAGTCTACATTTCATTAGCATCATTTGCATCATATTAGTTCATTCATGACATTTCATTTCACATTAATCGCGTAAATTTTATATTAAATAAACGTTATCGCGTGAGTTATTATTTTGAGCATTTAATCCGTTACTTTCAAAAATGATCCCGATATATTTTATACTTATATTTAGTTATAAAAACTATATTTTGAGTTTACCTAGTGTTTTAAATTTATTTTATATATAAATCGTTAAAGTTATATTATTACGACGTTTTTCTTAAAAACTGCACGATAATTATTTTATCACTCAAATTTTACAAGGAATGTATTTTTACAATTTTTATGATCTCATTATACTTTATTTTGATCTATTAAAAATTACTTTTACCTAAAATTTCCTTGAACACACTAATGTACATATAAACCTTACAAGTTGTTATTATATATACATTTACTTACATCTTCTAACTATTACACATTATAAAAGAAAAAAAAATATATTTGGGGAACAAATATCCCCAAAACCCAAAGGGGGTGGTTGCATTTATGGTTTGGTGACTTCTTTTCTACAAAAACTAGATTTATACTCCAAATCTTTCAATTCATTCATTGAATCTCAAAATTCATAAGTTGGTAAAGTCTTGCTTTTCTCTCTTCTTCTTTCTCTCCAAACCGACCATCATCTTGTTCAAGTAAGGGATCATCAAATTTTTCTCAAGCTCAAGTAATTACAATCTAGATTACACTCTCATTAAGGTTTTGAAATAAAAACCTAGAGTGTTTAGGCTAACCTTGTTCTTTGCACCTCATCATTGTAGCTTGTAAGCATATTTCTTTCATTTTACATATTTCATCTTCACTTCATATTTATTTCTTCATATTTGAAGCAAACATGCAAGACTTATGTTGATTTATACCATTTTTCCATGATTTTTAGAGTTTTATATATATAAGGTCATCCTATAATTATCCCCTTGGTATATGTTGGTCTTGATGATGTCTAGGGACCCATGACACCCTAAGAAGGTGTATGGTAGGATTAGATTAGCTTTGGAGTTGATTTGAAGGGATTGGAATAGGTTTAGTACGAGAAAAACTATTTTCGATAAGTATAAAATGTGTTCTGTCCTTGTTTTGTTTTTCTGGAAAATCCGACAGTAGGCACGAAATTTTGGCCTTGATATTTAGAAAATATACTTTAAAACGAATCCGTGGTCGCTTGAACGGATTAAAACGGAGTTATAACGAAAAAGTTATGAATTTTTCAAGTTTGACGACGATATATATATTTTTCTGAAAATTCAGCATACTATTTTTATTTAGTACAAGTCAAAAACGAGCCTTAAGCTTTACAAATTATTTCGACTTATCAAAAATATATTAGTATACTTTGATACGAAGCTAAGGGCGTATTATACGTAGAAAGCGGATTTGAAACGACTAAGATATGCACGTTTTCATAAAATTGCCGTAACTATTATTTTGAGAAAAACTATATTATTTTTACGAGACAAGTGTTACGGTAACTAAAACGACCATGTTGAGGGCTGTTTTTAGCAAGGATGTGGAACTTTTTGGAGCAAATGTCTTCTAATAAAATCAAGATCACCAAGCATATTTTTTTAAAATGCGACCAACCGTTTGTATAGCGGAGTTGTAATAAATTATTCTGAATGCTTAAACTTGGCCGAAACTCACTTTTTGAACCACAATTCGACAAAATCACCATCTTTAACCTTTATTATCTTTATGTTCGAGACCTCTATGACGAAAACTCCTGAACTAAAACTTCTAGATTTTGATACAAACTTTCCATAACCGTCGAGTTCGTTTCCTAACGTTCGACGTACACCATTTTACGACTAGTTTTTGAAGTCATTTTGTCACTTTCATAAAAATTCCGACGACATTATTTTACGGCGAAAAGTTAAAATTTCACTATAAATCACTACGAAACTATTGTAGGATGACATTTTGACGTAAATACTTGTAAAGTGATTTTAAGAATGGTCAAGACGTCAAAGGAGTATTGTTCGACGAAGAGTATTATTTTCAAAACTCGCAAATGGTATAAATAGCATACGAAATGCATGCATAACATTACATCATAACTCATTGAGTATCATATCATTCATTTTAGGTCGCGGATAGTTTTCGAGCCTCATTTTCTTGCACTTCATTTTGTTAGCATATCAATCACATCAGGTGAGTTCGTAGCCCCACTTTCTATTACGTATTTGTCTTACAAACTCTTTGGGGGAGATACATGCTCAACTACTTACTTTCACTATCACAAATATTCTAAACTTTGACATATTACTGTGAGTTTCATAGCCCCTACTTTTATACGTTTTTATACTACTTTTGGGGGAGATACATGCTCAATTACTTGCTTTTACAAATACAAATACTCAAAACATTTACACTTTTATGCTACGCTATTATTTTTATACTTGATTGCATTATACTTGATTGTATTATACCAAACTTGAAAGTCTCCTTGGATAACACACGCATTGGGTTTCGGAGATGAAGTAGAACCAATGCTATTACTTTCCTTGTGAGTTCATACCCCACTTTTACTCGTTTAAATTCTTATAAACTATTTGGGGCAAGATACATGCTTATTTGTCAAAACATTTAAACTCTATTGCCAAACAATATTACTTATACTTTAGACTTGGTGCGTGTTGTGACTAGACTTAAACAAACATCCCAGCATTTATATGTTGGAAGGCCATTAATTTGGATACAGCCCAACGTGCGTCGTTGGAGGAACATCCCAACATTTATATGTTGGAAGGCCATTTATATGGATACGATAGCGTGAGCGTTGGAGGAACATCCCAACACGAGTTGTTGGAAGACCCTTGTGGTGACATTTATACTTCTAACTACTATGATACATGCATACATGATTGACATACTATTTTTAGCGTTGGGTTGTAAACACACGGGTTGCAAGTTTTGTATGGGGGGACTTGGGCTGAGTGGATTTACTGATGCCTTTGCTTTGCAAACTATTCTATTTGACCAAAAACTTTGCCTTTGTTACATAAACACTCTTTTAAGGCTTTACTTGTTAACCAAACTCTATGAACTCACCAACCTTTGTGTTGACACTTTTAGCATGTTTTATCTCAGGTATCTAAGGCATTCACTTCATGGCATGCATATGGACACATCATAGAGTCGTGGTGACGACGCGTCTCACATGGGATTTATACACTTTAAAACATCGTTTGGCTTGTATCAAACCTATTTCCGCATACATTGATTTTCATTTGGGACCTACATTTTGTAAACTCGATTATTCTAATTAATCAAACGATGTATTTTTCAAAGCGACACTTTAGGTGGATTCGATATAACTGTAACTTTGATGCTATGACAGTCCTCCCCAAGGTATTCCATTCCGCGCAAAACATGTAATTTAGAGGTGTGACAGATTGGTATCAGAGCATCGGTTATAGAGAACTAGGTTGCATCATTGACCCTAGACTATAACCACATCATCATAGCATCTCATCATATCATTATAAGTGCACATTCTTTATACATGCGGACTTATGACTCAACACCAAACATCATATGAGTCGATTAGTTCAAGCATTGCATAGTTACTCCTAAATTATACATAGCACGATCACCTATGTCTAATTCAGGAAGAATCATGCAATGAAGGGAGTAGTAGTCTCATATGTGTAAGCAATTCGTAATCAAGCCAAATTTTCAAAAGATTTTCTTCAAACCACTTGTTTCCAGTTTGATCCGAAAGTGTGAGATTCTTGTTTGATGAGTCGCAAAGATCGAGCTAGAAACAAGTCGTTACCTAAACCGATTTAGCCTAATCGTATGACGGTTCTTGTTTGATGAGTTGTGGGATTAAGCAAAAATCGTTACCAAAAGTCTTTTAAAAAAAAAATTTTGCTTGAGAATGGGAAAGCTTGTCTCATCGAGCCTAATCATAAGAAAGCATGTATTTAGGATGGGAATTGCTCACGATATACGAGGCATATCTTGTGGGACGAGTAACTCATATGCATGAGCATTGACATAATCATTTAGACCATACACAAGCATAAACTTTTAGAACCCTTGTCGAGGTTCGAATCATAGTATCATCGATTGAATCACGAGGACGTGATTCCTCTGACATGGGAAGAATGTCACAATTCTCAATTTTTGGTCATTTCTCAAAACAATTCACGTTTCACAATTTCATCATTTATCGTAAACTAGCTTTGCGTATTCCAAATTCGCGTAACCTTTATGGTTTAGCGGCGAATTCATGATCATATCATCACGAACATTTCATATGGACTAAGTTTAGTCTACATTTCATTAGCATCATTTGCATCATATTAGTTCATTCATGACATTTCATTTCACATTAATCGCGTAAATTTTATATTAAATAAACGTTATCGCGTGAGTTATTATTTTGAGCATTTAATCCGTTACTTTCAAAAATGATCCCGATATATTTTTATACTTATATTTAGTTATAAAAACTATATTTTGAGTTTACCTAGTGTTTTAAATTTATTTTATATATAAATCGTTAAAGTTATATTATTACGACTTTTTTCTTAAAAACTGCACGATAATTATTTTATCACTCAAATTTTACAAGGAATGTATTTTTACAATTTTTATGATCTCATTATACTTTATTTTGATCTATTAAAAATTACTTTTACCTAAAATTTCCTTGAACACACTAATGTACATATAAACCTTACAAGTTGTTATTATATATACATTTACTTACATCTTCTAACTATTACACATTATAAAAGGAAAAAAAAAATATATTTGGGGAACAAATATCCCCCAAAACCGGCCCAAGGGGGGGGGGTGGTTGCATTTATGGTTTGGTGACTTCTTTTCTACAAAAACTAGATTTATACTCCAAATCTTTCAATTCATTCATTGAATCTCAAAATTCATAAGTTGGTAAAGTCTTGCTTTTCTCTCTTCTTCTTTCTCTCCAAACCGACCATCATCTTGTTCAAGTAAGGGATCATCAAATTTTTCTCAAGCTCAAGTAATTACAATCTAGATTACACTCTCATTAAGGTTTTGAAATAAAAACCTAGAGTGTTTAGGCTAACCTTGTTCTTTGCACCTCATCATTGTAGCTTGTAAGCATATTTCTTTCATTTTACATATTTCATCTTCACTTCATATTTATTTCTTCATATTTGAAGCAAACATGCAAGACTTATGTTGATTTATACCATTTTTCCATGATTTTTAGAGTTTTATATATATAAGGTCATCCTATAATTATCCCCTTGGTATATGTTGGTCTTGATGATGTCTAGGGACCCATGACACCCTAAGAAGGTGTATGGTAGGATTAGATTAGCTTTGGAGTTGATTTGAAGGGATTGGAATAGGTTTAGTACCCGAGAAAACTATTTTCGACTAGTATAAAATGTGTTCTGTCCTTGTTTTGTTTTTCTGGAAAATCCGACAGTAGGCACGAAATTTTGGCCTTGATATTTAGAAAATATACTTTAAAACGAAATCCGTGGGTCGCAGGCGGATTAAAGCGGAGTTATAACGAAGAAGTTATGAATTTTTCAAGTTTGACGACGATATATATATTTTTCTGAAAATTCAGCATACTATTTTTATTTAGTACAAGTCAAAAACGAGCCTTAAGCTTTACAAATTATTTCGACTTATCAAAAATATATTAGTATACTTTGATATGAAGCTAAGGACGATATACGCAGAAAACGGATTTGAAACGCCACTAAGATATGCATCGCCATAAAATTGCCGTAACAATTATTTTCAGAAAAACTATATTATTTTTACGAGACAAGTGTTACGGTAACTAAAACGACCATGTTGAGGGGGTTTTTAACGAGGATGTGAAACTTTTTGGAACGAAATGTCTTCTAATAAAATCAAGATCACCAAGCATATTTTTTTTTTAAAACGACCAACCGTTTGTATAGCGGAGTTGTAATAAATTATTTACTTAATGCTTAAACTTGGCCGAAACTCACTTTTGAACCACAATTCGACAAAATCACCATCTTTAACCCTTATTATCTTTATGTTCGAGACCCTATGACTAAACTCCTGAACTAAAACTTCTAGATTTTGATACAAACTTTCCAAAACCGTCGAGTTCGTTTCCTAACGCTCGACGTACACCATTTTACGACTAGTTTTTCGAAGCCATTTTTGTCACTTTCATGAAATTTCCGCGACATTATTTTACGGCGAAAAGTTAAAATTTCACTATAAATCACTATGAAACTATTGTAGGATGACATTTTGACGTAAATACTTGTAAAGTGATTTTAAGAATGGTCAAGACGTCAAAGGAGTATTTTTCGACGAAGAGTATTATTTTCAAAACTCGCAAATGGTATAAATAGCATCTGAAATGCATGCATAACCTTACATCATAACTCATTGAGTATCATATCATTCATTTTAGGTCGCGGATAGTTTCCGAGCCTCATTTTCTTGCACTTCATTTTGTTAGCAAATCAATCACATCGGTGAGTTCAGTGAGCCCCACTTTCTATTTACTTATTTGTCTTACAAACTCTTTGGGGGAGATACATGCTCAAACTATTTTCATTTACTTTCACAAATACTCTAAACGTTTACTGATTACCGTGAGTTTCATAGCCCCTACTTTTATACGTTTCAATTACTTTTGGGGAGATACATGCTCAACTACTTGCTTTTACAAATACAAATACTCAAAACATTTACACTTTTATGCTACGCTATTCTTTTTATACTTGATTGCATTATACTTGATTGTATTATACCAAACTTGAAAGTCTATAACATTGGGTTTCGGAGATGAAGTAGAACCAATGCTATTACTTTCCTTGTGAGTTCATACCCCGCTTTTACTCATTTAAATTCCTATAAACTATTTGGGGCTAGATATATGCTTATTTATCCAAACATTTAAACTCTTTTGCCAAACAACATTACTTATACTCTAGACTTGGTGTGTGTATTGACTAGACTTAAACAAACATCCCAAAGATTTATATGTTGGAAGGCCATTAATTTGATCTGACAGCGTGGTCCGTTGGAGGAACATCCCAACATTTATATGTTGGAAGGCCATTAATTTGGATACAGCCCAACGTGGTTGAGGAACATCCAACATTTATATGTTGGAAGGCCATTATATGGATACACTCAACGTGAGCGTTGGAGGAACATCCCAACACAAGTTGTTGGAAGACCCTTGTGGTGACATTTATACTTTTAACTACTATGATACATGCATACATGATTGACATACTATTTTTAGCAATGGGTTGTAAACACACAAAGTTGCAAGTTTTGTATGGGCGGGACTTGAACTGTGGATTTATGATGCCTTTGCTTTTTTAACTATTCTATTTGACTAAAAACTTTGCCTTTGTTACATAAACACTCTTTTAAGGCTTTACTTGTTAACCAAACTCTATGAACTCACCAACCTTTGTGTTGACACTTTTTAGCATGTTTTATCTCGGGTATCTAAGGCATTCACTTCATGGCATGCATATGGACACATCATAGAGTCGTGGTGATTTAACGTCCTCACATGGGATTTATACACTTTAAAAACATCGTTTGGCTTGTATCAAACCTATTTCCTCATACATTGATTTTCATTTGGGACCTACATTTTGTAAACTCTGATTATTCTAATTAATCAAACGATGTATTTTTCAAACGACACTTTAGGTCGTTCGATATAACTGTAACTTTGATGCTATGACAGTCCTCCCCAAGGTATTCCATTCCGCTGCAAAACATGTAATTTGGGGGTGTGACAGATTGTTATAGAGAGAGGTAGAGAAGTAATTGAAATAACAAGAGGTGATGGATGGAAGAGTACTTATTTTACCTCTGTGTCTTTTGTTAGAATTCATTTCACATTGGATTGTTTGACTAAGGGTGATTCTGGAACAACTGGGAAGAGTAATGGAATTCGTGTATGGGAAGTTTGGTCCAAATTTGCTCTTGAGCCGGGAGTTAGCTAAGTTGCGTTGTAGTTTTGGACCGCTTGGAGTGGAAAGTCATCAACATGTGGCACTTGATCCTAATGAAGAATTTCGAATGACTGTGAAGTGGTTTGGCGAGTGGCTAATCAGGTTCTGTATTCATATTGCAAAGTTCATGCTGTACAAACTACAAAAGAGAAGTTCTTCATGTTTGTTGATAAGGATTATCCTTTATCAAAGAAAGTAGCTAGACAAATGTTGACCTTTTCCTTTCCCCTTTCAGCTAAACTTACTTCTCCTTTTTTGCTTTTGGAAGAGGAACAAAGGAGACACATCCTATTATTGATCCACTATTCCAGAAGATTGAGAAGATTCCAGACATAAAAGGGCCTTTGGCAATTAAGGCTACACCTCAAGGAAGATTGAAGAGAAAGGCTGTTATGTCTAAAGCTGTGGATTTTGCATCTGAGTTAGAGACTGAAGAGGAGATTGAAGAAAGTAAGAAAAGGTTGATGGTTCTTACTAAATTGTCAAAAGAAACATAACCAGAGGATTGTGGTACCGCATATCTTACAAGTCATCATCAGATAATTTCTTATATATTTGAGCTTAATATGAATGGAGGATACTGGGAGTTTGAAAGAGCCAATGGTAAGAGTTTTGGTTGTATCAAATTTTCACAGATGCTTTACTATTTGGAAAGAGATGATCTGATGGCTATTTGAAAGTTATATAAAGATAGATTTGGAGTTGTGGCACCAGCTGGCCATCATGAGAGGATTGTTTATTATAATTTGAAGATGATTTTTGAACCTACTCATGATGAACCTGAATGAAAAGGACTCTACAATGGTAGTGTTTCAAGTTGGTATTTGTATCAGTCTTGTGGAGTTCATGTGTTATTCTGCTTTCGAGAAGTAATTCATATGTGTGTTGAAACTGATTATCCAAGTTTGATTACTTATCCAGAGGTTATCAAACGTGATGATACAACTTTTGGATTGAAGCTACAAAAGCCCTTTGTTCTTCACTATCAAGCTTACAGTTGTCGAGGAAATTTGAGAAGATTTTGAGTCCTGCTAAGTGTTTGAATACATCCTCCAAGTAAGATGGTTTGAGCTGAAAAGAAACTTGATTATTTTGGTAAATATCAAGTTTAGGGGAGGATTGTTGGGTTTTAGGTTCCACTGAGAAGAATTACACCAAGTGTGGAAACCACGGCTAGTTCAATGAAAACCACAAATAGTTCAATGATAACCACTGCAGAGTTAAACCACATCTAGTAGAATTGTGAAACCACGGATAGTATAATTGTAACCATTGCTAGTTATTAAGTTGGTTTAATATTTTGTATTAGATATGTATGGAAAGGATATTTATCTTGTATAATACGTATTGTATATTGTAAAGGACTTCTTAGCCTATAAAAGGAGGTCCTAGGTTAGATTAGATATACATGTGTTTTGATATATCTAAGGTCGATACACTTCAAGGTTGTAAAACCCTAATACTGTTTAGAGTATTCGTTTTTAATATAATTGAGGTGTTTAAGTGTTATTACTGTTCTTCTTCCTAAGGTTAAATATTATATTCCGCATAGTATTTAACAAGTTATTGTTAAGTCAGTTTCTATAAGGATCGTTTGCTCAACTGGGATCAACAAATCCATTAAGGATCCGTCCAACGTAAATGTTGGATCCGGGGAACTGGTGTTCTCAAGCAGCAGGAAAATATTGTTTTTAAAAACAATAGTGCCTAGTGTGTGACTATATGGAAACCATACGGAGTAGCAGTTATCTCGACTCTTTTAAAGAAATAAAAATAAACATAGAAGTGAAAAAGAATATGTATGTATATGTATACATGAGATATCCCAAGGACTCCTTGATTCATTTTTGTTTAGTTGAATGTACTCGAAAATACATATTAGTTATGTATTCTCTTTAGCATTCAAAAGACATATGAGATGCAATGAAAAAGGTTTTTACTTTGTATTAATGGTGAGTAAAAAAATGTTTATCCTAGACGTGAGAGTGATTTTAAGACAAAATGATACGAGGAGAAATATTTTTTAGAAAATATTTTGAAGAGTTTCTTGAGGAGAAAATATCTATAGTTTTTAAAATAAATCCCCATATTGTTTGTGAATCATGTGAAATAGAGATCCTAGACTCAGAAGAGGGGGTAAAGTAAAAGTTTACGTACCTTCTAGAGAAAAAGTATTTTAAGACGATTTTTCCATAAGACCAAGACCTAGAAGAAGTAAGTTGAATTGCTCACGCTTCAACGGTTTGGTGAGGATGTCGACTATGTTGTCTTCAGATGATACTTTCTCAATAGAAATGTTCCTTTTTTAAACATTGTCTCTTAAGAAGTGACGACGAATCTCTATATGTTTGGTACGAGAATGCAACACCGAATTTTTGCTAAGATCTATATCGCCTTTGTTGTCGCATAGAATGGCAATGTCACTTAGATGGATGTCGTAGTCAACTAACGCTTGTTTCATCCATAGTGGTTTTTGGCATGCTTTGCAGGCGGAGATATATTCGGCTTCGGTTGTTGAGATAGCTAATGCCATTTACTTTTTTGAGAACAAAGATGTTAAGCAACACCCCATAAAGGTATAAACATCACTTGTACTTTTTCGGTCAACATAATCACTTGCATGGTCAGAATCCGCATATACAATAGTTTCTACCCGTGTCCCCTTAGGATACTGTAACATATTGGATTTCATAAACACATCATAACATAACATAAATGGGGCGTATATTTTAGAGGTTTTAGAGAGAGAAAGTAGGATGGGAGCCTTTCTAGAGAGAGAAAGTGAAAGAAAACATGGAAGGTTAGATTAGAATGAAAGGTCCAACCCTCTACCTTGGGAGGTAGAGGGTATTTATAGTTACATAATAAACTTCCTCCTTCAGAATGTGGATCAGGCATACAGTGGGTAAAGACCCGTCCTTCCTCCACGGTGTTGCACTAAACTAAATAACTAACTAAATAACTAGTAAATAACGTAATGTCTACGAGCTAACTTATGCTAGATTATATTCGGGGTGACCGATACTTCACTATGGAATTTTCTAATTCCTAACAATCTCCCTCTAAGGGAGGTCACCCCATGTTTTACATTTCTCAATCCTAGCATTCTATTTAATCTTCGCCTTGAAGCTCAGCTCAGACATTAATTCTTCAACATCTCATCTTTGTGCTTTAGCAAAGGATTCTTTAAAGTCCGATAACTTTGTACTTTAAGTGGAGGCCTTTATACTAATCCACATCTTTGATGATCTTCGAGCTTTATTTGAGATCATCACCACAAGAAATCGATCACCCTTTATTGTGTTGCCATCATGTGTTGTTGTGACTTTCATACCGACATGCTCACACTTTCTGGATCATGACATCTTTTCATGAGTAGCGAAGCTTTTAAACGGTGGTTCAAGATATTTGCAGCAGTAAAGCGTAAGCATAGTATAAAAATATCCGGCCGTGTCTAGATATGCATAAGTCATGATTTCTTCAATTAAGTGTGGATGCTGTGAGCATGCGGCTTTTGATTGACTCCTCAATTCTCGACAACAGCAACCATCCAAATGTACCATTTGGATTAAACAACAAGCTAGCAATAAAACACGCGAAAGTGTCTTTGATCACTTTCGTTGAATTGAGGTACACGCCCACGGTTCCTCGCTGATAAGTACAAGTATGCATGTGATCGTATGATTCAAGAATCTCCTTGATGGTTTCGCTAGCTTGTTCTAGCTGCTCAAACCGGAGCGTCTCAAAGAAAACAACACATAGTAAGTGAACCAGTAAATTGAGATTTACTGATTGATTCAAAATAGATTTGAAAACAATCGCGTATTGCTTGAAGAAAGAGTTTTGCAATACGACGAAGGTTTTATAAGAAAAATCAATTTTCATCATAAATACCTTTTTAATTTTGAAAGATTAATACACAGTCGATGTGCTAGAGAAAAGAATTGTTGAGCACAATAACCGGTTTTTCAAAGGTATCCGTCAATCCATTTCCTGGACCAAGGTTGATTCAAGAATGAATCGTCCCATTGTTTCTATCCAGTTGTCACAAGTTTGATCTTTTGAAAAGATCTCACATGTCACCCACCAAGAGCTTGTTGGATGTTGGCTCTAGAAGGAATTCCATCTTCATCGTGAATACTTTTACATATCACTCGGATGTTCTGGCAATACCACAAGGATAATGCGTAGGACTCTCAATATATACACTTACTTTCTACATTGTGTGAAACAGCAAGTCTTCATTAATTTTGTGTCCTAATGAGATATTGTGGATGATCGCTTGGCTCTAGACTCGATTGTGCTCATTTGGTTCCTATGCCGGAGACTAGGGAGAGGGTCTCCTTCTTCAATATCAACGATCTCTAAGAGAAAGTCGATAGATTATGTCGGTTCCCCGTGAGAATGAAACAAGCCCTTTTAAGAGGAACTTGAGTAGCTTGGGAAGTTGTAGTGCAGCGCCATTTCGGGTCCATGACGCCTGTCTTCAATACGGTGTTACCTTAGTAACAACCAAGAGTATATGTGTTGAACCCGTTTCTCGCCCTAAGGTTGAATTGTTGCGGCTATTTCTTTTCACCCTTTTCACATTCATTTCTTTTTCATTCTTCAACCATTTATCCTTTTGTTCGTAAGCTTACCGAGACTTCAATACTAGAACCTTGTTGGGTTTATTCCAGTTCTAGCTCTATCTCAGTCCGCACTCTTCCCATTTCTCACTTTTATCCTTTTTTCATCATACCTAAGGACTCTACACTCTCTAGTGGATTGTCCCTGGGTAGATCCCTCCGGTTCCCCGGATCGTGGGAACAAAATACCTAACCTAACCATCCTTATAACTCCATGCATAAAGTAAAAATGGTCGGTCTTTTGGTACAGTTCATTCCTTCTCGAAACCAGTTGAAAAATCATCTGGAAAATCAATCAAGGTACTTGTGATCTAAAATCAAAGCATTTTGTACCTTAATAGTTTTGATCATTTAGAAATGCCCCCTCTCAACATGTGCATATGATTTGAAATTGTTTAGCACATGGAGGCAAAAGTCTTTTAAACAAATTTTGATCACAATTTCTTACTTAAAAGCCATTTGATTTTCTTGGTAAAATTCTCCTACCAATATGTAGGATATTTTAAATCATTTTATCACATAGAGGAAAGAGTTCATTTGAAGTACATCCACGATCACAAAATCCATTAAGAAACCATTTAAAACTTAATCAAGGTACTTTATGTTAAAATATAAAAGCCTTTATACCTCGATAGTTTGTTTTCTTTTGAAATGCTCCCCCTCAATATGTGCTTCGAGATTCGAAAGCGATTAGCACATATGAGAGAGCAGTATGCACATTTGAACAAAAAAAATGATCATCTTTAATCAAGTTTCATTATTAAATCACAAATTCTCCCCCAATCAAACATATCAAACCCTTTGAGATTTTGGATCCCAATTGATTTAATAAGGTTTAGAAAAACATAGGAGAAAATGTGGTCAGGTTTAAATACTCATCTTGTTTTTGGATAAATGCTCCCACTCAACATGTGCATTATGTATTAGAAATCGTTTGGCACATGAAGGCTCATCACGCTTTGAAGGACTAAAAACCAATTCCATTAAAACAGATTTGAGATTTAAATCACTATCTCTCCCCCGATCAAAAATTTCAAACCTCTTGAGATTTGTGATCCCAATTGATTTAAATAACTTATAAAATTTTAGGGAAAGACGTGGCAAGATTTGATTTTGAAAAATGACAGATAGGAACAGATTTAGACATTAAAGATTGTTAGTATCAGGTATGATAGTTTTAAGAGATCTTTAAGTAAAATAAAACAATTTCACAATCAAACAAGAACATGAAAAATTTCATTTTGAAAGACATTGATTCAAAAGAAAAATCATATCATGACATAACATTAAATCTTTAGATCACCACAATATAACGTACAAAACGAAACTTGTGTGAAGAAATATCATTTGAAAATATTTTATTTTAAATCACTCTCCCCCTCAATCGATGACCGTAGCCGATGATTGAGTGACTTAGGTTTTGATAAAATAAAGTCCGGTGATTTTCAAAATTTAGTCCAGTTTATTTTCAAAACAATACTTTCCCATTTTCAAAACAATTTTATCAAATAATTTTGAAAAATGGTATTTGATTATACAAAAGATTGTACTACCAGACTTCGATGAGGATCAAAGTAATGAGGGGTGTATGTTCCAGCCAAGACTTGTCTTTTCACCTGAGAATAAGAAATATGAAACACTACGTTAAGTGATTACGCATGGGTAGGACCCCTCGCGAACCACCTCCTAAGGTGAGAAGTAATGAGTTATGGTTGTATACGTGTGTGTAAGTAAAGAGATGAGTGTAAAATGAGTGTACCATAATCCATTATCCGTCCAACCTATTTATAGTGAATGAAATAGGGTTGAGAGCACGTCTGCATGAATGTCGGAGATCATGGGCGCCCCATGACTGTGGGTAACCGCTAGGGCTTAGTGACACGCTCTACTCTGACCGGGGAAGCCAAGAGAGAGATGAGTGTGGGTTGACCAAGTCGAATTTTCCCTTATATCCATTGTCCTTCGTTAGCCATACCAAGGGGCTTAGGGCTTCAATGGCGAATTCCCTTAGGTAACCTTCGTAGCAATTTGCTTGAATGGTTTGACGCTTGTGGATATTTTGGAATCCTAACTTGGGCCGTAGGAAGCGGCTTACACGCCTCGAGATGAGTGGTCCACAGCTACTCGGAGGGTACATCATCAAGCCCCCCAGTTGAAAGTGATGTATACGAACAAGGAGACATTGCTTTCAACTTCATGCTTCGAAAAAATACCGTCCTACTACAAATTGCATTAGTTAGAAGATAATAATGCAACTAACCAAGCGCATTTAATGCTAATTAAACCATCCTCGCTCACAAAGGATCACTTATTCCCATATTACCCGAAGACCAAAAGTTTTCTTTTTTCAAAATTTAAAAATTTACACCGGATAAGAGTAATTGTTGGGACACGTGTGCACTGTTTAATAGTGTTGGAATCACTCCTAAACCTAAATCAAGTGTTAGTAATTCATATGTAATAGTTAGCTTAATATGGCCTTTATTTTAGTAATTAGCCTTAGGCTTATGTAGAAGGCCCATAAGCCTAGGCCTAGTCCAATAAGGAAAAGGATGGGAACTAGGAGTGTTGCCCTAGCTTCCCTCCTATAAATACCATGTAATAACCCTCACTTGAGTGTTGGTTGTTCAATTTACTCTTTCATTCATACTCTACGCATAACCATTCTTACTCATACGTGTGTGTTTGTTTGTTTATTGTTCAACTGATCATTATCTCCTCTCTATTTCTTCTATTGTTACTTGTGTTGCACATTTGGGAACCTAAAAGTGGTATCAGAGCCAAATAGTTGGGTGAATCGTTATTGTTCTTGAAGTGGGTTTTTGGTCCTACGCGTAGAACATACGACTCGTGGTTTGATACTTTGGTTTGCTTAAAAACGCATTTTTTTCACTTTTTAATCCAAGATTCTTGTACTTTCAATGTTTTAAGGTGTTAAAATAACTGTTTTTGGCATAAAGTTCAAACTTTACGCGTAAATCTTTGTTTTTAAACTTGGTTTTGAACGAGGGTTTCATTCTACGCTTAACTGTTTTAGAAGCTTTGGATCATCAAGTTTCTCACTTTTGTGTTATTTTGGTGATATTGAAGCTATTTCATCACAAAAATTTGGTTTAGAAACATCTTTGGGAAAAAGTCACCTTACGAGTAGAACTACGCGTATTAAAACCCTAGTTTTACGTGTAACTCACTCCTTGGTTTGATCTTCGCCATTTTAGGTAGTTTACTCGTGGTTTTCTTGCTTGGATAAGCCTGAAAACACGTCGACTTTGGATATCTTTTGCAATGTGATAGTGTAAAAGATCATTTGGGCAAAACCCTAAAATTACGCATAAGCATAAAGCTTACGCGTAGAAAATCCTACGCATAAGACTTATCTTACGCCTAAGCTTAGTCTTACGTATAAGGTAATCCTACGCCTAAGTTTTCTACGCCTAACTTCTTGTTTTACTCATAACTTTAGAGTTTGTTCTTTTCTTAGGCGTAAGCTAAACCTACGCGTAACTCTTGCTGTTACGCGTAACTTTGGTGTTTTTACGCATAAGTGCTACTTGGCTATTGTGATTTCTACGCCTAAGGATACTTCATCAACAAAGGTTCATTCGACTACAAAGATCCATTTACCAACACAAGTTTTCAACATGTCACAAGCACCATACTCTAACTATTTTCCTTACACTTATAATCAACAACAACAACAACAACTAAGTCCACAACATCAACAATGGAATCAACAACAAGCGGTTTATCAACAACAATTTAATCAACAACATACTCCACAACTTGCAGCAATTCCACAACCTCAAATGGTACAACCACCACCTAGTCTTCAAGTACAACCTTACACAAACTTCTACAATCAACATCCATCCAGGAATACTATGAAGGAACCGGCATGGTTTGGCAAGATGTGTGAAGCCTTGAGTAGCCAACAATCAATTCATGAAGTTGGCTCACTTGATAGACCTCCAATGCTCACTCCTGGTAATTATGATCAATGGGTGATTCGGTTCTTTAGATTTTGTGATCTAAAGAAGCCACATGGAAAGTTTTAACGTCCATTTCGTGATGCCTACTATCGTTACACCCGGAGATCCCAATGCTGTTCCTCCAAGAGATGATGTCACCAACATTACAAGCTTGTTACGAGAACTCACGGTGATCAACTTCTACACTTTGAATCAGCGAACTTGCAATGCAAAACATCCTTTTAGGATTACCCAATCCAATCCTTCGAAGTGTTGATGCTCAAAAGACTGCAAAAGAAATGTGGGAACAGATTCATCTTCTAATACAAGGCACAACACTCAATCAGGAAGACATGGAATCCAAAATCTACTTGGCTTATGAACACTTCATGATTGAACTCGGAGAGTCATTAGAATCTTATCATCATCGCTTTAGGACATCATTAATGATTTGGACAAACAAAATATCATCATGCCACGAATTGCATCAACACAAAGTTCCTAAGTAGTCTTGGTCCGGAATGGGAGAAGTATGTTATTTTTCTCTGTTAAACTAAAGATATGCATCATGCTACCTACGGATTGTTGTACGACTATCTGAAGCCTCACCAAAAAGAAGTTGATAAGGAAAGGATTCTCCGTGGTCAAACTGCTTCACCATCACTTCCAGACAATTAACAACTTGCTTTGTGGGCTCAAACAAATATTCCTCCTCAACAAGCTCTTCAACCAGCTCCTCAAACAACTGCAACCATCAAACCTTCGATCCGTCCACAAAGAACAACCTCAACAAAATCAATTGGTTCCATACAACAACAACTGCTCAAGCTCTTTACAAAGAAGCGATGAGGACTCCGATGTCTTCGATGAACTGCAACAAGGATTTGTTATGATTGCTAAAGCATTTGGCCGTTATACAAACAAATCCAACAATCGCATTCGCTCTTCATCTAATACAAGGAATCAGGCATTGTGAACAATAGGACGCGTTGAAGTTCAAAATCGTGGTTATGGTCATGGGAGGTGGTCAAGGGTTCAATGCTATGGGAAGGAATAATATGGGTGCTCCGCAGGCAAAGAAAGGGCTCAAGTGGTTGAATACGGTAATGCTCAGAATGGGGTTAATGGTCTTCGATGCTATAAGTGTAATGAGAAGGTTCATCTAGCTAATGCATGTCCTAAACCGAGGACAAGAGGCAGTGCTTATTTCAAAGAGGCTTTGCTCTTGGCTCTTAAGGATGAAGTTGGTGGAACTCTTACCAACAAGGAACGAGCTTTATGGAGATGCGATTCAGATGATGATATGGAGGACTTGCAGGCTAATCTGCAGGTGATTTTGATGGCACAAATGCAAGCACTACACATGAGTGATACAGGCCCAGTGTATGACACTGACGGCTTGTCTCGTGTACTGAACAAACAATTATCATCAATGATCTGATATCTCCGCCATCTATCCGACAAGGATCGAGTGTTCAACATTAGTCTTCCACATCTCATTTCGATGATTATTAAATAGATCCCGTAGTTATATTTGATGATCAAAATGACCTTATGGTTAATATTGATAATCAAGTTGACTCCGTGGTTATATTTGAAGATCTAAATAATGATCATGTTGAGACTTACGTTTAACAAAATGAGCTTTGTCCACAGAGAAAGCTCTTGACCTTAATTAAAGACCAACATTCTCGTTGGAAATTTGCAACAAATTAAAAGAGAAAAATGCACTTTGTTAACTGTGGGATAATGAATGCTTAATTCGACAAATCAACTTTTTCAAAACTCAAGAAAAGCGTGAAAAAGGTTTTGAAGCCGCTTTTGCCAAATCACACCAAAATGAAAAATATTTGGAACGAAAGATTTGTGATCTAGCCGCTTGAAGAATGCTTTGTTGTCTCAAATAGAACAAATGAAACATGAACATAAACAACAACTTAACGCTCTTTACTTTGGAAACTCAAAAGCCAAGGCTCGAGTTGTTAACTTGTCAAAAAATAGTTCTCTCGAGTACAAAAAGCATTCCACAAAACGAATAGATGACTATCTTGAAGAAATTGTCGACTTACAAAACAAAAATCAAAGAGTTTCAAAATGTTGTTTATAAACATGGTGAATCAATCACAACGATTCAAAAGTTTACTTTCAAACCAAATCCAAATGGATATGGACCGAATCTTGCTGATTATAAACCTAAGTTTTCACACAGAGCATTCAAACCAAATCCTAAAGTTTACAAGGTCGAGTAACATAGAATTGATGACTCAATTATGACTGTTTTGGAATATAATCGCATGGAGGAATTAGATGCAGATGACGAGAGTCGGTCAAAATGGAAAATGTCGTTTATAATAAACCATTTAACTATTCAAAAGCCGTAACTTTTGTCACACAACAAGATACTTCAAACACACCTTTGGTTGTCACACCAGTTTCTGAAGTTAGTCCCCAACACAATGGTGCACAAGTTAATGGTCCTTTACCTTCACTTAGTGAAGTAAAAACAAAAGCCGAAAGTTGTCGTATTATCAAATATTTTGACAATTTCTTATCTGACATCAAACTTTTGGAACGTCCGATTGAATTTCATTCTGAAATAAAAGTTGAACATTTTACCTCTCCATTGGCAGGAGAACAACGTGAAATTTTACAGAAAAGAATTTTACCACATGTCAAAAATTTGAAAACTATGCACTATATTGGGAAAGGGATTTTCACAAGGAACTTGGTCTTATGAAAACAGTTTTTAAGAAAACAGAAACATCGATTTCTAATACTAAACGCAAAAAGAAATTATTAAGAAAAGATGTTGATCGACTCTTGGAAGATGTTATCTGTACTGATATCCATAATGTTGTGCTGTTTCATACTCTTGCTAATACATCTGATCATATCTCTGCTGATTCTGTTGATAATGTTGAAATTGTTGAGAATACTATTGTGCATGAACTCGAGTCTTTCAAAGTTGAAAATGAACGATTGACAAATGAACTTTCCTATGCAAAACGTCGTCTTGATTGGTGTCAAAAAGATATTCACGCTCAACAACTTGCTTTTCATAACAAAATCGCCCAGTTGTGTGCAAAATCTTTTGATCATAAAATTGAGCAATTGGATGATCAAAACGTGTCTTTTAAGTGTCAAATCTCAAAATATGAACAAGAACTTGCAAAAGTTAAAAAGGAATATGGTGTCATATTTGATTTACTCAAACAGACTCGTGATGAAGCATCAAACTAACTTGATCATTATCTTGCATACACTAAAGAAGTCATGAATTTTTCCGAAATCTTCGCTCGAAAATCAAGAGCGGTGCACACTATTTTTAAGTTAAGGGAAATGTTAGGAAAGTATGAACAATTTCAGCCTAGCATCATTAAGAGAGTTGCACCCAGAAACTTAGCAATCATGTCCCAGAATACCTACTCACAAAACACAAGTTACTAATGTGCTTCCTCTACTAAAACAGACTAGTTGCCTCTTTTCCAAACGTCCGCACTTCACCGACCCTATGAGCAATACAAGGAAAAATAGGAAGTTGCGACCTAAGAAAAGACAAATAAAGAATGTTGAAGTAGAAGAACACCGTAGGATTTTGAATAAGACTCCAGTTGTACCCACTTTAGATATTGCGCCCGAAATGTAATGGAAAAGTGTTGTAACCGATGCTTTGAACCTTTAAGTACTTTTGATATTCACGATGCTTCTTGTGTTATTTGTCGTAAAAGTATGCGTTCTGATTGTCATGATAAATGTGTTGCTAAGGCTATCTTGTCTCGTGTAAGGAATCCTAAGACCCGGAATACCTCTAGGCCCACTCATCGCTTCTAAGTCTTGCTTGGTAAACCGCCTCTTTAGATTCTAAGAACCACATTGATGTACCAATAGCTCCGTGATCACCTCCAAGGATTGTAGTACCACCTAGTGCATTCACTAAGACTAAAGCTAAGACTAGTTAGAGATGGCAAAAATGGATACATAATACACTAGGATTTAAATGGATGCCTAAAGTTATTGATGTATGTATTTATACTATAACTGCTTTGGAACCCTCTAACACTTCGGGTTCCACATCTACTTCTATTCCATCCGTGTCGCCTGCGGTCTAATGCAGGTGATACAGATCATCCTTTGATTGTTGATAGCGGATGTTCCCGCACATATGACAGTAACCTTAAACTGTTATCAAACTTTGTTTCAAAGTTCATTGGCACCGCCGATTCGGGAATGATCACTTCGCAGCTATCATGGGCTATGGAGATTACATTAATGGCAACATCGAAATTAGCAGGGTTTATTATGTGGAAGATCTCGGTCACAATCTCTTCTCTGTTGGTCAATTCTGTGATGGAGATTTGGAAGTTGCATTTGGGGAGAAAACTTGTTTCATTCGTGATCTACAAGGAAACGATCTCATGTCCGGCTCTCGCATTCTAGTCTCTACACCATCTCAATGCAAGACATGGTTGCTTCATCTCCCATCGTTGTTTACACTTTCAAAGGCTACTCAACAAAATCTTGGCTATGGCATCGTGCGCCTCACATCTAAACTTTCAAACCATAACCAACCTTGCTCGACACAAACTTTTTGAAGGTCTCAGAGATTAGGTATTCTAAAGATCACCTATGCTCGTGTGAACAAGGGAAAAGCACTCGTGCTCATTTTCCTTCAAAGGTGGAACACAACTCTCGGCATGTGCTTCATCTTCTTCACATGGATTTGTGTGGCCCGATGCGCTGCATAATAACGGCAAACGCTACATCTTTGTAATTGTTGATGACTACTCAAGATGGACTTGGGTTTATTTTCTTAGAAGTAAAGACCAAGCTCCACAGATGATCATCACCTTTCTCACGAAAATTGAAATTCAGCTCAGAACACCGTCCGACAAATTCAAATGCATAAAGGAACTGAATTTTTAAATCAAACTCTTCGGGAATATTATGAGAAAGTGGGAATTGAGCATCAAACATCTATTGCCCGCCACCGTAACAAAACGGAGTTGTTGAAAGACTAAACCGCACATTAGTGGAAGCCGCCGAACGATGTTAATTAATGCTAAACTTCCAGATTACTTGTGGGCTAAAGTCGCCTCAATCGCATGCTACACTCGTAACCGCCAATGATTACTATACGCCACAACAAAACACCATTTGAGCTTCTCCACAACCGTAAACCGAATCTCAAACACTTTCATGTCTTTGGATCTCTTTGCTATCCGAATAATGATCGTGATGACTTTGGAAAGCTCAAAGCCAAAGCTGACATTGAGTCTTTATTGGATATTGTGAGAATTCTAAAGGTTACCGGATCTGGAATCTTCAGACAAAGCAAGTTATGGAAACGATTCATGCTAATTTTGATGAACTCTCGATATGGCTTCGAGTATAACAGCTTGGAACCCTGGCACAACCGCTTAAACTTCCCCAAACCCCATCATCACCGATACAAGCCCTCACTTACTCGTCAACAAATGGAAAGACTATTTGCTCCTCCGTCAGATGACGATATTGATGAACGTGCTCCGTGTATCCGATGTTTCCGCTCAACCCGAGCATAATACTCCTATACCCGATACACACTGCTACAACAACTACTGCTGAAGATGCACCACCAGTTGACTCTACTACAACAGTTGAACAAACCGCATCCAACGACGCAGAACCACCATGATGATGTTCTCAATGAAGTACCCCCACCTGCAGATTTTGATCCAAATGCGCTCTTAACCCGTTGCTAATGAAACTACTGCACCGATGTCGCTGAATCATCTACAAGCCATTTGAATCCTCGAATCTCGCACAATGTATATCAACATCAAACCTCTACACATCGATGGACAAAAGACCATCCTCTGGAAAATATTATTGGCAACCCAAACCAACCGGGCCGTTACTAGAGACAACGTCTTCACACGAGACGGTGAACATTGCATTTATGCACTCACCCACCGCCAAATCTGAACCAAAAACATTAAGGATGCAATGACAAAAGATAACCGGATTGAATCCATGCAAGAAGAACTCAACCAATTCAAACGTCTTGAAGTATGGGAACTGTTGAAAGACCATCGTGGGTCTACGCCATTGGTCTAAAATGGATTTGGGAGAACAAATTGATGTCAAGGGAATGTCATCGAAACAAGTCACGTCCGGTGGCTAAGGGTTATATACAGTGAAGAGGGTATTGACTTTGAAGAATCATTTGCTCCGCTGTTCGCCTTGAGGTCGTTCGATATTTCTGGCATTCGCAGCTCATATGAATATAACGGTCTTTCAAATGGACGTCAAAAATGCTTTTCAATGGTCAACCGAAGAAACGGTTTATGTCACCCGGGGATTCGTTGATCCCGCCTCAACCATGTTTACAAAGCGGACAAACAAAGCTCTGTACGGTCTCAAACAAGCTCCTCGGGCGTGGTACGATAAGCTATCATCTTTCCTCATTGCCAATAATTTTACCAAAGGTTCGGTCGACCCAACTCTTTTCATACAATATCACGGGGAACATATTTTAATTGTTCAAATTTATGTGGATGACATCATTTTTGGGTCAACTCATAAAAAGTACTCAATCGCTTTTGCAAAACTAATGAAGAAACATTTTGAAATGTCCATGATGGGTGAACTTACGCTCTTTCTGGATGCAAGTTCATCAATCACCCCGTGGTATTTCTTGAGTAAGTCCAAATATGCCCTTGAAATTGAACAAATTCGAATGAATACTTGTGATACTTATGCCACACCAATGGCACATACCAAGAAGCGGACGCTGATTTCCATGGGAAATTGGTTGACCCTACTAAATACCGTAGTATTATTGGGTCTCTCATGTATCTAATAAAATTCTACAGACCCCACGATATTGTCTTTGCCGCTTATCTTTGCTCCCGTTATCGGCCACGCGACCAACTGAAACTCACCTCTCAGAGGCTAAAAGAATCCTCAGATACATCAAGGGAACCATTAATTTGGGGATCCGTATCCAAGGATTCGGTTTTGAACTAATAGCTTTTTCAGACGCCGATCACGCAGGGATGCTTAGACTCTCGGAAAAGTACTTCGTGAGCTCTACAATTTCTTGGTGACAAACTGGTATCCTGGCAATCGAAGAAGCAGGACTGTACATCACTGCGTATCATCAACCAAAGCAGAATATGTAGCCATGTCGGCGTGTTGTGCTCAAGTCATTTGGATGAGAACACAACTCAAAGACTATGGTTACGTATTTGACGTAATCCCGATGTATCGGACAATCGGCGAAGCTATTGCGATCTCGTGCAACTCAGTTCAACACTCAAAGTCAAAGCACATCGATCTTGATATCACTTCATCAAGGACCAAGTGAACAGGTAATCGTTGAATTATACCGTGGGTACAGAATACCATTTGGCAGATCTTCTCACCAAAGCCTTAACTCCTGCTAGGTTTAATGAGTTGGTCCACCGAATTGGTATGCGGTGTTTGACTCAAGAGGAACTGATGAACTCTTAAAACATTCTTAAAACCAGTCAAACACCAAAACCTCTTTTGTAAATATTTTTCAAAAACAAAATACAAAAATATAAAATCGGATAAAACAACAAAAAAAAATATATTCTTCTATCTATTTTTCTATCAACATGGCAAGTGTCACACCCCAATTTAATGCTTTTGTGAATGGAATTCCCCGGGATTGACCGTCATAGCATCACAAACAAGTTATATTGAATCGACCTAAAGTGTCGTATGGAAAATACATCGTTTGATTTAATAAAATAATCAGAGTTTACAAAGTATAGGTCCCAAATGAAATTTAACTGTGCGTAAATAAGTTTGTTACAATTCAAACGATGTTTTAAAGTGCGTAAACCCAAGTGAGACGCTGTCCGTCACCGCCACTCTAGGATATGTCCATATGCATGCCATGAAGTGAATGCCTTAGATACCTGAGATAAAACATGCTAAAAAGTGTCAACACAAAGGTTGAGTGAGTTCATAGAGTTTGTGTTGAAATGTAAAAGCCTTTCAAAATCGGTTATGCAAAGAAAGGCATTGTAAATCCACTCAGCCCAAGTTCCTACCATACAAAACTTGCAACCCTGCTCACAACCCACTCGCCAAAATGTATATAGTTTATGTTCAAGTGCATGATGCCAAATGAATTCACATTATAGTGCATGACTTAATGTATCAATAGTTCAATGAAAATCCCAAGACATTCAGCTCAATGATAATCCCAAGACATTCAAATTTCAATGGTAATCCCAAGACATTCAACAATGATAATCCCAAGACATTCACCCATGATAATCACAAGACATTGGGCCCATGATTTATGATATAAAATATGACTAAACATTCAGCCTTAAGCACGTAGTTTCAAATAATCATGATAGTCATGAAAATAAATTTGTCAACATGTATCTCCCAAAAGTAATTCAAAACAATTAAAAGAGTAGGGGCTATGACTCACGGTAATCCATAAAAGTTAAAGTACTTGTGAAAGTAAATGAAAACAGTTTGAGCATGTATCTCCCAAAAGTAGTATAAAAAAAATTAAAAGTGGGGCTATGAAAACTCACGGTAATTCATATAAGTTAAAGTACTTGTGAAAGTAAATGAAAACAAGCTTTGAGCATGTATCTCCCCCAAAAGTAGTATAAAACAATTAAAAGTGGGGCTATGAAAACTCACGGTAATTCATATAAGTTAAAGTACTTGTGAAAGTAAATGAAAACAGTTTGAGCATGTATCTCCCCCAAAAGTAGTATAAAAACAATTAAAAGTGGGGCTATGAAAACTCACGGTAATTCATATAAGTTAAAGTACTTGTGAAAGTAAATGAAAACAGCTTGAGCATGTATCTCCCCCAAAAGTAGTATAAAACAATTAAAAGTGGGGCTATGAAAACTCACGGTAATTCATATAAGTTAAAGTACTTGTGAAAGTAAATGAAAACAGTTTGAGCATGTATCTCCCCCAAAAGTAGTATAAAAACAATTAAAAGTGGGGCTATGAAAACTCACTTGGTAAACTGAGGCGATGACAAAAGTGAGTACACCGAGATGTAGTGTGATACTTTAACCTTGACCTATTATGAATGATATGATATGTAATGAGTTGCAATGTAATGTTATGCATGCATTTCGTATGTTATTTATACCATTTGTGAGTTTTGAAAATAATACTTATCGTGGAAAAATACTCTTTTGACGTCTTGACCATTCTTATATTACTTTACATGTATTTACGTCAAAATGTCATCCTACAATGGTTTTGTAATGATTTATTGTGAAATTTTAACTTTTCGTCGTAAAATAATGTCATCGGAAATTTCATGAAAGTGACAAAAATGGCTTCGAAAAACTAGTCGTAAATGATGTACGCCGAACGTTAGGAAACGAACTTGACGGTTTTGGAAAGTTTGTATCAATATCTAGAAGTTTTAGTTCATAAGTTTTTCGTCCATAGAGGTCTCGAACATAAAGATAATAAGGGTTAAAGATGGTGATTTTGGCTAAAATGTTGGTTAAAAATGAGTTTCGGCAAAGTTTAAGCATCCATAAATAATTTATTACAACTCCGCTATACAAACGGTTGGTCGTTTTGAAAAATATGCTTGGTGATCTTGATTTTATTAGAAGACATTTCGCTTACAAAAGTTCTACATCATAGATAAAAACAGCCTCCAACGTGGTCGTTTTAGTTACCGTAACACTTGTCTCGTAAAAATAATATAGTTTTTAAAATAATCGTTACGCAATTTTATGAAAACGTGTATATTTTAGTCGCTACAAATCCGCTTTCTACGTGATATATGCCCTTAGCTTCAGACAAAGTATACTAATATTATTTTTGATAAGTCGAAATAATTTGTAAAGCTTAAGGCTCGTTTTTGACTCGTACAAAACAAAAACACTTTGCTGAAATTTTCAGAAATTATATATTTCGTCGTCAAACTTGAAAAATTCATAACTTCTTCGTTATAACTCCGCTTTTAATCCGCTCAAGCGCCACGGATTCGCTTTTTAAAGTATATTTTTCTAATTATCTAGGCCAAAAACTCATGTCTACTGTCGGATTTTCCAGAAATGCAAAACAAGATCAGACTACTTTTAATACTTGTCGAAAATAGTTTTTCTCGTACTAAACCTATTCCAATCCCTTCAAATCAACTCCAAAGCTATTTTAATCCTACCATACACCTTCTTAGGGTGTCATGGGTTCCTAAACATCATCAAGACCAATATACAACAAGGGAATAATTATAGGATGACTTTTATATATTAAACTCTAAAAATCAATGTAAAAATGGTATAAATAAACACAAGTCTTGCATGTTTTGCTCAAAAATGATGAAATACAATTGAAGTGATAAGGAAAGATGTAAAATGAAGTGTTATGCTTACTAGTTACTATGATGAGGTGATTAGAACAAGGATTAACCTAAACACCCTAGGTTTTTATTTCAAAACCTTTAATAAGAGTATGACTAGATTGTAAAACACTTGACAATGGAAAAACTTGAAGATCTCTTCTAGCACATATGCTTGGCCGGTTATAGAAGGAAGAAACAAAGAGAGAAAACACTTGACAAGAACTTGAATTATTGTGGAATGAATGAAATGTGAAGTGAAAGTATTACTTGGAGTAAAGATATATACAATCAAAAGAAAATGTGTACCAAACATTTAATGCTTACCCTCCCCACATGGCCGGTTTTGGGGGGGGGGATGCATCTCAAAAATATATATATTTTTTTTTTCTATAATGTATATATATATATAAATGTGTATGAAAATGAAAGTAAGTAAAGGATAACTTGTAACTTTGTATATACATTAGTGTATTTAAGGTAGTTTTAGCTAAAAGTAATTTTTAATAAATTGAAGTAAAGTATAATGAGATCATTAAAATTGTAAAAATACATTTCTTGTAAAATTTGAGTGATATAATACTTATCGTGTAGTTTTTAGGAAAAGTGTCGTAATAATATAAATTTAACGATTTATATACAAAATAAATTTTAAAACACTAGGTAAACTCAAAATATAGTTTTTATAACTAAATGTAAGTATAAAAATATATCGGGATCATTTTTGGAAGTATCGGATAAATGTTCGAAATAATAACTTACGCGATAACGTTTATTTAATATAAAATTTACGCGTTTAAGGTGAAATGCAAAAATCATGAATGAATCGTTATGAAATGATGAATATGGAGTATGAGAAATGACCGAAAATGAGAATTGTGACATCTTCCCATGTCGGCGGAATCACGCCCCTCGTGATTCGATTGATGATACTATGGCTCAAAACGCGACAAGGGTTCTAAAAGTTTATGCTCATGTATGGTCTAAATGATTATGTCAATGCTCATGCATATGTCATGACTATATCTCATTCTAAAGACATGCTCCCTTATGATTAGGCTCGATGAGGCAAGCTTTCCCATTCTCAAGCAAAATTTTTAAAAGACTTTTTGGTAACCGATTTTACTTAATCCCACAACTCATCAAACAAGAACTGTCATACGATTAGGCTAAATCGTTTTAGGTAACGACTTGTTTCTAGCTCGATCTTTGCAACTCATCAAACAAGAACTGCGCAGGATCAAACTGAATCAAGTGGTTTGAAGAAAATCTTTTGAAAATTTGGCTTGACATTGAATTGTTTACACATATGAGACTACTACTCCCTTCATTGCATGATTCTTCCCGAATTAGACATAGGTGATCAGGCTATGTATAATTTAGGAGTAACTATGCAATGCTTGGACTAATCGACTCATATGATGTTTGGTGTTGAGTCATAAGTTCGCATGTATAAAGAATATGCACTTATAATGATATGATGAGATGCTATGATGATGTGGTTATAGTCTAGGGTCAATGATGCAACCTAGTTCTCTATAACCCATGCTCGATACCAACTGCCACACCCCAATTTACCTGCTTTTCTTGCAAAATGAATGGAATTCGGGGATTGACGTCATAGCATCACAACCACAAGTATATTGAACGCACCTAAAGTGTCGCTTTGGAAAATACATCGCTTTGATTTAATAAAATAATCGAGTTTACAAAGTATAGGTCCCAAATGAAATTTAACTTAAAGCGGAAATAAGTTTGTTACAATTCAAACGATGTTTTTAAAGTGCGTAAAACCCAAGTGAGACGCGTCGTCACCGCGACTCTAGGATATGTCCAAATGCATGCCATGAAGTGAATGCCTTAGATACCTGAGATAAAACATGCTAAAAAGTGTCAACACAAAGGTTGAGTGAGTTCATAGAGTTTGTGTTGAAATGTAAAGCCTTTCAAAATCGGTTATGCAGCAAAGGCATTGTAAATCCACCTCGCCCAAGTTCCTACCATAAAAACTTGCAACCTGTGTGTTCACAACCCACTTCCAAAATGTATATAGTTTATGTTCAAGTGCATGATGCCAAATGAATTCACATTATAGTGCATGACTTAATGTATCAATAGTTCAATGAAAATCCCAAGACATTCAGGCTTGTGTGGTAATTCCGAGCTAATGATAATCCCAAGACATTCAACCAATGGTAATCCCAAGACATTTTTCCACCAATGATAATCCCAAGACATTCAGTTCCATGATAATCCCAAGACATTCGGCCCATGATTTATGATATAAAATATGACTAAACATTCAATTCAGCTATAGCACGTAGTTTCAAATAATCATGATAGTCATGAAAATAGTTAACATGTATCTCCCCAAAAGTAATTCATAATGCTTAAAGAGTAGGGCTATGACTACTGTGAATCCATAAAAGTTAAAGTACTTGTGAAAGTAAATGAAAACAGTTTGAGCATGTATCTCCCCAAAAAGTAGTATAAAAACAATTAAAAGTGGGGCTATGAAAACTCACGGTAATTCATATAAGTTAAAGTACTTGTGAAGTAAATGAAAACAGTTTGAGCATGTATCTCCCCCAAAAGTAGTATAAAAACAATTAAAAGTGGGGCTATGAAAACTCACGTAATTCATATAAGTTAAAATACTTGTGAAAGTAAATGAAAACAGTTTGAGCATGTATCTCCCCCAAAAAGTAGTATAAAAACAATTAAAAGTGGGGCTATGAAAACTCACAGTAATTCATATAAGTTAAAGTACTTGTGAAAGTAAATGAAAGCAGTTTGAGCATGTATCTCCCCCCAAAAGTAGTATAAAAACAATTAAAAGTGGGGCTATGAAAACTCACTGTAATCCATATAAGTTAAAGTACTTGTGAAAGTAAATGAAAACAGTTTGAGCATGTATCTCCCCAAAAGTAGTATAAAACAATTAAAAGTAGGGGCTATGAAAACTCACTTGGTAAAGTGATGACAAAAGTGAGTACACCGAGATGTAGTGTGATACTTTAACCTTGACCTATTATGAATGATATGATATGTAATGAGTTGCAATGTAATGTTATGCATGCATTTAGTATGTTATTTATACCATTTGTGAGTTTTGAAAATAATACTTATCGTCGAAAAATACTCTTTTGACGTCTTGACCATTCTTATATTACTTTACATGTATTTACGTCAAAATGTCATCCTACAATGGTTTTGTAATGATTTATTGTGAAATTTTAACTTTTCAAGAAAATAATGTCATCGGAAATTTCATGAAAGTGACAAAAATGGCTTCGAAAAACTAGTCGTAAAATGATGTACGTCGAACGTTAGGAAACGAACTCGACGGTTTTGGAAAGTTTGTATCAAAATCTAGAAGTTTTAGTTCATAAGTTTTCGTCATAGAGGTCTCGAACATAAAGATAATAAGGGTTAAAGATGGTGATTTTGGCTAAAATGTTGGTTAAAAAATGAGTTTCGGCAAATTTTAAGCATCCATAAATAATTTATTACAACTCCGCTATACAAACGGTTGGTCGTTTTGAAAAGTATGCTTGGT
>OU343224.1:54718810-54758469 GCA_910596185.1 Chrysanthemum makinoi
ATCAATTTTGCTTAAAATCTTTTTATTGTAACAAGACGATTTGAATGTTCAAAAGTTTGACAACGAGCACGTATTTTAGTCCGATTAGTTAGCTTCTGGAAGAAAAATGTAGGATATTGGATTTCACATACACATCAAACCATAACACAAAGTAGGCGTATAAGTGGAATTCTAGAGAGAGAAAGTTAGAGGTTTAGGGAACTTTAGTGAGAGAAAGAAAATTCTTATTATGAGCTCCAACTCTATACCTTGGAAGGTAGAGAGTATTTATAGTCTTACAATAAAACGCCACACAACGGGCCGTGGATCAGGCATACAGTGGGTAAAGACCCGTCCGTCCTCCACGGTGTTACTAAACTAAATACTACTTAACATAAAATACTATGACTACGAGCTTTCTAACGATTACATATACTTGAGGTGACCGACTCTTTAATACCGGAATTTCTAATTCCTAACAATCTCCCCTAAGGGAGGTCACCTCAAACATATACTAAAATGACATTGAATACAATCATATATTACATTAACAATTGATCTTGCATTCTTGATGTAGTACTTTGTCTCAAGTCGTAGTCATTGATTCCACTCATTGCATGTTTGGTTAATCCAAGTGGAGGTCTTTTCTTGATCCACGCGATAATAATGTTGAGCCGCTTTTGAGATCATCGCCTAATAGAAAATCTCAGATACATCCATTGTGGTGTTGGTATTATGTGATGTTGTGACTTTCGGACCGACATGCTCACATTCGGGATCATGATATCTTCTCATCAGAGTAGCGGAAGCTTTCGTTGATTCATGATATTGGCGCAGCAGAAAGCGTAAGCATGGAGTGAAAATATCATAGTCATTGATGCACCAATCATGATTTCTTTCGATATGAATGTGTTGTGTGAGCATGCGGCTATGGATTGACCGCTCCATTCGATCACCGCGAACGCCGGTGTACCGCATAAGACAGTTAGAAATAAAGTGAACAAAAGTGTCTTTGATCACTTTCGATGAATTGAGGTACACGGCCCACGGTTCCCGTTGATCAAGCATAAGTACGCCTCGTGATCGGTATAATTCAAGAATTTCCTTGACAGGTTTTCGTACGCTCTCTAGCCGTTCTCAAACCGAACGTCTCAAAGAAGACAACACGGAGTGAGTGAACCAAATAATTTAAGTCCATCGATTGATGAAAAGAGATTTGAAAAACAAACGTGTATTGCTCAATAGAAATTGTTTTTGCAATATAACGAAGGTTTTAATGAAAATCAATTATCAATCATAAAACACCTTTTGATTTGAAAATTAGTACACCGGTCGACGCTAATGAAAAGAGTTTTAAAGCACAAAGACCGGTTTTTTTTTTTTCAAAGGTATCCGTCAATCCATAACTCGAACTGTGATTGATTCAAAAGATTGAATCGCCCCATTGTTTCGCTTGTGTCACATGGTTGATATGTATAATAGATCTCACATGCCACCTACCAGGAGCTTGTTAGATGTTGGCTCCGTAGGCTTTCCATCTTCATAGTGAATATGTAAACACATCACTCGGATGTTACTCGCAATACCACAAGGATAATGCGTAGGACTCAAGATATAATTTCTCTTCCACATTGTGTGAAACAGAGAGTCTTCATTGAAAGTGTCCTAATGAGATTTATTGATGATCTCGTGGCTCTAGACTCAATTTGTGCATTTTGGATCCTATATCGGAGACTAGGGAGAGGGTCTCCTTCTTCAATATCAACAATCTCTAAGAGAAAGTCGATAGATAATGTAGGTTCCACGTGAGAATGAAACAAGCCCTTTTAAGAGGAACTTGAGTAGCTTGGGAAGTTTAGTGCGCGTCCACCGGGTCCATGACGCCTTGTCTTCAATACCGAGTTACCTGTAACCACCGTATATGAATTGAACCCGGTTTCTGCTCTAAGGTTGAATTAATGGAGGGCTATTTCTTTTCACCCTTTTCTCATTCATTCTTTTTCATTCTTCAACCCCTTCAGTGCTTACCGAGACTTCATAACTAGAACCTTGTTGGGTTTATTCCAAAGATACTAGCTCGGTCTCAGTCTACACTCTTCCCATATCTCACTTTTCTCCTTTTTTCATCATACCTAAGGACTCTACACTAACTAGTGGATTGTCCCGGGTAGATCCCTCCGCTCAGGCGGATCATGGGAATAAAATACCTAACCTTATCATCCTTATATCACCATACATAAAGTAAAGTTGGTCGGTCTATTTGGTATTGTTCATCGGCCATAGGAACCAATTGAAAACCATTTGAAAATCAATCTAGATACTTGTGATATATTATCAAAGCATTTTGTACTTGAATTGTTTTTGATATTTTTAGAAGAAGAACTCCCCTCAACATGTGAATCAAGTATTTGAAATAGTTTTCCACACGGAGGCAAGAGAAAGAATTAACTCCTTTGATTACCATTTTCTAAAAATATCAACATCACTTCCCTAATCGAATCAAGTAGATAAAGCATTTTGGGAAGGATGAGGTTTTCATGATTTTGCTCCCCTCAATATGTGCCTCGAGATTTGAAAAGAGTTTTGCACATACTAGAGGAACCTCGACATTGAGATAAGTTATCATGTTTCAAATCATAGGTTTAAGATAGATGCTCCCCTCAACATGTGCATGGAAAATTTGAAATCGCTTGTCACATGTGGGAAGGAGAGCTTGTACATCCTTATAAAACCATTTACGAATTATCGCTTTAAATCCAATTTAAATCACACATTCTCCCCTATCACAATTATCAAATCATTTGAGATTTGTGATCTCTTATAGATTTAAATTGATTTTGAAAGCTTTTAAGGAGAATTGTGACTTGATTATGAAAGCGTTTTAGCTGATAAGGATCGGATTTTGAGATTTTAAACTCCATTGGTTAAACATGCATGATTATCTTTTGAAAACAATTGAATGCCAAATAACTTTTAATTTAATTGAAATCATTCTCCCCTCAATCAATGACATAGGTTGTTGATTGAGAGATAGATATTTTGACAAATAAGTCCGGATGATTATCAAAAATAGAGTCCGAGTTATTTTTCAAAGCAGTTAGTTTTCAAAGCGAGATAAATGTTTATAGAATCGAGCATGGAATTTGAAAAATATGATAAAGCATGGCTCGTTCTTTCTTTGAAAAGCGGGTTACTGCTCGAAATGACAATAAACCATTTTTCTCTTTCTCTCATATATATTTTTTTTAATAAGAATTCGAGCAACATCTAAAGTCCCGTGTCATTCTTTGAATGACAACAAAAAGACCGTAGATATTATCGAACCGAGAAAAACATGACAAATTGACAATATTTTTGAAGATTTTTCAATTTTTCGTGATTTTTATGGATTTTGAAAGTTTTATAATTTTGTTTTGTTGGTTTTATTTTGTTTTTCGACTAAATATTTACAAGAGATAGATGAGCATAGACCTTTACTCCTCGTCTTCTTCCTGAAGACGCTTTGAGTGTTACGGTTGAAGGCTTTTCAAGCCTAGTCGTGGAAGTATGAACTCCAAACGTTCTCTTGGAAGAGCTTTGGTGAAGATGTCCGCTAACCGATATTCGCACCTCACAAAATAGAGTTCCACCACACCTCTTTCCACTTGTTCCTTAATGAAATGATGTCGAATGTCGATATGCTTTGCTCTTGAGTGTTGAACGTTGTTGCATGAGAGAGCAATAGCACTTTTATTATCACAAGATGAGGGATTTTGTTGATTACGAAGCCATAGTCAGATAATTGAGATCTCATCCATAAGATTTGAGCACAACAAGATGACATGGCTATGTATTCAGCCTCTGTAGAGGAAATAGAAGTACTCATTTGCTTCTTTGAAGACCACCTCACAAGCTTATCACCCAAAAATCGAGCACCTCCGACGCTTCGACGAGTATCTTGACATCCCGCATGATCAGATCCATGCATAGGCGTTAGTGACATACCAGAGTCCTTCGGGTACCAAAGTCCCATATTGATGGTTCCTTGGAGATACCGAAGACCCGTTTAACCGCTTCAAGGTGCTTTTTGGTAGGCTTAGCCTGGTATCTAGCACACATGCAAACAAATAACAAGATGTCGGTCTACTAGCCGTGAGGTACATCGTGGATCCAATCATACTACGATATTTCGTTTGGTCAATCATGATCCCCGAGTGGTCCTCATCTAGTTTGGTTCGATCAATCATGGGAGTGTCAACAGTGTCACTTGAATCAAATCCAAATTTCTTTAAGATCTCAGTAGCATATTTAGATTGATTTATGAAAATGCCTCCTGGACTTTGTGAAATTTGTAATCCCAAGAAAATGACATTTGTCCCATCATTGACATTTGAAATTTTGAACTCATTTCATTTGAAAAGCGATCACATTCTCATTGGGTCACGAGGCAAAATAATATCATCAACATAAATTTGAACATGAATTAAATGTTTGCCCGACTTTCTGGTGAACAATGTTGGATCAACTCGCCTTTGTGAATCCCAGATAGAAGAAACTTTAATAGCGTATCATACCATGCCCTTGGAGCTTGCTTTAAACCATAAAGAGCCTTCTTCAAAGGATAAACGTGAGTAGGATGCTCTGGATTCACAAAGCCTTCAGGTTGGCTGACATAGACGACTTCTTTAAGATCTCCGCTTAGAATGCCGCCTTCACGTCCATTTGATAGACTACCATGTTCTTACTTGCAGCATTAGCCAAAAGATTCTAATTGCCTCGATACGAGCAACGGAGCAAAAGATTCTTCAAAGTCCATACCCTCCTCTTGACGGTATCCTTTAGCAACTAATCGAGCCTTGTTCTTTAACACATCACCATGCTCATCAAGTTTCACTTTGAAGATCCATTTTAGAGCAATAATCATAGCACAATCTGGAGCAGGTACTAACTCCCATACATCAAGTCGATCAAACTCATGAATTTCTTCTTGCATGGCATTGAACCAACTGTCTTCATTCATGGCGGTTTTAACATCTTTTGGTTCGATCTTAGAGAGTACGGAGTTGAAGAAGCACCATAAGGCATCGGTTGCAAGTTGTTTCCGTGTTGATACTGGACGAGAAGGATTTCCAATGATGTTGTCTAATGGATGATCGTGAGTCCATTTTCTGAGGTGTTCATGTGGTAGTTGTTGAGGGATTGAAGTAGCAGAGTCGATGTCTCTCGAAGATGGTTCTGATGAAGATTCAAGAGCAAATATGTTTTCAAATGGAGCATCTTCAGGAGTAGCAAAGGGATTAACTTCATCATTGATGCCGTAAACAGTTCCATGATGTACATTTGAAGAATGATGATTTGTTGATGAGATCAAGGATCGCCAGCAGGTGCTTCTTGACTTAATGATATTGAGACTGACCGGATTGACTTCATTCACGTGAATATGAAATTCTGTTGTTGTAGGAATCGATACCTCATTAGTACTTGGATCATAAAGTTCATCAAACATAGGATCAAACAATTTCTTTAAATCATCTTCGGATGGAGGTACATATGGAGTTTCTTGAGAAAAGTTTGGAACAAGGGATGAACCAATGGGACTGATTTGAAGTGCGGGTTCGGAATCCAACTGATTGTCCAGGGAGCCATTTGACCTACTCATCAAACGTAACGGAATTGTTTCCATGATATTTCGGTTCTTTGTTGTAGATTCGGTATCCCTTTTGTTTGGTGCATACCCTACAAATACTCCAATGTCTGCTTTAGCTCTAAGTTTGCCTAAGTCTTGACCCTCATTAGTTGGATAACACAATGCACCAAACACACGAAGGAAAGAGATTAGGTTTTCATTTGTGGACAAGTTCATATGGAGTTTTTCCATGAACAGTGTGAATCATGGAACGATTTTGTGTGTAGCATGCAGTGGCAATAGCTTCAGCCCAGAGAAACATTGGAACCTTTGAGTAAATCAACATTGTTCTAGCGGATTCAACAAGAGTTCGATTTCGTCTTTCAACTACACCGTTCTGTTGAGGAGTTCGTGGAACACTTCTTTGATGGTTGATTCCAATGCTTTCATAAAATTCACTAAGTTGTTTGTTAACAAACCGGTTCCATTGTCCGTCCGGATAATTCGACGGTTTTGTTAAGTCGAACTCTAGAGTGTTTGATGAAGTTTGATGAATGATATTTGAGTTTCATCCTTTGTACTTAAGAACTTGACCCATGTGAATCTAGAGTAATCATCAACCACAACTAACACATATTTCTTCCCAAAGATATTCTTGCAGACTCTCATTGGTCCACATAAATCCATATGAATTGGGTATGAAGAACTTCGCATATTTCGGACAGTCAACAAAGATAGTAGGTCCTTGGCAAGGTTTATGGTGCCATACGCTGCATACTCACACAACTAGCCACTTGTGAATGACTAACCGTAAGAAACTTAAAACGCTCGGACAATTGATAATGAAGGCTTAGGGGTTATGTGTATGGATAAAAACCTCCATATCGATATCAAAAATAATCACGAAGATAGATTCAAATTCCTTTAGGAAAAAGAATAATAAATCAAATCCCGTGGTGTGATTGTGTATCCAACCCGAATCGCTTAACGATGAATTGCCAACGCCGTTTTTGGTTTGGAATTTAATGCTCGATGTTTTGATTTGTTTGATTTTATTAATTAAACTTGGGGAAAGTAATTAATGGAATCTATTTACGGAAATCCTAAGTTTACTAAAACGTATTAAATAAACGTTTAATTAAAATGCAACTAAAATTATACCCTAAAAATGCCTAAAATTACTTTTATACTAAAATGATGCAAAAACTAATTTAGAATTAAAACTATTTTTTTGGATTTTTCTGGATTTTATTTAAATTAAAACTAATTTTTAACTATTTAAACTAAATTAAAATTCTAAAAATTATAAAATTTAAGGAGAAAAATATGAAACTATTTTTATAAAATCTAAAATATCATAAGAGACTTTTCAAAACTATTTTTATTTTTCAGATTAATTTTCTATTTTCTACTAATTTAAAACTATTTTAATCTAATTTAAATTGTGAAAAATACCAAATAAAAGGGGAAAAATAAGGAAAAATATTTTTTACGCTTTTTATATTTTTATTAAACTGAGAAAATTGAAAAATTATTTTTTTGAACTTTTTCTTAATTAATTGCAATAAAAGCTAATTAAAAGTGATTAAAAACTATTTTAAATCTAGAAAATAGCAAACAAAGGACCAAAATTAATGAAAAATTCAGGAAAATTCTAAAATGTAACTGTCCTAGGAAAAATAGAAATGTGGTGCTTATGTGTAAGATTTAGGTCTGCAGTGTAAAATGGAGTGGCAAATAAGCACTTAGAATAAGCAAAACAAGCATAATAAGCCACCAAGCTTCTACGTAAGCAATATTATACTTAAATAAGCTAATAACCAACTAAATTAAGCTACTCCTAACCTTAAATCAATCCAACAAGATTTAAAACCAACCGATCTCAACAAAGAAAAAAGAAATAGGTCTAATGTTTGAGCTTATGCACTAGCTTATCCAGAGAGCTTTAGCTAAAAACAGATATGAGGTCTTAAAGACCACCCAGCGAGACTACACCTAGACCAAAAATCGAAACCCTAACAAGCCTTATTGAACCCTGCGGTAAGATGTGCAATTCTGCATAAAACCAATTTTTGACACCATTTTGACTTTTTGACAAATCAGATTGATGAAGTTTGACTTTTGTGAGATTTTGAGATCAAATGTTGGATGATTTGATGTTAATAAAATATGATGAAATGAAAGTTTTAGCAAGCTAGATTTTATCAAGTTTTAAACCTCATGAAGGATTTTGATTGACCGACTTTAACAGATTTGAGCTTGAGAACAAGATCAGTACAAAATCTTATTTTGACTTATAATGAAAAAGATGTAAACTTGTTGCAAATGATGCTACTAATGTTATTAGAGACTCAATGCAAACACAAAGATCTAGATCAAGAAAACCTTAAGCTCAGCTTTATTTAACAATCCAAACACCCTTTATTAGCAAATGGTAAAAGCAACTCTATCTATCAAATCAATAAGACAAGCTCATGTTAACATCAAGACAGATATAGCATACTAAATTAAAACAGCTAATGAGATATACTACTTTATATCTAAATGAAATGAACAATGCTACTTTATATAAGCTAGAAATGAAACTTAGAGCACACTTACAAGAAATCCATAGCCACAATGGCTTGCAAAACAGAATAAGGACCACTAACCTAACCTATTCAACCCATATCCATCATCAAATCAAACCATACCAATTTTGAACCAATGATCACCACCAGTTTGACTTTCGTTGACCCTGAATCTTTTGTGAATGTAAATGAGTGAGGACAGTGAGGGTGCAAGATAAGCTCACAAAAGCTATAATAAGCTAAATGAGCCTATTCCATTGTTCAAATAGAGCTTATTGATTTTCAAAACAAGATGCAAGATGAAATTTAAAACTTGGAACTTTTATTAAAACTGAAAATGGATTACAAGAACTTGAGAATACAATGAAAAACTTAAGAAAACATTTAGAAATTACTACTGAATTGAAATAACAATAAGCTAAAATTGAAACTAAAGGATTGCACGAATTGTTATGAGAGCCAAAGGGTCTTTATATAGCCACAGGAGGTCTTGGATCCTTGGAAGAGCCTAGAAGGCTTATTCTGAGCCACTCATTCATCCATCATCACCTTGTCCAATCAGAGAGCTCCATATAGCTTGTTGAGGTGTCACGGCCAATGGGAGTGTGCCAATTGTCCACGTGGCAGCTATAATCGACAAGTCACCGAGAGTTGGATAAGAGATAGATCCTTAGTACGAGGTTGGTGTTTGGGTGGTAAATGGTGTGTTTGGTTGGACAGGAAGAAGGGCGGGGAGATGGGTGCTTGGGAGCGCTTATTATTTAATAATATTCTTCAAACGTTGGGTTTGACCGGTGGGTTTAGTTGACTTGGGTAATAGGTCAAAGGGTCTTGGGTGTGGTAAACGGATAGTTGGGGTTGATTAATAAAGGCGGACCTTGGGTTAATGTTTTTGGGCCGAATGACTATTGTTTGAGTTGATAATGGATTGATAAACTTGGACTTGGACAAATGATAACATTGACTAATATGGATACCAAGGATAACCATAGGACCAAAATGTAAATTTGATTTCCAAGGACCAAACATGTAATTCGAAAGTATCCATTCAAGGATCACTTGACAATCTTCAATAGACCAAGGGCTAAAATTTGCAAATTTTGAATCTTCAAGGGTCATTTTGCCATTTGCTGAAAGTTCGGGACTATTTCGACATTTCTTCAAACCTTGATCAAATCTTCACAAATCATCCTCAGAGATTAGAAATCTTCATAAATGCATAATTTGACCTTCCTCGGCTTAAGCTCTCTTAATCTCGTGCTCGGATTTACTCTCGTCCTGATTTGGTTCTTTTTTTGTGTGTTTTTACATATCCATACCTGCACAAGCACAAACTCAAGAAAACCACAAATATTAGCAATAAACGGCTTTTTCTTGGTTATTTTGGGTCAGTTTTGATAATGAAAAGGTATGTGTTTTAGCACATACCAAAATACCCCAGACGAAACTATTGCCGTGTCCTCACGCAATGCAATCAACTCACGCTTCTAAAACCAAGGATTTCAATCTCTTTCTACTAAACCATTGATATGTCCAAACCATCAAATTATCTCACACAAGCTAGCCACTTGTGAATGACTAACCGTAAGAAACTTAAAACAGTTCGACAAAACCAATTAGAGAATAAGTAGTCAATGTTCCTCAAAAGAGATTAAGAAAGCCTTAATTCTAAAATCGCCCCGTTTACCTTTTAATTCACATATATAGATATTACGATTAAGCACATTCCGATTATGAATGACGGTTTGTTGAACTTTCATGTCGATCAATAACTCCAACATTTTTCAAACGACACGTTAGGATCACGGAGTAGAAAACACAACACAGCGTGAAGTGACCATACGGATAGAATACATCGCCCCCGATTTTCACAAGTCCCAAGCTAAGCGTAAAACCGAAATCATTGTTAAATATGACTCTAGATGCTAACACTACCCATGGAAGTTACTTGTGTACTTACCTTTTGTTCCCATTTTCCTATTTTCCTCTAGATTTTTATTTTTGTGAGAAATGAATTTCTTCAAATTCTCGCTTCGATAACTTTTATTCCGATAAAGATACAAAGCTAAGTCGATAATTAGTTATCCGCCTTCTCACAAGAACCATTGTCGTAAAAATGAGGTCCACATCAAGGAATTTTTATTCACTTATACTTTATTTTTTCATTTTCATTTTTCAACATTTTTCAACATTTTTTTTGCATTCATACCTTTCATTCACTTAGACTTTTACGTGTATGAGCTATGAACCACGGAGCTTCACAGGGTAATTCCAAGACTATAGGCTTCATGAAATGAGGATCCCGCTGGCTAGGCTAAGACCTCACTCAATCCTGGCTAAAGATCCAAGGGTCCGATCTCGACACCGCAGCTCACAACTTTACTTATTACATTTCACATATCACTTATTACTTATTACTTATTACGGATCCTTGATGTGTACCCAATTTTTAAAACAAAGATTCTTTTAAGAAGATAAAGAACTAACTATCGCCAAAAACTCAACATCTCTAATTATTATTAGACAGATATGGGGTGAAACAATTTTGTGGGAACAAAAAGCCATAAGTACCTTCGATGGGCTCTAAAGAGAACCAACTACTCCACGCTTAGCATCTAAACTCATAAGTAACTCTATCATTTCTCGATCTCTGCAAATTTAAAATCCCAAATAATGAGATCCGCAGATGCTTAGCCGATAATTAAATTATCTATGGTTAAGGGAACAAGCTAGGGCTCAACACGTCAAGTCGAATTCTATTCCTACTCTCACCAACGGAAAGTCAATCAAGGTGTCAAAACATATATTAACTTAGCAAATGCTTCGTCTAATGAAATCAAGTTATGCATATTTAAAGTCACTCAGTGGAAACTTGCAAAATCTTGGCCTTGTGAGCTAGAATTTGCATTTTATAGCTTCTTATCTAAGAGACTAGCAAACTTTTCAATCAAAAAGACTTAACAAAAGCTTACAAAATTTTTAAATTTTTCTCATTTTTGCACAATTTTTCATTTTCTAAGGAAAACGGGGTTACGAGAGAAACACAACAGAAATAAGCAAGTGCGGTCAAATCAAATCGAAGATTACCCTACCCCAGACTAGAACGAAACATTGTCCTCAATGTTTAAAGCAAGGGTATCAACGAAAATCAAAAAGCCGTTTATTAAGTATGCTTAAAGATAAACGTTAGTCGATAAGATTAGGATATCGGATTTCCATCAGCATCGATCATGAAACTCGAGTAGAGAAATGACAAACTTCGAGCACGAGAGTCTTCATATCGGGAACATCCTAAACACAACATCACAAACAACCAAACACGAGAAATCGAAGAGGCAGACCCCTTCACGCCACTTATTAGAAAATAGAAAGAAGATAGAGATAAGCATGGGGTGCCTCCCACGGCGCCATCGTTTTTGATTACCGAGTCTCTAGCTTGACTCGATCCCCGAATTCATGTGTCCATGGGGAAGAAAGTTTGGAGATCCGAGACAACCATAGATGGAATGTCCCTCCAAATAATGTTTCACACGATGACCATTCACCTTGAAATTTGGGCCATCGGCCTGAGAAAGCTCCACCGTTCCATACGGGAAAACTTGAGTGATGGTGAATGGTCCCGACCAACGGATTTGAGTTTGCCCTAGAATATCTTCAATCGAGAGTTAAAGAGGAGAACTTGATCACCAACGTTGAAAACGCGGTTTTGATTTTAGCATCATGAATCCTCTTAGTCTTCTCTTTGAAAATCAAAGAATTCTCGTAGGCCTGATCCCTAAGCTCATTTAATTCATTCAATTGAACTTTTCGGTGATCACCCGCGGTCTTAAGATCGAAATTAGCATGTTTCAAGGCCCAGAATGCCTTATGTTCGAGCTCGATGGGCAAGTGACAAGCTTTTCCATACACCAACTTAATTGGGGTGCACCCGATGGGTGTCTTGTAAGCGGTGCGGAAAGCCCATAATGCATCATCTAACTTATCAGCCCATGAAGCTCGATTTTCTCCTACGGTTCTTTCTAAAATCCTTTTCAAACCACGATTCGAGACCTCAACTTGTCCGCCGTTTATGGGTGATATGCGTAGAAAGACGATGAGTAACTCCATATTTAGCCATAACTTTAGCAAATTGTTCATTACAGAAATGGGTACCGCGATCATTGATGATAGCACGAGGTGCTCCGAATCGGGAAAACAAATTCTTCAAGAACTTAACAACCACTCGGACGTCATTGGTGGGGAGCGCCTTCGCTTCAACCCATTTAGACAAGTAGTCGACGGCCACGAGGATATACTTATTTCCTCTAGATGATGGAAATGGCCCCATAAAATCGATGCCCCACACGCCAAAAATCTCACAAACTTGAATAGCATTTTGTGGCATTTCATCCTTTCGTGAAATTTTCCCTTGACGTTGGCAAGAATCACAAGATTTGACTAAATCATGAGCATCTCGATATATGGTAGGCCAATAGAATCCGGAATCAAAAACCTTCTTAGCGGTGTAGCTTGCACCATGATGGCCACCAATGGGTCCGTTATGGCAAGCATTGAGAATATCAATAGCCTCTTGGCCATGAACACACCGCCGGATTACTTGATCCGCACAAATCTTAAACAAGTAGGGGTCGCCCTTAAATAATGCTTAACATATTTGAAAAACTTGTTCTTTTGTTGGGACGACATCCCTTTCACGATGAAATTGCCCGCATGGTAATTTGCAAAATCGGCAAACCATGGGGTGTTCGGGTCTTTCTTAGCAACCATCCCAAGTGTCTCAAGAGGAAATGTTTCCGTAATCTCCTTTTTCTCGAGCACACTCTGATGGGGATTCTCAAGTCTAGACAGGTGATCGGCAGCAAGGTTCTCCGCCCCTTTTTTGTCAAGAATAGTAACATCAAACTCTTGAAGGAGGAGAACCCACCAAAGTAATCGTGGCTTAGCATCTTGCTTTGCCAAAAGATACTTTAGGCGTAATGGTCGGTATACACTATAGTCTTCGACAAGACAAGGTAGGGTCGAAATTTCTCAAAAGCATAAACAACGGCCAATAATTCCTTTTCAGTAGTCGTATAATTGTGTTGGGCCTCAGACAATGTCTTACTCGCATAGTGTATGGGTTGAAAATATTTCGATTTACGTTGCCCCAAGACTGCCCCAATTGCGTAATCACTTGCATCACACATGAGTTCAAAGGGCAAATCCCGTCGGGGCAACTAAGATCGGTGCCTCGCTTAATTTCTTTTTGAGAAAATTAAACGCTTCAATACATTCGTTGGTGAAGATAAACGGAGCATCCTTTTCAAGGAGATGGGTCGAGGCGGGCTATCTTAGAGAAATCTTGAATGAAACGGCGATAGAAACCGGCATGACCCAAAAACTCCGAATACCTTTGACGGTAGTGGGATGAGGGAGTTTAGCTATAACGTCGACTTTAGCTCGGTCGACCTCAATCCCGGATTTTGAAATCTTATGGCCGAGGACAATGCCCTCTCGAACCATGAAATGGCACTTCTCCCAATTCAAGACCAAATTGGTGTCTTCACACCTTTTGAGCATGTGGTCTAGATGAGAGAGGCAAGAAGTGAAAGAATCTCCATAAACCGAGAAATCATCCATAAAAACTTCCATAGACTTTTCGATCATGTCATGAAAAATAGCCATCATGCACCTTTGGAACGCATCGAGCATTGCATAGCCTAAAAGGCATGCGTCGGTAAGCAAAAGTTCCATAAGGGCATGTGAAAGTGGTTTTCTCCTGATCCTTTGATCGATCGGATTTGAAAATAACCGGAGAAACCATCGAGAAAGCAATAGAACTCATTTCCCGCTAAACGCTCGAGCATCTGATCCATAAAAGGAAGCAGGAAATGGTCCTTACGAGTAGCATCGTTCAATTTTCGATAATCAATACACACCCTCCATCCGTGATGAGGCGTGTGGAAATCAACTCATTTTCATCGTTAGCAATGACGGTCATTCCTCCCTTCTTAGGGACACAATGGATAGGGCTAACCCATGAGCTATCGGAGATTGGATAAATGATTCCGCCGAGGAGTTTAAGAACTTCCTTTTTGATAACATCATGAATATTTGGGTTAACCCTACGTTGTTGTTGAATCACGGGTTTACAATCATCCTCCATTAGAATTTTGTGGGTACAAAAACGAGGATTGATTCCTTTGATGTCAGAAATTTGCCAAGCAATTGCATTTTTGTGTTTTCGTAGGACATCCAAAGTGCGGTTTTCCTCATCTTTTAAGTTTTTAGCAATGATGACGGGAAATTTGTTCGGTTTCTCAAGAAAAGCGTATTCAAGATGAGGAGGTAAATCCTTGAGCTCGGGCTCCGGAGGATTTTCATCGACGCTTGTACTTCTTTGATTTCATCAATCGTAATTTCTTTCGGAGGGAGTGACGGTAATGGATCTTCATTCAACAATTGTTCAAGATAACGGATATCTCCCTCCGAATCATAAACACCATCATCAATTCCCGGTGGAATCGATTCATCATCAGCAAGAAACTCATCGATCTCTTCCAAAATGAAGTCACCTCCCTCGAACGGAGTGAGAGAGGGGTAAGAATCGGCAATAATAGGCTCAGAAGATGGTTCAACATTTTCAGAAGGAATGGTGGGATTGCCACCCATAAAATCAAGAACTTCTTGAGCATACTCCTCCGTAGCAATATCGAGAACGTCGATTCGATTAATAGAAGCATCATCGTAGTTGGAGGAGTATCTCAAAGGATGGTTAATATTAAACGAGACGGTTTCCTTGTTAGATCGTAAAGTGATTTCTCCTTCATAAACGTCAATCATCGCACGACCCGTTCTTAGAAAAGGCCTCCCGAGAATAAGAGGTACTCGGGGATCAGCATCAAAGTCAACGACAACGAAGTCGGCGGGAAAATGCAGTGGTCCTACTTTCACATAGACGTCCTCGGCGATTCCTCTCGGAATAGAGGTTGAACGGTCCGCGAGTTCAAGAGTCATCTTAGTAGGTGTGAGTTCCGCGAGAGAAAGTTTGTTATAAATCGAAAGAGGCATTAAGTTAATACTCGCACCAAGATCGCCAAGGCGAGCATTTCACTATTCTCGAAACTCACAAGGGATAAGAAATTTGCCGGGTCTCCTAACTTTTCGGGAAGTTTCTTGAGGAGCACCGCCGAGCAATTCTCATTCAACGGTGTTTTGCTATTTCTGCCAACTTTTCCTTATTACTCACTAAATTTTGATCATAGCAAAATTAGGCATGAGGAGTAAAGCGTCGGTGAAACTGATGTTAAAATTCAAGGATTGAACGATTTCAAAAAATTTCTCCATTTGGTTTTCGGTTTTATCACGAGCTTTGATTATGAAGTCTTGAAGGATAAGGAAGTGAAGGTTTAAGAGTAGTCTTCGAACATCGGGTTCGAATCGGAGTCTGAACGACCGGAGGTGGTACGGGTGCGGGTTGCACATTTTCTTCAATAACCTCGGTATCTTGTTCCTCCTCCCTTATCAGCGGAGTGGGAGACGAGGGTCCATCAATAGCCTTACACTCGTGGTTATAGCTTTCAACTCACCCTTCGGGTTGGGAATAGTATCACTGAAGAGAACCCAAGATGAGGGTTGGTGACCTTACACAACACAAAGATTCAACATGTTTTCGAGTTTATTCTTTGAAGTCTCCAATTTGTTGTTCTGAAGTCGAATCTCATTCCTAAACTCATTGCTTTGTCTAGTTAACGAAGATTGAAACTCGTTCCTCAAACTTGTAATCTGATTTTGCATAGTGTTGATGGTAGAATTGGTGTGTTGAACGTAAGTTGTGAATTCATTTGAAGGCAAAGGTGAAGCTTGATAGCTTGGGTTGTGATATACTTGATTGTAGTTAGCTCCTTGGTTTGGGTATTGATTTGGTGGAGCTTTGAATTGGTTTTGAACATTTGGTCCACGAACTTGATTCCGATTAAAACGATTCGATTGTTCGATGGAGAAAAGCCCGGAGGTACCATTTGATTACTAACACGAGGATTCGGTTCAACTTGAGAACGGTATTGGTTACCTCCGTTACGCATTAGCATTGAAAGGATGTCCATCGGTGGCGGTACAATTGTAGTAGGCATGCAGACCACCACAAGTAGTACAAGTCGTTTCCACCGCTTTGACTTGAGCGGGTGGAGAAGAATTAATCTTAACCAAAGCTTGGATCATATCCGTAAGCTTATCAATCTTAGCATCGGTGCTAGACGTATTTCCGTGAGACGAGGACGATGGTGTATCATTCACTCGAGCAAAGAACCGATTTGCTACGTGATGTACGAACTTTCGATTTGTTCTCAATAATGGACAAGGCATCTCTCGCTGATCGGTCAACAAATTACCACCTGCGGCGGCATTGAGAGAGTCTTGATCAGTCTCATTCAAACCGTTATAAAACGTATCAAGTTGGTGCAACTCAAAAAAACCATGATGGGGACATTGCCTAAGCAAATCTTTGAATCGGTCCCATGCCTCACTAAATGATTCATCAAATCTTTGTGTGAATTTTGTTATTTCATTTTTAAGCTTGTTGTTTTAGACGGTGGGAAGAATTCGTTCACGAATTTTGATACTAAATTCTCCCATGTGGTTATCGATCGAGGGGTAGTTTTTCGAGCCAAATCCGGGCGGCCCCCTCGAGTGAAAATGGGAAGAGTAGTAGCTTGATAGCCTCTTCCGAAACGTTACGGTACTTGATCGTAGACGTGAGCTTGTTGAATCGTCGGATATGAGAGTGAGGATCGCCTCTCGAACCGTAAAATTGGCTTGACGAAACCAAATTTATCAATCCGTTTAAGCTCAAGTTATCGGCAACGATTGCCGGGACGACGATGGCTTCTCCATAACCCTCAGTGGGTGCTTGGAGTTGCTCTAGCATAGATCGGTTGTCCTCCGCCATTTCGATGATGGGCGGGTCTTGATTAGTTCGAATCTCGGTTCGACTAAGGAGCACGTCTATTTCGCCCGCGAATTGTAGCGCTTCACGTATCGGTCAGAAGTTATTAGAACGAAAAGCGCATGCACTTTCAAAAAACAAGGCAATTAAAACGAACGGTATTCGAAAACACAATGAACTTAACCAATAATCCCAAGTGAATAAATCACCTCTATAAGACAAACGCAAGCGAAGCGGAGAAGCTTTTTAGGTCAGCGAAGCTTATTAAAACCCGCTTTACAACCGCAATTTAATGTCAGGCCGCCCTTATACCCACCACACAGTTTGTTTATCCGATAGAAATAAATAAATCCACAAGCGACACAAAGGCAAGTTTTGATCTTTAGTTCGGGAACTTATTAATGATAACACCTCCCTTGAGAATGTTATATAATTGGTGTCTTCTATTTATTAGCAAAAACACAAGAGAAAATCTTTTGTATTTTTAATATGCTATATATATATACAAAAGAAAAAGGAAAATATTTTTTACTTTTTTATTTTATAGAAAAATAGTAACTTCACGAATGAAGGATCTCGAGTCACTAATCGTCAAACCTCAAACGATATTGTCGTGGACACAACCTCCGCAGGCGCCAAAATTTGATTTTCTCAATGTCAACAAGCAACGTCAAGCTTACTCACACAAGCTAGCCACTTGTGAATGACTAACCGTAAGAAACTTAAACGGCTCGACAATCGATTCTTTGATAATGAAGGCTTAGGGGTAATGTGTATGGATAAAACCTCAATATCGATATCAAAATAATCACGAAGATAGATTCAAATTCCTTTAGGAAAAAGAATAATAAATCAAATCCCGTGTGTGATTGTGTATACGGATTAGACAACCCGAATCGCTTTTCCCAACGAGGCTGAATTGCCAACGCCGTTTTTGGTTTGGAATTTAATGCTCGATGTTTTGATTTGTTTGATTTTATTAATTAAACTACGGAAATGGGGAAAGTAATTAAGGGAATCTATTATACGGGAAATCCTAAGTGCGATTATAACTAAAACGTAATAAATAAAACGTAATAAAAATGCAACTACGTCTAAATTATATCCTAAAAATGCCTAAAATTACTTTTACTCTAAAAATGATATGCAAAAACTAATTTAGAATTAAAACTAATTTTTTTGGATTTTTCTGTATTTTATTTAAATTAAAAACTAATTTTTAACTATTTAAACTAAATTAAAATACTAAAAATTATAAAATTTAAGGAGAAAAATATGAAGCTATTTTTATAAAATCTAAAATATCATAAGAGACTTTTCAAAACTATTTTTTTTATTTTTCAGATTAATTTCCTATTTTCTACTAATTTAAAACTATTTTAATCTAATTTAAATTGTGAAAAATACCAAATAAAAGGGGAAAAATAGGAAAAATATTTTTTATGCTTTTTATATTTTTCTTAAACTGAGAAAATTGAAAAATTATTTTTGGAACTTTTTCTCAATTATTTGCAATAAAAGCTAATTAAAAGTGATTAAAAACTATTTTAAATCTAGAAAAATAGCAAACAGTGACCAAAATTAATGAAAAATTCAGGAAAATTCTAAAATCTAATCTGATCCTAGAAAAATAGAAATGTAATGCTTATGTGTAAAGATTTAAAGGCTGCAGTGTAAATGGAGTGCAAATAAGCACTTAGAAATAAGCAAACAAGCAAAGTAAGCCACCAACTTCTACAATATTATACTTAAATAAGCTAATATACCAACTAAATCCAAGCTACTCCTAACCTCTAAATAAGCAATCCAACAAGATTAAAACCAACTGATTTCTACAAAGAAAACAGAAATGTGTCTAATGTTTGAGCTTATGCACTAGCTTATCCAGAGAGCTTTAGCTAAAAAGATATGGGTCTTAAATAGACCACCTAAATCGACTACACCTAGACCAAAAATCAAACCCTAACAAGCCTTATTGAACCCTCGTAGATGTGCAAGCAATGTTCGCATAAAACCAATTTTTGACACCATTTTTGACTTTTTGAAAATCAGTTGAAATTTTGACTTTAGTGAGATTTTGAGATCAAATGATTTTGATGTTAATAAAATATGATTAAATGAAGTTTTAGCAAGCTAGATTTTATCAAGTTTTAAACCTTCATGAAGGATTTGATTCCAAAGGATCGATTTTGACAGTTTGAGCTTGAACAAGATTTAAGTCTTATTTTTGACTTATAATGAAAACTGTGTAAACTTTTGTATGCAAATGATGCTACTAATGTTATTAGACTCAATGCAAAACAAAGATCAAGACAAACCTTAAGCTCAGCTTTTATTAACAATCCAAACACCCTTTATGATAGTAAATGGTAACAATGTATCCAAATCAAAAGACAAACTCAAGCTCATGTTAACATCAAAGCACGGATCTAGCATACTAAATTAAAGCTAATGACAACAAATTATACTACTTTATAGCAGATCTAAATGAAATGAACAATGCTACTTTTATATAAGCTAGATTGAATGAAACTCGGAGCATACTTACAAGAAATCCATAGCCACAATGGCTTGCAAAACTAGCATTAAGGACCACTTAAACCTACTAACTATTCAACCCATATCCATCATCAAATCATACCATAACCATTTCTGAACCACATGATGCACACGCTTTGACTTTCGTTGACCTGAATGTTTATGAATGTAAATGAGTGAGGTGACAAGTGGGGTGCAAGATAAGCTCACAAAGCTATAAAAGCTGAAATGAGCCTACTCCATTGATTCAAATAGCTTATTGATCACTTTAAATAAGATGCAAGATGAAATTTAAAACTTGAACTTTTTATTAAAACCGAAATTGGATTACAAGAACTTGAGAGTACAATAAAAACTTAAGAAAACATTTAAGAAATTACTGAAATGAAATAACAATAAGCTAATTGAAAACTAGGAATTGCACGAATTGTTATGAGAGCCAAAGGTTCCTTTTATAGCTGAGAGGAGGAGGTCTTGGATCCTTGGAAGAGCCTAGAAGGCTTATTCTGAGCCACTCAATTCATCCATCATCACCTTGTCCAATCAGAGCTCCATATAGTCTTATGAGGTGTCACGCCAATGGGAGTGTGCCAATTGTCCACGCAGCCTTATAATCCGACAAGTCACCGGTCTGAGGTGGATAAGATGCTTAGTACGAGGTTGGTGTTTGGGGGGTGGTAAATGGTGGCGTTTGGGTGAGACAGGGTAAAAGGGCGCGTTTGGGATTAAATAATATTCTTCAAACGTTTTGACCGGGTATAAGGGTTGTTGACCAGGGTAATATTCGGGTCAAAGGGTGTGTTTCGGGTAGGATAGTTAGCCGGGTAGTTGGATTATTAAAGGGGCCGGACCTTGGGTTTTGATTTGGGCCGTGACTTATGTTTGTATTGGATATACTTGGACTTGACAAATGATTTATTTAGACTAGTATTGGATTAATGGTAATAATAGGGACCAAAGATGTAAATTTGATTTCCAAGGACCAAACATGCAACTTCAAAAGTCTCTTCAAGGATCACTTTTGACAATCTTCAAATAGACCAAGGGCTAATTTGCAAATTTGAATCTTCAGGGTGTTTTCTTCTGTCATTTGCCGAAAGTTCAGGGACTATCTCTGACATTTCTTCAAACTTTGATCAAATCTTCACAAATCATCCTCAGAGATTAGAAATCTTCATAAATGCATAATTCGACCTTCCGGCTCAGCCTTAAGCTCTCTTAATCTCTCGTGCTCGGATTTACGCCCGATTTGGTTCCTTTTTGCGTATTTTTACATATCCATACCTGCACAAGCACAAACTCAAGAAAACCACAAATATTAGCAATAAACGGCTTTTTCTTGGTTATTTTGGGTCAGTTTTGATAACAAAAAGGTATGTGTTTTAGCACATACCAACGATGCCATAACCATGACTTTGTTTTCGAAGCCTTTGACAACAAGAAGATTGGAGAGGACTTCATCATGTCTTCGATAGAGATGGTGTATAGATTTGAACCACGAGTACCTCTTAGAAGATCCACACCATCAAGATCTCTAACGAAGCAAGAATGTTTTCTAAAAGCCACTTCTAAATTGGAATCACGCATTGACCAAACAGAGAACAAGTTATGACCAAGTCCTTCCACATAATATACCCTGGAAATTACACTATCTCCGACCACATAATCACCATATCCCATAATAGCTCCAAAATGGTCGTTTCTCCGACTAACAGCCCAATAAATTTACTCAATGGTTCATGAGCCGCCAATCGTCACCAGTCATATAAAGAACAAACCGAGTCCAAATACCAGAGGATCGATTTGTATGCACTCAAGATTTGAACACAGACAAGAATGGATAACTGAATAATTTGGAACCCCATGAACGATTGGGTTCCGTTTGGTTAGCACATATTGGAGCACTCACATTAGTAATAGGAGATATGACCTCATTAGTACTGGTTTGCATAATTAGTAGTGACAAAGGGACCTGTGTGAGGTGTTCACTTCTTAAAGGTATGATTCTACCGGCTTCTATTTAGAAGGCATGGATCTAGAAAACTTAGGGCAAGATTCATTCAATTTGAATTTTCTGCCAATAGGTTTCCATTGATAACCCATATTGCTAAATTTTCTTCTTGTAGGCTTCCAACAGTTGCTAACCTTTTTCTCTTTAGGCTTCCGATTCCTTAACATGTCTAGCATTTTTATATTCTGACTGAGTATTATCAACATTAATCACCTCATTCTCAGAACATTTATGATTAAGACCAGAACTCAAACATTCATTACATGTTTTGCAAAAGGCAATTAATTACAGTACGCTTATAGCTAATACTAGAATCAACACGATTCGTTTTATTCAGCTCAAACTTATTCTTCCTAGGGTGTTCTTCTACTAGCTTTTCTTCAACACTTTTGGCTGGCAAGATCCTATTTCGCATTGTATTGCCTGAAGGCTTTGACCCGCTAACCTTAGTATTGCCGATTATTCCCTGTAGATAAGGAACAACAGGAATATTAGTTGGTGAAACTACATTGTGCCTTGGTGGTTTAGAAGTGCTGGGTTCTGAAGTTTTGAGAGGCACATTAAAAGTCACATTCTTATCCTTAGGCATAGAACTGGGTGCTACTATTCTATCTCGCCTAATTCTAAATTTCGGACATGTGACAATTATGTACTCTAAGAGTTCTTGAGATCGTTTGGCATCCATGCAAGCATAGGCAATGGTACTATCAAGAGGTTTTTCTAATCTTTCATCTTCAACAATCTCACGAAGACCCTTTAAACTTTCCTTAAGAGATGAGAGATATGCTTTATGTGCAAGTTCATTATTTCTAATGGGCGGGGGAATATATAACATATCAATAGCATACTTATCACAATCGACTTTAGAACAGAGTACTTGCAATTAGGGATTGGCAACTTTCCTTTCACCTCACGCTTAAGATCCTCAATATCATTAAGTAAAGAAGTTATCTTTTCAATTTGTTTATCATGTGTAACTTTAAATGAATCACATAACTCTTTTTTTTTATCATTTACCTTTGAAATTTCAGTTTTAAAACAAGCATTTTCCTTTTGTAAGTTATAAATGATGTTTGAAGTTGGAAATTCTGAGAATCTAAAGGTGGAGGCATATGGGAACCAGTTATATCCCTCTTTTCACCTTTTAGTTGTGAAATTTGAGCTTTCAACCTTTGATCGTGTTATAATGAGCTCGAATTTGTTCATCACGTTTGTTGATTTCAAAAATGCATCAAACTCAGAGCATCGACGATGTCGTGATATTTGAGGTTTTAACATTTTCTTTGAGATGTTGATATTTTAATTGCAAAGCAAAATGTTCAACTTCTAATTTTGAAAGATGTTTAACCAGATTATCATGATCATCCTGTTCAATTTTCTCATGCAATTTTGAATTCGCTTTTTCAAGCTCAATGACACGATCATGGGAAACTTTCAAAGCAACAGATAATTCATGAAATTGAGATGCAGTAATAGAAGAATTCGTAGCAACATAGAACACATCTTGAGCAACACATTGAGAGATCAAGTTCTCATTTAGTATATGCAGATTCTTCCTATCAATTTCATTGTATTTTAGTTCCTCTTCATAATCATTGACTTCAACTATCATTGCATCGAATTCCTTTTCCATTTCTTTAATATCAGTGTTTATTCCAATTTTAAGACTCTCAAATTGACCTTTTAATTGTTTAAAGAAAGGCATGACTTCGGTTAAATAACATTCTTTCATTTGCTCAAAACCCCTTTCCTCGAATCCCTGTAGGTGTGATTCTCTTCTTACACGTTTTATCAAAATCAACAAACATTTGATAAACAACATATAGGCTGATTAAGGTCCTGCTATTAGTGGCAATAGATCTAGGCACTAAATGCATTAGGTGTATTAGAGGATACACAGTTGCACGGGAAATTTCCTACAAGGGGAATTGTTTCAACAACGCAGCCTTTTGTAAATCCATTTCTTTTTTTCCGAACATTTGTTCGGGAGTTAGAAGTGTCTGAGGCTTAAACGTGTTTAAGGAGATCCATTTTTTCTTTTTGTAATCATGGGGACTGATTATAATGTTCTTCTCTTTGCATTTGAGATCTTCTAGCTTCTTATTCATTTTCTCCCTAGTAACTTCATCTGATTTCTTATCTTCCTTAGTGCACTCAATGCAACTAGGTTCTGCCAGGCTTAAGGATTTCATTTCCATCATAAAGTACCTTATTTGCAGCTCTAGCCTTTTTAACTACCTCTGACTTGGTTTCAACAAGGGGAACGCTATGCTTATCGCTAAGACTCTATGCTTAGTGATCATGTGGAGTAAATGAATGGTATTCCTTGTACGCATAACTTATTCTCAAGTTTGTTTTCAAAGTTTTAGATTGAAAATCATTCAAAAGTTTTGATTCCTAGCATTGAATTTGCAAGCATTTCACATTTTCTTGAAGTTCTTGTTTTTGCTTAGCAAATTTTAGAAAGCTTTTCTTGTAGGAGTTTAACTCTTGTTTTAATATTTCTCTAAAATTACTTTTTATAATAATTGTACGCATTTGGTTATCCATATCCTGCTCACGGGTAGTTAACTCAAACTTAGCACGCTGTTCATAAATAGCTACTTGTTCCTTATAGGTATTGAGCTCAGTGGTCAAGGAATCATCAGGCACAAATACAGTGTATTCATCAGCACATTCATTGTTAATTGCAGAAGATTTGTCACTAGGTACAACAAGACTGTCATCTTGTTTCACATATTGTTCATATGGGATAACATTGTTATTACCCATATTATCAATATCTGACTCAATGACTTCAGTAGATTGTACTTCATGGTGAATCTTTTGCTCATCAACCACATCATATAGTTTGAGTAAATTTTTAATGATAGATTCCTTGATGAACGGCTTGTTGAGATGAACAGGTTATTGGAGAAATATTAGCCATGAAGATTGTTTGTGCACATGGTTCATCATCAACGTCTGAGTCAAATGCATCACAATCTGCAACTTGAAAGGCGTTGGGATTGTTCTCAGCAGATGCATCTGGTTGTTTGTCCACATCTCCATCATATGTTCTAGCATTTCCATCAGTCAAGAACAACAGCTCCTCTTCATTCAACATTACACCATTATCTTGTGCTTGAACCAACAACATCTTGTCTCAAAAGTAATCTGCGTTATGAGGGCATTTTGGTTGAGTACAGTTCCTAGCAATTTGCCCTTCTCCACCACAGTTGTAGCACTTGATTGGTTTTAGTTGACCCTGAACTACATTCCTTCCACGATTCTCGATTTCAACATATCCACCACTAACACCAGCATTCCCATAACCTACATTACCTTGTTCATTGTGTGGAGGATAAGCATTCTGTCTTCCTTGCACATTTTCCACCACAATTTTCCGCTCTCAATGGCATGATTTTGACGATTGGATGCGCCTGAGATAGTTGTTAGTGTGAGGTGAGATTCGTGTTTGCTTGACCATAAGAGCCACTTGATTGATAAAGTGCTCCATGACTTCATCAGAACTAGGTTACTTATATCCCGAATCAGGAACGGGCTTATGATAATCATTTCCAAAGGTGTGACTTGTGATGCTTTGGTGAAGAATGCAGTTGTATCATTTGATGAGCTTGTTTCTCCTGGTTGAGATTTGAACTGTTCAAGAATCCTTCTTTCAAACATAGCATGTTTCTCATTCTGAAGAAGGAAGGCATACAATTGCTCATAGTTGGTGTTCTTAGTCCTTTGTGCTTCACAGAAGTGACAAACTTGTGCCATTCGGGATTCTATATTTTACGAATTTTGAGTTCAGCGGAATGTTTGGCATAGTCATCTTGATATTCCTCATATCATTCACCAGCTTGTGGAATCTCACGTAATATTCATAAACACCTTCTTCAGGTTTCATCTTAAAGTGCTCAAATTCATCATAAAGCTGTGATTCTCTGTCTTCGATAGTCAATTCAGAACCCGAGAGAAGCATCTTGACATTATCCCAAACTGCCTTGGCTTCTGTGTTGTGATTGATAAGCTTGTAGATATCTTTTGGAAGACCTTGAAGAATAATATTTGAAGCCCTGATATCAACATCGAATCTCTTTTTCTCCTTATCAGTGAGTTCATCATACATCTTAGGTCTATCCATTCCATAAACTATTGTTCCATCTCAGCAAGATCAATCATGTCTCTAGTAGTCTCAACTGATACGTCCTTCATCAATAGACTTAAGGATGTTAACCCCATTCTCTTTCCTAAGCAGATGTACCGATTCTTGTGACCAAGACTCATATTCAGTTCTGTCAAGCATGGGAGGACGAGTATAAGATCCTGCAGCTTGCACATCATCAAGAACGAAGACATGTTTAAATTCTACGATTTTACAAATCTTTGACTTAACCGGAAATAGATACTTTCACGGATTTTACAAATCAAGAGATAAACTGTAAAACTTATGCGTAGACAGCAGAGTTACGCGTAGGAACTTAAGCGTAGAAGCTTATGCGTAGATGAAGGGCTTATGCGTGGCAGCAGCTTAGCGTAATAACAAACTTACGAGTAGACACAAGCTTACGCTGCAGACGAGTTTACGCCAGAGACTAGAGCTTACGCGTAGAGTTTTTAGGGTAAAAGGCTTAAGTTTATGCGTAAACCAAAGCTTAGGCGTAAGAACCTTATGAAGTTTCTTTAGGCGTAAGACAAGCTTATGCGTAAGAAAAGCTTATGCGTAAGAATTGTTACGCCGTAAGATTATGCTTATGCGTAAAATTAGGGTTTTACCCACAAAGATCTCTTTATACTTCACGTTGCACGAGATATCCAAAGTCGAAGTGTTTTTCAGGCTTATCCAAGCAAGAAGAACACCGAGTAACCACCAGAAATGAAGATCAAGTGACAAAAAACCTTACGTAGGATTATGGTTTCATATGTGAGAAAGTACAAATTTGCCAAATACGTTTTTATGATCAAAACCTTTTACTAAACTTGATAATGATGATGAAACAACCTTAAAACACCAAAATAACAAAGCTTGAGGATCAAAACCACCTTTCTCTTGCGTGTAGTACCGCATACCTCACAGATCCAAACACGATAAAAACCAAGAAAAACTTGTAAAGTTTGAACTTTTGCAAAAACTTAAAGTTTAACACTCAATAAACCTTAACCCATAAGAATCTTGGATTAAAAAGTGTAAAATTTAAAGCTTTAAGGATTCAAAAACTCATATATACGAGACCACCCTTTTATACAAAACAAAACTAAACCTTAACCCGAACAATAACTATCAAACCAAGAACATGAGAGATGGATGATCAAACCATGGATCTTGATACCATTTGTAGGATCTTGGTTTATTACTCAACACATATGCGGCGGCTAGGTTAAGGGTTTAGAGAGAGAGAAAGTGGGAGAGAAATGGGAACCCTAGAGAGACAAAGAAAAATATATTATGAAGCTCCAACCCTTTGCCTTGGAGGGCAAAGGGTATTTATAAGGTACAAGCTTAGACGCCTCTATTAGGCTGTGGATCAGGCATACAGTGGGTAAAGACCTGTCCGTCCTCCACGGTGTTACAAAGAATTCTAAATACAAACACTGAATTGCTACGACTACGAGCTTTCTAACGAGTATACATACTTGAGGTGACCGACACTTTAAGTACTGAATTTACTAAATCCCAACAATCGATTTCGTTGTGAATATCGATTGCGGTTGATTTTGGTGGTCTTCTCGCGATATTTTCTTGCATCACTCGCAAAACCACACAATACTTGAATCTAATTAGGTATACTACTCCTTCGAATTTGTGTTTGCTAATTTCATATCATACTTTGTAGAAGCTATGTTCTACTTTCCATAATTATCTTGGTTGTGGTAGGTTTCGATTTGTAATTCTCGTGAACTCGTAAGTATTTTTTGATTGGTAGTGTGAAATTATTCAATTGATGCCGTATGTGTTTAGGCCTTGATTTCATGGTCCTATGGTTTATACCCCATTAAAAATGTTGACCTATTTTTTTGACCTATATTTGTACTACATTATACACAGCAATGTACAAATTCCAATAACTTTTTCAACCACCTCATTAACTTTTCACTTATTTAAAAAAGTCAAGTCAAATTTTTTGTAAAATGTAAAACTTGACTAACTTTTTTTGAAACTTGTTAATCTTTAATTCATCTTTTAACCAACTTAATTAATTAAAATTACTAACCAGATTTGATAATGTATAAATATTGGCTAATTTTAATTTTAAACATACTTAATTTTTCCTTTACCAATCTTAACCTATTTGCTAATTTTTTCTTACACTGAGTTGAGTTTGTGAAGAAAGGAAATAAAGAAATGTGTACTTTATTATTGTCAATTCATTGCTTTGTAAATACACTTTTTCAACATTTAATTTTATTTTGTACTTTGCAGTTTATATTATCCTTTATGCCAAGGTCGAAATAAGGTCCAAATAAGAGCCTGGATAAGATTTCCATAAGAGTCTCGATAAGATTTACATATTCCATTTCCGTGTTCTCTTTTTGTCAATCACATTTTTCCTACAACATCTTTTCTCATCAAATAACTAGTAAAGAGTAGTTGATTGTAGATGCTTTGTGTCTTTTTGAATATATTTATATTAGGTTACATTATTTTATGAATATGCAATTATATTAGATAAGTAATTGTCCATTTCTTTCCACTAGCCAACTAGGTGAAAAAACAAATCGTGTTTAGGTTTTAAATAAATTTGTTCGGAAAAAAAAAAACCCTTTTTTGTCCTAAAAACAGCAACAAATTAAATAATTCTCGTGACCAGAAAAAAAAAAAAAAAAGTATTTTTGTCCCTAAAAAAACAGCAACAAACCGATTATTGAAAAATGTTTTACAGCAACAAACCAAGGTTATTTGTTTACAATTACATGTTAAAAAACAAAATCGAGCCCCTTTTTTTGTTTCTAAAAAAACAGCAACAAATTGAAAAATTTCTTGTTCGTTAAAACAATAAATAAATTAAAAAAAAAAAAAACTATTTTTTGACCCTAAAAAGCAACAAAACCAAGATTCATAATACTTGATTTATCATTTTGTCTAAAAAAATCGGATTAACTTCATATATACCTACCGAGATTTTTTCTTTTTAAAAATCTTCGAAGTTGTGGTCTTGTTGTCTAGTTTGATAAACGAAAATACCAACACCGAAAGAAACCGTCCATGGTTGCGTTTGATAAACGAGAGCTTCATTGTTGCGTTTTATGAGTTATTGTCTTCGTGGTTTGCTTTGTCCAATCGAAAGAAACCTTCCATGGTCATGCTTTTATAAGTCGTGGTCTTCATGGTTGGGTTTGATAAGGAAAAAAAGAATGAGATCTATTTTTAGAAGATGATCATGCGATGTTAAAATGATGTGTTTAGGGTTAGGAGCATTTATATATTAGGGTTATTGTGTTGTTGGGCCTAGTTTAATAGTTAGGTATAATGGGCTAAATCATATAACTTGCATGTGGTAGTTGATAACTTGATACAGCAAACATGTAACGCACGATACAAAGACTAAATTTATTTACATTTAATATATATCCGTATTAATTTAGTAGATTTCGTTTAATATATATGCTTAATATTCAGAGTAGATTTCGTTTAATATATATCTGTAGTAACTTGCATGTAGTAATTGATACAATAAATCATATAACTTGCATGTATATATAGAGTAAATTTAGTTTTTCGTTTATTATTTATATTTATGATGATTTTTTTTTCTCTTTTTAAATGCAGGAAATTTGTTTGTTTTGATTAAAAAAATGTCATTTTTTACGAAGAAAACTCAAATTCAGGTGGTGACAACGCTCACTATTTTTACGAAGAAAACTCAAATTCAGGTGGTGACGACACTCACTATTTTTATGAAACGGAAGAAGCTCAATTTTCTACATGGACATCACATTTTTTTTATCGATGAGGTACAATAAACCATACATAATAAATGTTTATATTTGTTTAGTAAAATTAATATTTGTCACTTCGCCATCAACAAAAATAAATTTAATTGTAGGTTTTTGGGTCTTGTGAAGATATGATGAATTGGGTGAAAAATACGGCATACTCGTTTGGTTTTGTCATTGTCACAAAAAGATCAAAGCAATGCAAAATGGTCTCAATGAATAAATTGGTTCTATGTGCTAATCGTGGTGGTAAACCTCCCGATCCGATCAAGTACAAATACTAGTTCCAAAAAGACAGATTGTCCGCTTGAGTTGGTAGGTAATATTCATTGGAACATCATAATTGGACGATAAGAGTTGTATGCGATCAACATAATCACCGCCCTACGGTGAATCTAGAGGGTCATGCATATGCAAGACGCTTATCCGGATGATGAATTACGTTTGGTAGAAGATTTGACGTGGAAGGGTGTACCACCACATGAAATTCTATCAACGCTAAAGGATAGGATGAGAATAACTTGTCAACACCGCGAGACAATATATATGAGGCACACAAAAGAAAAACTGCGATGGACGCCGAGAGCCGAGAACGCCTATGCAGTATCTTATGTCCCTTTGCAAAGTAATCGCTTATGTTTATCAAATTTTATACATACACACCCAATTACCAACGAAGTTGCAAGCTTTATTTTTGTTCACCCTATATCGTGATGAGATATGGCGGCATTCCCACACGTGTTGATTATAGATGCCATGCGACAAGACAAACATATATAATATGCCTTTTGTTGAAATCGCTGGTGTAACTTCAATGGAAAGACATTTTGCATTGCTTTTGTCTTTATAAGTGAAGAAAAGATGGACAATTATAAATGGGCCTTGGAACAAATTAAAGTTAACGTAAATGAGTGCATGCACCCACGGTCATAGTAACGATAGAGAGTTGGCACTCATGAAAGCGCAGAAATTGTTTTTCCGCTAGCCAATCAGTTACTTTGTAGATGACATATTAGTCAAAATATTTTGAAGAATTGCAAACAAACTATTCGCCAATAGCGGATTGGAACCGCTTTGAATCGGCGTGGAAGTTATTACAAGATTCTCCAACGTGACATCGCATTAACGGAAAACTATGAGAAACTTCGAACATCGTTGTCACAATACCCCCGTAAGTCTTTAAAATTACTTATTTTTCTATACGGTATTTATTTTTCTATCAAATATTTAGTTTTCTTTCTAATACTTGTTTTTCTATCATTTCAAAGCGCTTTTAAGATATGTGCATGATAACTGGTTGACAAATATAAAACTATTTTGTCTCTGCCTCAATTGACCAATGTTTAAACTTTGGAAATCGTGACTACCAACAGAGTTGAGAGTCAACATGTCAAGAATTACATGTTATATAGAAGTTACACTTGGATAAATTTGTTCTTTGTATTAATAAGATCAGAAAGTCACAACTCACGGAAATCAAAAGTTTGGGAAAAGTGAAATTTCGTTATCACAAACACAATATACCATGCTTCACATTACAATGTCAGTTACACAAACACAATATACCATGCTTCTCATATCACAAACACAATATTCCATAATATTCCAATGCCTTTCTGTCGACACATCACAAGTATAAACAATGTCGTGGGTGATGGAAATTGTGGATTTTCGGTCAGCTGTCACGGTATTGGTCTTGGCGAAAATAGGTGGTCAAGAATTACCCAAGATTTGTTGCAAGAGCTAGATAATAACGAGTTAAATTACACGGCTATGTGGCATAATGTCGACTTTCAACGAAGTTCGACTCAGAATTTTAGAACCGGATGTATGCCGCAGAAAATGGATGTTGATGCTGCATACGGGGTTTGTTATTGCTTCACTTTTATAACCGCCGTTATATTCTTATCCATGCAACAAAGCTATACATTTTTTCCGCTTTGGTACGGTCCAAACTGGTCCCAACCAAGTGGTCCCATTGTGATTGATACGTGGAGGGGTGATCATTACATTAATGTGACATTAGATGAAAGTTGTCCAATCCCGTCAAATCACCCACAATGGAGGAGGTACAAGAATAGGACGCATCCGCATTGGCAAGACATATATTTAAGTCGCATAACTCACGTAGATCAATATATTGATGATCATTACATGTTGTATGTTATTATTACTTGATGAGAGAAAGAAATATCTATCAACAATGGTTTTTAACATCGATCTTTCAAATATTATTTGACAAATTACCATTTCAATATTATAGTTATCACCCAAATCACAACATTTAAATATGTACATGACCAAAAATATATGTACATGACTTTTCATTTAAATATTCCAATGCCTTCTCATTTAAAATGAAGCATTAGAAAAAACTAAAAAATATGTACATGACCAAAAATATATGTACATGACTTCTCATTTAAATATTCCAATGCATTCTCATTTAAAATGAAGCATTATAAAAACTAAAAAATATGTACATGACTTCTCATTTAAATTCATAATGAATGATTATAAAAAACTAAAAAGTAATTAAATATTATAGCAATAATTGTTTAATGATTGAGTTATGTTATCAATTAAATAAATGATAATGATTATTAGCCATAATTAGTCTATGGTGGAGTGGATCTCTTAAGTTAATGGGGTAGAAACCCACAATGCCGATTTTAAACATACTTGAATAAAGCTACTTTTGTGTCATTGTGTGTCATATTTATATAAGTATATATGGCACAAGCCTCATCTTAACTATGTTATTATATTCACAGAATATTAAATTTATTTAACTGCCCTATAGCTATTACAGGCTAGCAGAGTCGTCTCTCTCTTTTCCCTCATTCCTTAACACACGTGTCTTTCAACTCTCTCTCAAACATAGTGATTCATCAAACCACAGATAGATAATCCACATACACCGACTCAAATCATAGAATCAAATTGTGGGATTTTTTTTTCATGTTATTCCATCATCAACATCTACCAGAAACATATATCAGATTCATTCGGAAAAGGTACCGTCTTGCTGCTACTAGATGATTCCACCAAACCGATTTTTTTTATTGCTTCACGCATTTGATGAAAGCCGCTGCTGCTACTGCCTTTTGTGTTGGTAATTTTCTTTTTTCTATCTTTGATTGTTCATATGTGTTTTAATTTGATGTGTTATCATGTTCTTTTTTTTTTAAATTTATATCTTTTACTTGCTTGCTTTTGTGTGGCTATCAAAAACCTATGCAGAAGCTACAACGGCGAGCCTTGCGTATAAAGTTTAAGGGTTAGAGTGTGTAACCATTGGTTGAAGAAGAGTTAGTCTTACTTGATTCCTTAATTATCTATATATGTTATGGCTAGAGCAAAACACTGTTGTTTGGTCTCACCTATGTTACTTTGCCCAAAAACAGGTACAATTAACGAGTTAGCCAAATAACGCGAATAAGTTTGGCATTTATGTGAGGCAAGTGGAAAGCGGATGTAATTGCTTTCGTACTGAATAGTATATGTTCATGGAGAGATGATGACGCGGTTAGATGAAAGTAAATGGTAAAGCAAATGTAACATTTGTTTCTTGCGATAATAATATTTCTTATGGATTTCCTGTTTTGGTTATTTGATTTTTTTTGGTTTTTGTATTGTGTGTTATGTGTTGCTGTAACCCAAACTCAAATGAACTTTGTGCAGACAATGAATCCACCATAGTCCTAAGCATGCTGCTCTTGAACACGGTTTGTTCATGGTAAGATATTAGACATTTTAAAATGGCATCACACCAATTAGACATTCTCAGAAATCAAAGGCGCTGCTCTTGATGACAAAAATTATAGTAATCAAATGTTTGTCATTCTCATCATGCAAATATATAGTTTGCAGGTTCTTAGTTTTACAAAGCAAAGCAAAGTTGTGTAACAACTCACAGATAAATATCCAATATGTGACAACACTAACATATTTTCCATTTTTCGTAGTTAGATAACCGCTGACGAAACAAGCGTTGTAGCTAGATGGCGCAGAACCTTCGGCCAGAAAGTGCGACAGGACAGGCGTGGTTCTACAGGGAGGTCCCCGAGGACAACAAGTAACGACTCTACTTTCTAGGGTGAAAAAGCTTATACTGAAAAGGTAAAGTGTCCAACACTTATCAAATTATACTTTTTGTTGATATCTAGAAATAACATTTTCGGTTGTTCGCCTAAAGGTCGAGCCAATTCTTATTTTATATGTGTTCCAAAAAAGTTTTTGTTAAAAAAAAACCATGAACTTTCATAAATAATTGGGTCAAATATGATAAAAAAAATAAGTACGTTATTCCAATAATGATAATATATATGTTACATGATGTGATCTTGAATATTGTATGCGCTAAGAATATGGTTTGGTCAACAATAGACCCATTTCGCTTATTCGACCCTTTCTTACCTTTTGTAAGCTACTGTAAAGAATATGATCTGATGACGAAGTACTGAATTGGTACCTAAGATGAACATGCGGCTAATTTTAAGTAGTATTAATTTGTGCGAGGACACAATGAATGCCTAAACCATTTAGAACAAAAGAGTTAGATGCCATGACCGCTAGTAAAAGAAGAATAATCTGCTACATTACCTAAAAGAAATGCAGCTATTCCGATTGCTTATTAAAACGGCTTATGGTTTGTCAGATAAGCACACGCGAATGATATAATACTCAGTAATCTGATAAGTAGTTGTTTGAGTGTTTGGTTATCTTGCCTATTTACCAATTTAGCAAGTAAAATAACCAAGTTAAGGAGAGGGGGCTTAGTTTTATGCTTATGATAATGGGTTTCAGTAGTTAAATGGCTCTTTAATAATTTTCAAATCCCGATGATCAAAGTAGAGCATAAGTGAAAGTTGACTGCCAATGTATGATAACGAATAAATGTCATAGAACCAAATTTATGCCATCAATCCTTTTGAAAAGATGATATTTGTTTTCTAAAGATATAAATGTTGCAATACTCATTAGACATCTTAGAACTTGATCAGATAGATGATTGAATTATGAATCTAAAAATGGATTGTTGTGATATACTTGAGGTACTAAACTAGCCCAAATGATTTTGACCCAATACTAATTAGTGTTATGACAATGTTGTAATTATAATCATATGCTTCAGGTGCTGAATCCGTGGACAAGGGCTGACATATTTGAAGTTTTACATCTAAGTACAGGAGGTAAAGGAAGAGGTTAGTAGAAGGTAAACAATATTCAAACTCAAGTATTTGGATGCACAAGTATGTACAATTAGTGGAATCACCGAATTTTAGCAGATATATATGACAATGTACTAAAGGTAATCACATGATCTTATGTTTTCACTTATTTATATTTTCTCCTATAACTCATACATGGTTGGTTGCATAATTCATTGGCCTTTTAGATGACCCAGATGTGAGATTCAGTTTTATTATGTAGTTTAGTATGTTTTTTGGTTAATTTCAGTATCTTTGATGGTGAATAAAATTATGAGAGGGAACCGGTTGTGGGAAAGTGTTAGGGACTGGGATCATATGATATAGCTCCTTTCTGTCTGTCAAGGCTAGATCACATTCGACTATTTATTGTTTAATTACAAAATTTCCTATAGATCCTAATTGGTAACTCATAACTGCAGGTGAGTGACAAATTAGAGAAACATCACTTAAAGAAACGAGATGTGCATGACATCAAATCATATATGTGAAGGTTTAGGACTTCGTACCGAAGAGGCCAAGGACGATGGCCAAAAGGCAGTTGCTGCCATTCTTGATTGTGCCAACAATGCCAAACAGAAGATCACAGGTTAGCGAAACACTTCATACGCGTTTCTAAAATGTTTATAATGGGCAGTACCGAGTAGGAATAAACACTTGACTATGCATATAATTTTGTTTCATGATATAGCTGATGATTTTTGTTGTATTTGTAGGAACACGAGAGTGTCGTATGTACAATACACAAGACTGTGAGTGTGTGCCTATGTTTGAATATGGAGTAATGTAAGTTATTTGGTGAGCGCAGAATGACAATGAAGGCTAAAAGTGCAACTTCGGTCATAGGCCTTTTGGATTGCAACAAAACTCACGTGTTCAGCCAGTCGATGGGTTAGTCCCAAGTTATTGCTTTTGGCTTTTGTTTATCTTTACCTGCCTTTTACTCATATGCACCTACGATAAATAGATTGAATAGTTGAAATTAAAATGTGGTATTACAAAGGTGCTAATTAGCCATTGCTTTAGGGCCTCCCTTTTGATTTAGGGTGTCTTTGATTCGTCTATTTACGTCTAAGTAAACTAGATGAGGAACAAATACCAGCATGGGTATTCCATCTATCTTATGCGCAACTGAAGGTCAGGTTCCGATACTCACAGATACGTGTACACCCTCTGGTAAGCGAATACAGACACCTTCTTTTATACCTTTTATACACACAATTTTGTAATTCCTTTCCATGTCCTTATATGTTTTACGTCACCTTATTGCAGGTGTTCACAAGCAACTGTTCACAACCGAAGCAGAACACCCAACGTCGCCTGATGCCAAATAACAGAAGCACGATTAGAAGCATCAGCAAACAGATGGACTATGTGCAGCAAGTATTAGAACATCAATCATCCCTGTAATGTGTGTAATAAGACAGGGATCCTTATGTAATGCCGTTCCATTTTTCATGTATAATCGAACACAGCTTTTATGTAATGCTATTCACAGATATGTTACGATCCATGCGCACAAACATGGAAACTCAATACTGCTACGCACCCCCGCCGCAATGCGGCGGGTTACATTCACTTGTTTTATATATAAACTACAAGTCTACGAGTAGTTTATCTATAAACATTCTTTGACAGTCCTTAGCCTTACTAATTATGTGTATGGCTAGATAATAATATATTATATTGAGTTAGGACCTCTAAATATTAGATGTAAAGTTGCTTGTTATTAGATCTTAATGACAGTAGCAGATTATTGGATCAAGTGATGTTATTGGATGATTTGGATCAATTCATCTATGGTTTTCATGTATTTGCAGTTGTATAATTCTTTTGGAGCTTAGGTGTTTGTGTTATTTCTTCTGCTTTTCTACTTCATTTTCTTTATTTTAAATCTCGACGCTTCACTAAAAAAGGATGTTACATGCTTATGAAAAAACAACTTACTCGTTGCCTAACCATTGGAAACATTTGTTAGCTTTATAATGTTTGATAATACGGTCATATTTGCAGATTTTTTGGTGTTAAGGCTGAACTCAAGATCAGAATTAGTAAGTATAAGTGCTGACATAATTACAGTTGCAAATCTACCACAAATGCTACCATACGCTTGAACCGGTATGGTGCATTCATCTTTTAATTATTGACTCAAACATGTTCAATGATATGATGAAATGACTCCACCTTGTTCAATGATTAAATGTTTACGTACATATTTATATTTATGATTTTTTTAATGATATGTTGTAATGAATGTTCTAACGAGTTCCTGATTCTTGAATGACCCAGGTACTTGTGCGATAGTCCTTACATGTGAAATATTTATAGCAGTAGAAGGAGCGTGTGGTGTCACTTTCAGTTTTGGATTTTCAGCTAGGATCTATCTCTCGTTTTTCTAATGGGATCTATCTTCCCTATTCCTATAGTATGCAACAAAGAGAAGTTGAACCAGGGGAAACTCTATGCGTAGAATATAAGTTGTAAGGCGAATATATATGTGATGGAACCGATGACGATATTTGCAGCCTTGAATGTGAACATAATTTATTGTTTAGGGTTAATATATGCAGGCTATTTTAGTGTATTGTACAGGTGAAATTGTTTTTTATATCTTTTCTCAGACCATATTATGAAAACTGTTCAGATGAGAAACTTAATTCTTCATCTGCAACTGAAGGTTAGTTTCACTTTTTGTCTTTTATAGTAGATAAGTGAAATATTGCTAACTTAGTTACCCGTCATACTTTTGATGTTTCCTGCAAGCCTTGCTAGAATGGAAGGGGAGGCCATATATGATTACTGCTGGTATCCTTACATGTCGTCTTCATGTGCATTCCCTGTTTGTTTTACATCATTATCAAATCTTCTAATTATTGTTAGGTATCAAGAAGTTATCTGGAATTAATGTACTCAGATTGTGTTGTAGATCCGGTGTCTTGTGTGTTTGCATCTACCACTCTGACTATCCTACTAATCTTTGGGATACTACCACAGTGGATTCCGATGCCTGATCAAATGCAGATGATTTCTGTTGCATTGACGGGTCACAATTTGCTTGGGTCGGCTGAAACTGGTTCTTGGAAAACGGCTGCTTATTTGGTTCCTGTTATTTGGTAAATTTTATTATGTGCGTTTTATTGATGTACAACTATACATATGTGATTTGGGTATAGAAGTGCTTAAAAAGAGGCACAAATGATTACTACAATTGTAATTTCATTGTTTCACGGATGTATGCATAGAAATCGATTAGTTGTAAGTTAGACAGAGTAATCGAAATTGTTTAATCAGACTTGGAGAATGTAAGATTGATGTTACCAAATTAAGAAGTTGGCTTAGCAGTGATGCTTATAAGATGAAAAGCACTTGAGGTAATGCAGTGAGTCTTCTTTGAGGTAATGCAATCAGTCTTCTTGATTACTTGCTTTATCATACAAACTACATACTCATAAGAATTGCAATGTATTTTTGGAAATGAAAAAAATTTATGAATTTATTGTACCAACATCAGAAACATAGCCTTGGGATGATTGTCGAGGTTGATCTTCTTACGCCATATACCGCAAGCTAGAGATATTAGCTTTACCTTAGGTCAGTTTTCTTAGCGTTTTTTTGTTTGTTTTACTTCACGTCATAAGTCATTGAATTCTCTTTAAATGGTCGTTTTAGTGGATGTATTCATTCACTAACTTCTTAATCTAGCTGTTAAAGTTCTTGCCTTCTATGATATCTGCAGATTGAGGATACTGTTCGTGCAACTAAGAGAGAATGTTATAGATTAAGATCAATGGCTACAAGTGCTTAAATGAGTGTTTACAACTTTCGGTGGAATTTAGCTGTAACTTGTTTTAGTTATTTCTTAGCTACAAGCTTACACTTTGATACAGGCATACAATACATTTCATTTCGAGCTAACGAATTTGACTTGTATACTTATTAATGAAATTATTTCTTAGCTACAAGCTTACACTTCATATATATTTGCTGCATTTATATTTCTTTATTTTTGTGAATCATTTGTAGATTATAGAATTTCTAAAAAACTGGAAAATTTTAGATTTTTTTTAATAAAACAGATTTACAAAAAGACAGGTTTGAGATGAAAACATATCTTTTTACTCTATATAAAGATATGTTGGATGCGTCTATAAAGACAGGTTGTGAGACAACCGGTGTCGATGTCCAATAAAAGTATGTTTGTTTACTCTATAATGGAGACCGATTTAAGGAGAAACCGGTGTCGATGCTTCTAATAGAGACAGGTTGCCAAACCGGTTTCTATATGTTTTGATCATGGAGATAACCTCCTTCAGAGAGTGGTTCTAAAACCACTCTTCATGGGCCATTTTGACCGGTTTCTGTGAGATTTTTTGTAGTAATGTGATATGTTGTGGCTATTGTAATAAAAAAAATTACCAGTTACCTCTAGTCATATAAATATTCAAATGTGTGACAATGAAACTCCGAAATGGTCACACAAGTCGGATCAAGTGTGGCTTTTTATTTTATTCTGGTACATTTAGTCACATAAATATTCTAGTACATTTACTCCAGAGTTATGGCTAAGTGGTAAAGAGACATCAAATCCATAAAATTTTCAAAGATTCACCTCTCACAGGAGTTAACACACCTGGAAGTGATGAGAATAACATGAAACTTTAAGAAATGATGTATAGATTGCCAATGTTGCTGAAGAGAACTGAAGAACAACCATGGAGTGCTGATACTTGTCTCACATATGATGCAAAGACTAACATTGAAGATTCAAAGAACTGCATCTCAACATAATTCCAAGAAGAAAGTCTACAACATCCTCAGAAAGGTCAAATGAAGAAACTTGAAGTTCACAAGTGAAGATCAAGTTAGGGGAGGATTGTTGGGAATTATGTAAAACCAG
>OU343224.1:54758569-55027364 GCA_910596185.1 Chrysanthemum makinoi
ATGGCACATTTGAATATTTATATGACTAGAGGTAACTGGTAATTTTTTTTATTACAATAGCCACAACATATCACATTACTACAAAATCCTCTGAAACCGGTCAAAATGGCCCATGAAGAGTGGTTTTAGAACCACTCTCAGAAGGAGGTATCTCCATGATCAAAACATATAGAAACCCGGTTTGCAACCTGTCTCTATTAGAAGCATGGAACAGGTTTCTCCTTATCGGGTCTCCATTATAGAGTAAACAAATACTTTTATTGGACATGACGCGGTTGTCTCACACTTTTGTCTTTATAGACCATCCAACATATCTTTATATAGAGTAAAAGATATGTTTTCATCAAACCCTGTCTTTTTGTAAATCTGTTTTATTAAAAAAATCTAAAATTTTTCCAGTTTTTTAGAAATTCTATAATCTACAAATGATTCACAAAAATAAAGAAATATAAATGCAGCAAATATATATGAAGTGTAAGCTTGTAGCTAAGAAATAATTTCATTAATAAGTATACAAGTCAAATTCGTTAGCTCGAAATGAAATGTATTGTATACTGTATCAAAGTTAATGTAACTTGTAGCTAAGAAATAACTAAACAAGTTACAGATAAATTCCACCGAAAGTTGTAAACACTCATTTAAGCACTTGTAGCCATTGATCTTAATCTATAACATTCTCTCTAGTTGCACGAGCAGTATCCTCAATCTAGGATATCATAGAAGGCAAGACTTTGCTAGATTAAGAGTTAGTGAATGAATACATCCACTAAAGCGACCATTTAAAGAGAATTCAATGACTTATGACGGGTAAAACAAACAAAAAAGCTTAAGAAAACTTACCTAAGGTAAAAGCTAATATCTCTATCTTGCGTTATGTAAATAAGAAGGATCAACCTCGACAATCATCCCAAGGCTATGTTTCTGATGTTGGTACAATAAATTCATAAATTTTTTTCATTTCCAAAAATACATTGCAATTCTTATGAGTATGTAGTTTGTATGATAAAGCAAGTAATCAAGAAGACTGATTGCATTACCTCAAAGAAGACTCACTGCATTACCTCAAGTGCTTTTCATCTTATAAGCATCACTGCTAAGCCAACTTCTTAATTTGGTAACATCAATCTTACATTCTCCAAGTCTGATTAAACAATTTCGATTACTCTGTCTAACTTACAACTAATCGATTTCTATGCATACATCCGTGAAACAATGAAATTACAATTGTAGTAATCATTTGTGCCTCTTTTTAAGCACTTCTATACCCAAATCACATATGTATAGTTGTACATCAATAAAAGCATACATAATAAAATTACCAAATAACAGGAACCAAATAAGCACCGTTTTCCAAGAACCAGTTTCAGCCGACCACAAATTGTGACCCGTCAATGCAACAGAAATCATCTGCATTTGATCAGGCATCGGAATCCACTGTGGTAGTATCCCAAAGATTAGTAGGATAGTCAGAGTGGTAGATGCAAACACACAGACACGGATCTACACAATCTGAGTACATTAATTCCAGATAACTTCTGATACCAATAATTAGAAGATTTGATAATGATGTAAAACAAACAGGAATGCACATGAGACGACATGTAAGGATACCAGCAGTAATCATATATGGCCTCCCCTTCCATTCTAGCAAGGCTTGCAGGAAACATCAAAAGTATGGCGGTAACTAAGTTAGCAATATTTCACTTATCTACTATAAAAGACAAAAAGTGAAACTAACCTTCAGTTGCAGATGAAGAATTAAGTTTCTCATCTGAACAGTTTTCATAATATGGTCTGAGAAAAGATATAAAAAACAATTTCACCTGTACAATACACTAAAATAGCCTGCATATATTAACCCTAAACAATAAATTATGTTCACATTCAAGGCTGCAAATATCGTCATCGGTTCCATCACATATATATTCGCCTTACAACTTATATTTCGCATAGAGTTTCCCTAGTTCAACTTCTTTTGTTGCATACTATAGGAATAGGGAAGATAGATCCCATTAGAAAAACGAGAGATAGATCCTAGCTGAAAATCCAAAACTGAAAGTGACACCACACGCTCCTTCTACTGCTATAAATATTTCACATGTAAGGACTATCGCACAAGTACCTGGGTCATTCAAGAATCAGGAACTCGTTAGAACATTCATTACAACATATCATTAAAAAAATCATAAATATAAATATGTACGTAAACATTTAATCATTGAACAAGGTGGAGTCATTTCATCATATCATTGAACATGTTTGAGTCAATAATTAAAAGATGAATGCACCATACCGGTTCAAGCGTATGGTAGCATTTGTGGTAGATTTGCAACTGTAATTATGTCAGCACTTATACTTACTAATTCTGATCTTGAGTTCAGCCTTAACACCAAAAAATCTGCAAATATGACCGTATTATCAAACATTATAAAGCTAACAAATGTTTCCAATGGTTAGGCAACGAGTAAGTTTTTTTTCATAAATGTAACATCCTTTTTAGTAAAGTCGAGATTTAAAATAAAGAAAATGAAGTAGAAAAGCAGAAGAAATAACACAAACACCTAAGCTCCAAAAGAATTATACAACTGCAAATACATGAAAACCATAGATGAATTGATCCAAATCATCCAATAACATCACTTGATCCAATAATCTGCTACTGTCATTAAGATCTAATAACAAGCAACTTTACATCTACAGTAATATTTAGAGGTCCTAACTCAATATAATATATTATTATCTAGCCATACACATAATTAGTAAGGCTAAGGACTGTCAAAGAATGTTTATAGATAAACTACTCGTAGACTTGTAGTTTATATATAAAACAAGTGAATGTAACCGCATTTAGAAATGGGTAGCAGTATTGAGTTTCCATGTTTGTGGCATGGAGTGACATATCTGTGAATAGCATTACATAAAAGCGGTGTTCGATTATACATGAAAATGGACGGCATTACATAAGGTTCCCTGTCTTAATACACACATTACAGGGATGCTTCATGTCCTAATAGTTGCTACACATAGTCCATCTGTTTGCTGATGCTTCTAATCAGGCTTCTATTTTTGGCATCGAGGCGGTGTTGGGTGTTCTGCTTGGCTGTGTGAACAGTTGCTTGCGAACACCTGCAATAAGGTGACGTAAAACATATAAGGACATGGAAAGGAATTACAAAATTGTGTATATAAAAGGTATAAAAGAAGGTGTCTGTATTTTCTTACCAGAGGGTGTACCGTATTGTGAGTATCGAACCTGACCTTCAGTTGCGCGTAAGATAGATGGAATACCCATGCTTGTATTCGTTCCTCATCTAGTTTACTTAGGGTAAAATAGACGAATCAAAGACACCCTAAATCAAAGGGAGGCCCTAAACAATGGCTAATTAGCACCTTTGTAATACCATTTTAATTTCAACTATTCAATCTATTTATAGTAGGTGCATATGAGTAAAGGCAGGTAAAGAGATAAACAAAAGCCAAAAGCAATAACTTGGGACTAACCCATCGACTGGCTGAACACGTGAGTTTTGTTGCAATCCAAAAGGCCTATGACCGAAGTTGCACTTTTAGCCTTCATTGTCATTCTGCGCTCACCAAATAACTTACATTACTCCATATTCAAACATAGGCACACACTCACAGTCTTGTGTATTGTACATACGACACTCTCGTGTTCCTACAAATACAACAAAAATCATCAGCTATATCATGAAACAAAATTATATGCATAGTCAAGTGTTTATTCCTACTCGGTACTGCCCATTATAAACATTTTAGAAACGCGTATGAAGTGTTTCGCTAACCTGTGATCTTCTGTTTGGCATTGTTGGCACAATCAAGAATGGCAGCAACTGCCTTTTGGCCATCCTTGGCCTCTTGGTGAAGTCCTAAACCTTCACATATATGATTTGATGTCATGCACATCTCGTTTCTTTAAGTGATGTTTCTCTAATTTGTCACTCACCTGCAGTTATGAGTTACCAATTAGGATCTATAGGAAATTTTGTAATTAAACAATAAATAGTCGAATGTGATCTAGCCTTGACAGACAGAAAGGAGCTATATCATATGATCCCAGTCCCTAACACTTTCCCACAACCGGTTCCCTCTCATAATTTTATTCACCATCAAAGATACTGAAATTAACCAAAAAACATACTAAACTACATAATAAAACTGAATCTCGCATCTGGGTCATCTAAAAGGCCAATGAAACCAACCATGTATGAGTTATAGGAAAAAATATAAATAAGTGAAAAACGTAAGATCGTGTCATTACCTTTAGTACACTGTCATATATATCTGGTAAAGTATATTTGGTGATTCCACTAATTGTACATACTTGTGCATCCAAATACTTGAGTTTGAATATTGTTTACCTTCTACTAACCTCTTCCTTTACCTCCTGTACTTAGATGTAAAACTTCAAATATGTCAGCCCTTGTCCACGGATTCAGCACCTGAAGCATATGATTATAATTACAACATTGTCATAACACTAATTAGTATTGGGTCAAAATCATTTGGGCTAGTTTAGTACCTCAAGTATATCACAACAATCCATTTTTAGATTCATAATTCAATCATCTATCTGATCAAGTTCTAAGATGTCTAATGAGTATTGCAACATTTACATCTTTAGAAAAGAAATATCATCATTGCAAAAGGATTGATGGTATAGATTTGGTTCTATGACATTTATTCGCTATAGTACATTTGCAGTCAACTTTCACTTATGCTCCACTTTGATCATTGGGGTTTGAAAATTATTAAAGAGCCATTTAACTACTAGAACCCATTATCATAAGCATAAAACTAAGCCCCCTCTCCTTAACTTGGTTATTTTACTTGCTAAATTGGTAAATAGGCAAGATAACCAAACACTCAAACAACTACTTATCAGATTACTGAGTATTATATCATTCGCGTGTGCTTATCTGACAAACCATAAGCCGTTTTAATAAGCAATTAGAATAGTTTCATTTCTTTTAGGTAATGTGGGAGATTATTCTTCTTTTTCTGGCGGTCATGGCATCTAACTCTTTTGTTCTAAATGGTTTAGGCAGTCATTGTGTCCTCGCACAAATTAATAGCACTTAAAAGTAGCCGTATGTTCGTCATATGTACCAATTGAGTACTTCGTCATCAGATCATATTCTTTACATTAGCTTACAAAAGGTAAGAAAGGGTCAAATAAGCGAAACGGGTTTATTGCTGACCAAACCATATTCTTAGCGCATACAATATTCAAAATCACATCATGTAACTTATATATCATCATTATTGGAATAACTTAGTTATTTTTATCATATTTGACCCAATTATTTATGAAAGTTCATGGTTTTTTTTTAACAAAAACTTTTTTGGAACACATATAAAATAAGAATTGGCTCGACCTTTAGGCGAACCACCGAAAATGCTATTTCTAGATATTAACAAAAAGTATAATTTGATAAGTGTTGGACACTTTACCTTTTCAGTATAAGCTTTTTCACCCTAGAAAGTAGAGTAGATTACTTGTTGTCCTCGGGGACCTCCCTGTAGAACCACGCCTGTCCTGTCGCTTTCTGGCGAAGGTTCTGCGCCATCTAGCTACAACGCTTGTTTCAGTCAGCGGTTATCTAACTTCTGAAAATGGAAAATATGTTAGTGTTGTCACATATTGGATATTTATCTGTGAGTTGTTACACAACTTTGCTTTGCTTTGTAAAACTAAGAACCTGCAAACTATATATTTGCATGATGAGAATGACAAACATTTGATTACTATAATTTTTGTCATCAAGAGCAGCGCCTTTGATTTCTGAGAATGTCTAATTGGTGTGATGCCATTTTAAAATGTCTAATATCTTACCATGAACAAACCGTGTTCAAGAGCAGCATGCTTAGGACTATGGTGGATTCATTGTCTGCACAAAGTTCATTTGAGTTTGGGTTACAGCAACACATAACACACAATACAAAAACCAAAAAAAATCAAATAACCAAAACAGGAAATCCATAAGAAATATTATTATCGCAAGAAACAAATGTTACATTTGCTTTACCATTTACTTTCATCTAACCGCGTCATCATCTCTCCATGAACATATACTATTCAGTACGAAAGCAATTACATCCGCTTTCCACTTGCCTCACATAAATGCCAAACTTATTCGCGTTATTTGGCTAACTCGTTAATTGTACCTGTTTTTGGGCAAAGTAACATAGGTGAGACCAAACAACAGTGTTTTGCTCTAGCCATAACATATATAGATAATTAAGGAATCAAGTAAGACTAACTCTTCTTCAACCAATGGTTACACACTCTAACCCTTAAACTTTATAATGCAAGGCTCGCCTTTGTAGCTCCTGCCTGGGTTTTTGATAGCTACACAAAAGCAAGCAAGTAAAAGATATAAATTTAAAAAAAAAAGAACATGATAACACATCAAATTAAAACACATATGAACAATCAAAAGATAGAAAAAGAAAATTACCAACACAAAAGGCAGTAGCAGCAGCGGCTTTCATCAAATGCGTGAAGCAATAAAAAAAATCGGTTTGGTGGAATCATCTAGTAGCAGCAAGACGGTACCTTTTCCGAATGAATCTGATATATGTTTCTGGTAGATGTTGATGATGGAATAACATGAAAAAAAAATCCCACAATTTGATTCTATGATTTGAGTCGGTGTATGTGGATTATCTATCTGTGGTTTGATGAATCACTATGTTTGAGAGAGAGTTGAAAGACACGTGTGTTAAGGAATGAGGGAAAAGAGAGAGACGACTCTGCTAGCCTGTAATAGCTATAGGGCAGTTAAATAAATTTAATATTCTGTGAATATAATAACATAGTTAAGATGAGGCTTGTGCCATATATACTTATATAAATATGACACACAATGACACAAAAGTAGCTTTATTCAAGTATGTTTAAAATCGGCATTGTGGGTTTCTACCCCATTAACTTAAGAGATCCACTCCACCATAGACTAATTATGGCTAATAATCATTATCATTTATTTAATTGATAACATAACTCAATCATTAAACAATTATTGCTATAATATTTAATTACTTTTAGTTTTTATAATCATTCATTATGAATTTAAATGAGAAGTCATGTACATATTTTTTTAGTTTTTTTATAATGCTTCATTTTAAATGAGAATGCATTGGAATATTTAAATGAGAAGTCATGTACATATATTTTTGGTCATGTACATATTTTTTTAGTTTTTTTTTCTAATGCTTCATTTTAAATGAGAAGGCATTGGAATATTTAAATGAAAAGTCATGTACATATATTTTTGGTCATGTACATATTTAAATGTTGTGATTTGGGTGATAACTATAATATTGAAATGGTAATTTGTCAAATAATATTTGAAAGATCGATGTTAAAAACCATTGTTGATTGATATTTCTTTCTCTGTCATGAAACAATAATAACATACAACATGTAGTGATCATCAATATATTGGTCACGAGTTGTCGACGAAGCTAAATATATGTCTTGCCATCGGATGCGTCCCCTATTCTTGTACCTCCTCCATTGTGGGTGATTTGTGACGATTAGACAACTTTCATTAATGTCACATTAATGTAATGATCACCCTCACATGCAATCACAATGGGACCACTTGGTTGGGACCAGGTTGGGACCGTACCAAAGCGGAAAAATGTATAGGCTTTGTTGCATGGATAAGAATATAACCCGTAGGTTATAAAGTGAAGCAATAACAAACCCCGTGTCCGTATGCATCAACATCCATTTTTTCGGCGCGCATCAGTTCCCCTAAAATTCACGAGTCGAACTTCGTTGAAAGTCGACATTATGCCACATAGCCGTGTAATTTAACTCGTTATTATCTAGCTCTTGCAACAAATCTTGGTGAATTCTTGACCACCTATTTTACGAAGACCATACCCAAGCCAACTGATGGCCAAATCCACAATTTCCATCACCCACGACATTGTTTATACTTGTGATGTGTCGACAGAAAGGCATTGGAATATTATGGAATATTGTGTTTGTGATAACGAAGCATGGTATATTGTGTTTGTGATAACGACATTGTAGTAAACTGAAGCATGGTATATTGTGTTTGTGATAACGAGAAATTTCACTTTTCCCAAAACTTTTTTTGATTTCCGTGAGTTGTGACTTTACGATCTTATTAATACAAAGAACAAATTTATCCAAAGTGTAACTTCTATATAACATGTAATTCTTCAGACGCATGTTGACTCTCAACTCTGTTGGTAGTCGCGATTTCCAAAGTTTAAACATTGGTCAATTGAGTGAGAGACAAAATAGTTTTATATTTGTCCAACCGGTTATCATGCACATATCTTAAAAGCGCCTGAAATGATAGAAAACAAGTATTAGAAAGAAAACTAAATATTTGATAGAAAAATAATCTGATATAGAAAAATAAGTAATTTTAAAGACTTACGGGGGTATTGCGACAACGATGTTCGAAGTTTCTCATAGTTTTCGGTGTGCGATGTCCACGCTTGGAGAATCTTATAATAACTTCCATAGATTCAAAGCGGTTCCAATCACGCCATATCGGCGAATAGTTTGTTTGCAATTCTTCAAAATATTTTGACTAATATGCCATCTACAAAGTAATCTGATTGGCTGGAAAAACAATTTCCACGCTTTCATGAGTGCCAACTCTCTATCCGTTACTATGACTTGCGTGGGTGCATGCACTCATTTAGCTAACTTTAGCTTTCCAAGGCCCATTTATAATTGTCCATCTTTTCTTCACTTATAAAGACAAAAGCAATGCAAAATGTCTTTCCAGTTGAAGTTACACCAACGATTTCAACAAAAGGCATATTATATATGTTTGTCTTATGCATTGGCATCTATAATCAACACGTTAGGAATGCACGCATATCTCATCACGATATAGGGTGAACAAAAATAAAGCTTGCAACTCGTTGGTAATTGGGTGTGTATATCGATAAACATAGCGAAACATATTACTTTGCAAAAGGACATAAGATAATCACATAGGCGTTCTCTCCGCTCTACTCTCAGCGTCCATGCGATTTTCTTTTATTGCCTCATATATTGTCTCGAGTGTTGACAAGTTATTCTCATCCCTATCCTTTAACGTTGATAGAATTTCATGTGGTGGTACACCCTTCCACGTCAAATCTTCTACCAAACGTAATTCATCATCAGATAAACGTCTTGCATATGCATGACCCTCTAGATTCACCGTAGGGCGGTGATTATGTTGATCGCATACAACTCTTATCGTCCAATTATGATGTTCCAATGAATATTTACCTACCAACTCAAAGCGGACAACTGTCTTTTTGGAACTAGTATTTGTACTTGATCCGGATCCGGAGGTTTACCACCACTGATGCACATAAGAACCAATTTATTAGTGAGACCATTTTGCATTGCTTTGATCTTTTTGTGACAATGACAAAACCAAACGAGTATGCCGTATTTTTCACCCAATTCATCATATCTTCACAGGACCCAAAACCTACAATTAAATTTATTTTTGTTGATGGCGAAGTGACAAATATTAATTTTACTAAACAAATATAAACATTTATTATGTATGGTTTATTGTACCTCATCGATAAAAAATGTGATGTCCATGTAGAAAATTGAGCTTCTTCCGTTTCATAAAAATAGTGAGTGTCGTCACCACCTGAATTTGAGTTTTCTTCGTAAAATAGTGGCGTTGTCACCACCGAATTTGAGTTTTCTTGGTAAAAATGACATTATTTTTAATCAAAACAAACAAATTTCCGCATTTAAAAAAAAATATCATAAATATATATAATAAACGAAATCTAAATTTACTCTCTATTTACATCATACAAGTTATATGATTTATTGTATCAATTACTACATGCAAGTTACTACGGATATATATTAAACGAAATCTACTACTGAATATTAGCATATATATTAAAGCGAACTTAAATCTACTACTGAATATTACGGATATATATTAAATGTAAACTAAATTTAGTCTTTGTATACGTGCACGTTACATGTTTTGCTGTATCAAGTTATCAACTACCACATGCAAGTTATATGATTTAGCCCATTATACCTAACTATTAAACTAGGCCCAACAACACAATAACCCTAATATATAAATGCTCCTAACCCTAAACACATCATTTTAACACATCACGCAGTCATCTTCTAAAAAATAGATCTCATTCTTTTTTTCCTTATCAAACCCAACCATGAAGACCACGAATTTATAAAAAGCGCAACCATGGAAGGTTTCTTTCGATGGACAAACGAACCCGGAAGACAATAACTCATAAAACGCAACAATGAAGCTCTCGTTTATCAAACGCAACCATGGGCGGTTTCTTTTCGGTGTTGGTATTTTAGTTTATCAAACTAGACAACAAGACCACAACCAAGATTTTTAAAAAAAAGAAAAATCTCGGGTAGGTATATATGAAGTTAATCCGATTTTTTTAGACAAAATGATAAATCAAGTATTATGAATCTTGGTTTGTTGCTTTTTTTTAGGGTCAAAATAGATTTTTTTTTTTTAATTTATTTATTGTTTTACGGAACAAGAAATTTTCAATTTGTTCTTTGCTTTTTTAGAAACAAAAAAGGGGCTCGATTTTTTTTTTAACATGTAATTGTAAACAAATAACCTTGGTTTGTTGCTGTAAAACATTTTTCAATAATCGGTTTGTTCTTGTTTTTTAGGGACAAAAATACTTTTTTTTTTTTTTCTGAACAATTTATTATTTAATTTGTTCTTTTTTTTAAGGACAAAAAAAGGGTTTTTTTAGAATTCGAACAAGAATTTATTTAAAACCTTAAACACGATTTGTTTTTTTCACCTAGTTGGCTAGTGGAAAGAAATGGACAATTACTTATCTAATATAATTGCATATTCATAAAATAATGTAACCTAATATAAATATATTCAAAAAGACTGCAAAGCATCTACAATCAACTACTCTTTACACTAGTTATTTATTTTGATGAGAAAAGATGTTGTAGGAAAAATGTGATTGACAAAAGAGAACCCTGGAAATGGAATATGTAAATCTTATCGAGACTCTTATGGAAATCTTATCCAGTGCTCTATTTGGACCTTAGCCCTTGGCATAAAGGATAATATAAACCACTGCAAATACAAATATACAAAATTAAATGTTGAAAAAGTGTATTTACAAAGCAATGAATTGACAATAATAAAATTACCCATTTTCTTTATTTCCTTTCTTCACAAACTCAACTCAAGTGTAAGAAAAAAATTAGCAAATCGATTAAGATTGGTAAAGGAAAAATTAAGTATGTTTAAAATTAAAATTAGCCAATATTTATACATTATCAAATCAGTTAGTAATTTTAATTAATTAAGTTGGTTAAAAGATGAATTAAAGATTAACAAGTTTCAAAAAAAGTTAGTCAAGTTTTACATTTTACAAAAAATTTGACTTGACTTTTTTAAATAAGTGAAAAGTTAATGAGGTGGTTGAAAAAGTTATTGGAATTTGTACATTGCTGTCAATATAATGTAGTACAAATAGGTCAAAAATAGGTCAACATTTTTTAATGGGGTATAAACCATAGGACCCTTAAAATCAAGGCCTAAACACATCAGCATCAATTGAATAATTTCACACTACCAATCCAAAAAATACTTACACGAGTTACGAGAATTACAAATCGAAACCTACCACAACCAAGATAATTATGGAAAGTAGAACATGCTTCTACAAAACCAATATGAAATTAGCAAACACAAATTCGAAGGAGTAGTATACCTAATTAGATTCAAGTATTGTGTGGTTTTGCGAGTGATGCAAGAAAATATCGCGAGAAGACCACCAAATCAACTGATCGATATTACTGCAACTTGAAATCGATTGTTGGGATTTAGTAAATTCAATACTTAAAGTGTCGGTCACCTCAAGTATGTATACTTTAGTTAGCTTCGTAGTAATAGCAATTCAGTGTTTGTATTTAGAATTCTTTGTAACACCGTGGAGGACGGACAGTCTTTACCCACTTGTATGCCGATCCACGGCCTAATAGAGGCGCCTAAGCTTGTACCTTATAAATACCCTTTGCCCTCCAAGGCAAAGGGTTGGAGCTTCATAATATATTTTTCTTTGTCTCTCTAGGGTTCCCATTTCTCTCCCACTTTCTCTCTCTCTAAACCCTTAACCTAGCCGCCGCATATGTGTTGAGTAATAAACCAAGATCCTACAAATGGTATCAAGATCCATGGTTTGATCATCCATCTCTCATGTTCTTGGTTTGATAGTTATTGTTTGGGTTAAGGTTTAGTTTTGTTTTACGCATAAAAAGGGTGGTCTCGTATATGAGTTTTTGAATCCTTAAAGCTTTAAATTTTACACTTTTTAATCCAAGATTCTTATGGGTTAAGGTTTATTGAGTGTTAAACTTTAAGTTTTTGCAAAAGGTTCAAACTTTACAAGTTTTCTTGGTTTTATGTGTTTGGATACGTGTGTCTGATTTTACTGCGCGAAAGAGAAAGGTGGTTTTGATCCTCAAGCTTTGTTATTTTGGTGTTTTAAGGTTGTTTCATCATCATTATCAAGTTTAGTAAAAGGTTTTGATCATAAAAACGTATTTGGCAAAATTTGTACTTTCTCATATGCGAAACCATAATCCTAGCGTAAGGTTTTGTCACTTGATCTTCATTTCGGTGGTTATCGGTGTTCTTCTTGCTTGGATAAGCCTCACAAAAACACTTCGACTTTGGATATCTCGTGCACTGTGAAGTATAAGAGATCTTTGTGGGTAAAACCCTAATTTTACGCATAAGCATAAATCTTACGCGTAACAATTCTTACGCATAAGCTTTTTCTTACGCATAAGCTTGTCTTACGCCTAAAGGAAACTTACGCATAAGGTTCTTACGCCTAAGCTTTGGTTTACGCATAAACTTAAGCCTTTTACCCTAAAACTCTACGCGTAAGCTCTAGTCTAAACTCCACCTCTGTAGCGTAAGCTTGTGTCTACCGTAAAGTTTGTTGTTACGCCTAAGCCGCCTCACGCATAAGCCCTTCATCTCGCGCATAAGCTTCTACGCTTAAGTTCCTACGCGTAACTCTGCTGTCTACGCATAAGTTTTACGGTTTATCTCTTGATTTTGTAAAATCCCGTGAAAGTATCTATTTCCTGGTTAAGTCAAAGATTTGTAAAATCCCGTAGAATTTAAACATGTCTTATTCTTTGATGATGTGCAAGTGCGGATCTAATACGTCCTCCCATGCTTGACAGCGACTATGAGTCTTGGTCACAAAGAATCGGGCATGCTTAGGAAAGGAGAATGGGGTTAACATCCTTAAGTCTATTGATGAAGGACCGTATGGGGTTGAGACTACTAGAGACATGATTGATACTGCTGCAGATGGAACAATAGTTTATGGAATGGATAGACCTAAGATGTATGATGAACTCAGTGATAAGGAGAAAAAGAGATTCGATCGATATCGTGTCCGGGCTTCAAATATTATACTCCAGGGTCTTCCAAAAGATATCTACAAGCTTATCAATCACAACACGAAGCAAGCGGTTTGGGATAATGTCAAGATGCTTCTCGTTGAATTGACTATCAAGACAGAGAATCACAGCTTTATGATGAATTTGAGCACTTTAAGATGAAACCTGAAGAAGGTGTTTATGAATATTACGTGAGATTCCACAATCTGGTGAATGATATGAGGAATATCAAGATGACTATGCCAAACATTCAGTTGAACTCAAAATTCATTAAAAATATGAATCCCGAATGGCACAAGTTTGTCTTACAGAAGCTTACAAAAGGACTAAAGAACACCAACTATGAGCAATTGTATGCCTTCCTTCTTTAGAATGAGAAACATGCTATGTTTGAAAAAAGGATTCTTGAACAGTTCCAAATCTCAACCGGGAGAAACAAGCTCATCAAATGATACAATGCATTCTTCACCAAAGCATCACAAGTCACCCTGGAAATGATTATCATAAGCCCGTTCGATTGGGATATAAGTAACCTAGTTCTGATGAAGTCATGGAGCACTTTATCAATCAAGTGGCTCTCATGGTCAAGCAAAACACGATCTCACCCTCACACTACAACTATCTCGAGCGCATCCAATCGTCAAAATCATGCCACCGTGAGAGCGGAAAAATTGTGGTGGAAAATGTGCAAGGAAGACAAAATGCTTATCCTCCACACAATGAACAAGGTAATGTAGGTTATGGGAATCCTGGTGTTGGTGGTGGATATGTTGGAAATCAGAATCGTGGAAGGAATGTAGTTCGTGGTCAACTAAAACCAATCAAGTGCTACAACTGTGGTGGAGAAGGGCAAATTGCTAGGAACTATACTCAACCAAAATGCCCTCATAACGAGATTACTTGAGACAAGATGTTGTTGGTTCAAGCACAAGATAATGGTGTAATGTTGAATGAAGAGGGTACATTTGTTCTTGGTGATGGAAATGCTAGAACATATGATGGAGATGTGGACAAACAACCGATGCATCTTTGCTCGAACAATCCCAACGCCTTTCAAGTTGCAGACTGTGATGCATTTGACTCAGGCGTTGATGATGAACCATGTGCACAAACAATCTTCATGGCTAATATTTCTCCAATAACCTCTTCATCTCAACAAGCCAGTTCATCCAAGGAATCTATCATTAAAAAGGTACTCAAACTATATGATGTGGTTGATGAGCAAAAGATTCACCATGAAGTACAATCTACTGAAGTCATTGAGTCGGATATTGATAATATGGGTAATAACAATGTTATCCCATATGAACAATATGTGAAACAAGATGACCGATCTTGTTGTACCTAGTGACAAATCTTACTAATTAACATGAATGCATGCCGATGAATACACTTTGTATTTGTGCCCGATGATTCCTTGACCTGAGCTCAATACCTATAAGGAACAAATTGCTATTTATGAACAGCATGCTAAGTTTGAGTTAACTACCGTGTAGCAGGATATGGATAACCAAATGCGTACAATTATTAGAAAAAGTAATTTTAGAGAAGAAGTATTAAAACAAGAGTTAAACTCCTTACAAGAAAAGCTTTCAAAAGCTGCTAAGCAAAAACAAGAACTTCAAGAAAATGTGAAAATGCTTAAGCAAGAATTCAATGCTAAGGAATCAAAACTTTTGAATGATTTTTCCAATCTAAAAACTTTAAAAAACAAACTTGAGAATAAGTTATGCGTTACAAGGAATACCATTCAGATTTGCCACATGATCACTAAGCATAGAGTCTTAAGCGATAAGCATATCATTCCCCTTGTTGAGAAACCAAGTCGAGGTAGTTAAAAAGGCTAGATCTGCAAATAAGGTACTTTATGATGGTAATGAAATCCTTAAGCCTAGGCAGAACCCTAGTTGCATTGAGTGCACTAAGGAAGATAAGAAATCAGATGAAGTTACTAGGGAGAAAATGAATAAGAAGCTAGAAGATCTCAAATGCAAAGAGAAGAACATTATAATCAGTCCCCATGATTACAAAAAGAAAAAATGGATCTCCTTAAACACGTTTAAGCCTCAGACACTTCTAACTCGAACAAATGTTCGGAAAAAGAAATGGATTTACAAAGGCTGCGTTGTTGAAACGTGAATTCCTTGTAGGAAATTTCCCGTGCAACTGTGTATCCTCCTAATACACTAATGCATTTAGTGCCTAGATCTATTGCCACTAATAGCAGGACCTTAATCAGCCTATATGTTGTTTATCAAATGTTTGTTGATTTTGAGAAAACGTGTAAGAAGAGAATCATACCTACAGGGATTACTTTGAGGGAAAGGGGTTTTGAGCAAATGAAAGAATGTTATTTAACTGAGGTCATGCCTTTCTTTAAACAGTTTAAAAGGTCAATTGAGAGTCTTAAAATTGGAATAAACACTGATATTAAAGAAATGGAAAAGGAATTCGATGCAATGATAGTTGAAGTCAATGATTATGAAGAGGAACTAAAATACAATGAAATTGATAGGAAGAATCTGCATATACTAAATGAGAACTTGATCTCTCAATGTGTTGCTCAAGATATGTTCTATGTTGCTACTCGAATTCTTCTATTCGCATCTCAATTTCATGAATTATACATTTGCTTTGAAAGTTTCCCATGATCGTGTCATTGAGCTTGAAAAAAACGAATTCAAAATTGCATGAGAAAATTGAGCAGGATGATCATGATAATCTGGTTAAACATCTTTCAAAATTAGAAGTTGAACATTTTGCTTTGCAATTAAAATATCAACATCTCAAAGAAAATGTTAAAATCTCAAATATCACGACATCGATGCGATGCTCCCGAGTTTGATGCATTTTTGAAATCAACAAACGTGATGAACAAATTCGAGCTCATTATAACACGATCAAAAGGTTGAAAGCTCAAATTTCACAACTAAAAGGTGAAAAGAGGGATATAAGCGGTTCCCATATGCCTCCACCTTTAGATTCTCAAAATTTCCAACTTCAAAACATCATTTATAACTTACAAAAGGAAAATGCTTGTTTTAAAACTGAAATTTCAAAGGTAAATGATAAAAAAAAAGAGTTATGTGATTCATTTAAAGTTACACATGATAAACAAATTGAAAAGATAACTTCTTTACTTAATGATATTGAGGATCTTAAGCGTGAGGTGAAAGGAAAGTTGCCAATCCCCAATTGCAAGTACTCTGTTCCTAAAGTCTCTGATTGTGATAAGTATGCTATTGATATGTTATATATTCCCCACCCATTAGAAATAATGAACTTGCACATAAAGCATATCTCTCATCTCTTAAGGAAAGTTTAAAGGGTCTTCGTGAGATTGTTGAAGATGAAAGATTAGAAAAACCTCTTGATAGTACCATTGCCTATGCTTGCATGGATGCCAAACGATCTCAAGAACTCTTAGAGTACATAATTGTCACATGTCCGAAATTTAGAATTAGGCGAGATAGAATAGTAGCACCCAGTTCTATGCCTAAGGATAAGAATGTGACTTTTAATGTGCCTCTCAAAACTTCAGAACCCAGCACTTCTAAACCACCAAGGCACAATGTAGTTTCACCAACTAATATTCCTGTTGTTCCTTATACAGGAGTAATCGGCAATACTAAGGTTAGCGGGTCAAAGCCTTCAGGCAATACAATGTGAAATAGGATCTTGCCAGCCAAAAGTGTTGAAGAAAAGCTAGTAGAAGAACACCCTAGGAAGAATAAGTTTGTGCTGAATAAAACGAATCGTGTTGATTCTAGTATTAGCTATAAGCGCTCTGTAATTAATTCAATTCTCTGCCTTTTGCAAAACATGTAATGAATGTTTGAGTTCGGTCTTAATCATAAATGTTCGAGAATGAGGTGATTAATGTTGATAATACTCGAGTCAAGAATATAAAAATGCTAGACATGTTAAGGAGATACGGAAGCCTAAAGAGAAAAAGGTTAGCAAGCTGTTGGAAGCCTACAAAGAAGAAAAATTTAGCAATATGGGTTATCAATGGAAACCCTGGCGTGAGAAAATTCAAATTGAATGAATCTTGCCCTAAGTTTTCTAGATCCATGCCTTCTAAGAAATAGAAGCCCACTGGTAGAATCATACCTTTAAGAAGTGAACACACCTCACACACAGTCCATTATACTACTAGTGTCGCATAACCAGTACTAATGAGGTCATATCTCCTATTACTAATGTGAGTGCTCCAATAATGTGTACTAACCAAACGGAACCCAATCGTTCATGGGGGGTTCCAAATTATTCGATTATCCATTCTTGTCATGTGTTCAAATGCAGTGCGTTTAAATCGTCCCCGGTATTTGGTGCATTCAAAGCATATGACCGTGACCGGTGGCTCATGAACTTCGTGAGTAAATTTATTGGGCTGTTAGATTCGGAACGACCATTTTGGAGCTATTATGGGATATGGTGATTATGTGGTCGGAGATAGTGTAATTTCCCAGGTATATTATGTGGAAGGTCTTGGTCATAACTTGTTCTCTCTTGGTCATCAGTGATTCCAATTTAGAAGTGGCTTTTAGAAAACATTCTTGCTTCGTTAGAGATCTTGATGGTGTGGATCTTCTAAGAGGTACTCGTGGTTCAAATCTATACACCATCTCTATCGAAGACATGATGAAGTCCTCTCCAATCTTCTTGTTGTCAAAGGCTTCGAAAACAAAGTCATGGTTATGGCATCGTTGGTATGTGCTAAAACACATACCTTTTTGTTATCAAAACTGACCCAAAATAACCAAGAAAAAGCCGTTTATTGCTAATATTTGTGGTTTTCTTGAGTTTGTGCTTGTGCAGGTATGGATATTTAAAAACACGCAAAATGAACCAAATCGCGTAAATCCGAGCACGAGATTAAGAGAGCTTAAGGCTGAGGAAGGTCAATTATGCATTTATGAAGATTTCTAATCTCCGAGGATGATTTGTGAAGATTTGATCAAAGTTTGAAGAAATGTCAGAAATAGTCCCTGAACTTTCAGCAAATGACAGAAAACACCCTTGAAGATTCAGAAATTTGCAAATTAGCCCTTGGTCTATTTGAAGATTGTCAAGAGTGATCCTTGAATGAGACTTTCAGAAGTTGCATGTTTGGTCCCTTGGAAATCCAAATTTACATCTTTGGTCCCTATTATTACCATTAATCCAATACTAGTCCAAATAAATCATTTGTCCAAGTCCAAGTTATATCCAATACAAACATAAGTCACGGCCCAAATCAAAACCCAAGGTCCGGCCCCTTTAATAATCCAACTACCCGGCTAACTATCCTACCCGAAACACACCCTTTGACCCGAATATTACCCCGGTCAACAACCCTTATACCCGGTCAAAACGTTTGAAGAATATTATTTAATCCCAAACGCGCCCTTTTACCCTGTCTCACCCAAACGCCACCATTTACCACCCCCCAAACACCAACCTCGTACTAAGCATCTTATCCACTTGGGCAGGGTGACTTGTCGTTATAGCTGCCAGCGTGGACAATGGCACACTCCCATTGGCGTGACACCTCAATGGACTATATGGAGCTCTTTGATTGGACACGGTGATGATGGATGATTTGAGTGGCTCGGAATAAGCCTCTAGGCTCTTCCAGGATCCAAGACCTCCTCCTCTCGACTATAAAAGGAACCCTTGGCTCAACAAAAATTGCAATTCCTAGTTTTCAATTAGCTTATTGTTATTTCATTTCAGTAATTTCTTAAATGTTTTCTTAAGTTTTATTGTACTCGAAGTTCTTGTAATCCAATTTAGTTTTAATAAAAGTTCCAAGTTTTAAATTTCATCTTGCATTTATTTTAAAAGTGATCAATAAGCTTATTTGAATCAATGGAGTAGGCTCATTTCAGCTTTTTATAGCTTTTGTGAGCTTATCTTGCACCTCCACTGTCCATTACACTCATTTACATTCATAAACATTCCAGGTCAACGAAAGTCAAACGTATTGCATCATGTGGTTAGAAATGGTTATGGTATGATTTGATGATGGATATGGGTTGAATAGTGTAGGTTTAGTGGTCCTAATGATTTGCAAGCCATTGTGGCTATGGATATTGTAAGTGCAACTTTCCTTTTCAATCTAGCTTATTAAAAGTAGCATTAGTAATATCTATTAGATCTGTTTTAATCTTGTTACTTGTATTGTCTTGTTAGCTTATTTAGGTTATTTAAAATGCTTTTTGATGATAGATTAGAGCTTAGTTTGTGTTTTTGCTTTGATACATTGCATTTACTATCATAAAGGGGTGTTTGGATTGTTTAATAAAACTGAGTATAAGGCTGTCTTGATCTAAGCTTTGTGTTTCATTTGTCTCTAATAACACTAGTAATATCATTTCAACAAAAGTTTGCATCAGTTTTCATGATAAGTCAAAATATTTTGGTACTTGATCTTGTTAGCATAACTGTTAAAATCAGTCATTGGAATCAATTCATGAAGGTTTAAAACTTGATAAAATAGCTTGAATAACTTTCATTTCATCAAATTACATCAAGGTCAGTCCAACATTTGATTTTAAATCTCACTAAAGTCAAACTTCATAACTGATTTTCAAAGTCAAAAGGTGTTAAAAATTGGTTTTATGCAGAACTTGCAGCATCTGCACAGGGTTCAATAAGGCTTGTTAGGGTCTGATTTTTGGTTTAGGTGTAGTCTGCTAGGTGGTATTTAAGGCCACTTATCTTTTTTTGGCTAAAGCTCTCTGGATAAGCTAGTGCATAAGCTCAAACATCAGACCTGTTTCACTGTTTGCTGTAGAAATCAGTTAGCTCATGATCTAGTGAATCTGCTTATTTAAGGTTAGGAGTAGTTGGATTTAGCTTATATTAGCTTATTTAAGTATAATCTAGTTTCTGTAGAAGTTGGGTGGCTTACTTTGTTGTTTTGCTTATTCATAAGTGCTTATTTGCTCTTCATTTTCACTGCAGCCTTTAAATCTTACACATAAGCATTACATTTTATATTTTTCACAGAACTAGATTAAGATTTTAGAATTTTCCTGAATTTTTCATTAATTTTGGTCACTGTTTGCTATTTTTATAGATTTAAAATAGTTTTTAATCACTTTTAATTAGCTTTTATTGCAAATAATTAAGAAAAAGTTCAAAAAAATAATTTTTCAATTTTCTCAGTTTAAGAAAAATATAAAAAGCATAAAAAATATTTTTCCCTATTTTTCCCCTTTTATTTGGTATTTTTCACAATTTAAATTAGATTAAAATAGTTTTAAATTAGTAGAAAATAGAAAATTAATCTGAAAAATTACAAAAATAGTTCTGAAAAGTCTCTTATGATATTTTAGATTTTATAAAAATAGTTTCATATTTTTCTCCTTAAATTTTATAATTTTTAGAATTTTAATTTAGTTTAAATAGTTAAAATTAGTTTTTAATTTAAATAAAATCCAGAAAAATCCAAAAAATAGTTTTAATTCTAAATTAGTTTTTGCATATCATTTCTAGTATAAAAGTAATTTTAGGCATTTTTAGGGTATAATTTAGGCGTAGTTGCATTTAATTACGTTTATTTATTACGTTTTAGTAATTCGCACTTAGGATTTCCCGTAGAATAGATTCCCTTAATTACTTTCCCCATTCCCGTAGTTTAATTAATAAAAATCAAACAAATCAAAACATCGAGCATTAAATTCCAAACCAAGAACGACGTTGGCAATTCACCTCGTTGGGAAAGCGATTCGGGTTGTCTAATCCGTATACACGATCACACACGGGATTTGATTTATTATTCTTTTCCTAAAGGAATTTGAATCTATCTTCGTGATTATTTTTTATATCGATATTGAGGTTTTATCCATACACATAACCCCTAAGCCTTCATTATCAAAGAATCGTCCGAGCGTTTTAAGTTTCTTCTACGGTTAGTCATTCACAAGTAGCTGCTTGTGTGAGTAAGCAACGTTGCTTGTTGACATTGAGAATCAAATTTTGCGCCGCTTGGGAGGTTGTGTCACGACAATATCGTTTGAGGTTTGACGATTAGTGACTCGAGATCCTTCATTCGTGAAGTTACTATTTTTCTATAAAATAAAAAGTAAAAAAATATTTTTCTTTTCTTTATATATATATCAAATTAAAAATACAAAAGATTTTCTCTTGTGTTTTTGCTAATAAATAGAAGACACCAATTATATAACATTCTCTACGGAGGTGTTATCATTAATAAGTTCCCGAACTAAAGATCAAAACTTGCCTTTGTGTAAACGTGGATTTATTTATTTCTATCGGATAAACAAACGTTGTGGTGGGTATAAGGGCGGACATTAAATTGCGGTGTAAAGAAGCGGGTTTTAATAACTTGCTGACCTAAAAGCTTCTCCGCTCGCGTGTGCGTTTGTCTTATAGAGGTGATTTATTCACTTGGGATTATTGGTTAAGTTCACTGTGTTTTTGAATACCGTTCGTTTTAATTGCCTTGGTTTTTGAAAGTGCATGCTTTCGTTCTAATATCTGAACCGTACGCGTGAAGCCGCTACAATTCCTTGGCGAAAATAGGCGTGCTCCCTTAGTCGAACCGAGATTGAACTAATCAAACCCGCCCATCATCGAAATGGCGGAGGACAACCGATCTATGCTAGAGCAACTCCAAGCACCCACCGGGTTATGGAGAAGCCATCGTCGTCCGGCAATGCGTTGCAGATAACGAGCTTAAACACGGTTGATAAATTTGGTTTCGTCAAGCCAATTTCTACGGTTCGAGAGAGCCGATCCTCACTCTCATATCCGACGATTCAACAAGCTCACGTCTACGATCAAGTACCGTAACATTCCGGAAGAGGCTATCAAGCTACTACTCTTCCCATTTTCACTCGAGGGCCGCCGGTTTGGCTCGAAAAACTACCCCTCGATCGATAACCACATGGGAGAATTTAGTATCAAAATTAGGTGAGCGAATTCTTCCCAACCGTCTAAAACAACAAGCCTTAAAAATGAAATAACAAAATTCACACAAAGATTTGATGAATCATTTAGTGAGGCATGGGACAGATTCAAAGATTTGCTTAGGCAATGTCCCCATCATGGTTTTTCTAAGTTGCACCAACTTGATACGTTTTATAACGGTTTGAATGAGACTGATCAAGACTCTCTCAATCGCCAGCTGGTGGTAATTTGTTGACCGATCAGCGAGAGATGCCTTGACCATTATTGAGAACAAATCTAAAGTTCGATTCCTCGCGTAGCAAATCGGTTCTTTGCTCGAGTGAATGATACACCATCATCTTCGTCTCACGGAAATACGTCTAGCACCGATGCTAAGATTGATAAGCTTACGGATATGATCCAAGCTTTGGTTAAGATTAATTCTTCTCCACCCGTTCAAGTCAAAGCGGTGGAAACGACTTGTACTACTTGTGGTGGCCCGCATGACTACTACAATTGTACATGCCGATGGACATCCTTTCAATGCTAATGCGTAACCGAGGTAACCAATACCGTTCTCAAGTTGAACCGAATCCTCGTGTTAGTAATCAAATGGTACCTCCGAGATTTTCTCCATCGAACAATCGAATCGTTTTAATCGGAATCAAGTTCGTGGACCAAATGTTCAAAACCAATTCAAAGCTCCACCAAATCAATACCCAAACCAAGGAGCTAACTACAATCAATTGTATCACAACCCAAGCTATCAAGCTTCACCTTTGCCTTCAAATGAATTCACAACTTACGTTCAACACACCAATTCTAACATCAACACTATGCAAAATCAGTTACAAGTTTGAGGCGAGTTTCAATCTTCGTTAACTAGACAAAGCAATGAGTTTAGGAATGAGATTCGACTTCAGAACAACAAATTGGAGACTTCATAGAATAAACTCGAAAACATGATGCATCTTTGGTTGTGTAAGGTCAGCTAACCCTCATCTTCGGGTTCTCTTCCGAGTGATACTATTCCCGACCGAAGGGTGAGTTGAAAGCTATAACCACACGGAGTGGTAAGGCTATTGATGGACCCTCATCTCTACCTCGATAAGGGAGGAGAGAACAAGATCCGAGGTTATTGAAGAAAATGTGCAACCCGCACTGTACCACCTCCGAATTGTTCGGACTCGATTCGGAACCCGATGTTCCAAAGACTACTCTTAAACCTTCACTTCCTTATCCTTCAAGACTTCATAATCAAAAGCTTCGTGATAAAACCGAAAACCAAATGGAGAAATTTTCTGAAATCGTTCAATCCTTGAATTTTAACATCAGTTTCACCGATGCTTTACTCCTCATGCCTAAGTTTGCTGCTATGATCAAGAATTTAGTGAGTAATAAGGAAAAGTTGGCCGAAATTGCAAAAACACCGTTGAATGAGAATTGCTCGGTCTTGCTCCTCAAGAAACTTCCAAAAGTTAGGAGACCCGGCAAATTTCTTATCCCTTGTGAGTTTTCGAGAATAGTGAAATGCTCCGCCTTGGCCGATCTTGGTGCGAGTATTAACTTAATGCCTCTTTTGATTTATAACAAACTTTCTCTCCCGGAACTCACACCTACTAAGATGACTCTTGAACTCGCGGACCGCTCAACCTCTATTCGAGAGGAATCGCCAAGACGTCTATGTGAAAGTAGGACCACTGCATTTTCCGCCGACCGTTTTGCGTTGGACTTTGATGCGAGTACCTCTTATTCTCGGGAGGCCTTTTCTAGAACGGGTCGTGATGCGATGATTGACGTTTATGAAGGAGAAATCACTTTACGAGCTAACAAGGAAACCGTCTCGTTTAATATTAACCATCCTTCGAGATACTCCTCCAACTACGATGATGCTTCTATTAATCGAATCGGCGTTCGATATTGCTACAGGAGGAGTATGCTCAAGAGGTTCTTGATTTTATGGGTGGCAATCCCACCATTCTTTCTGAAAATGTTGAACCTTCTTCTGAGCCTATTATTGCCGATTCTTCCCCTCTCTCACATCCGTTCGAGGAGGTGACTTCATTTTGGAAGAGATCGATGAGTTTCTTGCTGATGATGAATCGATTCCACCAGGAATTGATGATGGTGTTTATGATTCGGAGGGAGATATCCGTTATCTTGAACAATTGTTGAATGAAGATCCATTACCGTCACTCCCTCCGAAAGAAATTACGATTGACGAAATCAAAGAAGTACAAGCGTCGATGAAAATCCTCGGGCCCGAGCTCAAGGATTTACCTCCTCATCTTGAATCGCTTTTCTTGAAGAAACCGAACAAATTTCCCGTCATCATTGCTAAAAACTTAAAAGATGAGGAGAAAACCGCACTTTTGGATGTCCTACGAAAACACAAAAATGCAATTGCTTGGCAATTTCGACATCAAAGGAATCAATCCTCGTTTTTGTACCCACAAAATTCTAATGGAGGATGATTGTAAACCCGTGATTCAACAACAACGTAGGGTTAACCCCAAAATTCATGATGTTATCAAGAAGGAAGTTCTTAAACTCCTCGGCGGGAATCATTTATCCCATCTCCGATAGCTCATGGGTTAGCCCTATCCATTGTGTCCCTAAGAAGGGAGGAATGACCGTCATTGCTAACGATGAAAATGAGTTGATTTCCACACGCCTCATCACCGGATGGAGGGTGTGTATTGATTATCGAAAATTGAACGATGCTACTCGTAGGACCATTTCCGCTTCCTTTTATGGATCGGATGCTCGAGCGTTTAGCGGGAAATGAGTTCTATTGCTTTCTCGATGGTTTCTCCGGTTATTTTCAAATCACAATCGATCCAAAGGATCGAGGAAAACCACTTTCACATGCCCTTATGGAACCTTTTATACCGGCGCATGCCTTTTGGGCTATGCAATGCTCCTGGTATGTTCCAAAGGTGCATGATGGCCATTTTTCATGACATGATCGAAAAGTCTATGGAAGTTTTTATGGATGATTTCTTGGTTTATGGAGATTCTTTTACTTCTTGCCTCTCCCATCTAGACCTCATGCTCAAAATGTGTGAAGACACCAATTTGGTCTTGAATTGGGAGAAGTGTCATTTCATGGTTCGAGAGGGCATTGTCCTCGGCCATAAGATTTCAAAATCAGGGATTGAGGTCGACCGAGCTAAAGTCGACGTTATAGCTAAACTCCCTCATCTCACTACCGCCAAAGGTATTGGAGTTTTGAGTCATGCGGTTTCTATCGCCGTTTCATTCAAGATTTCTCTAAGATAGCCCGCCCTCGGACCCATCTCCTTGAAAAGGATGCTCCGTTTATCTTCACCAACGAATGTGTTAAAGCGTTTAACATTCTCAAAAAGAAATTAAGCGGAGGCACCGATCTTAGTTGCCCTGGTGGGGATTTGCCCTTTGAACTCATGTGTGATGCAAGTGATTACGCAATTGGGGATCTTGGGGTAACGTAAGTCAAACATTTTCAACCCATACACTATGCGAGTAAGACATAGGTTGAGGCCCAACACAATTATCACGATGAAAAGGAATTATTGTTGTTTATGCTTTTGAGAAATTTGACCCTACCTTGTCTTGTCGAAGACCATAGTGTATCCGACCATTACGCCCTAAAGTATCTTTTGGCAAAGCAAGATGCTAAGCCACGATTACTGCGGTGGGTTCTCCTCCTTCAAGAGTTTGATGTTACTATTCTTGACAAAAAAGGGGCGGAGAACCTTGCTGCCGATCACCTTTCTAGACTTGAGAATCCCCATCAAAGTGTGCTCGAGAAAAAGGAGATTACGGAAACATTTCCTCTTGAGACACTTGGGATGGTTGCTAAGAAAGACCCGAACACCCCATGGTTTGCCGATTTTGCAAATTACCATGCGGGAAATTTCATCGTGAAAGGGATGTCGTCCCAACAAAAGAACAAGTTTTCAAAGATGTTAAGCATTATACAGGGCGACCCTACTTGTTTAAGATTTGTGCGGATCAAGTGATCCGTGGCGGTGTTCATGGCCAAGAGGCTATTGATATTCTTAATGCTTGCCATAACGGACCTACTGGTGGCCATCATGGTGCAAGCTACACCGCTAAGAAGGTTTTGATTCGGATTCTATTGGCCTACCATATATCGAGATGCTCATGATTTAGTCAAATCTTGTGATTCTTGCCAACGTCAAGGGAAAATTTCACCGAAGGATGAAATGCCACAAAATGCTATTCAAGTCTGTGAGATTTTTGACGCGTGGGGCATCGATTTTATGGGGCCATTTCCATCATCTAAGGGTAATAAGTATATCCTCGTGGTTGTCGACTACTTGTCCAAATGGGTTGAAGCGAAAGCGCTCCCCACCAATGACGCCCGAGTGGTTGTTAAGTTCTTGAAGAATTTGTTTTCCCGATTCGAAGCACCTCGTGCTATCATCGATGATCGCGGTACCCATTTCTGTAATGAGCAATTTGCTAAAGTTATGGCTAAATATGGAGTTACCCATCGCCTTTCTACCGATATCACCCATAAACTGGCGGCGGACAAGTTGAGGTCTCGAATCGTGGTTTGAAAAGGATTTTAGAAAGGACCGTAGGAGAAAATCGAGCTTCATGGGCTGATAAGTTAGATGGTGCATTATGGGCTTTCGCCAGATCGCTACTGCAAGACACCCATCGGGTGGTGCACCCATTTAAGTTGGTGTATGGAAAAGCTTGTCACTTGCCCATCGAGCTCGAGCACAAGGCATTCTGGGCCTTGAAACATGCTAATTTCGATCTTAAGACCACGGGTGATCACCGAAAAGTTCAATTGAATGAATTAAATGAGCTTAGGGATCGGGCCTCGAGAATTCTTTGATTTTCAAAGAGAAGACTAAGAGGATTCATGATGCTAAAATCAAAACCAGCGTTCAACGTTGGTGATCAAGTTCTCCTCTTTAACTCTCGCTTGAAGATATTTTCGGGCAAACTCAAATCCGTTGGTCGGACCATTCACCATCACTCAAGTTTTCCGGTATGGAGCGGTGGAGCTTTCGGCTGATGGCCCAAATTTCAAGGTGAATGGTCATCGTGTGAAACATTATTTCGGAGGGGACATTCCATCTATGGTTGTCCCGGATCTCCAAACTTTCTTCCCCATGGACACATGAATTCGAGGATCGAGTCAAGCTAGCGACTTCGGTAACCAAAAAAAGATAGAGCGCGTGGGAGGCACCCCATGCTTATCCATCTATCTTCTTTCTATTTTCTAATAAGTGACGTGAAGGGGTCTACCTCTTCGATTTCTCGTGTTTGGTTGTTTGTGATGTTGTGTAGGATTTTCCGATATGAAGACTCTCGTGCTCGAAGTTTGTCATTTCTCTACTCGAGTTTCATGATCGTTGCTGATGGAAATCCGATATCCTAATCTTATCGACTAACGTTTATCGTTGAGCATACTTAATAAACGGCTTTTAGATTTTCGTTGATACCCTTGCTTTAAACATTGAGGACAATGTTTCGTTCTAGTCTGGGGTAGGGTAATCTTCGATTTGATTTGACCGCACTTGCTTGTTTTTTGTCATGTACTCTCGCAACCCCGTTTTTCCTTAGAAAATGAAAAAACAAATTGTGCAAAAATGTGAAAATTTTAAAAAAATTTGTAAGCTTTTGTTAAGTCTTTTTGATTGAAAAGTTTTGCTAGTCTCTTAGATCAGAAGCTATAAAATGCAAATTCTAGCTCACAAGGCCAAGAATTTGCAAGTTTCCCTAAGTGATTTTAAATATGCATAACTTGATTTCATTAGACGAAACATTTGCTAAGTTAATATATGTTTTGACACCTTGTTGACTTTTTCGGTGAGAGTAGGAATGGAATTAGACTTGACCGGCGTGTTGAAGTAACTTGCTCCCTTAACCATAGATAACCTAAAATTATCTGGCTAAGCATGCGGATCTCATTATTTGGGATTTTAAATTTAGGAGATGAGAAATGATAGAGTTACTTATGAGTTTAGATGCTAAGCGTGGAGTAGTTGGTTCTCTTTAGAGCCCATCGAAGGTACTTATGGCTTTTGTTCCCACAAAATTGTTTCACCCATATCATCAAATAAATAATTAGAGATGTCGAGTTTTTGGCGATAGTTAGTTCTTTATCTTCTTAAAAGAATCTTTGTTTTAAAATTGGGTACACATCAAGGATCCGTAATAAGTAATAAGTAATAAGTGATATGTGAAATGTAATAAGTAAAGTTGTGAGCTCTTGGTGCCGAGATCGGACCCTTGGATCTTTAGAGGGATTGAGTGAGGTCTTAGCCTAGCCAGGTGGGATCCTCATTTCATGAAGCCTATAGTCTTGGAATTACCCCGTGAAGCTCCGTGGTTCACAGCTCATATAAGTAAAGGTATAAGTGCAATATATATTAAAAAAAAAAAAAAAAAAAAAAAATGAATGGAAAAATGGAAAAGTCAAAAGTTATAAGTGAATAAAAAATTCCTTGATGTGGACCTCATTTTTACGACAATGGTTCTTGAGGGAAGGCGGATAACTAATTATCGACTTAGCTTTATATCTTTATCGGAATAAAAGTTATCGAAACGAGAACTTGAAGAAATTCATTTCTCACAAAAATAAAAAAATCTAGAGGAAATAGGAAAATGGGAACGAAAAGTAAGTACACAAGTAACTTCCATGGGTAGTGTTAGCATCTAGAATCATACTTAACAATGATTTCGGTTTTACGCTTAGTTTGGGACTTGTGAAAAGTCAGGGACGATGTATTCTATCCGTATGGTCACTTCACGCTGTGTTGTGTTTTCTACTCCGTGATCCTAACGTGTCGTTTGAAAAATGTTGGAGTTATTGATCGACATGAAAGTTCAACAAACCGTCATTCATAACCGGAATGTGCTTAATCATAATATCTATATGTGAATTAAAAGGTAAACGGGGCGTTTTTAGAATTAAGGCTTTCTTAATCTCTTTTGAGGAATCTTTGCTACTTCTTCTCTAATTGGTTTGTCTAAACTGTTTTAAGTTTCTTACGGTTAGTCATTCACAAGTGGCTAGCTTGTGTGAGTAAACTTGACGGTTTGGACATATCAATGGTTTAGTAGAAAGAGATTGAAATCCTTGGTTTTAGAAGCGTGAGTTGATTGCATTGCGTGAGGACACGACAATAGTCTCTTCTGGGGTATTTTGGTATGTGCTAAAACACATACCTTTTTGTTATAAAAACTGACCCAAAACAACCAAGAAAAAGCCGTTTATTGCTAATATTTGTGGTTTTCTTGAGTTTGTGCTTATGTGAGTATGGATATGTAAACACGCAAAGGAACCAAATCAGAAATAAATCAGAAACACGAGAGATTAAGAGAGCTTAAGAGTAGGAAGGTCGAATTATGCATTTATGAAGATTTCTAATCTCTGAGGATGATTTGTGAAGATTTGATCAAGGTTTGAAGAAATGTCGAAATAGTTCACTGACTTTCAAAGAAATGAGAGAAAACACCCTTGAAGATTCAGAAATTTGCAAATTAGCCCTTGGTCTATTTGAAGATTGTCAAGAGTGATCCTTGAATGAGACTTTCAGAAGTTGCATGTTTGGTCCCTTGGAAATCCAAATTTACATCTTTGGTCCCTATTATTACCATTAATCCAATACTAGTCTAAATAAATCATTTGTCCAAGTCCAAGTTATATCCAATACAAACATAAGTCACGCCCAATCAAAACCAAGGTCCCCCCTTTAATAATCCAACTACCCCGACTATCCACCCAAACACACACCCTTTGACCGAATGGGGATTACCCACGGTCAACAACCCTTATACCGGTCAAACGTTTGAAGAATATTATTTAATCCCAAGCGCCCTTTTACCTGCTCCACCCAAGCATACCATTTACCACCTCCCAAACACCAACCTCGTACTAAGCATCTTATCCACCTTCTAGACCCAGCTGACTTGTCAGTTATAGCTGCCATGTGGACAATTGGCACACTCCCATTAGCCGTGACACCTCAATGGACTATATGGAGCTCTCTGATTGGACAAGGTGATGATGGATGATTTGAGTGGCTCAGAATAAGCCTTCTAGGCTCTTCCAGGATCAAGACCTCCTCCTCTCAGCTATAAAAGGAACCCTTGGCTCAACAAAGAATTCGTGCAATTCCTAGTTTTCAATTAGCTTATTGTTATTTCATTTCAGTAATTTCTTAAATGTTTTCTTAAGTTTTTATTGTACTCTCAAGTTCTTGTAATCAATTTCAGTTTAATAAAAGTTCCAAGTTTTTTAAATTTCATCTTGCATTTCTGTTTTAAAAGTGATCAATAAGCTTATTTGAATCAATGGAGTAGGCTCATTTCAGTTTTTTATAGCTTTTGTGAGCTTATATTGCACAATCCATTACACTCATTTACATTCATAAACATTCCAGGTCAACGAAAGTCAAACTGTCATCATGTGGTTAGAAATGGTTGGGATGGTATGATTTGATGATGGATATGGGTTGAATAGTGTAGGTTTAGTGGTCCTTAACTGTTTTGCAAAGCCATTGTGGCTATGGATATTGTAAGTGCAACTTTCCTTTTCAATCTAGCTTATTAAAAGTAGCATTAGTAATATCTATTAGATCCGTTTAATCTTGTTACTCTTTGTCTTGTTAGCTTCATTTAGGTTATTTAAAACTGTTTTGATGATAGATTAGAGCTTAGTTTGTGTTTGGCTTTGATACATTGCATTTACTATCATAAAGGGGTGTTTGGATTGTTTAATAAAACCGGTATAAAGTTCTTGATCTAAGCTTTGTGTTTCATTTGTCTCTAATAACACTAGTAATATCATTTCAACAAAAGTTTGCATCGATTTTCATGATAAGTCAAAATATTTTGGTACTTGATCTTGTTAGCATAATCATCAAAATCGATCCGGAATCAATTCATGAAGGTTTAAAACTTGATAAAATAGCTTGAATAACTTTCATTTCATCAAATTACATCAAGGTCAGTCCAACATTTGATTTTAAATCTCACTAAAGTCAAACTTCATAACTGATTTTCAAAGTCAAAAGGTGTTAAAAATTGGTTTTATCTGAACAGAGTTGCACATTGGGGTTCAATAAGGCTTGTTAGGTCTGATTTTGGTTTAGGTGTAGTCACTAGGTGGTCTTTAAGGCCACTTATCATTTTTGGCTAAAGCTCTCACGATAAGCTAGTGCATAAGCTCAAACATCGACACTGCTTTCAACTGTTCTTTGTAGAAATCGGTTAGCTCATGATCTAGTGAATCTGCTTATTTAAGGTTAGGAGTAGTTGGATTTAGCTTATATTAGCTTATTTAAGTATAATCTAGTTTACGTAGAAGTTGGGTGGCTTACTTTGTTGTTTTGCTTATTCATAAGTGCTTATTTGCTCTCCATTTTCACTGCAGCCTTTAAATCTTACACGTAAGCATTACATTTTATATTTTTCACAGAACTAGATTAAGATTTTAGAATTTTCCTGAAATTTTCATTAATTTTGGTCCTTTGTTTGCTATTTTTCTAGATTTAAAATAGTTTTTAATCACTTTTAATTAGCTTTTATTGCAAATAATTAAGAAAAAGTTCAAAAAATAATTTTTCAATTTTCTCAGTTTAAGAAAAATATAAAAAGCATAAAAAAATATTTTTCCCTATTTTTCCCTTTTATTTGGTATTTTTCACAATTTAAATTAGATTAAAATAGTTTTAAATTAGTAGAAAATAGAAAATTAATCTGAAAAATAAAAATAGTTTTGAAAAGTCTCTTATGATATTTTAGATTTTATAAAAATAGTTTCATATTTTTCTCCTTAAATTTTATAATTTTTAGAATTTTAATTTAGTTTAAATAGTTAAAAATTAGTTTTTAATTTAAATAAAATCCAGAAAAATCCAAAAAAATAGTTTTAATTCTAAATTAGTTTTTGCATATCATTTTTAGTATAAAAGTAATTTTAGGCATTTTTAGGGTATAATTTAGACGTAGTTGCATTTTAATTACGTTTTATTTATTACGTTTTATTTATTACGTTTTAGTAATTCGCACTTAGGATTTCCCGTAGAATAGATTCCATTAATTACTTTCCCCATTCCCGTAGTTTAATTAATAAAATCAAACAAATCAAAACATCGAGCATTAAATTCCAAACCAAGAATGACGTTGGCAATTCACGCGCTCGTTGGGAAAGCGATTCAGGTTGTCTAATCCGTATACACAATCACACACAGGATTTGATTTATTATTCTTTTTCCTAAAGGAATTTGAATCTATCTTCGTGACTATTTTTGATATCGATATTGAGGTTTTATCCATACACATAACCCTTAAGCCTTCATTATCAAAGAATCGATTAACCGAGCCGTTTTAAGTTTCTTACGGTTAGTCATTCACAAGTGGCTAGCTTGTGTGAGTAAGCTTGACGTTGCTTGTTGACATTGAGAATCAATCATCGTCTCAATCACTTGAACTTCGGCACCATTAATAACCTTGCCAGAAAGGATCTTGTCAGAGGCTTACCTAGATTAAAGTATGAAAAAGATCATCTTTGTTCAGCCTGTCAATTGGGAAAAAGCACGAAATATGCCCACAAACCAAAAACCACAAACTCTGTAATGGAAGTTCTTCATACCCTTCATATGGACTTGTGCGGACCAATGAGAGTGCAAACGATTAACGGGAAGAAATATATTTTAGTCGTTGTTGATAACTACTCTCGATTTACTTGGGTAAAGTTTTTGAGAACAAAGGATGAAACTCCAAATGTCATTATCAAACTTATCAAGCAACTCTAGGTTCGTCTTAACAATATGGTTAGAATTGTTCGAACTGACAATGGCACAGAATTCATTAACAAAGACTTAAGTCAATTTTATGAAAGTATTGGAATCGGTCATCAAAGAAGTGTTCCACGAACTCCTCAACAGAACGGTGTAGTTGAAAGACGAATCGAACTCTTGTGGAAGCCTTTGAGAACAATGCTAATTTATTCAAAGGTTCCAATGTTTCTATGGGGCAAAACCGTTATGCTTGCTAGTGGTTCCAAAATCGTTCCTCATTCACACCTCTCATGACAAACTCCATATGAACTTGTCCATAAACGAAAACACGATTTATCCTATCTTCGTGTGTTTGGTGCTTTGTGCTATCCAACAAATGACGGTAAAGATTTAGGTAAATTAAGAGCTAAAGCGGACATTGGAGTTTTTGTAGGTTATGCACCAAACAAGAAGGGTTACCGAATCTACAACAAAAGAACTCGAGATATCATGGAAACTACGTTACGTTCGATGAGTACATCAGGCAAATGGCTCCGGGACAATCCGGATTCTGGACCCGCACTTCAAATGAGTCAATTGGTTCATTCCTTGTACCAATTTCCTCTCCGAACTCCATATGTACCTCCATCTGAAGATGATTTGAAGAAATTGTTTGACCCAATGTTTGATGAACATTATGAGCCAAGTACTAATGACATGTCAATTCCAACACAGCGGTACTTCTATCCTGTCAATGAAGTCAACTCTTCAGTTTCAATATCATTAAGTCAAGAACTTGATAACTGCTGTCTCATCAACAAATCATCAATCATCGAATGTACATCATGGAATTGTTTCAAACGGATGTAGAAGTTAATCCCTTTGCTACCCTCAAGATGCTCCATTTGAAAACATCTTCGCCTGATCAACACCAGACCATCTTCATCGGGGATCTAAACTCTGCTACTTCAGTCCCTCAACAACAACCACACGAACATCTTAGAAAATGGACACATGACCATCCATTAGATAACATCATTAGGAATCCTTCTCGTCTCGTCAACTCGAAAACAATTAGCTTCGATGCCTTATGGTGCTTCTTCAACTCCGTACTCTCTAAGATCGAACCAAAAGATGTTAAAACTACAATGTCGAGGACAAGCTGGTTTAATGCAATGCAAGAAGAAATTCACGAGTTTGATCGTCTAGATGTATGGGAATTAGTACCTGCTCCTGATTGTGCAATGATCATTTCTCTCAAGTGGATCTTCAAAGTGAAGCTTGATGAGCACGGTGATGTTCTGAAAAATAAGGCACGATTAGTGGCAAAAGGCTATCGTCAGGAAGAAGGTATCGACTATGAGGAATCTTTTGCTCCATTGCTGCGTATTGAAGCCATCGAATCTTCTTGGCTAATGCTGCTAGCAAAAACATGATAGTTTATCAGATGGATGTGAAAACCGCCTTTCTTAATGAAGATCTTAAAGAAGTGGTATTATTCGTCACCACCGAAGGTTTTGTGAATCAGAGCATCCTACTCATGTCTATAAGCGAAAAAGGCCCTTTACGGTTTGAAGCAAGCTCCAAGGGCATGATATGATACGCTATCAAAATTTCTTCTATCCACCGGATTCACAAAGGAGGCAGTTGATCCAACATTGTTCACCGAGAAAGTCGGCAAACATTTAATTCACGTTCAAATTTATGTTGATGATATTATTTTGCCTCGTGAACCAAATGAATGTGACCATTTTTCTATGGAGATGGGCTCTAAATTTCAAATGTCAATGATGGGACAAATGTCATTTTTCTTGGGATTACATATTTCACAAAGTCCCGGAGGTATTTTTATAAATCAATCAAAATACGCTAATGAAATATTAAAGAAATTTGGATTTACCTCCAAGTGACCGTTTGACACTCCATGGTGGAAGGGCGCACAAAACTGGATGAGGACCACTCAGGGATCATAGTAGATCAAACGAAATATCATAGTATGATTGGATCCCACGATGTACCTCCACACCAGCATTGAACTGGACATTTTGTTCGTTGTATGCATGTGTGCTAGATACCAGGCTAAGCCTACCAAAAAGCACCTTGAAGCGGTTAAACAGGTCTTTCGGTATCTCTAAAGAACCATTAACATGGGACTGTGGTATCCGAAGGACACCGGTATGTCACTAACGGCCTATGCGAATCTTTTGATGTCGGGATGTCAAGATACGCCGTAAAGTACGCCCGTGGTGCTCAATTTTTAGGTGATAAACTTGTAAGCTGGTCTTCAAAGAAACAAATGAGCACTTCCATATCCTCTACAGAGGTTGAATACATAGCCATGTCATCTTGTTGTGCTCAAATCTTATGGATGAGATCCCAATTATCTGAATATGGCTTTGTATTCAACAAAGTTCCTATGTATTGTGATAACAAAAGTGCCATTGCTCTCTGCTGCAAAAATGTTCAACACTCTAGAGCAAACGCATGCGACATTCGACATCACTTCATCGGGGAACAAGTTGAAAAAGGTGTGGTTGAACTATACTTAAAGGTGAATATCAATCGGCGACATCTTCACAAAAGCTCTTTCTCGAGAACGCTTTGAGTTTATTCTTCCACGACTAGGCTTAAAGAGCCTTCAACTAGAAACGCTCAAACGTCTTCGGAAGGCGTGAGGAGTAAAGGTGTTCGACTCTATCTATTCTTTGTATATATCTTTCCAAAAACAAAATACAAAACTATAAAACCAACAAAACGAAAATAGAAAAATATAAAACTTTTTCAAAAACCATAAAAATCAGAAAATCTTGAAAATCTTCAAAAAATATTGTTTATTTTTCATGTTTTTTCTTGTCGGTTCAATAACATCTACGGAATTTGAGTTGCCACTCAAAGAATGGCACGGGTCTCTAGATGAAGTTGAATCTTAAAAAAACGAGCCAGTAGGAGAAAATATTGGTTTATTGTCATATCGCAGTGAACCCGCTTTTCAAAGAAAAACGAGCCATGCTTTATCATATTTTTCAAATCTCATGCTCTGATTCTATAAACATTTATCTACTATCTAATGAAAACCAATTGCTTTGCAATATAACTCGGACTCTATTTTTGATAATCATCTGGTCTTATTTGTCAAAATATCTATCTCTCAATCAACAACCTATGTCATTGATTGAAGGGGAGAATGATTTCAATTTAATTAAAAAGTTATTTGGCATTCAATTGTTTTCAAAAGATATTCATGCATGTTTTATCAATGGAGTTTAAAGTCTTTATATCCGATTCTTGTCAGCTAAAACGTTTTTCATAATCAAGTCACAATTCTCCTTTAAAAGCTTTCAAAATCAATTTAAATCTACAGAGATCAAAAATCTCAAATGATTTGATAATTGTGATCGGGGGAGAATTTGTGCTTTAAATTGGATTTAAACTGATAAATCGGTAAATGGTTTTATAAGGATGTACAAGCTCTCTTTCCCACATGTGCCAAATGATTTCAAAAACTTGATGCACATGTTGAGGGGGAGCTCTTGTTCTAAAAATATCAAAAAAACAATTCAGATACAAAATGCTTTGATAATATCTCTTAAGTATCTGGATTGATTTTTCAAATGGTTTTCAATTGGTTCCAATGGCAGATGAACAATACCAAATACACCGACCAACTTTACTTTATGTATGGTGATATAAGGATAAGGTTAGGTATTTGTTCCCATGATCCGAGCCGGAGGGATCTACCGAGGACTATCCACTAGTTAGTGTAGAGTTCTTAGGTATGATGATAAAAGGAGAAAAATGAGTTATGGGAAGAGTGCGGTGAGACGAGCTAGAAATCTTTGGAATAAACCCAACAAGGTTCTAGTTATGAAGTCTCGGTAAGGACTGAAGGGGTTGAAGAATGAAAAAGAAATGAATGTGAAAAGGGTGAAAATAAACAGACCTCCAATAATTCAACCTTAGGGCAGAAACCGGGTTCAATACATATGCTACTGGTGGTTACTAATGTAACGCCGGTATTGAAGACAAGACATCATGGACCCGGTGATGCACTGCACTAAACTTCCCAAGCTACTCAAGTTCCTCTTAAATGGGCTTGTTTCATTCTCACAGGGAACCGACATTATCTATCGACTTTCTCTTAGAGATGGTTGATATTGAAGAAGGAGACCCTCTCCCTAGTCTCCGACATAGGAAACCAAATATGCACTATTGAGTCTAGAGCCAAGAGATCATTCACAATATCTCATTAGGACACAGAATTAATGAAGACTTGCTATTTCACACAATGTGGAAAGTAAGAATATATTAAGAGTCCTACGCATTATCCTTGTGGTATTGTCAGAACATTCGAGTGATATGTTTAATATTCACGATGAAGATGGAAATCCTTCTAGAGCCAACATCAAACAAGCTCTTGGTGGGTGACATGTGAGATCTTGCCAAAGATCAAGCTTGTGACAACTGGATAGAAACGATGGGGTGATTCATTCTTGAATCAACCTTGGTCCAGGAAATGAATTGACGGATACCTTTGAAAAACCGGTCGTTGTGCTTAAAAGCTCTTTCATAGCATATCGACGTATTAATGTTTCAAAATTAAAGGGTATTTATGATTGATAATTGATTTTCCATAAAACCTTCGTTGTATTGAAAACACTTTCTATTAAGCAATACCGATTGTTTCAAATCACTTTTCATCAATCGGTGAATCTCAATTATTTGGTTCACTCACTCCGTGTTGTCTTATTTGAGACGTTCGGTTTGAGAAGCGGCATTTAGAGCATTTAAACCACCTGTCAAGGAGATTCTTGGATTTATACGATCCGAGGCTGTACTTGCTGATCAATGGGGAATCGTGGGCCGTGTACCTCAATTCAACGAAAGTGGTCAAAGACACTTTCGTGTGTTTTAGTGCTAACTGTTGTTTTGCGGTACATTTGGACGGTTGCGGTAATTCGATATTGAGAGTTAATTCATTGCCGCATGCTCACAGCATCCACACTTAATTAAAGAAATCATGACAAGTGCTATATACATAACACTGCCTCGATAGATGCAAATATCATGAACCAAGAAAGCTTCGCTACTCGATGAAAAGATGTCATGATCCAGAAAGTGTGAGCATGTCGGTCCGAAAGTCACAACTTTACATGATGGCAACACAACAAAGGGTGATCCAGAGATTTACTGTTGTTGATGATCTCAAAGCTGGCTCAAAACTCATCATCACGTGGGTCAGTTTAAGACCTCCACTCGAAATTTCAAAACATGCAGAACATGATGAATCAAAGACTACGAGCTAAAGAACAAAAGTGCTTAATTAAAGAAACCAAGAACAACAAAATGTTATATCATTTGTAATCATTGTAAGTTGAGGTGACCTCCCTTAGGGGGAGATTGTTGGGATTTAGTAAATCCATTACTTAAAGTGTCGGTCACCTCAAGTATGTATACTCGTTAGAAAGCTCGTAGTCGTAGCAATTCAGTGTTTGTATTTAGAATTCTTTGTAACACCATGGAGGACGGACGGGTCTACTTTGTATGCGATCCACGCCTAATAGAAGTATCTAAGCTTGCACTATAAATACCCTTTGCCCTCCAAGGCAAAGGGTTGGAGCTTCATAATATATTTTTCTTTGTCTCTCTAGGGTTCCCATTTCTCTCCCACTTTCTCTCTCTCTAAACCCTTAACCTAGCCGCCGCATATGTGTTGAGTAATAAACCAAGATCCTACATCGATTGATGTGAGAATCAAGAATTTAGAGATACCATCCATAGTGAAATCGAGATTCAAAGCGTTAGTATTGGTTGGGGGAAACAATTTTTTATTTAGGAAAAAAAAATTGACAGTGTGTGGACTTTGGAGGGAAATGGAAGAGCCAAATGTTAGAATTTTGGTTTTTTTGAGAAAATATTAGGCGAGATTAGTTTTTGGATAGGGAAAAAAAATTAAAAAGTTGAATTAAAAATTTACTTTGAATCTCATTTGTTTATAAAAGGATTTATTGTCTGATTTGTCACGTTTTCTAATTGTATATACCATTATTAAGATCGAACAATTTAATAACTACTTTTTTTAATTTCGATTATTCTAATTGTATATACCCTTCTTTTGATTATTTGGTAGAGTAGGAAAAAAATTGTATAAAAAATGGTGTAATGGGGTATGATATATGTAAAGGTAGAATAATAAATAAATAAAAGTATCTAAAAACATAAGTGTTTACCCCAACTGTCAAACGTCTCAAATTTTTCTCCTTTTGGCTCAAGCCAATTTTTGGTGAATTGTTTGGCGCAGTTAGGACCCGGTGTCATGGTGTGGGTTTGGCTTGGGGCCACATGGTGTCTTTGCTCAAGCCACCATACCCATCCATCTAAGAAGTGTGAGTTAAAGATTAAATCATTGTGAGTTTAATTCTGGAGTTGACTACGTCAAACATTGCGGCTGACGGCGTCAGCTCGCCATAGTAGAATTAGGGTGAAACACATGGGCGGGACAAACAAAAATTTTACAGGGAATTATCAAATTTTACTAAAATGTTGTATAGTATTTAACTTAGTTTAAAAAACCCAATGCACATGACCCATGACCCATGTTAATTACCCATTGTTGATCACCAGTAGTGTATTGGTCGATAACATGACACTATAAGCCACTACAACCCAATGCACATGACCCATTACCCATGTTAATTACCCATTGTCAACAGTCATGGATGTGTCATAACATGACACTCTAAGCAACTATAACCCAATGCATTTGACCCATATGCTGTCAAATACCCATTAATGAATGTGACCAGTGATAACCTAATGCACATGACCCATGACCCATGTGAATTAGCTATTATCACCGGTCATGCATGGGTTGCACCGGCTTGGTAGTTGTATAGTTATAGTGTGAAGGTTATATGAATTGTATTTGAAGTTATTAAAGGCGGTCATGCATGGGTTGCACCAGCTTAGTAGGTGTATACCGTTTGTCACATACACTAAGAATCAAGTATCCAGGGACCTCCCTATCATGTTATCCGGGATCGAGAAAGTTTGAACTCGGCTTGCGCTTTACTCGAAAAGCTTGATTTATTTGTAAAGATGTGTTTTCTTACACAAATTAAAATTGAAATATAACCTAAGAATCGAATTCGGTTCGAATTCAGCTCGAAAAGCTCGATACATTCATAAATAAGTATTTACACTTAGTACACTTACATACAAAATATATAAAAAAACATATGCTATATCACTTACAAGCTCGAAAACTCAACAATAACTCGAGTCGAACTTATATAACGTTGAGCTCAACTCATTAAACGCTTAGAGTTCATTTGATAGGCTTGAGATTGAGCTTAAAGCTCGATAAGAATCAGCTCGAACGAAATCTAGTTACTCAACAAAATCTCAAATATTCACGCCTTAATAGGGGTGAGCATCGGGTCAATATCGACCCGACCCGAACCAAGAAATCCCGAAACCGAATTTCGGGAAAAACCTAAACCGAATACCAAACCAAAATTAATCGGTTTTACTCTGTTCGATTCGGGACAAGTCGGTTTCAATCATTTTTGGTTGTTTTTTATCAGTTTTGGCCCGAACCGACCCGAACTGAGAAATCCCGAAACCAAATTCGAGGAAAACCTAAACCGAATACCGAACCAAGTATGGTCGATTCAGTTTCGGTCGTTTTGCTCACCCCTACGCCTTGTCCTTACCTATTTTACTTATAAAAAAAACCGTCTTTTCCCCAAAATTTCAATCTCCCTCTCAAGATCCCGCCCCTTTTTCCCCAAAATCAAAAACCTAACACTAATTTTAAATCACTACCATTTTCTTTTTCTCAACCCCCCCCCCCACACACACACACAAAAAACACCCATAAGTCCATAACCTTTTTTGGTTCCGTTGTGATCGTGGGTCGCAATATAATTATTGCGGTTCTGAGTCGGCTTCTCTGTTCAGGTACTTTATTGAATCTTCGATTTCATTTTATTTCGATCAGGTACTTTACTTAATTTGTTTTATATTCGATTTCATTTGATTTCGATCAGGTACTTTACTTAATTTGTTTTATATTCGATTTCATTTGATTTCGACCAGGTACTTTATTTCGATCAGGTAGTTTGTTTAATTATAGGTACTATCAGAAATTTCACAGGTCCTTCTAATAATTATGGCTGTCAAAAATTTCACAAACTCGATTGAAACCCTTATGTCAAACCCAAGCTCACGTGGGTCTGCTATTGCTGAAAACCGCACTAAAACCCACACTGGATGGTGTCACTTCTGAAATACAAGTTTAAACAAACACCCAAGCTTATTTTTGGGCTTATGAGCTTGTTATGTAATTCGGCTTATCTTTCATAAGCCCGTTTCTTTTCTGGCTTGTTTTACATCTTTAAATCATAATAAACTCATAAAATATGCTGAAAAAAGAGTTTGTATACGTCCATGGTAATATTATGTCATTTTACCTCTTTGATGCTTCCTTATAATGATGGTGTAACACTCGATATTTCATCAAGCCAATAAGTCGTCTTACTTTATGGTTTGTGTTACATTGAACTTAAACACATCCAAACTCTGTAGCTTTTTAATTTTCATGTTGAGGATGTTATTTTGATGGCTGCTATAACTCGTTGTTCAGGTGGATATATCATCACTATTGTGCAATGTTATGGCACTCATCAACCTCACATGGGAGATAGAAAAGCAACTTGATTGCTCCTAGAAACAGGTAATCCTCTTATCTTCTTCATTAAAGTACGCAGCTTGAGTATTTCTAATTTATTATTATGTTATTCTTAACATTTATAGGATTCGCCTTTTAAAAATATATTTCTAGGTTCTGGTGTAAATTCTGTACTAAATATCTCTACATTCTAATCTAAAAATTTCTGGTCTTCATACTGTAAATTTATATTGATAGTAAATTTTGGGGTCCGGTGGTCAAAAGGATTACTAGGGTAGGTGATGGATTTTTACAATGGGCGGAATCTCTGGCTCAAGGTGTTGCTTTTGGGGTGCTGTAGTGAAATCATGTTCAAAGTGCCGGACATAATGGGTTTCTTGGACTTGCTCATGTGCGGCTTGGCAGTTCGTGGTGCAACGATGGTGCCTTATTTATATTTCTTTTCATTGTTGTTGAAGGGATTGGTGTGCAGGATGCAGAGATTATTAACAGTGTGTTGGTCAGACAATGTTCGAAATGAGTATTCGGAAGACATGGCCAGTATGTTTAATAATAGTTGGAATTTTGAAAACATAATTATATGTTTAATTGTTGAAAAAACTTGCACTTCATTATCAAATCTCTAGTAAAAGTTCCATTTATGTGTTACATAGTAAGAACATTGATGAATGAATAATGTGTTGTGATTATAACAAATTGATTATATTCTCACATAACTAACATATATAGGAAATTTGCATAAATCTCGAGGAAAAAATTATGGGGGCTGATATATACACGGATGAATTTTATTCATCCACGGAAAACATGGTGTTCATTTACCATTGTACCTCGATATTATTAAAACTTTTACATTTCTATCCTTAAAAAACTCACCAAAAGCGGTTCATCCTCATGTCTTCCTTTAAGGCTCCGGCCTTTGCGCTTAGGTCAAAGTATCATTAGTAAACATTAAATTTTGAAAGAGCTTTTCTAGCGAATATCTATTTGTGGCAATTTATATACTGAAATTATTGGCGTCATTTTGCTATTATACTTTCATGCCATGAAAAATGGATTATTATTTGCACAATTTGCTATGAACTTTGGGCCGGCCACAAACTACAAGATACTCGCTCCATGGATTCTTCCAAGGTACTTGGTGATAAAAAGCACGAGATGATCACTCAGGTAAGACTAGGCAGTGATGCAGTTATTAATGTGAATCCTGTATATTCAAATTTAGTGTTTGCTTAGAATCTTGGTATAATTAGTATAGTGTTTTAACATAAGAATTAACAAATTTTACTAATTCTTTTTCATTTTATCTCAGGGATTTTCGACAAATCCTTTTGAACTAGACACGTTGTATCCAATAATTTCTGTTGGAGATGCTCTGAGATATCCGCATTTGGTTTCAATAGCTCGAGCTCAAGGTAAAAAGAATTATCCATATAAATTTTTGATCCTTGTGAGTTTAGCATATATTTGGTTACATCAAGTTGGTTGATTTTAATCTTCGATGTTTATATTTTCTCTTCATATTGTGGAACATATATGGGTTATGCATCAAAGAACTGTTGGACAAGAATTTAGTGAGAAAATAAAATAATATTATGTGAATCGATGAACTTGGAGAAGACGCAATGTTTGGTCTGCCGTTGGGTGTATCATGAGAATACACCGCCCTTTGTTGAATTGATAAATTATTATACTTTTTTCTGTTAGTCTTTATAAACCTTGATCAAGCAAGTAGTATTATTCGATAGTGATGACCAAGGTAAACAACCATGAGTTTCCTTAGTAATACCATACTTCTTTATTTATGAATATTCGAGAATGAGAGCCGTTTTAGAAATGCAACCGCGGTTATAATGAAGAGTGAAGATGTCAAGAATGCCACGGTCCAAATCCTATAAATAAAAGTGTCCTCAAGGCAAACCATTAGATGTTAAATAATCCGAGCATAGTTTTGACTATAAGGTGATGTAAAAACAAGTCCTAGCACATCCAACAAATAAGCAATACTCTGATTTTATTTGATTCTTATCAGTTTGATCATGCTAAATTGAGGAAGCTTCAGCCAACTTTTAAGGAGAATGGTGGTAGCGCCATTGCTGGAAATTCTTCTGGTATAAATGACGGTGCCATTGCACTTATGTTGGTTAATGGGGAGAAGGCACTTGAGCTTGGGTTAAAGTTTATTGCTAAGGTTTCTGGATATGCTGATGCTGATAGGTAATTATGTATGATATACATAAAGATGAATTGAAATGCAAAATCAACGCGATAATTATAATTTATGATGCCAATATTGGGTAAAATCAGAGAAGTTATAGAATAATCACTCATGAGATGTATCAACTGAGGTTGCAGGCACCAGACCTGTTTACAACTTCTCCCGCCCTTGTTTGTTATTTGCAAGTTGTAAACATTTTAACATCGTCTAGGGAACTTGTGGACCTAACCAAAAATGTAGACATTTTCTTTCATTTTGTTCCATTAGGATTATCGAAGTCGATGCTTAATACACTATACAGGGTCAACAAATTTAGTGGTGATTTTTTGGTTCTTTACATGTTTTGAGCACAAATGTGTTTACCGTTTCAGTTTATTATCACATTTGGTACACTGTATTAATTTTGATCTCTGTTGTCAGAATAATGGTCAATTTAAGATGATGGATTTTAAGCAAGAAGAGCTGTGGGAAAATGCTAGTGAACGTATTACGTGGCATGAAAGATTGGAGGGTGAACAGGCTAATTCAGAACATCATACATGAGTGAGTTTGTCACTTGTCTTCCTTATATGATATAAGCCTCTGACAATCGCATTATAAGGTTCCCATCACAGATGATTCCTTGTCCGTCTACTTAAGATCACATGATTAGATTTCTAATGCCTCTAGTTAGGTTAGTTCAGAAACACAGATTCTTACCTAAAGCCTGTTTACAGAAATCTAAAGGTATTCTGCAAGGATAATGATTCATGGCTTGTAGCTAGATATGTGCGATTGATCACTTTTGTGTAGCGTATATAATGTTATTATCCTCGTACAGTCGCGGTGTATCTAAGGGTGGGCTCGTGACAGCATGGATCAAAAGTCATGCCTCAGGAACAAGCTGGAAATCATGCAAAGGCAAGCTAGGACGGCGATGAGTCAAAAGTCTTTAAATTATGGTAGTCAATAATTTGATTATGTACGACATTACAATTCTATATTTTTTCAGTTATATACATTCTCGTTTTATTCAATTTGAAATTGCTTTTTGTTTTTTTAATTACATTTATATATATATATACTCATTCCAGCGACACTATAGTACTAGCAGTAATAACTTGCTCTAGCAGTCTGAACTTAGTAATGCTAGTGGTATGCTCTGCAATTACAACTTAGTACTAGCAGACAGCAGTAGTAACCCTGTGACTAAAAGATGCACTCACATAATATGGTCACGCTTATCAACATTATTGGTCACTCTTTGTTTGATTCGATGTGTGGCTAAATATTACAAAATGCCACACAAACATAAAATTCATGTGGCCATTGGATGATCAATAGTCACACAAAATACACATTTCTTCACTTTAAACACCATATGGTCACACTTATTAACACTTTTGGTCATTTTATGCTTAATTGTATGTGACTAAATACCCAAAAGAAACATGCTTTGTGTAACTAAATGTTAGAAAATGCCACACAAACATAAAATTCATGTGGGCATTGGATGATCAATAGTCACACAAAATACATATTTCTTCACTTTAAACAACATATGGTCACATTTATTAACACTTTTGGCCACTTTTTGCTTAATTGTGTGTGACTAAATACCCAAAAGAAACATGCTTTGTGTGACTAAATGTTAGAAAAGGCCACACAAACATAAAATTCATGTGGCCATTGGATGATCAATAGTCACACAAAACACACATTTCTTCACTTTAAACACCATATGGTCACACTTATTAACACTTTTGGCCACTTTATGATTAATTGTATGTGACTAAATACCCAAAAGAAACATGCTTTGTGTGACTAAATGTTAGAAAAAGCCACACAAACATAAAATTCATGTGGCCATTGTATGATCAATAGTCACACAAAACACACATTTCTTCACTTTAAACACCATATGGTCACACTTATTAACACTTTTGGCCACTTTATGATTAATTGTATGTGACTAAATACCCAAAAGAAACATGCTTTGTGTGACTAAATGTTAGAAAAAGACACACAAACATAAAATTCATGTGGCCATTGTATGATCAAGAGTCACACAAAACACACATTTCTTCACTTTAAACACCATATGTTCACACTTATTAACACTTTTTTGCCACTTTATGAGTAAATGTATGTGACTAAATACCCAAAAGAAACATGCTTTGTGTGACTAAATGTTAGAAAAGGACACAAAAACATAAAATTCATGTGGCCATTGGATGATCAATAGTCACACAAAATACACATTTCTTCACTTTAACACCATATGGTCACTCTTATTAACATTTTTAGCCACTTTATGATTAATTGTATGTGACTAAATACCCAAAACAAACATGCTTTATGTGACTAAATGTTAGAAAATGCCACACAAACATAAAATTCAAGTGGCCATTGGATGAACAATAGTCACACAAAATACACATTTCTTCACTTTAAACACCATACGGTCACACTTTTTACCCCTTTTGGCCACTTTATGCTTACTTGTATGTGACTAAATATACAAAAAAAATGTTTTGTGTGACTATACAGTGTTTATGGTCACTAATACTGATTAATCCAAAAAAATTTGTACGTATTAGTCACACATGTTAAGGTTTTGGTTACTGTTTTGTAATAGAGACTAAAAAAAGTTAAACATGTGACCGTAGGGTACCTATGGTCGCGCGACCTTTTGTCACACACACTCGAAAAATCATGTGTGACTATAAGTATATCGTCACACTTATTGGGTGTAGCCAAATCCACTTTTTGTTCTAGTGTTCACTAGCAAAGTCTCCAAAACTTGTACCTATCAAACTTTTTGCAACACCACCAAGATCTCCTCACCCGTTTACGGATGACTTAGATGACTTACCACCGAGACTAACAAATCTGGACTCATTATTTGCAAAGATATCATACACAAGTATAACATATGACTATAGACATTGTTTTGTATCTACATGTATTGCCTCACTTGGTTAACATGAAAATAATGTGTCATCCTCCAAGATGATAAGTATTTACATCGAGTCATAACTCACGCATATGTTAAAGACATATTATCAAGTCTTGTTCTCCTTAAAGTACAATCTAAGCTATATAATCTCAACAAGGTAGGATTTACAACTTAAGTATTTCGTCCAAAATATTCAAGTATATATGACTTACAGTTGTAATCATTAAAAGTTATATCCGAAAAATCAACACACAAGTATTTTAACGACACGTGTTAAAACACTAATGGAAAATGACTCAAACAATTATCCCATCTCAACTCGAACACTTATCCATAACAAACAACCCACTGTGGCACTTATCCTTATTTGACACCTACTATCCCTCTGCCATCTTTTAGCACCATTGAGCGTATTGCTCATGAACCTCCAAGAGCATCCTTTGAACCAAACGCACCCTTTCAGATGAACGTATACCTCAGCCCCTAAGCTTCATAAACATGACCAAAACTTCAAGCACTTCACCCACTAGTTGTACCAACCAATGAACCATAAGAATTAGTATTCGTACTTGTTGTGTTCAAGATCTATGGATAAATAATCAACCTAAGTACTCCCATAGCACAACAAACCTCTACATCACCACATCCTTATTTAGACACACTAGAAGACCTACCACCTAGATCAACCAATCCACTATCCTTACCATCATTTGAATTCGTTGAGTGTATTGCTAAAAAAGCCCTTGTGTTCAACACTCGTACTGAGTCAAATGCACGTTTGAACAAACTCAATCATACTTTCCTACCTATGAGGACTTAAATAATTCATTATGGCTAGAACCTCAACTATCAAATAAGCATGATGCTCTCACGGTAATTTTTGTCAATTTCCACTAGGTATAAGTAGTACTACCTTCACAAATTATCAAATTATTAGTAATACTTTGTCGTTAAACTTCTGCATGAATTTCGTTAAACCTTAAATCAACATTTTAACAACATATGTTAAAATGCAATCTCAAAGCCAACATCATACACCCCGAGCAACAATGACTCTTGAGGAGTATACATAAGAAACTCGCGTGAATTCCTCTTGTCATCATCTAGTGAATATAATCTTGAGACCAAGTATATTTAGGATAGGACTAACCAATTCAAACACTTTGGCTTCATATCTTCATTTAGGAAAACATGATGTTTTGAAAAACATTATGACTAAGAAATCATGCATTAAGTTTTCATCTTGTTAAAAGGATATTGTATATCCTATGCATCGTTCTCTCCTTGCGACATAAATGGTTGTGTTAAAAGATATTTCATTACACCTCATTGGCTAAATGATCTTCAAACAAACATCTACAAGTTCTATGAACTAGCATATCCAATTCATCTTGTCATACTTATTTTCATAAACATGATAACTTTATCCCATGGGATAATCTCATTTGTTGAAAGATACTATTTGTATCTATTTCATTTCAATCGTACATCATAACCTAACCTTGCTCAAACCTTGTGCACATCTAAGGTTAAAACTACACATCTCTAGAACATACACAAGATCTATTGAAATTGGTAACCTTATTTAGATTCTTGTTAAATAAAATTCCAAAGAGATTTCTTGAGAACGTTCTTAATTTAACATATTCCATTCCCTAGTATTAGATGTCATCCATTAGATCTGTTGGAATCACTCCTAAACTAGAATTAAAGTGTTAGTAATTAATATGTAATAGTTAGCTTAATTAAGGCTTTTATGTTAGTAATCTAGGCTAGGCTCATGTAGAAAGCCCATGAGCCTATGCAAAGCCCATAAGGAAAGGATGGGAACTTGGTGTGTTGCCCTAGTTCCCTCCTATAAATAATCTTGTAAACCTTCTCTTGAAGGTTGGTTGTTCACATTTACATTTCACTTATGCATAACTATTCTCTCATAACATACGCGTAGAGTGTTAGTGTGTTCATCCAATCGTTCCTTCATCTCCTTTCTTATATTGATGCTTGTGTTACTAATATGGGAACCTAACAGTGGAAGCAATCGCCAAATAGTTGGGTGAAACGATTTTGTTTTTGAAAGTTTTTTGTGATACGCGTAACTCTCGGTTTAAAAACTTTCCTACGAAAAAAGCTTTGATTTTTTCACTTTAAAATTCAAGATTCTTGTACTTTAAAGGTTATTTGGTGATAAAGTTTAAGTTTTTGGCAAAAAGTTCCAAACTTTACGTGTATTTCTGTGGCTGTTCTACGCGTAAGGTGTATTAAAGTTTTGGATCATTAAGTTTCACACTTTTGTGTTATTTTGGTGATATTGAAGTTGTTTCATCACGAAAAATCAGGTTTCAAAACACTTTGGGCAGAAAATCAGTTTTGGTTAATTCCTACGCATAAGTAAACCCTAAGTTTACGCGTAAGTTCTTCAAGGTTTGATCTTCAGTGTTCTTGGTTTACTCAGTGTTTTCTTGCTTGGATAAGCCTGAAAACACTTCGACTTTGGATATCTTTTACACTGGAATAAGTGTAAAGGATTTTTGGCAAACCCTAATTTTGCATAAGCTAAAACTTACGCGTATAACTCTTTACGCCTAAGCATTTTCTTACGCCTAAGCCTTGTCTTACGCATAAGCTAATCTTATGCATAAGCATTCTACGTCTAACTTTCAGTTTACGCCTAACCTTAGTGTTTCTCAATTCTTACGCGTAAGCTAATCCTACGCGTAAACTTTAATTTTACGCATAAGTTTGGTATTTTTACGCCTAAGGTTTTCTTTGCCTACACTTGGTTTCTACGCCTAAGGACTCTTCATCAACAAAATTTCATTCGACTACAAAGATCCATTTTACAACACAAGTTATCAAGATGTCTCAACCACCATACTCTAACTACTTTCCTCATGTGTATCCTTAACAACAACAACCACAACTCAGTCAACAACAACAATTCAATCTACAACAACAAGTTTATCAACAACAATTTCCTCAAGGAGCAATTCCACCACAAATGATTCAACCACCCCTAGTCTTCAAGTACAACCTTACACAAACTTTAACAATCAACATCCGTCCAGGAATACTATGAAGGAACCGTCTTGGTTTGCAAAGATGTGTGAAGCTTTAAGTAGCCAACAATCCATTCATGAGGCTGGATCACTTGATAGACCTCCAATGCTCACTCCCGGAAACTACGATCAATGGGTGATTAGGTTCTTTAGGTTTTGTGATCTAAAAAAGCCACATGGAAAGTTCTTAAAGAAGGTCATCCTGGAAGGTCCATTTCAGATGCCTACTGTCGTCACACCCGGAAATCCAAATTCCAATCCACCAAGAGGTGACGTCACCAACATTGCAAGTCTTACTGACCTCACTGCTGATGAACTTCTACATTTTGAAGCCAATGAGCTAGCAATGCAATACATCCTTTTGGGACTACCCAATCCGATCCTTCGAAGTGTTGATGCTCAAAAGACTGCTAAAGTAATATGGGAACATATTCATCTTCTCATGGAAGGCACTGAACTCAATCAAGAGGACATGGAATCCAAAATCTACTTGGCTTATGAACACTTCATGATTGAACCAGGAGATACATTAGAGTCTTATCATCATCGATTCTCAGACATCATCAATGACTTGGAAAAACATAACATCATTATGCCAAGAATTGCAGTCAACACTAAGTTCCTAAGTAGTCTTGGTCCTGATTGGGAAAAGTATGTCATTTTCATCCGTCAAGCAAAGAATCTCCATCATGCTACATACGGATTGTTGTACGACTATTTGAAGCCCCATCAAAAAGAAGTTGACAAACAAAGGGGTTATCCGTGGACTCCTGTCACACCTTCACTTTCGGATAATCAACAACTAGCTTTGTGGGCTCAAACTTGTTATCCTCAATTCCCGACCTTACAAACTGTATTCACAAATCCTCCGCAACCCGCTGCTCAACCATCTGCTAAGATAACACCTTATGATCCGTCACAGCACCAATCTAAAGACACTCAATTGGTTCCATACAACAACAACAATGATCAAGCACTTTACAGTGAATCTAATGAGGATACAGAAGCTTTCGATGCATTGCAGCAAGGATTTGTCATGATTGCTAGAGCCTACGGCCGATACTCAAACAAATCCAACAATCGCATTCGTACCTCGTCCAACACAAGGAATCAGGCTGTTGTTAATAATGGACGTGTTGAAGTTCAGAATCGAGGAAATGTTCGTCAGATGGGCGGTGGTCAAGGGTTTAATCCAATGGGAAGGAATAACATGGGTGCTCCCCAACAACAAAGGGCTCAAGTGGTTGAACAAGGTAATGCTCATAATGGGATTAATGGTCTTCGTTGCTATAACTGTAATGAGAAGGGTCACCTGGCTAATGCATGCCCAAAGCCGAGGACTAGAGGCAGTGCTTATCAAAAAGAGGCTTTACTTTTGGCTCTCAAGGATGAAGCTAGTGGAACCCTCACAAACAAAGAACAGAGTTTTATGGCAGATGCAGACTCAGATGATGATATGGAGGACTTGCAGGCTAATGCAGCAGTTATGTTGATGGAAAACATGTATGAACTCCACATGAGTGACACAGGCCCAGTGTATGACATTGACGGATTGTCTCAAGTATCGGATCAAACCATATTCATCACTGATCTAATATCTCCGTCAACATCTGAATCCGACAAGGCTCAGAATGTTCAACATGAGCCATCCACATCTCATTCTGATGATTCTCAACTAGATCCAGTAGTTACATTTGACGATCAAGATGACCTCCTGGTTACCATTGATAATCAAGTTGACTCCGTGGTTATACTTGAGGATCTGAATAATGATCATGTTGAGACTCACGTTGAATACGCTGAACCTTTGCCTAATCCAGATATTGACCTCTTACTTAATGACCAACAATCCCAAATGGAACAATGTTGTGAACTCAATCAGCAATTAAAAAATAAAAATGCACTGTTAACCAGGGATATTGAATGCTTAAAAAGGCAACTCAACGTTTTTAAAACTCAAGAAAAACGTGAACAAGATTTTGAAGTCACTTTTGCTAAATCTTACCAAAACGAAAAATCATTAGAACTACAGATACGTGATCTAGTCGCATCCAAGAATGCTTTGTTGTCTCAAATAGAACAACTGAAATATGATCATAAACAACAACTTAACGCTCTTACTTTGGAAACTCAAAAAGCCAAGTCTGAGTTGTTAACTTGTCAAAAACAGTTCTCTGAGTACAAAAAGCATTCCACAAAACGAATAGATGACTATCTTGAAGAAATTGTCGACTTACAAAACAAGATCAATGAGTTTCGGAATGTTGTTTATAAACATGCTGAATCAATCATAACGATTCAAAAGTTTACTTTCAAACCAAATCCAAATGGATATGGACCGAATCTTGCTGATTACAAACCTAAGTTTTCAAATAGATCATTCAAACCAAATCCGAAGTTTACGGTCAGAACATAGAATTGATGATTCCATTATGAGTGTTGTTAATATAACCATCAAGAGGAATTAGATCTGAGAAGACGAGTCGATCAAAATTAGAAAATGTTGTTTATAACAAACCATTTAACTATTCAAAAGCCGTCACTTTCGCCGCATAAAAGGATACTTCTAACACACCTTGGGTTATCACACCTATGTCGAGAGTCTTCTAATGTTGGTCCCCAACCCAATTCTGCACAAATTAATGGTCCTTTACCTTCACTCGGTGAAGTAAAATCAATACCCGAAAGTCGTCAAATTCTTAGATATTTTGACACTTTCCTATCTGACATCAAAATTTTAAAACGTGAGATTGAATTTCATTCTGAAATAAAAGTTGAACATTTTCAATCGCCTCAGGCACGAGAACAAAGAGATATTTTTCAGAAAAGAATTTTACCCCATGTTCAAAATTTGAAAAATTGTGCATTGTATTGGGAAATGGAATTTCATAAGGAACTTGGAGTGATGAAAATAGTTTTCGAGAAAATAGAAACATCTATTTCAAATACAAAGCGTAAAAGAAAATGTTATGAAAAGATGTTGGATCGACTCTTGGAAGATGTTATCTCGTCTGATATCCATAATGTTGTGTTACTTCATTCTTTTGCATATGCATTTGATTATATCTCTGCTGATTCTGTTGATTCTGTTGAAAATGTTGAGAATACTGATATTGTGTCACAAATCCAGTCTTTAAAAGTTGAAAATGAACGAGTGTCAAACGAGCTTTCAAATGCAAAACGTCGTCTTCAATGGTGTCAAAAAGATTGTCAAAATCGAGAACTCGCTTTCCAAAACAAACTCAACCAGTTGCATACCCAAACTCTTAATCCAAAACTTGAGCAACTGAATGATGAAAACATGTCCTTGACGTGTCAAATTTCAAAATATGAACAAGAGATTTCAAAAGTTAAAAAGGAATATGGTTTCATATTTGATTTACTCAAAAAGACTAGTGATAAAGCATCAAAAGACCTTGATGATCATCTTGCATACACCAAAGATGTTTTACTACGAGATGGACTCACTCGCACTGAAAATCTAGATTTGTTACACAAAATCCATGATCTTAAAGCAGAGTTGGTAAAACTTAAGCAAGATAGGGATAGTAACACTGTAGTAACTGCACCTACACAGATTCAAAATGACTCTAGAACATCGAATGACAAACCACAAGAAACTAATGTGCTTCCCTCTCTGAAACAGAATAGTTGCCTCTTTTCCCAAGCGCGCTTCAAAACCTAGGAGCAATACAAGGAAGAATAGGAAGTTGCGACGTAAGAAAAGAACAATAAAGAATGCTGAAGTAGAAGAACACCCCAGGACTTTGAATAAAATTCAAGTTGCACCCACTTTAGATATTACGTCTGACAAATGTAATGAACAAAGTGATGTAACGAATGCTGAATATTTAAGTACTCTTAATGTTCTGTTTGAAGCCTCTTGTGTTGGTTGTCATACAAGCATGTTTTCTGGTTGTCATGATAAATGTGTTGCTAAAACTATCTTGAATCGTAAGCAGATTAATAGAAAACGGAATACCTCTAGGCCCACTAATGCTTTTAAGTCTGTGTTAGGTAAACCGCCTTCTAGTGCTCATGCTTTAATCATTGATGTACCCTTAGAACCCACTTCACCTCCTAGGAAGAACTTATCACCTAGTGCATTCACTAAGACCAAAGCTAAGACTAGTTGGAGATGGCAGAAATGGCTACATAATATACTTGGATTTACATGGATACCTAAAATCATAAACATATGTGTTTCACCTATAACTGCTTTGGAACCCTCTAACTCTTCAGGTTCCACATCTACTTCTATTCCATCTGTATCGTCTGTGTTGAATGCAGGTGATACAGATCATCCTTTGGAGTGTTGATAGCGGATGTTCCCGACACATGACAGGCAATCTCAAACTGTTATCAAACTTTGTGTCAAAGTTCATTGGCACTGTTAGATTCGGGAATGATCACTTCGCAGCTATCATGGGCGTCGGAGATTACATCAATGGTAACATCGAAATTAGCAGGGTTTATTATGTGGAAGGCCTTAGTTACAATCTCTTCTCTGTTGGTCAGTTCTGTGATGGAGATTTGGAAGTTGCTTTTTGGGAGAAAACTTGTTTCATTCGTAATCTACATGGAAACGATCTTATGTCTGGCACCCGCAATTCAAGTCTTTACACAATCTCAATGCAAGACATGATTGCTTCATCTCCCATCTGTCTACTTTCAAAGGCAACATCTACAAAATCTTGGCTATGGCACCGTCGTCTCTTACATTTAAACTTTCTAACCATATCCAACCTTGCTCGATACAAATTTGTTGAAGGTCTCCCAAGATTCTGATATTCTAAAGATCACCTCTGCTCAGATTGTGAACAAGGGAAAAGCACTCGTGCTCACTTTCCTTCAAAGGTGGAACACAGCTCTCAGCATGTGCTTCATCTTCTTCATATGGATTTATGTGGCCCGATGCGCGTCAGCAGCGATTAATGGCAAACGCTACATCTTGGTAATTGTAGATGACTATTCAAGATGGACTTGGGTTTTTTTTTCTTAGTAAAGATCAAGCTCCACAGATGATCATCACCTTTCTCATGAAAATTCAAGTTCAGCTCCGTAACACAGTCAGACAAATCAGCAGGACAAAGGCTGAATTTTGAATCAAACTCTTCGTGCATTTTATGCGAAAGTGGGAATTGAGCATCAAACATCTATTACACGTATACCAGAACAAAACGGAGTTGTTGAAAGACGAAACCGTACATTAGTGGAAGCTGCAAGAACAATGTTAAATAATGCTAAACTTCCATATTACTTATGGCGAGGCGGTGTCAGCTGCATGCTACACTCAGAATCGTTCAATGATTACCAAACGCCACAACAAAACACCTTATCAGCTTATCCACAGAAGTAAAGAATCTCAAACACTTTCATGTATTTGGATCCCTTTGCTATCCGAATAATGATCGTGATGATTTTGGTAAGCTCAAAGCCAAAGCTGACATTGGAGTCTTTGTTGGATATTGTGAAAATTCTAAGGGTTTCCGGATCTTGAATCGTCGTACAAGGGAGATTATGGAAACGATTCATGCCAATTTCGATGAGCTTACTGAAATGGCTTCTGAGCATACCAGCTTGGAACCCGGTCATAACCGTTTAAACTTCCCTCAAACCCCATCATCAGCTGAACCTAGTTTACAACTAGCTCGACGTCAAATGGAACAGCTATTTGCTCCTCTGTTTAGTGATGATATTGATGAATGTGCACCAGGTGTATCCAATGTTTCCGCTGCTCAACCTGATCATATTCCAATACCTTACACTGCTACAAACAACTCTTGTTGAGGAAGCACCAACAGTTGATTCTACAACAACAGTTGAACAAACCGCATCCAACGACGCTGCACGGTGATGATCTTGAACAATGAAGTACCCCTGCGATTATGATCAAATGCGTTCTTCAATTCGTTTGCTAATGAAACTGCCACACCCGATGTTGCGGAATCATCTACAAGCCATTTGAATCCTCCCAATCTGTAGAATGTATATCAACATCAACCTTCCACACATCGTTGGACGAAAGACCATCCTCTTGAAAACATTATTGGTAACCCGAATCAACCAATCGTAACAAGACAACGTCTTCACACAGACGGTGAACATTGCATTTATGCACTCGCTGTCTGCCAATCTGAACCTAAAAACATTAAAGATGCAATGAATAAAGACAACTGGATTGAATCCATGCAAGAAGAACTCAATCAGTTTAAACGTCTTGATGTATGGGAATTAGTTGAAAGACCAACAGGGGTCTTCGTCATTGGTCTCAAATGGATTTGGAAAAAACAAATTGGATCTTTGAACCGTAATCGAGAATAAGTCATGTGGTGGCTAAGGGTTATAGACAGGAAGAGGGTATTGACTTTGAAGAATCATTCACTCCGGTTGCTCGTCTTGAGGCTGTACGGATTTTTCTGGCGTTTGCGGCTCACATGAACATCACGGTCTTTCAGATGGATGTCAAAACTGCTTTTCTCAATGGAGAACTGAAAAGCGGTCTATGTTAGCCCGAGAAGGATTCGTTGATCCAGAGTTCCCTAATCACGTCTACAAACTGAAGAAGGCTCTCTACCGTCTCAAACAAGCCCCTCGGGCGTGGTATGATAAGTTATCATCCTTTCTTATCGCCAATAATTTCGTCAAAGGTTCGGTTGACCCTACACTATTCATACAATATCACGGGGCACACATTTTAATCGTTCAAATTTATTTGGATGACATCATTTTAGGTCAACATCTAAAATACTCAAACGCTTTTTCAAAACTCATGAAAAAACATTTTGAAATATCCATGATGGGTGAACTTACGTTCTTTCTAGGACTACAAATTCATCAATCACCCGTGTGGTATTTTGGATTCAGTCCAAATATGCCCTTGAAATTTTAAACAAACATGGAATGCAAACCTGTGACACCTATGCCACACCAATGGCACACACTAAGAAACTGGATGCTGATTTGCATGAGAAACTGGTTGACCCTACCAAATACCGAAGTATTAATGGGTCTCTCATGTATCTAACAGCCAGTAGGCCTGACATTGTCTTTGCTGTATATCTTTGCTCCCGTTATCAGTCGAGACCAACTGAAACTCACCTCTTAGAGGCTAAAAGAATCCTCCAATACATCAAGGGAACCATAAACTTGGGAATCTGGTATCCGAAGGATTCTGGTTTTGAACTAATAGCTTTTGAGGCGCTGATCACGCGAGGTTGCTTAGATTCTCGGAAAAGTACTTTCGGAGCTCTACAATTTCTTGGTGATAAACTGGTGTCATGGCAATCGAAGAAGCAGGATTGTATATCGTTGTCCTCAACCGAAGCAGAATATGTAGCCATGTCGGCGTGTTGTGCTCAAGTCATTTGGATGAGAACACAACTCAAAGACTATGGTTACGTATTTGACAGAATCCCGATGTACTGCGACAATCGAAGTGCCATTGCGATCTCGTGCAACTCTGTTCAACATTCAAAATCAAAGCACATCGATCTTCGATATCATTTCATTAAAGAGCACGTGGAAAAGTACGTTGAATTATACTTTGTGGGTACTGAATACCAACTGACAGATCTTCTCACCAAAGCCTTAGCTCCTGCTAGGTTTAATGAGTTGGTCCACCGGATTGGTATGCGGTGTTTGACTCCAGAGGAACTGGATAAACTTTTAAAACATTCTTAAAACCAGTGAAACACCAAAACCTCTTTTGTAAATATTTTCAAAAACAAAATACAAAAATATAAAATCTGATAATACAACAAAAATATTCTTATCTCATATTTCTTTAACATGGCAAGTGCATTTCTTCCGTCAACACTTTACTCTTTCAAAAGTCAGTATTTTTCTTGGTCAAGTGTTGAGGGGGAGAAAGTAAATATTTTTCGGTTTCATAAAACCTTGTACTTGCATGTTACCTCATCCCGGTTGTTTCTTTGATTATAGTGGTCACATTTCTGTTTCTGACACTCCCGGACTCAAATTTATAAAATTTCATTATTTCTTAAGTCGAGTGGGAGTGTCGTCAAGTTTCTTTCCAAATATCATTCTTTACGTAACCAAAATGGAAGTTATGGGCGTTGGATGAAAATGGTTAAGGTGGAGGGACTGAAATTGTCAAAAGCTCAAAGTAACACTTAACAAAACCACTACACCAACTTTCCTTATCATATTAACTTTCACATTTATTACTTGTCAGGACCGATAAACATAAAGATTTATGTGGTTTGGAGGTCTAGGTTGGTGAAAGTAGATGAAGAACATCATCCTTTCTTGAGAGAGAAACTAGAGAGAGGGAGGAGAAAACACAAGGTTTATTGATAAGAACAAAACAATACAACTAGCCAAATGATTCACCTCACCCCTCATGGAGAGTCATGAGGGGTATATATAGGCCCTAACTTTTCCACTTAAACGATACTAGTCCCTAAGGGCAAAGTATACTACGCATCAAGTCCAATTCACGTAAGTAGCGTTATCTTTAGCGAGGCTAACAATCTCCCTCCAAGATAGCGTCACACGTGAATGGTTACAATGAGACCTATAAATACAAAACAAAGTAAATTACAATAGTAATGAACAATGTTGACTTTCTTGAAGTGCAGAGTCTTTGTAGTCTAGATACTAAGGCAAACTTGAAGTTCTCCCTTCCGATGACCTCGGCAAATGATCTTCTTGTAGCTCTGAACTTCAACTGTAATGGTCTAGTTAGGTTATTAGTCCCTCCTAACTAGTGAGCCTTTTTTTTCTTTAACTATGCTCCCTCCTGAACCGACAACTCTCTTCCAACACGTCTTAAATCTTCAGACACGCAGCGGAGAAAGTAAACTCTTGAAGCACAATGGTTTGTCGTTAAGGAACATCAACATAACTCACTTAGTATTGCATGAAAGTTGGTAAAAAACCCCGATGTACACCACACTACTTATCCTTCTTCAGTCTTAAGCAAAAATCCCTTCGTAATCCAATCACGGAAGATGAAATAGCAACTTCTCCCTCCTGATGGTTGCGAGCTATCAGAATCATCATAATGTTGCGTACATAGCGTATTACCTTCTTTGATGCAATATTAACATCATAGCTTGATCAAATTTCCGTGAGAATATGTCGCAAAAGTAATCTCAATAATTTTCTCTAACCAACCTTTTATCGAACCTCCTTTGAATTCACCGGCTAAATGTAATGACCACATATGGAGATAGCCCGATACTACTAACTTGAAAAGGAAGCAAACATCCCAACTTGTGACTTGCTGCTTGTTCTAAATTTTTGAACAATCCACAACGGCGTGTGTGACAGGCACAACAAAACTCCTTAAAGTGATGGTTACACACAAGGCTCTACAATGTAACTCCTTACGGTTATAACCAGATTTTCAAATTTCATAATGTGCTCCAACACGTTATCTTGAGACATGCATCCAACCAACCATCGTCTCAAAGATAAAGAAGTCCACCCGTGAAATGTCACGTCAATTTCTCGTCAATAATACCGTACAAGAGCCCCGTAGTCATTTTTCAAATTTCGCGCAAGCCGTGAATATTGTATCCCTCCGTGAATATATACCATACCAAAAATACCACACTTGACCAAATGCAATCAATAATTTGTATCCAATATTTTTATATGAAAAATACTCGGATATCAATTATTGATTGCATTTGATCCATATTTTTATATGAAAAATAATTTGATCCATGCTATAACAATGTCATATTTGATGTGTTTACTCATGACGAACAGCGATGCGTGGCCAGACACCTACATGATACATACACGGAGAATCCGAGTTGTAGCAATACTAACTCTGAAACTCCACATGTGGATCCTAGTGGAGGCTGTGTGGCACAAAATCTTTGGTGATGAGGAAACCGTGCTTGAATCATTAATCAATCATTGTGGCATTGAAATTGAAAAAGTGAGTAAAAGTCGATGAAGTTAAGGCCGCGAATGCTAAATTGACCGCCGAGCTTGAGAGTTACAAGGAGAACGCAAAAGCTTTTGAATTTCATACAAACAAAATGTCAGAATTAGAAATTGGTTATCGAGATTCTGTTTTAAGAGAAAAACAATTGCAACTCAAATATGATACACTTGATGTGAATCTGAATTTGAAAATAAAATCTTTAAACAAGGAAATTTCTGATCTAAATGACCGACTTTCTAAACAAAAGCAACGTTTTGATCTTGAAAAGAGAAGAAGAAGTTGATCAGCGATTCTTCAAAGCGAGAAGATTCTCTTCTTGATGAAATTCTTGATAAAACGGAAAAAATCAAAACATTGGAAAATTTGCTTCTTACAGCGGGTCATTCGCTAAATCAAACAAGATGCTTTCTAACCAAGTAAATCCGTTTTTCATACTTCACATAAGATGGCACTTGGTAACGACCCCTCTTCGTTTCTCAAAGCTCAGAAATCTCTGAATGTGTTGCACAATGGAAAACCTTTGCATGAACCCATAATTGTGCATGATTCTCTTGAAGCGTTGGAACTATCGAGGAGAGTAGATCAAAATGAAACAAAAACATACCGAAATCAAACCAATTGATTATAACACATGGAACAAAATTAATGGTATTTCGTTTGTTTCTCAATCAACGTTTTCCACCAAACCAAGTGTTGCAAACAAAGTGTCAACCTTTTTTTCAAAATCGGTTTCAAAACAGGTTGTTGTCTCCAAATCTCTTTCGAACATTGAACAAATGTCTTCAAACAATCCTTTTAACACAAGTGATGCGCGAAGTATTTTGGAAAATGTGAAAATGAGAATTGCAGATCTTCAAGAGACCGTTAAAACTAAAACCAATATTACAACAAACATATGGTTTAATAGTTTTGATATTGAACAGAAAAAGTTTTTTGAAACTCAAATTGCCCTCGGTGACTAACATCAACTCAAGGGTAATTCATTTTGAACAAGCCTTTTGAAAGAAGCAGTGACTTTGTCAAGGACCATAAATCCACAGTAAAGCAAGCTAATGAATGTTTTGAACACATCAAAGTTTTGGAAAATCTAAATGATTCTCTCTTGAAGATGTTAGACTCTTGATATTATGTCCATCATTTTGAAACATATTACTGTGAAGATCATGAAAGACTCAGATATGAGACCTCAGAAATTGTTTCAAAATATGAAAAAGCTCTTGAAAAAATTGAAAAAGAAAATGTCTCATATTTTAAACAACTTGATCGAAAGAGGAATGCAAAGTATGACAAACTTGTATGTATGGCGTGCCTACAATGACATGAAAGAAAAATGATCTTTTGAGGGCTCAATTGGAAAGTCAAAAAGGAAAGGCGTGGATACTGAGTTACTAAACCATTGATGAGGAGAGAAGCAAATGTTCCCAAACCGGTTTCCAAACCAAAATATACATTTCTATGCCTCCTCCAAAAGTCAATGAGAAAAATGTTTCATCAAAACCGGTCCTTCACACCTACTACCTAAACAAAATGTTGATAAGGGAAGCGGTTCGAGAAACCAAAAGTTTTAGCACTGGCCTTTTAAGATGAGTACCACTAATGCGTGCGCCTCCACATCTAAAACATATGGAACAAGCGACATAAGTTTAGAAAAGCACTCTAAAGAGACTAGGAAAGCTGAAACCACCTCCCAGATAAAATGTGAATCTAATGCGTGTGCCTTACCTTCTACGGGACTAGAAAGCACCTCTAGGAGCAGCAGACTAAAGCCTAAGAGCAATACAAGGAACAATAGAGTCTCTCTAGGAGTAGTAGCTTGAATAAAGAGAAGAAGTAGAAGAAGAACACCCTAGGAATTTACGCTTTTGAATAAGAAAGACATTTCATCTGAATGTCTTGAACCTATGAAACTTGCTAAGTCTAATGAATGTGTTGAATCTCTTTGTTTAACTTGCAAGAAATCTTTAATTAATGTTCAAGATGATTGTGTTTCTAAGAATGTGAATGATAAGCCTGTTAAGAAGAACGTCCCAAAAAGATCTTACGCTAAACGAGTAGGAAGACTAGTTGCAAAACTTAGGCTTTACACTATTGACAGGAACTATAGTGTATACTTTAGGGATGATATTTGGAAACCACAGTAGAACTTTCACACTCGGAATGGTAAAATGAGTGATAAACCGAGAATTCCCGTAGAAACCTCTTTGAGTGTGATCAGGATTTTACCTCTAACCCAAAGGAACCAAAATCAAAGCGGTTTCCACAATATTCTTTTTACATTCTTGGCGGGTTATCGAAATTTGTCTTTGGATGTCACTCGGGTTGCTCCAAGCACATGACCGGGAATCTGAAGCTGCTGATCAATTTCGTCTGGGAATTCATGGGAACCGTACGTTTTGGAAATGATCATGTAGCAGCTATCATGGGTTATGGAGATCTACCCTTTTGAAATTATTTGATCACTCGGGTTTACTATGTCGAAGGGTTGGGACACAATTTGTTTTCATCGAGGCTGATTACGTGATGCGATTTAGAGGTTGCTTTTAGGAAAAATGCTTGCCGTTAGAAACTTGGATGGCGATCTCTAAGCGGGAATCATGATACAAACTTGTATGCTATCGACATCAATCAAATGGCCTCTTCATCACCAATATGTTTTATGACACGAGCATCACGGAACGATCACGGTTGTGGCACAGAAGGTTATCCCATCTCAATTTTGACACCATCAACAATCTTGCCAAAGACAACATCGTCAGCGGACTTCCAAAGTTCAAATACACCAAGGATCACTTATGTCCATCATGCGAACAAGGAAAAAGCAAAAGAGCATCATATAAACCCAAACCCGTACCTAGTTGGAAGCAAAGTTGCATATGTTGCACATGGACTTATGTGGCCCAATGAGAGTTGAAAGCATTAATGGGAAAAAGTATATTCTTGTTATCGTCGATGATTATTCGAGATATACATGGGTTTAGTTTCTGAGATCAAAGACTAAGCAGGCATCATCATCACCTTTAGAAGCGAATTCAAGTACTTCTTCAAACTCCAGTAAGGGTTGTAGAGCAGGACAACGGCACAGAATTCACGAATCAGGAGTTAAGAACTTATTTTGAAGATGTTGGAATCACACATGGACATCGGTTGTTAGAACTCCACAGTGAGAATGGGGTAGTTGAAAGAAGAAATAGAACTCTTGTGGAAGCTGCTCGCACAATGCTAATCTATTCTAGTGTACCGTTATTTCTATGGGCGATCTTTGCACTTTCGAGAACCGATCCCTTATCCATCCAAGATTCAATAAAACCCCATATGAGCTTGTGAACAACGAAAACGGATATCTCTTACTTTCACGTGTTTGGCGCTTTGTGCTATCCTACGAATGACAGAGAAGATCTTGGAAACTGAAAGCAAAAGGTGATATTGGAATCTTCATTGGATATTGAATAACTTCGAGGGCATTAGGGTGTATCAGAAGAACTAGGAGGATCATGGAGGCGATGAATGTGAAGTTTGATAACTTTCACATATGGCCGAGAGACTGCTCTAGAACCCGCACTAAACCGTGAACCGGACACATCGGTTCAGGACTCATACCTCAAAGAGCTCAATCAACTTCGATTGACAATCCTAAAGAACAAGAATGGGAGAATTTCTTTGAGTTAATGTTCGATGAATACTATGGTGGAACTCCGACAAATGCATCAAACCATCATTCCGCTGCACCCGCTCAAAATCATCCTCCACCACCATTAGAAGATGCATCTACGGTCGGAAACCAATGCACCAATTCCATCTACATCATCTACATCTACTACATTTATTGCACCCGTTCTACCAGCAGTTGATGAGCAAAACCAAAACCGAGCGATGCAGCGTTAGATGAAGACTTATTTGAAAACCCGTTTGCTCACGGAATTTGAATCTTCTTCAAGCTTACGAGAACCATCTAACTCGCATACGTTATAACCAGCGGTATCCTTCCTCTGAAGTGGACAAAGACCACAATTGAACAAGTTATTGGTGAACCTTCAAGGCCAATTGAGGGCGAGGCGCCAACTTACCACAGATTGCGACTTATGGATAGAAAAGAAATGCAATGGCGGAGAACCGCATGGATAGAAGCAATCAGGGAGGAACTTCTCCAATACCGTCTACATGACTCTTGGGAAATGGTTCCAAGACCAATTGACATTAGCGTCATTGATCTCAAATGGTTATGGAAGAACAAAAGGGATGAAGAGATGGCTAATTACAACAAAGCTTCGTCTTGTGGCCAAAGGATCTGAGAGGAAGGGATAGACTTTGAAGAGTCATTAGCGCGGTAGCTAGACTAGAAGCGGTCGGGGATATTCTTAGCCTATGCATTCACAAAAACATCATGGTTTATTAGATGGACATTAAGACCGCGTTCTTGAATGGAACTCACGAAAGAAAAAGTATGCGTGATTCACCCGAGAAGGCTTCATAGACATGAATCATCCAGACTACGTCTACAAACTCAAAAAGGCAATCTATGGATTGAAACAAGGTCCAAGAGCGTGGTATGACGAAGCTGTCCTCTTTCCTTATCCAAAACAATTTCACCAAAGGAACAGTTGATCCTACCTTGTTTACACAAAAATGCAACAATGACATTTTGATTGTTGATTTCGTGGGCGACATCATCTTTGGGTCCACTAATTCGAATCTTTCAAAACATTTTGAAAATCTCATGAAAAGTAAATTTGAAATGTCCATGATGGGGAACTAAAATTCTTTCTTGGTTTACAAATACATCAATCCCCTTGTGGAATTTTTATTAATCAAGCTAAATATCACAGTGAGATTTTGAAAAATCATGGTATGGATAATTGTGACTCGTGTCGAACACCAATGGTAACTTCACCAAAAATTGGAGCCGATTTGTTTGGGAAACCTATCTATCCGAAGAAATATCGAGACATGATTGGTTCTCTCATGTACCTTCTTGCTAGTCGACCGGATATTCATTTTTTGTTTGCTTATTAGCACGGTTTGGGCAAAAGCCTACGCACCTCAAAGAGGTTAAAAGGATCTTCGGTAGCTGGACATCCATTCACATGGGAATTTGGTATCCGAAGGAATCCGGATTTGATCTTATTGCCTTTTCGGATCACGGACCACGCGGTGATCAAGTTCACGACAAAAGTACATCGGAGGCACAATTTTGGGTGAAAAGTTAGTAAGCTGGTCTTCAAAGAAACAAGATTGCACTACACTTTCAACGTGAGTATGTGTCTCTATCTGCGTGTTGTGCTCAAGTTCTATGGATGAGAACACAACTCAGAGATTATGGCTTTACTTTCGATAAAATACCTATGTATTGTGACTCGAAAAGTGCCATAGCCATATCATGCAATCTGTTCATCACTCAAAGACTAAGCATATCGTGTCGCTATCACTTCATCAAAAGTACGTCGAAAATGGTACTTTGAATTATTCTTAGTGAAGGCAGATTACCAACTTCGCCGATCTATTAACTAAGCCCTTCCAAAGAAAGGTTTGACTATTTAGTTCAATTGGAATTGAGAAGCCTAACCCCGAGGAGTTAGAGCGTCTTCTCGATTCTTCTTGAAAATGATTTTCCAAAAGCTTATTTGTAAATATTTTTGAAAAACAAAATACAAAATTTGAAAAACCAACAAAAGCAAAATATAAAAATATAAAACTTTCAAAAATACAAAAACAATATAAAATCAAAATCCAAAAATATTCTTCTCACGACATGTCTCTCGTATAATCGATATTCATGCGTTTCTAGAAATGTCATTCAACAATGATACGGGTATGTCTGCGGATGCTTGGCGAGAGTTCTTTAATATGTTTTTCAAAACATGTCGTTTCTCAAAATTTCTTCATAAAATGGCTTTCGTATACTTGATGCGAAACCGGACCAAAATGATGACTTTTGATTATTGTTCAAATCAAAACTCGTGCTTTTAAAGAAAAATCAAATTATGCGCTTGATTGCCTACATTTAAAATGGTGAGAAATCATCATCATCTTGAGCACCTTTTCAAGATTGTTCAAAAAGATTTCAAAATACTTTTGTTCAAGATAACTCCCTCTAAAACCCTTTAATTGATTATGCTTTATTAAAGGGGGGGTATAAAACTAAAATGTTCCAAATTCATGCTTAAATCAAATCCGTTTGTCTCCCCAAAAGATTCTAAAATGTTGTTTAATCCGTTGATATCAAAATATCACGAATATGCTATTTTTGAGGGGGAGGAGGCGTGATTAAAATGTGATCAAAAAGTTTAATGATCGGTGTTTGAATCTCACAATGAGCTCGACTTAGACGGAACCAATGAATTGCGGAATCAAAGTAGTAAATGTACCATCTCGAGAAACTTGTGATAGATATGCACTTCATGGGTCTAACCTCCTTTTCAAGGAGTGTTTACAACTTCAAGTTAGTTATTAGAGCTAGTTGTCACCTAAAAGCTGAAAATGTAACTCTTTAACTAGAACAAGCGTAACCGTGTCTCGTGGGGAATTGTCTATCATGAGCCGATCAATTCAAAAAGTGCGAACTCTACCCTCTATATGCAGATTTCTGTTAAAACTTATAAGCACATGTGAAGGGGGAGTGTTTCTGAAAATATAAAACTCGGAGTGTTTCAAACATGTTTTCTATCATAAACACTTTGAGAGATTTTCAAGAAAAGGTTTTATGGCAACAATAGGGCGAGTCATGGAGTTATAAGGTGACTAAGGATAGGAAATCCGTCCTATGATCTGCCAGAGCCGGAGGGATCTACCCAAGGACAATACCCATAATTAGTATTAGAAGTCCTTAGGTATGATTGAAAAAAGGAGTAATGTGAGAAAGGAGAAAGAAGGGGTTGAAGAATTAAAAAGAAATATAATGAAAGGGTGAAAAGAAATAGCCCTCCATATTCAACCTTAGGGCATAAACCGGGTTCAATACATATGCTACTGGTTGTCACTAGATGACACTGGTATTGAAGACCAAGACGTCATGGACCCGTGGACCACTGCACTAAACCTTCTAGCCACTCAATTCCTCTCAAAAGGGATTTGTTTCATTCTCACTAGGAACCCTACATAATCTATCGACTTTCTCTTAGAGATTGTTGATATTGAAGAATGAGACCCTCTCCCTAGTCTCCGCTTAGGAAAACCAAAATGCACTATTGAGTCTAGAGCCACGAGATTCATCAAAAGATCTCATAGGAACACTTGACATGACATCGCTTGTTGTTCATCAATAAGGACACAAGTGTTATATTATAGAGTCCTCACGCATCTTAGCAATCTGCCGAGAACATTTATGAGAAGTTTCACATCTGTGATCTTCAGTGATTGAATGGAAACTCCTGCCAGGTCAACATCAAGCAGCCCTGACAGCAGGTCACTTCGGTAACTCCCCGTGGATTACGCTTAGTGTGTCTCAAACGGTCTACAGTAGTGGGGTGATGCTTCGGTGTACCTCAGCGACTCATCTGAACTGTAGATGTACTTCGGTATATCACGTTATCTCACTTATGGGACTCCAGTTCAGGAACGACCTTTGTGAGAATTAGAGATGTGTTTTCACACTATTCTGTTAACACCCTCGAAATTCAAACTTGTAAGTGCCGTAATCCGCTTATTACTAACTGTTTTTATGTTTTCTTCTTATGGAAGCTGCGAGCGGATGGATCGTCATGACTCGCCACATGCTCATACCAACAACACATGAAATTTCTCATCAAAATCAAAGGCAACTCAAAGTTAAAGATGATTCTTCATCAATGTCAAAGAATCTACAAAGTGTAAAGACTCGAGAACTTCATCATTGGAAACTCAAAGTCAAATAGAAGTGTGAGCATGGTGGAAAACGACGTGGAGATACCTAACCATCGAAGTTGACAATGGCAGACACCCACATTATCTGATCACAAAGCATGAAGGAACAAAGAATCAAGACTATTCTATATCTACACACAAAGTTCAAGCTCGAGAAAAGTAAAGACCAAATCAAGTGGAGCATCTTTTGAATGACCAACCCTTAGGGGGAGATTGTTAGCCTTAATAGTTTTTATTAGAAGTGATGGTCATTCACATTTAGGAACTTTGTAACGTGTGTTAGATATCGTGATAGAATAGTCAACGGGCTCGTGGATTGGACTAAGCTAAATGGCTAGGCGTTAGGATAAGCTTGCCTTGTTTAAGTCCAAGCAACCCAATCCAATCCATGACCAATCCACGAGGCCCATGGAAAGCCTTTTAGGGCATCAAGTCCCTTGGACTATAAATACCCCTCAAATGGTCATTTGAGGGGTGTGCTTGAAAGTGTGTGTGTGTGTGTGTCTTTTCTTTGGAATATACAACATATTGTGTTTATCTTTATCCTCTCACATACACGGATTTCATATCATTCAAGTCACCATCTTTCCTTTCTTCTTATTCTTTCTAAGCATAACGTTTGTGTTTGTGTGTTAACGTGTTCTAAGCAAAATGTGGGTATTTGTGTGATAAGGTTGATAAAAGTAAGGTCCTACATTACTACAACTACCAAATCCTATGCCTATCCTTCAATCTTCAAATCCGTGTTTTTTATCTCAAATTTGTAAGTGGTTAATCGTTCTTGGTAATTATCTAAGCATAGGTTTTGAATAGTTTTGAAATCCAACGGTTAGATTTGTCCCAAGGCATGATTTTGTGTTCTATGCATATGCGTATGAACACATAATCATTTTTGGGTGTTATTTGTTAAAATGGGTGTGTTAAAATGTTTATATAATCACTCTTATACCATTTCTATCAAGCAAATCCACCTAGAAACACGAATTGACCATTTTTCAAAATTAGGATTTAAGCGTAAATTTGGGTATTTTTATTTGGGAGAGTTTCTGGTTTAAAAGATGGTTGTGTTATGTGTTTGACATGTTTAATTGACCAAAACCTTGATTGAAACATACCTAGAAACATTAATTTGATGAAACTAAGAATTAGGGTTTATGTTCATACGAGTTGGGTATTTTTGATCCATTAGGTCTTTGATGTTAAAAATTGTTGCAACATAGTAATATGACCTCTTAGATATCCCAGAAATGATTTGGTGTCAATCCTATGGTTAGATTAGTTACTCGTAAAATTTGAATCCTAGAGTTTAAGTTTCTACGCGTAAGCATATCTTACGCGTAACCTGTCTTGATTGATACTTCATATTAAGAATGGATTGAATATGGTGTTAATGAATGTGTTATGATTCATTTATTTCAGGTTATTACGCATGAAATATTCAATTTCAAGGTTAACTAAGCATCTACGCATAAGGATCACCTTACGTGTAGAATGTTATGCGTAAGAGAAATCTTACGCGTAACCGTTACGCGTAAGGTTCTACAAAGGGGACTACGTGTATCCTGTGAAGGATATGCGTAAACAGTAAGCGTTACGCATAAGGTTCACTCTTACGAGTAAGCCTTACGCATAAGCTCTATGCTTAAGGCCTCTTTTCCTACGCGTAACATTTCTTACGCGTATGTCAAGATCCTACGCATAAGCTTATAACTACGCGTAAGCTTATAACTACGCGTATGGTTCACTGTTTACGCATAAGCTTGCAAAACCTACGCCTAAGCCTAATTTTTTTAACCAAAATTGTGAATTGTTACGCGTGCAAACTTGTATATAAATAAATCATAACGTCACGAAACCAATATGTCACTAATAAGCTTAAATGTTTAATAAGTTGTGAAAATAAGTGAAAACTTGGACTTTAAAAAAAATTTAATCAACTCACGAAACTTATCACGACGTCTTTGGACTATTGGACTAACAAGTGACATTGGACACGTAACATTCGTTAACATATCATATTCAATAAATAGACAATAAAATCAACTTTTGACTAACATAATGTCTGTAACACCCCCAATTTCGTGATACGCAGCGGAATTCAAACTGGGTGTTACTTCATGGCACAACAGTCATAACAATAAAAAACGATCTCTAAAGGAGTCGTTTAAAAAGGATTTATCATTCAAATTATTCAAATATATCAGAGTTTACAAAATAGGTCCTAGTTGGTTCCATTGTTTACAAAATACATCAATATAAAGTCTTTGATGTTTTATGAATGATAAAATATTTATAGCCTTCTTGAGCTAGTCCTTGCTCTTGTACCGACTTAGACATTATGGACCTGAAATACATGCTTAAAACTGTCAACACAAAGGTTGAGTGAAATTAATAGAGTTTGTTTGATGGTTGAACACATTATGTTTGTAGTGTGAGTTATAAATTTACACCAATGGTTTGAAAACCAAAACAGTTATTATTAGACTAAGCATCACGCAATCAAGGCGTTAACGTGTTCCAAAATTAATTGGAGAAAACGTCGGCCGTGCCCTATCAGGTAAAATTTCCGTTTTTACCAATGTTACTCAAATATAGTGTGTTTGTTTGCCTACACGGTCAACACAAACGGGATTCGTCAATCCCATTAGATCTATTCACAATATTCGCGCCCACTCTCACTAGTGATTAATGATTCATGATTAAGGGACTTAAGTTTGGCAAATGTGGTAACTTAGTGCTAATAAAACAATCAGATAAGTATATAGTTTGAAAGCAATGTGTTCGGTTTAAAATAAAGCATGTATCTCCCCCAAGGGTTTGTAAAAGAATTAAGTAATAGAAAGTGGGGCTATGAACTCACCGTAGTGTAAATGATACCAAATGGATAATGAGAATGATGGATATGCCGTGAGAACTTCTACGAGCAACCTAAAATGGAATGTTGCGACTTAGGTTTGGAATAATGTTTAGGAAAACATAAACCATTCTATATGTATTTCTATGTTGATCATGATGTAGTCAATTATCATTTGATGTTTATAGAAAGATCTTTAATATGTGAAAACATATTTAGTTTATAGATATCGTACTACTGTTCGGGCCATCATAATTCAGAGGTCATGCAGTAAACGTTCGAGGAGCTAGGACACTGAAAATCGTAAATCCAGCAACTCATCGATACGTTTTACTCAAATGAAACCCCTCACATGAAGCTCCCTACTATTGTAGCACTTAGTAGATAAAATATATGTTTTGAGTGAAGATTGTTATATAAATAAGTTTATCATGTTTTTACAAGTTCTCATCGTTTCATATATATGATCACCTTAGTTAACTGTCTTGGAAAAATAAGCTTTGAGGCTTTAGCCATGGCCTTGCCGTGACTTTGGTTTTGACTACCATGGTCTTGAGACTCAGCCTTGACCTTAGCCATAGCCGTGGTCTTGGCTTATGGCTGTTAGGCCTCTTGGTTTGCTTTTAGTTGCGACAAAAGTATAGTTTGTGAGACTAAATATAGGGCGGTTTCTGTTTTTGAAAGATAATGGCCTGTTTAAGCGTTTACAAGGTCCGCGCTTCTGTTAATAGTGAAGGAAAACGTCATTCCGGATAACTTTCGTGCTTTAACTTTTTGATGATTCGGACCAGAAGTACCACTTGTAAAACGGCAGAACCAAAATAGTTTCAATATGGCAGTTTTGGCGTTTAGGTTTCGCTAACTTCTTTTGCCTATAACTTTTGACTCATTTGTCCGTTTCAGGTGATTCAAGTTGCTATGTTTACCTTTATATCTTTTCTACCATAGTATGTAAGTTAGAAAGTCCATAGGTTACTGATTTTAATGGTCTCAAATGTGTTGAATATGACTAGTTTACTAGTTTGTTACTTTTATGACAATATGTAAATTAAAACATGTGATTGAGTATATGTACATCATGAATCAACATAGTAACTATATATATAGCATGAAATAGTTAAGATTATGAATAATAAAGATGAGATGATGGTGGTGATAAGTTGCTTACAACTTTTGGCTTTCACATAAGAAAGGAGTAACTTAGTAAGGATAGGACTTTGATTGATCACTTAAGACTTTGGATTGAGCTAGCTTTCCACACCTTGGCACCCTTGAAAACTTGAAGAGTTGGTGATGAAGTACTAAGTGACTTGAGTGGATTTAAACTCAAGAATATCACTTAAACTTGCTAGAGATTTGATGAAGTAGCTTGATCTTTGGAACTTCTTTGCATAAACTTGGAGTTTAAAGATCAAATGATGGAAGATATGGTGGATTTAAGCTATGAACGACCCAAAAAAGCTTGTGAAGGTCTTTAGGTTGAATTTCACTTGCTACTTATAGGAGGGTAAGTTTGGTTAACCATATATTGGGTTAAATATTAACCATGGTTAAGTTAGGACACTTGTAAAGATCTAAATGAACCATGGTTAGGATTATGCCACCAAAATGATGACTCCCCCGCCTTAGGTCGGCCAAATAGAGATAAAATGACTTAGGTGGATAGTTTTAATATAATCTTGAGTTTAGAGCATGATTTGGTTCCGTTAAATGCCAACTGTAAGTTGTTAAGCCATAAACGTAAAACCGGGTATCGTAAAAATACGAAACTTGTAGGAATGATGAAACTCATCATTATACTCCATCTAAAAATATAAAATGAGTGATAAGTCTCATTGGGTGCAAAAACGCTGCTTAAAGCTGGAAATACTGGTCAAAAACACGTAATTCGCAGTTTATCGGGAAAGAACGAAATTTCAGGGAAACGACCGTGAATATATTTAGAGTAGACTAAAATTAGTCTAAAAGTGATATGAGATGTCAAAATATGGTTTCCTTCATACGCGGGATAACTTAACAGTTATTTGTGAAGTTTAAAAGTTACGCGATTTAAGCAAAAATGTAGAACGTACAAGGTTAATTTTTTTATGGTCAAAAGAGGAGGGAAATATGTTTGACTTTTCCAAAAATGTAAAAGTGTCAAAAACATATTAGAAACACAGTGCAGGAATCGTTAAGTCTGTATGTAAGTAGAATTGTTTAAAACGTAAGTTTAGTTTTGTACAGCGCAGGGTTTATTTGGTAACATAAAAATAAATCTTAAAAATTCTCAAATTAATCATGTGTGATCTAAAAATTTATCTGATCTGAGGAAAATTGACAGAGTTGATTTTCGTTATGCGCGGGATGTTGAAATGGTGTTCCGACCAAAATGAAACTTTAAGACGATGTTTTCTTAATAAATTTTACGAAAATGATCTAACGATTGTCAAACTCTCAGATCATTACTAAAATAATTTATCTTACGAGAATGTGAAATAAAAATTTTACGGGATGAATAGTGAAAGTGAATAGTAAATTCTCGAAAATGAGAAGTAAAAATTTGAGAATGGATAGAAATCCTGAAAATGTGAATTGTTACAGTCTCACCACCTAAATGGGAATTCTGTCCCGGAATTAAATGTGTGTTATCCGATGTTGAAGTGTCTAGGGACATGTGGGTGTATATGCCGAATCCTAATCTTTGCGTTCTCAAGTTTCTGGTCATAGAATGTATTATGTACCATGTGGCTTAAGTTGATAACCTAAAGGGTTTTGTTAAAATCTTATAGAGTCCAATATACTTAAAGTTTGGCTTTTCCCGATTCTCAAAACGAATCATATCTTATTATATCGAGGCTATCAATAAAACCTTAATTTCTAACATGGAGTTTTTGGTGATAGTGTGCGGTATGGAGCCTAATTTGTATTTGCATGGTTTCCTTTGTTGTTTCATGGGTGATCTCTGAACACCTTAGTCCAGCAAATAGTTAACTAACACATTCATCTATATATAGTGCCTCAAAATGGAATAGTTTTGTTTGTGTTAGGGTAACTATTGTTAATCAAAGGTGTAAGATATTGTTGATGTGAAATGGTTTGTAATGATGTGATAACTGTCGTTGTAGGGAAAGTCTTGCTAGTGGCAAGTGGTTATCCAAACCATTTCCAAAGTTGATCATGTCTTAGGTGGTTTCGAGATGAAGGCTATATCGTATAGTGTTTATGTCTACTAGTGTTTGAAAGAAACGTAGTACAGTGAAGTTTTACGTACTAAATTTCAATGGGGTTCAGATAATGATGTGACATGTTGACGATTAGAAGATTGTAGCGTATGTTTACCAGTATTCTTAGGTAGAGATGTCAAGTTTGCTTTAAAATCATAAGTGAATTTTAAAGGATTATGGCAGAATGATATCCTTGTAACCTAAACAGGCTAGTACTTCTAAGAAATGACGAGAAGATTTGATGACTATCCCAAGATAGTAGTTCGGATTATCTCATGTATGAAAATTTCAAGAATGAAATTAGGTAGTATAAATAAGTATTAAGATCTCGCTGAGTGGTAAGACACTATCATGTCTCTAGATCTTTTTAATTAATTCTGGTGGTTTATCGAGTTTAAGTAGGAAATTAACCTGAATATAACCCTTGTATAACTATTCTCAGTGTTTGAAAAATTTAAGTCGAACATAGTTAATCAGACTATGTTCCACTATCCCTAGGTTAAATATAGGTGATTAGGCTATATTTAGCCGAGGTTCGATAAATTTTTCAAATACCTAAATTAGGTATACTTGTGATATGTCCATAGCTTTTGAGAAAATATCCACAAAGCAAAGGCGATATCAAACCATTCAGTTGCAAGTCCTGGCCATAAAAGACTTGCAACCTATGTTTTCACATTCCATTGTATAGAAGATAGTATGGGTAGATACGTGGGGAAAAGAAATCTTAAGTAATTCTAAAATAGTCCATACTTGGCTAGCATCACGGACCTTTAACCATGAAGGTTTCAGAAGAGAATTTTGATGAATGTAGAGAAAGTTGCTGAACTTCAGCTTTTGTAGATGATGAGTCAGTTTATCTTTTAGAAATCCCATTTCTTGTATTTCTATTAGGTAAATTGATAGACTGTGACGGGTTTCATGTAAAACAATATCATATAATGTTTATAAGATATATTTTAGAGACTTTGTATAACTTACAATGTCTGTGAAGTAAATTAAACCATTGTGTAACTCACAATGTCTTGAAAAATGATGGAGAGACCATTGTGTAACTCACAATGTCTTAAGAAATGATAGAGAGATCATTGTGTACTCACAATGTCTTGAGAAATAAATTAGACCATTGTGTACCTCACAATGTCTTGAGAAATGATGGAGAGATCATTGTGTAACTCACAATGTCTTGAGAAATGATAGAGAGATCATTGTGTACTCATAATGTCTTGAGAAATAAATTAGACCATTGTGTACCTCACAATGTCTTGAGAAATGATGGAGAGATCATTGTGTAACTCACAATGTCTTGAGAAATGATAGAGAGATCATTATGTACTCACAATGTCTTGAGAAATAAATTAGACCATTGTGTACCTCACAATGTCTTGAGAAATGATGGAGAGATCATTGTGTAACTCACAATGTCTGGGAAGTAGGAAAGACCATTGTAGTCAGTTACAGTGTCTTGGATAAAGTTTCGTAATCCTAAAATGTATGAGTAGATGCATGATTGGAAGATTGGGAAAATATGATTGTGCCGTAATGCCTTTGAATAGGCATACGCAAATATGTTGAGTACTTTGTATATGATTGAAATTATGTCAAGTGTATATATCAATATACTAGTATGTTTGTATAGCTTAAAATTCCTATAAGTCATCTAATCGTCTGGAGGATGGAAGGCACGGAGAACGGAAGGCTATAAAATGTTTTTATTTGTAAAAGTAGTTATAGTTTAAGTCTCAATTAGACCCGTTTCTCTATAAATGTGGCTCTGATACCAATCTGTAACACCCCCAATTTCGTGATACGCAGCGGAATTCAAACTGGGTGTTACTTCATGGCACAACAGTAATAACAATAGAAAACGATCTCTAAAGGAGTCGTTTAAAAAGGATTTATCATTCAAATTATTCAAATATATCAGAGTTTACAAAATAGGTCCCAGTTGGTTCCATTGTTTACAAAATACATCAATATAAAGTCTTTGATGTTTCATGAATGATAAAATATTTATAGCCTTCTTGTTCTAGTCCTTGCTCAACCGTGCCAGCTTCCGACATTATGGACCTGAAATATATTCTTAAAACTGTCAACACAAAGGTTAAGTGAAATTCAAGGAGTTTGTTTGATGGTTGAACATATTATGTTTGTAGTGTGAGTTATAAATTTACACCAATGGTTTGAAAACCAAAACAGTTATTATTAGACTAAGCATCACGCAATCAAGGCGTTAACGTGTTCCAAAATTAATTGGAGAAAACGTCGGCCGTGCCCTATCAGGTAAAATTTCCGTTTTTACCAATGTTACTCAAATATAGTGCGTTTGTTTGCCTACCCGGTCAACACAAACGGGATTCGTCAATCCCAATAGATCTATTCACAATGTTCGCGCCCACTCTCACTAGTGATTAATGATTCATGATTAAGGGACTTAAGTTTGGCAAATGTGGTAACTTAGTGCTAATAAAACAATCAGATAAGTATATAGTTTGAAAGCAATGTGTTCGGTTTAAAATAAAGCATGTATCTCCCCCAAGGGTTTGTAAAACAATTAAGTAATAGAAAGTGGGGCTATGAACTCACCGTAGTGTAAATGATATCAAATGGATAATGAGAATGATGGATATGCCGTGAGAACTTCTACGAGCAACCTAAAATGGAATGTTGCGACTTAGGTTTGGAATAATGTTTAGGAAAACATAATCCATTTTATATATATTTCTATGTTGATCATGATGTAGTCAATTATCATTTGATGTTTATAGAAAGATCTTTAATATGTGAAAACATATTTAGTTTATAGATATCATACTACTGTTCGGGCCATCATAATTCAGAGGTCATGCAGTAAACGTTCGAGGAGCTAGGACACTTAAAATCGTAAATCCAGCAACTCATCGATACGTTTTACTCAAATGAAACCCCTCACATGAAGCTCCCTACTAATGTAGCACTTAGTAGATAAAATATATGTTTTGAGTGAAGATTGTTATATAAATAAGTTTATCATGTTTTTACAAGTTCTCATCGTTTTATATATATGATCACCTTAGTTAACATTCTTGGAAAAATAAGCTTTGAGGCTTTAGCCATGGCCTTGCCGTGACTTTGGTCTTGACTACCATGGTCTTGAGACTCAGCCTTGACCTTAGCCATAGCCGTGGTCTTGGCTTATGGCCGTTAGGCCTCTTGGTTTGCTTTTAGTTGCGACAAAAGTATAGTTTGTGAGACTAAATATAGGGCGGTTTCTGTTTTTGAAAGATAATGGCCTGTTTAAGCGTTTACAAGGTCCGCGCTTCTTTGCTATTGAAGGAAAACGTCGTTCCGGAAAACTTTCGTGTTTTAACTTTTTGATGATTCGGAGCAGAAGTAACACTTTTAAAACGGCAGAACCAAAACAGTTTCTATATGGCAGTTTTGGCGTTTAGGTTTCGCTAACTTCTTTTGTCTATAACTTTTGACTCGTTTGTCCGTTTCGGGTGATTCAAGTTGCTATGTTTACCTTTTTATCTTGTCTACCATTATGTAAGTTAGAAAGTCCATAGGTTACTGATTTTAATGGTCTCAAATGTGTTGAATATGACTAGTTTACTAGTTTGTTACTTTTATGACAATATGTAAATTAAAACATGTGATTGAGTATATGTACATCATGAATCAACATAGTAACTATATATATAGCATGAAATAGTTAATATTATGAATAATAAAGATGAGATGATGGTGGTGATAAGTTGCTTACAACTTTTGGCTTTCACTTAAGAAAGGAGTAACTTAGTAAGGATAGGACTTTGATTGATCACTTAAGACATTGGATTGAGCTAGCTTTCCACACCTTGGCACCCTTGCAAACTTGAAGAGTTGGTGAAGAAGTACTAAGTGACTTGAGTGGATTTAAACTCAAGAAGATCACTTAAACTTGCTAGAGATTTGATGAAGTAGCTTGATCTTTGGAACTTCTTTGCATAAACTTGGAGTTTAAAGATCAAATGATGGAAGATATGGTGGATTTAAGCTATGAATGACCCAAAACAGCTTGTGAAGTTCTTTTGGATGAATTTCACTTGCTACTTATAGGAGGGTAAGTTTGGTTAACCATATATTGTGTTAAATATTAACCATGGTTAAGTTAGGACACTTGTAAAGATCTAAATGAACCATGGTTAGGATTATGCCACCAAAATGATGACTCCCCCCCCCTCCCTTAGGTCGGCCAAATAGATATAAGATGACTTAGGTGGATAGTTTTGATATTATCTTGAGTTTAGAGCATGATTTGGTTCCGTTAAATGCCAACTGTAAGTTCTTAAGCCATAAACGTAAAACCGGGTATCGTAAAAATACGAAACTTGTAGGAATGATGAAACTCATCATTATACTCCATTGAAAAAAATAAAATGAGTGATAAGTCTCATTCGGTGCAAAAACGCTGCTTAAAGCTGGAAATACGGGTCAAAAACGCGTAATTCGCAGTTTATCGGAAAAGTACGAAATTTCAGGGAAACGACCGTGAATATATTTAGAGTAGACTAAAATTAGTCTAAAAGTGATATGAGATGTCAAAATGTGGTTTTCGTCATACGCGGGATAACTTAACAGTTATTTGTGAAGTTAAAAAGTTACGCGATTTAAGCAAAAATGTAGAACGTACAAGGTTAATTTCTTTACGGTCAAAGGAGGAGGGAAATATGTTTGACTTTTTCAAAAATGTAAAAGTGTCAAAAATATATTAGAAACACAGTGCAGGAATCGTTAAGTCTGGATGTAAGTAGAATTGTTTAAAACGTAAGTTTAGTTTCGTACAACGCAGGGTTTATTTGGTAACATAAAAATAAATCTTAAAAATTTTCAAATTAATCATGAGTGATCTAAAAATTTATCCGATGTGAGGAAAATTGGCAGATTTGATTTTCGTTATGCGCGGGATATTGAAATGGTGTTCCGACCAAAATGAAACTTTAAGATGATGTTTTCTTAATAACTTTTGCGAAAATGATCTAACGATTGTCAAACTCTCAGATCATTACTAAAATAATTTATCTTACGAGAATGTGAAATAAAAAATTTACGGGATGAATAATGAAAGTGAATAGTAAAAGTCTTGAAAATGAAAAGTAAAAATTTGAGAATGGATAGAAATCTTGAAAATGTGAATTGTTACAATGTCTTTCGATATGTTGGTTCGTTTGGCTAAATTTCTTTCAGATCACGATATGGACGTTCAAATAGAAAATGTGGATGCACCAAATGTTCTCACTGTTGAAGACATCTTCCCCAATGGTTACCCTATGAAGATCGTAAAAAACAACCTCAGAGTCGACTTTGATAACTTCACATGTTCCGAGTCTTCCTGTCTGATTGCCGTGGATATTCTGAAGACTCACCCTTACCAGAATATGCTTACGAATTCTGCTACTGTGCCGGAGATCTACATTCATCAATTCTGGCACACAATTCAAAAGGTCAAAGGTCAAAGTGCTGTAACGGTAACATTGAACAACAAACAAGTCACAGTCACTCCTGCAGATTTGAGGGCTGTTCTTCTTCTACCAACTGTCGAGCCTACTGACTTCTCTGCTACTCCTACAGAAGAGGTCGTTCTCCAATTCATGGTCGACATCGGCTATGATGAGGCTGCTGGAGTTATCACAAAGCACTCCTCAGTAGATCTCAAGAACATTCCTCAACCATGGAGAACACTGTACATTATGATTGCTAAATCAGTGTCCGGACATGACAGTGGATATGAGCACCCAAAGCTCATGGAACTTCAAATATATTGGGGCATGGTCAACATGAAACACATTGAATATAGCTTTGATCTGGGATGACATGATGACGTACCTGAAAAAGCCTGGCACCAAGATTCCATATATCAGATATACAAAATTGCTGATCAATAGGATTATTGAAATCAATCCTGATATTCCCCAAAGACTTGAAGATCCCAACCATCACTCCATACTACTTGAACCCACACTCAACATGGTAAGATTCAAAGAATCAACTACGAAGAAACAAGGTGTAGTGTTGCCAGATATTCTTCTCACTGATGTTATCAAAGGACTTTACTCGCATAAACGATATCCGTAGCAGGACGCAGCAAAGTGGGATTTATTGATGAAAAATCTTCGGGACACCTGTTAGGAAAACCGAAGAAAGACAGGAAGTATAGCGGCACTCGAGAGTACTAGAAGGTATCCGAAGAGGAGTCCTTCCCGTAAAAGGAAAGTTCCATTAAAAGAGGCAATCCCTATTCCCAAACCTGAACCGCAACAAAAGCTAATGGACGAGGACTCAGAGGACACTGAAACGGACGAAGAGGTCATCTACTCTGAAACTCCAATCGATGATACTTTGACAGTAGAAAAACCTCTAAGTCCAAAAGCAGATAAAGTTAAAACCCCAGTTGCTGAGCCAGAGGAAGAGGAGAGCTCGGATGAAGAACCACTGGACAAAGACTATAGGAAAAATCTGAAGAATCTAATACTCCAACACGTTGCTAAAGAGTTCGTACAGCAACAAACTCGTGGCTCCGGAGGGTCAAGTGGTGGTACACTATCTACACCAGTTTCCAATGCGGTTAATCAACCCGATAAGGGAACTGGTACCACCAACCACGAACAACAACAAAGGCAACTGGAGGATACTATCACCTATGACTTTGAGGAACCAGAAATGGAGAAATCTGAGAAAAGTCCTGATGAAGATGCTAAGGTTGCAGCTAAAGAAAAAGGTAAAAAAGCTCAAGCTCAAGCGTGATGAAGAAGCCGATTAAGGTGAATAAATGGCTAAATCTAGAAAAGATGACGAAGTTGACTATGATGATTTTCTTCTAGATAGTCCAGCACGCTCCAAGGAACTAACTTCTGAGCCACCAAAAGACCCTGGGCCTCCACATGTCTCATCATCATCAGACTCGTCTTCTCACTCTTCTCCACCACCATCCAAAGACTCAACCAGATCCGCATCCAAGTCTCAGAAGAAACCACCTACTCTTGGATAACCCGAGCTAAAACAAAGATTGTCAAAGTGCCCAGCAAGTCGAAGAAAGACGTGACCAACAAAAAGCTGAATCAACTCGCTGACAGAATCAACCTTCTTCAAGACGGGATAAACGAGATGTTGAAAGAAAGGGAGCATATCCAGAAGCTTCTCAAAGGATATTTCCAAAGGGAAATGGAGAAGACGACTAGAGAATATACTTACAAGTTTCTTCTCGACGTCGTCCCAGGAGTGACAAAAGAGATGTTCACCAGATAACTTTATCCGAATCTCATGCAGTTGGCCAAGCAAACAATACGATCAACACCTTTAACAGTTACAATCAACCCAACTGAGCCTACAGCTTTCTCCGATGCAGAATTAGTTTCCAAGCTTGTACTTCAAATGTCAAAACGATCTAGAACGTTTACTTCTGACAAAGGTAAACTGTTTGAAGCATTGCTGGATTACCAACTTAAAACGGGTATGCAAAGCGGCAGTTGAAACGGCTAAGCGTCCTAGAGACGATGACGATGCGGATAAAGACAAAGAGCCTAAACGCCCAAAGAATACTGGTGAATCCTCCTCTATGCTACCACCACTCCAAAGGACTCCAACCGACAAAAGATCTCCTCCACGTTCTGCTGCTATGAAAAACCTCAGGACTCTGAGTTACCACCACACACTGAGAAAACCGGCAATCATTTCAAATACACTGGTGGTGACGATGAAGAGATCCTAGATCCCCAACAACAACAACCCACCTCTCCCGCCACAACAAAGAAACCAGAGTCATCATCAAGGCCAAAGCAGAAGAAGACAAAGACCAATGTTGTCTCATGGCTTGACGAAGATGACACCGCTGAATATGACTGGTTTTCTACACTTTTTGATGCTACTCCCTCATTACCTGAAGGTCAAGAAATGGTAGATGGTCGTACTATGGAGCATGTGAAGCTGATTCAACAACAGTTTTGAGTGAAGAAGATGACTAAGGCTGAGCTAAGGCGAATTAAGAATGAGGCCTTCCAACTGCTTAAAGACAACTCAGAAAGTGCAATTGAAGTTGAATACCATCTCGAAAACATTGCACGAGCCATGTCGAACAATATCGATTGGCTCAATCCCGAAGCAAACATCGACTTCACAAGACAAGACAAAGCTCCATACTATACAGACTGGACTAGACCGCTACCAACAATTGGCCGACCGGATCAACCTCAAATTCCATACCGTTACTTCTTCAACAATGACCTCGAGTTTCTTCTACACGGTAGCGATGTTACAAGGAAGTACTCTACGTCACTCACATTTCCTTTCCCAGCAGCAATCTATTCTAACAATCCAGCCATCGGGGAAGAAGCCACACACATGTTTGCTAACCAAGTGGAAAAGTATGACCTTGATCGGATGTATGGGATTCATCATTGGCTTGAAAGCCGAAGAATCTTCTACAAAAGCTGCCAGGTTCAAAAGTCGAAGAAGGAAGTGTTTAGTGATAAACGGATCGTTTCTATTAAGCATGTTACTCTTTCGTCAAAGTGGGACTACACATTCCTCAAGAACATTGTGGTCAAATGACAAGACGAAGAGGACTATGACTTCTGTGAAGCGGATTTTCTGAGACTGTCGCTAAATGACATTGAAGATATGTATCTCGCTAAGGTGCAAGGACGAATGCGACATTTCTCTACAACTATCCAACATGAATACATCAAGTCATTACTCATCTACATCAGAAGCATAGTGATCCAAGAACGTGTTGAAGACATACAGCTTGCCGTAGAATCGTATCAGACGCGTGTTAACCTCACTAAACCACAGCTAGACCTTCCCGACATTAACCAACTGGCTCAGTACACCCTCATCAGCAAACCATTTTGAGTAGTCTACCGTAGTGAACTACACTGCAATTGCCTCATGGCATGCAAAGAGCTTCATAAGTTTAGGGATCACACATTGAAGAAAGTCAGGGACGGGTTAGCTTATCGGTTAAAGGCGATACAAGAAGGCATTGGGTCACCTAAGAGATGGAATTCGATGGAGAAAAGGGTTGTGAAGAAGATCATCACTCGCATCGATGAAAGGTTGTTCAGAAGGGATCAGTTCAGAACTTTGGAGAGTTTCGTAGGTGGTCATCCCAGCATATCTCTCACAGGCTATCAACGTCCAGAACGCATTCCCGAAGTTATTGCCGGACTACCTGATTCTCCTGGTAACACTTGATTTGTTTCCTTCAATATTATTTGGATGTGCGATTTTTATGACAATGGCTTGTGCACACATAACAGTGTACAACCCGTACTTGTAATGAAAGGACCATGTGGTACGCTTCAGTGCCACAATCCTATAAAAGGAGCGAAAGCTTCTTACTTTTGAGTAAAACTTATCAAAACTTTCATTTTTCAAAGTTTTGCTCAAAAGAACAAGTACTTCCCCTTATGATTTTCAAAACCTCAAAAGTTAATATCACTTGTTGAGGGGGAGTATTTGCTTAAAAACTTTGTTCACAAAATTGTTCTTCGTGGTAATCTTCCCGCAAAACTCGAAATGGACATATTCGATATCAAAATTTCATCAAAAATAACATTTATATGCCATTTTTTAGGGGGAGAAAAATTATGTGATAAGAAATATGTTGTGAATTGCTAATGAATTGTTGTGCCAAAGACTTAACCAATGAATTGACAAGATCTTAAATGTTAGTAACTCGAAAAGACTTGTCCGGGATGGGTAATAATTTCAAACTAGTTCGCTAGTGATGTAAATGTGTCTCGCAAAGGACTTGTCCTAGTAGAATGTACCATTCGAGAAACTCTTGGTAGACATGAACTTTGACGGGTTTGACAACCTTTCGAGGTTTATCCACACCTTCAAGGTAGTTATTAGAGCTAGTTGTCACCCAAAAGCTGACAATGCAACTCTTTAACTATGCAACGTAACCGTGTCTCGCGGGGAATTGTCTATCTAGAGTTGATCAATTCAAAAGTGCGCATTCTTCTCTCACCGTGCAGATTTCTGTCAAAATACTTAAGCACGTGTGGAGGGGGAGTACTTCTAGAAAATCTTAAACTCTCAACAGTGGTACAAAATGCTTTTACTCATAACCACTTTGAGAGATTTTCATGATAATGGTTTTAATGGCAACATAGGTTAGTCATGGAGTTATAAGGTGGCTAAAGTTAGGAATAACCGTCCTATGATCCGCCAGAGCCGGAGGGATCTACCCAAGGACACCGCCAATAGTTAGAATTAGAAGTCCTTAGGTATGATTATAAAAAGGGGAAAATGAGAATCGGAGAAAGAAGGAGTTGAAGAATTAAAAAGAAAAGTAAAGAAAAGGGTGAAAAGAAATAGCCCTCCAAATTATTCAACTTAGGGCAGACACCGGGTTCAATTCATATGCTACTGGTTGTCACTAGATGACGCCGGTATTGAAGATTAAAGTCATCATGGACCCAGTGACGCATGCACTAAACCTTCTTAGCCACTCAAGTTTTTCTCAACAGAAGCTTGTTTCATTCTCACAGGGAACCCTACGTAAACTATCGGCTTTCTCTTAGAGATTGCTGGTAATGAAGAAGGAGACCCTCTCCCCAGTCTCCGCTCTGGAAAACCAAAGCGCACTATTGAGTCTAGAGCCACGAGATTCATTAAAAGATCTCTTAGGTACACTTGATAATTCATCGCTTGTCGTTCAACAAAAAGAACGCAAGTGATACATTATCGAGTCCTACATAGATCTTAGCAATCTGTCGAGAACATTTATGAGAGGTTCACAAATGTGATCCTCAGTGATTGAATGGAAATTCCTGCCAGGGTCAACATCAAACAGCCCTGACAGCAGGTCACTTCGGTAACTCCTTGTAGGTTACGCTTAGTGTGTCTCAAACGGTCTACAGTCGTGGGGTGATGCTTCGGTGTACCTCAGTGACTCATCTGAACTGTAGGTGTACTTCGGTACATCGCGTTATCTTACTTGTGGGACTCCAGTTCAGGAACAGCCTTTGTGAGAATTAGAGATGTGTTTTCACACTATGCTATTAACACGCTTGAAGTTCAAACTTGTAAGCGCTGGATTATTTCTAACCCATGTTTTATGTTTTCTTCTTATGGATGCTTGCGGGTGGAAAAGATCGTACTGATTCTCCACATGCTCATACCAACCACATCATATATGAAGTTCTCACAAGATCAAAAGCAACACAAAGTCAAAATGATTCTTGATCAACTTAAGAATCTACAAAGTTTAAATACTTAGAGAACTACATCAACACTGAAATCCAATGTTAAAGAGTGTGTGAGCATGTTGGAGAAAGACGTGGAGACACTGGAGCAACGAAGCGGACCTGATGCAGATAACCACAACATACTATCACAACCACCACAAAGAACAAAGATCAAAGAACAAAGATAATGAAGACGTCAAAACAGAATACTTCAAAAGAAACAAGATCCCTACACTAGGGAGATTTTTCAAATCAAGACACTTCTTCTCACAAGAAAGAAGAATGTCAGAAGACGTCAAAGCTACTATTACATCAGCACCTACAACGTTTAAAGATCAAATCATCAATCACTAACACTTAGGGGGAGATTGTTGGAATCACTCCTAAACTAGAATTCAAGTGTTAGTAATTAATATGTAATAGTTAGCTTAATTAAGGCTTTTATGTTAGTAATCTAGGCTAGGCTCATGTAGAAAGACCATGAGCCTATGCAAAGCCCATAAGGAAAGGATGGGAACTTGGTGTGTTTCCCTAGTTCCCTCCTATAAATAATCTTGTAAACCTTCTCTTGAAGGTTGGTTGTTCACATTTACATTTCACTTATGCATAACTATTCTCTCATAACATACGCGTAGAGTGTTAGTGTGTTCATCCGATCCTTCCTTTATCTCCTTTCTTATATTGATGCTTGTGTTACTAATATGGGAACCTAATAAGATCATACAATTAGTCATGTAATTTGAACAACCTTAGATTCTAAACACAAGATTAAAAAATATTGTTTATCAACACACCATTGTTAAAATTCATGTGTATAACATGACATCTTCATCACCTTAGTTATATTGCATATTAGTTGAGTCACATTAAGCCAAGTATTGGTAAACTATCATCTTTTATACACTTTAATAAGCAAAAGTAGGAGTTCCCATCTTTCTAACATGAGAATGACTACTGGAGAACCTATTGCACTAGAAACTCAGTTTGACCTAACGGTTGAATTGCTTCCAGGGGAGAAGTTGGGTATGTGGAATCACCTATAAAAATGGTCGTGTTTATCCTTAATTGAGCACCACTAGTAATAGTCTCATATTCATTCTCCAACTTGAAAATTATGTTTTCCTATAATTGCCTAAAGTAAGTGTTAAAATAGTGATAGTTTTCCTCGCCTTAGGAATACTAATCAAACAAGTAGTATATATGAGTTTTCCTTTAAAACCACTTGCATTACACATACATGTGTTGATTACATGTTCTTGTTTAAAATGATCAATTGTCTTGACATTTTCTTGGTGTTTTGTATATTTACTTGATTGATTGTCAAATGTATAAACTCTAAAAAGGTTTTTGTCTGTATGATGCTTTATGCTACTTTATGTCTAGCGTAAACATGATTTGCATTATATATATAGTTGAAGCAATTATGTCCCTTGTATGATGTTTCGCATGATTAACGTGTTACTTGTTAACTCATAATATGTCTTTTTGTTATTGATGTATCCATGTTTGAAAGCTATTATCTTTTGTTGACATTCCTTAAATCTATGCATTAGATGGTCTAAATGATACATGCTCCTAAATGTTATAATTTAAACATGGCTTACATGAATTTCTCATCTTGTTTCTTTTGCTTCTTTGTCACACTATTTGTTTGGTACGTGTGCACATATAATCTTTCAAAGTGCTTTTAGTATGACAAACTTTTAGAAGTCTTTCTATCTTGCAAATTAATCACATAGATTGTTGTGTTTATTTATAGCCAAGTATGCTTAAAGTGTCTAAGTCTAACGACAAAACAATCTCAAAATGAAATGTCTTGAATAGAGTCGTATTCTTGCATAATATGATTGTTTTGATGCTTTCTTGTGTGGTGATTTCTTGTCTACTAGTGCAATGTCTTGTTTTTGCTTATAGTATTATCGTTTGATTTCTATAATGTTGATGTATTCTGTCACTAACAAAACGGTTTTGTAGATTGATAATAAATTATTTGTTATCTAATTTCATTTTAATATTTATATGCTTATTGTGCATAATTTCAATCTCATGATTACTATTCATTGTTTAGTAATATGTCTTACGGGACCCCTACACTTGCATATAGTTTAAAAGTATATATAATTAAGTTCTAGAGGGTTGGCATTGCATTTTTGTCTTTCAACCGACTTCTTTCCAAATCTTATTTTTGCTTCCGCTTTCCAAAAACTCAATTCCATCACTATTTAGTTACGAACAATACTCTAATCCTCTTCACTTCTTATTAGGATACCACATACCCCGTTATGTGATCATCTCGCATTATGTGACTTCAAGGATTGTTGGAATCACTCCTAAACCTTATTCAAGTGTCAGTTACTTATATGTAATAGTTAGCTTATTATGGCCTTTATGTTTGTTATTAGCCTTAAGCTTATGTAGAAGGCCCATGAGCTTAGGCCCAAGCCCATAGGAGAAAGGAATGGACTAGGAGTGTTGCCCTAGCTTCCCTCCTATAAATACTATGTAATAACCCTCACTTGAGGGTTGGTTGTTCAATATTTCTCTTTCACTCACACCTACGCATAACCGGTCTTAGCATTAACGTGTGTGTGTGTTTGATTTATTGATACCACTGTTAGGTCACTAGATTCACTTCACATTTATTACTCTCATCTAACTAATCCCACGCATAAAAATCGTTCTTCAAATCCAGTTACTTGATCGTCAATCTGTAAGTTATTCTGTGTTTATAACAAGTTTTTAAACAATGGTTTTGAATTTTTCATAAATCCAACGGTTAAAACATGAAATATAATGATTTGTGTGTTCTACGCATAAGCGTATGAACACACAATCAAGTTTGTGTGTTTGTGGTTGAAATGACTGTGTCAAAATGTTTTCTCAACATCAATGATTACATTTTCATCACTTAATCACACCCAGATACATGATTTGATTGATTTTGGAAATTAGGGTTTATGCGTGAAGTTTGGGTATTTTCTAATGAGAACGTTTTTGGTGATAAAGATTGTTGTATAAGGTTGTTATCAAGTTAAAGTGATCATATCTAGGCCCAGATATCACCCAGAAATACTAATGATTCATAAATTGGAAACTAGGGTTTATGTTCATACGGTTTGGGTATTTTTGATTCACTTAGATTTTGATGTTAAAACTTGGATAAATCAACTCTATATGCTTCCTAGACCTACCAAAAAAAGTTTGGTGCAATTTCCATGGTTAGAAATCTTACGCGTAATTCATAACCCTTAGGGTTTTGACCTACGCGTATGTGTTTCTACGCGTAAAATGTTTAACATGTTTTCATGCCATGATTTGTTGTAAACTGAATAAATGTGTTAAGATTGATGTTTTGATGATGTTATTTCAGGCTTGCTACGCATAAAACTCAGAATCAAGGTGTTTGTTACTCTACGCATAAGGATCACCTTACGCGTAGAAAGTTATGCGTAAGAGAAATCCTACGCGTAACTATTACGCGTAAGGTTCTACAATGGGACTACGTGTATCCTGTGAAGGATATGCGTAAACAGTGACATTTAAGCATAAAGTCTACTCTTACCAGTAAGCCTTACGCGTAAGGTTTTATATACGCCTACGCGTAAGCTCTACGCTTAAGGTCCCCTTTTCCTACGCGTAACATTTCTTACGCGTAAGTTAGGATCCTATGCATAAGCTTTCGTCTACGCATATATCACTCCTGTTTACGCGTAACTTTGCCAAAGTCTACGCCTAAACCTTGATTGACCTTCATAATGAGTTGTTACGTGTACAAACTTGTTAATAAAATAATCATAACGTCACGAATCCAATAATGTCGCTAATAAACTTAATCGTCTGATATGTTGTGAACAATAAGTGATAACATAAACTTTAAAACTTAAAGTTAACTAACTCACGAAACATTTCATGACATCGTTGGACTATTGGACAAACAAGTGACTTAGGACTCGTAACAATCATTGTCACTTTTCATTCAATAACTAGACAATAAGACCTTCTGTTGACTAACATTATGTCTTTCGATATGTTGGTTCTTTTGGCTAATGTTATTTCAGATCACGACATAGCTGCTCAAATGAATGTGGATGCACCTGAGGTTCTCACTATTGCTGATATCTTCCCAAATGGCTATCCAAGAAAGATTGGAAAGAACAACCTTAGGGTTGACTTTGACACCCTCACATGCTCAGAATCTTCTTGTCTCATTGCTGTGGATATTCTAAGGAATCATCCCTACCAGAACATGCTCTCACACTCTGCTACAGTACCGAAATCTACATTCGCAATTTCTGGACTCTATGCAGGATCATCTTGGTCAAAGTGCGTGACAGGTGACACTTAATCACAAACAAGTCACTATCACTCATTCAGACTTACTTCGCTGGACGTACTCATCATTCCGACATCGTGCCTACTGACTTCTTTGCCACACCTTCTGAAGAGACAGTTCTGCAATTTCTACTTGATATTGGCTATGATGAAGCGTCACGAATTATTAACAAGCACTCTCACGTGGATCTTAAGAACATTCCTCAACCGTGGAGAACACTCTACATCATCATCACTAAGTCTGTCTTTGGTCGTGACAGTGGCTATGAGCATCCCAAGCTCATGGAACTGCAAGTCTTCTGGTCATTAATCAATAAGAAGGACATTGAAATCGAAGCACTGATATGGGATGACATGATGTCATTTCACAAGAAACTTGGCTCAAAGATTCCCTATGTCAGATACACAAAATTGTTGATCCAAAGAGCACTTGGTCTTCATCCCGACATTCCACAGAGGCTCAATGACCCTGACAATCAAGACATGTTGTCCGAACCTATCCTTTCTATCAGAATCAAGGAATCGACAACAAAGAAACAAGGTGCCGTGCTGCCTGACCACCTTCTGACCAATGAAATCAAAAAGCTTGAAACATACAAAAGGTATCAAGTAGCAGACGAGAAGGCAAAGTTGGTCATCTCGATGAAAAGCCTTCTGGAACTCCTACTCGGAGAACCCGAAGAGGAAGTGCTGGAAGTGCAATAAGCACAGAGAGTCAAAGGAAGGTCCCAAAGAGGAAACCTACTCCAAGGAAGAAAGTTCCCTCCAAGGAAGCTGCTCCTATTCCTACACCTGAACCACAAAGAAAGCTATTGGACGAAAGCTCTGAAGATACACAATCGGATGAGGAGGTACACTACTCTGAAACTGCAAAGGATGACTCTCCATCAGTACCAAAACCTCCTAGTCCAATAGCTGAACATGGCAAAGGAAAGACTCTGTACTTGTGCCATATGATGAAAGCTCAGAAAGTGATGAAGAGCAACTGGATAAATCATACAGGAAGAAGTTAAAATTCGTTCGACTTCAACACGTTGCACAACAATTTGATCAAGAACAAATGGGTGGCCCCGGAGGGTCAAGTGGTGCAGCTCAACCTTCACCAGATCCTGATGCGGTTAATCAACCCGATAAGGGATCTGGTACCACCACTTTGGTACAACAACAAACACGTGTTGAAGACACTATTGAGTATGATTTTGAAGAACCAGAATCGAGAAGCTAGAAGGTAAAAGCTGATGAAGAAGCTGCAGTTAAAGCCAAAGCTGATGAATAAGCTAAGACTGGCAATGAAGAAGATGTTGAGTATGATACGTTTCTTCTAGATAGTCCTGCACGATCAAAGGAAGAAACTTCTGAACCACCAAAGGACCCGGAGTCTCCTCACATCTCATCATCATCCGATTCTTCTTCTCACTCTTCACCACCACCATCAAAAAGATCAACCAAATCATCATCCGATCGTGAAGAAGCCACCTCGATCTTGGATTTCTCATACTCATGAAAGAATTGTCAAAGCCTGTCCAACAAGTCGAAAGAAGGACATGCTCTACATAAAACTGAATTGGTTTGTGACCAAATGCATATCTACATGATGAGAATGACAAGATGCAGTAATGAAAGGAATACATACGAAGCTCATGCAGGATGATCTACAAGGGAAAATGGACAGAATGATCGAAGGCTACACTTACAAGTACCTTCTGGAAATCGTTCCTAAAGTCACAAAGGAGATGTTTACCAGACAACTATATCCGAATCTTATGCAGATAGCCAAGCAAACTATAAGATCAACACCCTTAACCGTTACAATCAATCCATCTGATCCTGTAGTTTTCTCGGATAATGAATTGGTGGCCAAGCTTGTCACACAAATGTCTACACGATCTGGGACATTTACTTCTGATGAAGGAAAGCTATTTCAAGCATTGTTGGACTACCAACTCCAAGAAGCATGCATATTCGAAGCTGAAAAGTCCAAATGTCCTAGAGACGATGAAGATAAGGATCAGGATAAGAATGATGAAGCTAAACGACAAAAGAAGTCTGGTGAATCATCTTCCATGCCACCACCTCCCCAACGGCCTCCTGCTCAACAAAGGTCTCCTCCTCGTTCTTCTACCGATAAACCTCATGATTCTGAGACACCACCCAGACTCAAAAAACCAGTGATTACTTTGAGTATACGGGTGGTGACGATGAAGAACACCATGAGCCCCTACAACAACCCACCTCTCCCAAACAAGTAAAGAAACCCGAACCCTCATCTAGGCCTAAGAAACAGAAGAAAAAGGCGCCCAAGGCAGACGTCCTATCATGGCTAGATGAAGACACCACATAGGAATTTGAATGGTTTTCTACACTTGTCAATTCCACTCCCTACCCTGAAGAAGGTCAAGATCTGGTAGACGGTAATACATTGGAGCATGCTAAGATTATGCAAGAAAAGTTCCATGTGAAGAAGATGACGAAATCCGAGTTGAGGCGAATCAAGAATGAAGCTTTTCAACTGTGGAAAGATGATTCCTCCCGGACTACCCATCTTTTATTTCTCCGTCACACTTATCAACCGCTTGTGAACGGTCAACCGTAACAGATGATAAAAGGGCGACAGCCCGGGAGAGAATGCAAGTTTACCAAGGATTTAAAAATTTCCTTGGATCGTTTATGTCCTGGTGAGGCGTGACAATCCACATACAATGACTTGTAAATGCTGAAATGATATAGAATGTACAAAAACAGGAATCTGATTGACTAACACTAGGAATGTGAATAGTAATAGCTCTGTCACAGCTACGTCATTTAAAAACGTGCAATCAGAAACCTAAAAACGTGAAAGATATACAAACGTACGTTTAACTAAAACGTAAACGTATAAAAACAAAACAATTATAACTATAATAGGGATTTGCATGTCTTAGCGACTTAAATGCAAATTAAATAGAATTAAAATATTAAAAAATATTAAATAAACGCTATCACTATTTTTACAATGATGAACGTTTAAAACCTAAAACGTACGTTTAAATAAAATTACGTAAACGTACAAAATAAAACGTGAGTTTTAAAGAAATAAAATGCCTACAAATATGAAAATGACATTTTTACAATCCTAATAATAAAAGAAAATTATTAGAAAAAAAAAAAAAAAATTATTTTTACAACTATTTAATTAATTATTATTAATTAAAAACTATTTCTAACTATGTATTAATAACCTAAAATAGAAGAAAATATGAAATAAGGCTAGGAAAATAAAATTATGATTGAGAAAAATCTAAAATATTATAAAACTTATTTTAAAACTGAAAATGTATTTTTTACACAATTATTCTATTTATTATTAATTATTTACTAATATTAATTACTAAAAACTATGATAGATTTATTAAAAATACTAAATGATTAAAGAAAAATCTGAAACTTTTTACAAAATTCTAAAATAAATACAAGAAGCTAGGAAAAATATAAAAACTATATGTTATTAATATAAATAAGCTAATAAGCAAATAAGCTTTTAAGTAAAAGCTTTTACTTAGCTTAAAAATAGTTCTTTTTGGTTTTTCTGTTTTCTGGACTTATTTAAGTACTGATATTATACATATTTAATAAAAATAAAACTTTACAAACCTAAAAATAAGCAAAATCAGAGCTTATGAGTCCAACAGTTAAGCTTTTGGCTTGACTGTTGGAGCTCAAGCTAGTAATAAGCTCTAAATAAGCTATACAGCAGAAATAAAAAGTAAACTAGGATGTACATAAGTCCAATAGGCAAGTATGAACAAGAAAAATGGACTTGAAACATGTGAGCTTATGGTTTAGACAATCAAGCTAAAAGCTTGACTTGGATGGAATTAAGGCTTCATAGAACCTGTAACAAGCTCCACACAGATAAACAAAAGAAAAATTATATGCATACAAGTAATATGAACAAGTATAGACAAGCTAATGCACTGGTATTCACCTATAAGCTAGTTATAAACTCATAAGCTCATACAGTGCACTGTATTACCAAACAGACCTGCATACCTTTTAGTTGGCACAGTTAAGCTCAGTAAATGAGCTTAAAAGTCCAAATTGTGAATTGAGGTTACAAGCTGGGTTGGCAAGGATTCCAAAAAGCCCAAACTCACCTAGTGGGGTCCACTAGTGAGCTTGTAGGAAGCTTATGAAAAGTCTCCCATTTCCTGAGTGTATTGGTATAAGCTAAGTGCACAGGAAATGGGACAAACAAAAAAGTATGTTGCAGCCCTACTTAATGAGCTACAAGCTAAAAATTAAACTCTGGATCTCTTACTTGGGTTGCTAGGCTTCATGAAAAACCAAGCTTTACAAGCTTATGACCTAACAAGAGCTTCTGAGAAGCTTGTGGAAATGGTGTAATACCACTGAATTGCTCAGGGGTATGTTGTGAGTGGGCAAACACAAACCTCATATGCACCTATCAAATAAGCTTCAACAAGCTCAACTAATATTGAGGCATTGAGATGGACTGCTTGGCTTTTTGAAAAGCCAAGAGTCACAAGCTCAAGCCCATTAAGGAGCTTGTTAAGAGCTTTGGAAACCACTCCACCTCCACTGTTTCCTTTAGTGGAGGGAGTAAGATGAGACAAAAAGATGGGTTTGATTAAGCTATGCAAATAAGCTAAAGACTGAAAAATAATCATGCACATAAGAACTAGGCCACAAGGGTAATACAAAGAGGCCAAATACACCAGCTAAGATCAAGTAATGAAGCTTATGCAAGCTCATTAACTTGACACCTAAGCTGTGGTGCAGGCATGCTAAAGCACAAAGGACTAAAATAAGCTAGGAAATAAGTACTCTATAAGTCGAGAAATGGTAAACTAATATTTTTATGATTTATATGAGCAGCTAAACTATACTATCCCAAAAGATGATGGGCTAAATCTTAATAAACAACACACAATAAAATTCTAGATTTTATTCAAAAACGACTAAGGAAAATTTTGACTTTTTATACAAACTGAAAAGATTGACTAAAGTGAATTTAAAAATTAAACTACTGATTATATATGATATATTAAGCTATATCGAAACTAAGTTAAGCTATATAAACAACTTATGAGTCACTGTGATGAAAATTTGCATCTTACATCCTAACAGTGACTGTCTAATGAAGATTAAACAAGATTTTGACTTTTTATAAAATAAAGACAGTATTTAATGACTACACTGGGCTATTAGGTACTAATATAACACATAGCAATGATAAGTAACAACAAACAAACATTGGACTGCTCATGTATTAGCAGAACCAAACAGTCCTTTAAATGATATTACATTAGACTTTTCATAACAACCAACTGTGTAAACATGATTTATCAAATCCAGAGGTTTTAGTGTGTCAAACCAAATCTTTTTCAACCTAAACAAATAGTCACAAGAGTCTAGGTCTAGGATTTTCAAAAGCAAATATTTTGGCAGTTAACATGTAATTCCAAGCCACAATGAATTCCAAAACATAAATACCTAATTTAAAACTATAATATCACTATATAATAACAAAGAAACACGAATCTTAAAATTAAAGCATATAAAACAGTTAAATAGTAAAATGCAAAAAATTGTAAAATTGAAGCTTACAAGTGATCATGCTTGAAACTGAGTACCAAGGCTAAGAGGCCACTCCTAGTTTATTGTCAGTAAGCTAGGAACCAGAAAATCCATCCAGCTTGACTCCTATCCCCAGAACTTCTTATTTGGATCACAGTTTAACTTCCATTGACTTTCTTTGGTTTTTAGTACTTTTGAATTTAAAGTCTATAACTGATTTAATGAATCTAAAAAGTCTTAAAGCTATTGTCAAGAGCTTAAGAGAGATATAGAATCCAATAAACAACCATTTAACTGGAAATGAAAGAACATGAAAATTTAAAGGAAATTTAATCAATACATGAAACTTAAAGGTAACTGAATTTAAACTGTAAATAACATTCCATTACACTAATTTAAGAAATGAAACAGCTTTAAAACTTTAAAAGACAATAATTTAAAGAAAGCATTAAAAAATTACACTATGTGAACAATGGTAAAAACCAAAGTTGGTTTCTTCTCTGTCTTTCTTCCTCCTTTTATACTCTTTGAATTCCTTGGTGACTACGGAGTAAATCCCACTTCAATCTTGACCCTTGAATGGTCCAATTTGATCTCCACCGTTTAAAACACTTTTGGCGCCAAAGTCCAAAAGGTTGCTTGCAGCCTGATATCTTTCAATTAATGCATTTAGGATTGTAGTAGAGGCTTAGGGAACAAGTATGAGAGATATTTTGGCAAGTTGAGAGAGTTTGGAAGAAAACAGGGAAAGGGGTGAGGTTTTGGAGGTAAAAGTAGTGTGGGTTGCATTTAATGGAAAGGTGGGGTGACAGAGGTGGTGGAGGGAGAAGGTTGGTGAGCTGTAATGGTGAGATGGAAAGGGTAGTAGCAGGTGGCGGTGGAGTTGTGGTAGCAGGTGTCGAGAGGTAGGGGATGACAGTGCTAGGCGGGTTTTAATTTTAAAACATTGGGTCGGGTTTGGATGTTGGGCCAGTAGCTGGGTTTGGGCTTTTAGTTAATAAAGGGTCCGGTTTGGTTTTAGCTACACAAGGACCATGGATGTAATTTGTCCAAAGTTGAAGGGTTGAATCTGTCCATTTCCCAAAGCTAATCAAAGGCCAAACCGCCATATAATAATAACACAAGGACCAATGTTGATAAATTTAACATTTAAAACTTTAAAAGGACCTTAATTGTCATTTTTGGATTTTGAGGGACTAAAAGTGTAATTTCCCAAAAGTTTATCATAAGGACCATTCTTGTCATTTATAAATAGTACAAGGTTTATTTTGATCAATTTCCAATTTTAAAACCTTAAGGATTATTTTTGACACTTTTGCAAAGTTGAGGGACCAAAGTTGTAATTTTGTGATTTTAAACTTCAAAGGATTATTTTGAACAACTTGTGAATCCCAAGGACCTAAAATGATATTTTACAAGTTTTTGAATTACCAGGGACTAATTTTGACAACTTTTGTAACTTGGGGAACTAAAACTGCCAATTATGCAAACTTGATACGTTTTTCACCAAATTTTGATGTTTTTGCATTTAAAACATATAAAACACTTGTTTGTGATATTTTTATCATTTTGAAGCATTTCTGAGTGTTTTCAGATGTTTTTGGCATTCTAACAGTATAAAAATGATGAGTATTTAGACACTCATCAAAAGACAACTCAGAAAGTGCCATCGAGGTCGAATATCACCTTGAAAACATTGCTCGAGCTATGTCTAACAACATGGATTGGCTCAACCCAGAAGCAAACATCGACTTCACCAAACAGGACAACCCTCCATACTACACCGACTGGTCAAAACCTCTACCAACAATTGGCCAATAAGATGAACCAAGGATTCCATTCCGATATTTCTTCAACAGAGACTTGGATTTTCTTCTACATGGTGGCGATGGTTCAAGGAAATACGCTACATCGTTGACACTTCCATTCCCAGCCTATATACTCGAACTGCATAGCCATCGAGGAACGTGCCAATCACTTGTTCTCCAACAAAGTGGAAGCATATGACCGAGATGCAGTACGGATTCATCATTGGCTGGAACGCCGAAGAATCTACTACAGAAGGTGCAGGTTGAAGTCTCAACATGCAGTATTCAGTTCTAAAAGTATCGTTGCCATCAAACACGTCGATCTTTCATCTAAGTGGGACTACACCTTCCTAAAGAATATCGTGGTCAAACGACAAGATGAAAGGGATTATGCATTCTCTGAAGCTGACTTTGAGAATTTGTCTATCAACGACATCGAAGACCTGTACCTTGCCAAAGTACAGGGTCGTATGAGACAATTCTCCACTGCAGCATAAACGTGAATTCATCAAGTCAGTGCTCATCTTCATCAGACGCATAGTTATCCAAGAACGTGTAGAAGATCTCCAACTGGTAGTTGAATCTTATCAGACCCGTGTCAACTTCACTCCACCGCAGCTTGATCTACCCGACATCAACCAGCTTCCATAATATACGCTCATCAGCAAACCTTTCGGCGTCGTTTACCGCAGTAAACTTCAAAGAAATTGCTTGATGGCGTGCAGAGATCTTCATAAGTTTGGTGATCACACTTTGAAGATGGTTAGGGACGGATTAGCTTACCGGTTGAAGGATATACACCAAAATATCGGGTCTCCTAAGCGATGGAATTCTCAGGATCGAAGGGACGTGAAGAGGATCATCACCATGATTGATGAACGATTGTATAGAAGGGATCAGTTCAGAAGACTGGAAACCTATGTTGGTGGTCGACCCAGGAGAAACATCATCGGCTTTCAACGCCCGACTCACACTCCTGGCGACATCTCTGGACTACCTGGTACCCCTTGAACTGCTTCTTTCAGTATTACTTTGGATGTATGATTGTTTATGTCTATGGCTTGTGCACACATTACAGTGTACAACCCGTACTTGTAAATAAAGGACCCTGTGGTACGCTTCAGTGCCACAATCCTTATAAAAGGAGCGAAAGCTTCTTACTTTTGAGTAAAACCTATCAAACCTTTCATTTTTCAAGGTTTTGCTCAAAAGAACAAGTACTTTCCCTTATGATTTTCAAAACCTCAACCGTTTATATCACTTGTTGAGGGGGAGTACTTGAATTAAAACTTTGTTCAAAAATTGTTCACAGTGGTCATTCTTCCCGCAACACTCGAAATGGTCATATTTATTCTCAACTTTTCAAAAATAACATCACATATGCCATTTTTTAGGGGGAGAAAATACGTGATAAGAAATATGTTGTGTAAATACAAATGAATCTTCGTGCTATAGACTTAACCCATGAATTGACGAGATCTTAACTGCTAGTAACTCGAAAAGACTTGTCCGGGATGGGTAATAATTTCAAGCTAGTTCGCTAGTGATGTAAACGTGTCTCGCAAAGGACTTGTCTGAGTAGAATGTACCATTCGAGAAACTCTTGGTAGACATGAACTCTGACGGGTTTGACAACCTTTCGAGGATTGTCTACACCTTCAAGGTAGTTATTAGAGCTAATTGTTACCTAAAAGTGACAATGCAACTCTTTAACTATGCCACGTAACCGTGTCTCGCGGGGGAATGTCTATCTTGAGTTGATCAATTCAAAATGTGTGCGCTCTTTCCTCACTGTGCATTTTAACCGTTAAAACTCTTAAGCACATATGGAGGGGGAGTATTTATGCAAAATCTTATCTCAACAGTGGTACTAAAATGTTTTTCATTCACAAACACTTTGAGAGATTTTTCACAACAGTGGTTTTAATGGCAACATAGGTTAGTCATGGAGTTATAAGGTGACTAAGGTTAGGAATAACCGTCCTATGATCTGCCAAAGCCGGAGGGATCTACCCCAGGACACCACAAATAGTTAGTATTTAGAAGTCCTTAGGTATGATTGTAAAAAGGAGAAAATGAGAATCGGAGAAAGAAGGAGTTGAAGAATTAAAAAGAAATGCAAAGAAAAGGGTGAAAAGAAATAGCCCTCCAGATTATTCAACTTAGGGCAGACACTGGGTTCAATTCATATGCTACTGGTTGTCACTTAGTGACGCCGGTATTGAAGATTCAAAGTCGTCATGGACCCAGTGACGCATGCACTAAACCTTCTTATCCACTCAAGTTTCTCTCAACAGAAGCTTGTTTCATTCTCACAGGGAACCCTACGTAAGCTATCGGCTTTCTCTTAGAGATTGCTGGTATTGAAGAAGGAGACCCTCTCCCTAGTCTCCGCTCAGGAAAACCAAAACGCACTATTGAGTCTAGAGCCACGAGATTCATCAAAAGATCTCTTAGGTACACTTGACATTTCATCACTTGATATTCAACAATAAGAATTTCAGTGGTACATTATCGAGTCCTTCACAGATCTTAGCAATCTGTCAAGAACATTTATGAGAGGTTCACATTTTTGATCCTCAGTGATTGAATGGAAACTCCTGCCAAGGTCAACATCAAACAGCCAGTGGTCTTCGGCAACTCCCCGTGGTTTGCGCTTAGTGGTCTCAAAGGGTCTACAGTCGTGAGGTGATGCTTCGGTGTACCTCAGCGACTCATCTGAATCGTAGGTGTCACAATTCTCAATTTCCGGTCATTGCTCATATTTACTATTTCATCGTTTATCATAAACTAGGTTTACAAGTATCAAATTCGCGTAACTTTAGTGGTTTAGCTGCGAATTCATGAACAATCATCAAGGACATTTCATATAGACTAGATTTAGTCTACATATCATCAATAACATCATTTCATATCGGTTCATGCATGGATTTGAATTTTACATTAAACGCATAATTTCCTATTAAATAAACGCTATCGCGTAATCATTTATTTTGAACATTTGATCCGATACTTCCAAAAATTATCCCGATATATTTTTATATTCATATTAAGATTATAAAAATAATATTATGAGTTTACCCAGTGTTTTAAATTTAATTTGTATATAAATTGTTATATTTATATAATTACGACGGTTTTCGTAAATACTACACGATAATTATTATTTCACTCAAATTTTGCAAGAAATGTATTTTTACAATTTTTATGGCTTCAATATATTTTATTTTGATCCGTTAAAATTTATTTTTAGCTAACGCTACCCTAAATGCTTAAATAAATACACAAGTTACTAATAATTCCTAATTAATTACACATTTACTTAACATTAACACACTTGATTATTATTAAATGCATCTAGTCTTATATGTTTTATATATGTCGACCAAGCCAAGATGAGTCATCTCAAATTTGCTAAATATCTAACATATCTACACATTTAATCATATAAAACTTTAACCAACACATACTCTTCATTATTTCAAAGTGTAAAATCAAAAGTTTCTCTCTTCTCTTCTCATCTTATAACCGGCCACCATAGAAGATAAGAAGGAGATCACAAAGTTTTTCAAGACAAGTTAATTTACAATCTAGTTACACTCTTAGTTAAGGTTTTGAAATAAAAACCTAGGGTGTTAGGATTAACCTTTGTTCACTTCACCTCATCAAGTTATTAGTAAGCATCTCATGTTCATATTCATATTTCATATTCATTTTATGTTCATTTCATCATATTTAAGAAAAACATGCAAGTCATATTGATGTCTATACCACTTTTTATTGTTTTTGAGTGTTAAATGTATATATATTCATCATCCTATAATTACTCCTTGAAACATATCACTTTTGGTGATGTCTAGGAACCCATGACACCCTAAGAAGGTGTATGGTAGGATTAGAATAGCTTCGGAGTTGTTTTGAATTGGTTAGAATAGGTTTTGCGCGAGAAAAACTCATTTCGACAACTTTAGTTGAAGGTCTGATCTTATTTTGAAATTCTGGAATTCTCGACAGTAGGTAAAAACTTTTGGGCTAGATATTAGGAAAATATACTTTAAAACGAAAACGTGGCCGCTTGAACGGGTTAAAACGGAGTTATAACGAAGAAGTTATGATTTTTCCAAATTTAACGACGAAAAACTATTTTCTGAAAATATATGTGCTGTTGCACGAATTTCGACGGACAAAACGAGGCGTTAGACGTGATCTGTAGGAGCCGAACTACTGAAAATATATTAGTATATGTTAATACGAAACCGTAGATATAAAGAACGTAGAAAACAAGGTTATAACGACCAAGATATACACGTTTGAAACCCGATGAAACTCTATTTATTTTGACAGCTTCTAATAGCAAAATAAACCTAAGTCTAAAAACAGTTTTTGTAATACGTCATGTTGAGAGCCATTTTTCTCATTGATCGAGACCCGTATGGTCAAAAGTTAAATGATACGACTTCTAGACATTGTTGCAAGGTTTTCAAAAACGCCGAGTTTCATCACTAACCCTTAACGTACAATATTTCACGACTAGTTTTACGAGGCCATTTTGGGCATATTTTCAAAGTATGAAAAGTGTCATTTTATGATGAAAACATTATATTTACCAATAAATCACTAAAAGACTATCGTAGGATATCGTTTCAACGTAAATACTTGTAAAGTAATTTATAAATTGTCAAGACGTTATAAGATTATTTTTCGACAATAAACTTTATTTTCAAGAGTGTACAAGTGGTATGGATATCATATGAGTTTGCATGCACGACATTGTTTCATGACTTATATTAGAGCATATCATTCATTATAGGTCGCGGTTAGACTGTTGCGTCTCATTTCTGTGCATCCACTTTGTCATCATAACTATTGCATCAGGTGAGTTCGTAGCCCCACTTTTACTCGTTTAATTGTTTTATAAACTCGTCGGGGGAGATACATGCTCAACTTCATGCTTTTACTTTACACTTATATGAACTTAAACTATATTGTTTGAACTATCATGAACATGTTACCCTTGTGTTTCACTACTTATGCTAGTAAGTAGATTGTGCCCGAACTAAATTGATCACTATGTTATGAACGCTATTAGTTGAAATACTTTCCTTGATTTTGAACCCTTCGACATGTATATTTGAGCTCTTTTAAATTGATTCGGACCCTTTAACATATAAGTGAAAACTTTGGACTTGATATGAACCTTTTGACATATAGTTAAACTCTTTTAACTTGTACAAGGACCCTTTTGATATATTTTAAACTTGTTTGACGTGATTTTGAACGCTTCGACTATCTTGAACCTTTTGATATTATTCGAGCTCTTTGACTGTTCTGAACTTTTGAACTCGACTTAAATCTTTGAACTTAATTACGAACTTTTGAACGAAACTCTTGAACTTAAATACAAACTTATGACTTGTTTGAACTTATTAAACCGGACGTGTTATGACCTTGACCTAAAGTCTCCCATGTTCGGAGCATCACTATAAAGTCTCCCATGTTCGGAGCATCACTATAAAGCCTCCCCGGTCCGGAGCAGAATGTCTCCCTATGGGAACGGAGCATTTTCAATCTAAGTCTCCCCTGTTCGGAGCAGTGCAAATTCTCCCATGTTCGGAGTGTTCTTAATTGTATATAATAGTTGTATGATGTACTGTTCGTACATTCGCATTGTTAGTCTCCTATTAGTAGGTAGTATGGATAGCGCTATTAGAGGTCGGCCAACCTCTCGTCCACTATGTTACGGGACGCATATTATTTATTCTAGGGGCTTTGCCTGGCATACGTTATTATATATGTGGTGCAATATTGTGAATTATTATGGTAACTTATACTCGACTATTAGACACACTATATTTTGTGCAATGGGTTGTGAACACACAGGTTGCAAGTTTTGTATGGGCGGAACTTGGAACTGAGTGGATTTACAATGCCTTTGCTTTGTGACCTCATTTGACAACGTGTGCTTGAACATAAACTAGACATATTTTGGCAGTGGGTTGTGAACACACATGTTGCAAGTTTTGTATGGGCGGAACTTGGAACTGAGTGGATTTACAATGCCTTTGCTTTGTGGACTATTCTAAATGACCAAAAACTTTGCCTTTGTTGCATGAACGCTTTTTAAAAGCTTTACTTGTTAACTAAACTCTATGAACTCACTCAACCATTGTGTTGACACTTTTAGCATGTTTTATCTCAGGTATCTAAGGCATTCACTTCATGGCATGCATGTGGACTTATCATAGAGTCGCGGTGTCGACGCGTCTCATATATTTTTTTTATGCACTTAACTATCGTTTGATTGTAACAAACTTATTTTGGTATATTAGAAATAATTTGGGACCTATGTTTTGTAAACTCTGATTATTTTACTTAATCAAACGGTATTTTCAAAACGACACTTTAGGTCGTTCGATATAACTGTAACTTTGATGCTATGATAGTCATTCCCCAGGAATTCCATTCCGCTGCAAAACAGGTAATTTGGGGGTGTGACAGTAGGTGTACTTCGGTACATCGTGTTATCTCACTTGTGGGACTCCGATTCAGGAACGGCCTTTGTAAGAATTAGAGTTGTGTTTTCACACTATGCTGTTAACACTCTCGAAGTTCAAACTTGTAAGTGCCGGAATCCGCTTATTACTAACCGTTTTAATGTTTTCTTCTTATGGAAGCTCTTGAGCGGAATGATCGTGTGATTCTTCTCATGCTCACGCCAACATCATCACTAATGGAAGTTCTATCCAAAAGCAACACAACAATCAGAATGATTCTTCGTCAAATCAAAGAATCTACGAAGTTAAAGACTTAAAGAACTTCATCAAGATCTGAATTCAAACGCCAAAAGAGCGTGTGAGCATGTTGAAGAATGACGTGGAGACACCTTAGCAGCGAACGAACTGGGCAGATTCGTCTGAGACAACAACATACTATCACTTTCATCACAAAGAACAATGATCAAAGAACAAAGTTAAAGATGATGTCAAAGCATAACTGTTCAAAGTAAACTATCTCGCTACACTGGGAGATGGTTCGAATCAAGGCAATTCTTCTCACAAGAAAGAAGAATGTCAGAAGACGTCAAAGCTACTATTACATCAACGCGTTCACCGTTTTTCATCACCAACACTTGAGTGTTTGTTACTCATATGTAATAACACTTGAGGGGGAGATTGTTGGAATCACTCCTAAAACTTATTCAAGTGTCAGTTACTCATATGTAATAGTTAGCTTATTATGGCCTTTATGTTTGTTATTAGCCTTAAGCTTATGTAGAAGGCCCATGAGCTTAGGCCCAAGCCCATAGGAGAAAGGAATGGACTAGGAGTGTTGCCCTAGCTTCCCTCCTATAAATACTATGTAATAACCCTCACTTGAGGGTTGGTTGTTCAATATTTCTCTTTCACTCACACCTACGCATAACCGGTCTTAGCATTAACGTGTGTGTGTGTGTTTGGTTTATTGTTCAATCGCCTCTCTATCTTTCTTGTAAGCTTGTGTTGTAAATCTAGTGACCTAACAAGGATGAAGTTCTTCGTATGCTAATCATCATCTATAAAAACACTACTAAGCTCATCACATTTGTTAACCATACAAACCTTCTAAAACACTTTATTGACATTATTTATTTGATGCATTACACATCATGTTGAATATCCACCAATTAAGAGGGAGAGAAATCCATTCACATAATTGTCTTTTGTCAAATTTTATGTCTCTTACACCCTAAATACCAACACATAGGTAAACACCACTTAGCTAAAACCGGTTCATGGAACCACAAATAGTTCAATCTTATATCACAAGTTTGCACCAATACCTCATCAAGTGAAAAATGCATCATGTGTTTTACAAACTTCTTCATCTCCACAATCAACAAATCCAGGATTTTCCTTAAACTAGCACCCTACAACTTCACTATCTAGAACACCATCATATGATCTTATCCTTTTCTCACTTGACACATATCATGCATGTCATTGTCAGTGCAAACGATATATTAATCAAAACCGCCATTGATCTGTGCGGAACCGTCAAGTCAAACAGACTTAAAACAGCTTAAACACAAATGCAATGAGGATCAGAGAATATAGTGAATTCCCGGGTCGTTTAGTCCCAAGGAGACTCAATGGTGTGTTAAACAAACTCAGAAGATAGAATGATCACTAAGGATAGTGATCTGTAAAGGTTTTGATTAGAAATATTACACTACTGATTGATTTGGAATAGAATGGAGTACAGATTTGGAAAGCACAACAATCAGAAGAAAGAAACGTAAACGTAAGTTTTAAAAACTACGTATACGCACAAAATAAAAAGTGAAAACTAAGAGATAAAAGGCCTAAAAATATAAAAATGACATTTTTGGAATCCTAAAGATAAAAGAAAATTATTAGAAAAAGAAAATTATTTTTAACACTATTTAATTAATTATTATTAATTAAAAACTATTTTAACTAATTAATAAATACTCTAAAATAGAAGAAAATACAAAATAAGGCTAGAAAAATAAACTTATGATTCTGAAAAATCTAAAATACTATAAAACTAATTTTAAAATTAAAAATATATTTTTCACACTTTTTATCTAATTATTACTAATTAATTATTATTTAAAATACACTTAATTACTAGAAAATAGAAAATAAACTTGGAAAAATAAAATTTTAACTTTGAAAAATCTAAAATATGATAAAACTAATTTTAAAACAGAAAATATATTTTTAGACTTTTTAATTATTTATTACTAATTAATTACTATTTTTAACTAATTTAAATTATAATAAATACTAAAAAGATAGAGAAAAATCTGAAACTTTTTCTAAAAATCCTATATGATGACAGAAACCTAAGAAAAATGGAAAAACAAGATTAGCTTATTAAAAAGATGAAAAGAAAAATCAAAAAGCTAGAAAACCTTAAATAAACACTATCACTGATTTTTATTTGACTTTTTTCTGGATTTTCTTTTTGAAAACTACTTTACTAATGATATTATGAAACTTTAATGAACACAAAAATTTTACAAACTTCAAATAAGCAGTTTTGATGGGTAAAAAGCCCAACAGTGGCCTAAACTAGCTTATTTGGGTTTAATAAGCTCAAACAAGCTTGTTCACTGAAACAAAAGCTCAAAATGGATTCAAACAAGCTTAATAAACAGAAATGAGGCTAAAGTATACAAAGAAGCACACTGATTAAGCTAAGGATAAGCAATAAGCACTTAGCTATTTGCACAGAAATGGGACAAGATGCAAGCTAGCAGCAGCCCTATCTAATAAGCTCAAAAGTGAAATCTTGAGCTTGACAACTCAAGAGGACCAGGTTGGCTTTCCAAGGAACCAGAGAACACAAAATTTGAAGCACTAATAAGCTCAATACAAGCTTATCAATTTGGACTTAACGTGCAGGACAGTTTATTGAAACAGGTACCCAAGAAAAGCTATAAAATAAGCACTTAGAAGACTGAGAAACCAAGAACTATCATTTTTGTATTTTTATACACCAACCAAACTATAATACCCCAAGAGATTATAAGCTGAATCTCTTTAATAAACCCACAGTGAAATTCCCAAGTTTATTCAAAGACGACCCATTAAGATTTTGACTTTTTTAGAACAACTAAAGATTTGACCAAAATGAACTTTGATCTGATCTAGAGCACTTAATATGTTGTTTTAAAGTATGTTAAGACTGAATTAAGCAAGATTTACAACTTTTGAACACAAAATGATGATCATAGATTTGAAAAATCCAACAGTGACTGCATAAGGCACAATTAAATGGGATTTTGACTTTCTTTGAACAAAGACTTGTTATCTTGACTGAAATTAGTGCTTTAAACCAAGTTATACAGATTTCCAATAAGAACAAAGACCAAAATACCTTTGAATACCATAAACCAAACACACCTTTATGTTGACTGTTATGAAGCTTTTCAAACCAATTCACAATTGTAAACCACAAACTTGATTTCAGACCTTTAATAATCACTTGTTAATACTAATAAAGCTTAAAACAACAATCAAAACAACACCAAACTCAGACTTAATGATTATACTATTTCAACTGTTAAAAAACAAATTTTTACAAACTACCAATTGAAAAGAACAAGCTATAGATTTTAATGATCAAAAACACTAATTTATAACTAGTAAATAAGTAGAAACAGAAATTAGAGCTAATAAGCAAGTAGAACAATGAAATGCCAAATTGGTCAAAAGTGCTTACAAAAGCTTCCAAGCTTGGAACTGAGAACCAAGACCAACTAACACCCCTATAAGCTTACCAATAAGCTACTAACCCAAGGCCATCCACTATGTACCTTGCTCCAGCTGTGAACACTTCCATAGAACCCTTTTTTATTTTTCAAGTATTTATTTGGATTTTTGGTGATTTTTGACTTTTTGAAGCTAAACTGGATTTTATTGTTTCTAATAGCTTATAAAAGCTATATGGGAGCTTATGTGACCTATTTCAATCCATATAATCAACTTATAACAACATTTGATCCAACTTGAGATTTTGCATAAATATGAGAAATTGCATAAACTTGAGAAATGATTAAAACTTGAAATTACTAATTGGAAAAGCTTTACAATACATTAAAAGACTTAAACAGAGTGCTTGAAGGATTTAAATTACACTTTTACTTGAAAAACACTAAAAACGACATTAAGATACTAAATAAAAACTACACACTTTGATACATTGCATCTTCTCTCCATTTTATAGACTTTTCATCATCCCCATGTGCTTCTGATTGTTTCCCACCAAACTTGAGCCTTTGGATCACTCAAATTAATCAGAACCGTCCACCTTGCATTTTGGCGCCAAATATTTCTTCAAAGCAGGTTTGAGCTTTAATTGGATTTGGTTGAGATAATTAAAGAATTTGGAATGTAGAGGAGTTGGAGGGACATGGAATGGGAGGGGTTGAAAATGTGGTGAAAACCAGTCATGGTTTTGGGTATCACTGACTTGGAGGAGAGAGCTACAGATTGCAGTATATGGGCGTATTCTTGGGTTTTGACTTTGGCTGACTGAAGCTTTTAATAACAAAGGGTCCAAAATGGGTTGTGGCTGGGGGGTCAAGGCAAAGGAAGGGGTCAAGGGCAGATGGGCTTGGATTATGGATTTGGATTTTGGGCTTGAGAATTTAAAGAGTCCGTTTGGTATAAGTAATAAACAAGGACCAAAAATGCAAATTTGCCAAACTTCAAGGACTGAAAGTGCCATGTTTCCAAACTTCTCACAAGGACTAAATTTGCCATACATTGATAATACAAAGGCCCTTTTTGCATAAAATCCATTTTTAAAGGTCCAAGGATTAATTTTGTAAATTTCCAAAGTTTGAGGACCTTTCTTGCCAATTGACCAAAGAATCATTCAAGGATCATTTTAAACAACTTAGAATACTTCAGGGACCTTGAATGATAAATTTTCACATTATTGAATTCCAGGGACTAGATTTGACAACTTTTAAAACTTGGGGGACTAAAACTGCCAATTTTGCAAACTTGATACATTTTTCATCTGAATTTGATATTTTTGCATTTAAAACACATAAAACACTGATTTATGATAATTTGATCATTTTGATGTGTTTTTGAGTGTTTTCAGATGATTTTGCAGTTTAGATTACACAAAAATGATGAGTATTTAGACACTCATCAATCCCCCCCACTGAGATATTGCTAGTCCCTAGCAATGATTTGAGAAAACTTGATGGATTTTATCTGTTTACCAAAAGCCATCACTACGGAGTAGCCAATTGTTTTGATTCAAGTAAGAACCTTGGTACAACGATAACCAGATGATTTATTGGCAAATCATAAACCATATAACGGATTTGATGTGTCTTTACCCGAAGCCGTACCCTTCTGGACTAGCCAACTCTTAGATAAATTATCAGAATTATCTTTGGTGAGTTGAATACCAATTATGGATTTTCCACTGCCTTTACCACAAGCCATAACCTTGCGGGCTAGCCAACTCATTATCTTTTGAGGATGATGGGGAGCTGAAGAACCATACAATTTTGGGCAAATTGCAAGCCATATAAACGGATTTGAGAAATCTTTACCAAGAGCCGTTTGCTCCTGGATTAGCCAATCCTTTAGTCTTACTGAGACATGGCGGATGATAACCAAATGAGAAGTGTAGAACACTTGCTCCAAAAAAAAAAAAAAAAATTTGGCCAAAAACGGGGGAATTAGGTAATATATATGATAAAATTCGTGAGAATTCCCCCCCACACTTAGAAATGAATATTGCCCTCAATATTCAAAGTACCGGCAGTTATGCCGAAACAAAGAACGTAAAAGGGAAATACTACGGCCATTATTTAGAAAGAAGATTTTTTTTTTTTTTTTTAGAAAACTTATATACACAACATGTGGGGCAACCCCCCCACACTAGGGTGGTAGAACAGAGAAAGAAGACAGAAATATGGGTGAAAACCCATATGGTGCGTGCTAATGTTTTTGATTACCAAGTCACTAGCTTGACTCGATCCCCGCATTCATTGGTTCATGGGGAATGTTTGTAAATCCGGGAAAACCACAGGGGGAATGTCCTCTCCAAAGTAATGCTTAACTCGATGACCATTCACTTTAAAATTAGGACCATCGGGTTGAGATAACTCAACGGTACCATAAGGATAAACCTTAGCAATGGTGAATGGACCAGACCAGCGGGACTTGAGCTTTCCCGAAAAAATCTTCAATCTTGAATTGAAAAGAAGGACTTGATCACCAACGTTGAAAACGCGGTTCTTGATCTTGGAGTCATGAATCTTCTTTGTCTTTTGCTTGTAGATCAAAGAGTTCTCGTAAGCTTGATCACGAAGTTCATTTAGTTCATTCATTTGAACTTTTCTGTGATCACCGGCTGTCTGTATATCGAAGTTTGCATGCTTTAAGGCCCAGTATGCCTTGTGCTCTAACTCAATCGGAAGATGACATGCCTTTCCGTACACTAGCTTGTATGGAGTACACCCGATGGGTGTTTTGTAAGCTGTACGAAAAGCCCAGAGTACGTCATCTAGCTTATCTGACCAGGAGGCACGGTTTTCGCCAACCGTCCTCTCCGAATTCTTTAAGACCACGGTTTGAAACTTCCACCGCCCACTTGTTTGGGGGTGGTATGCGATGGAGAGACGATGGGTAACACCATATTTTGCATGACTCTTTCAAATTGGTCATTGCAAAATGTGTACCGCGATCGATTATCTCTCGGAGTTCCAAACCTGGCAAACAGAGATTTCAAAAACTTGACAACAACTCGGGCATCATTGGTGGGTAGAGCTTTTGCTTCAACCCATTTTGACAAATAGTCAACAGCCACGAGTATGTACTTGTTACCACGAGAAGATGGAAACGGCCCCATAAAATCAATACCCCATATGTCAAATATCTCACAAACTTGAATGGCATTTTGTGGCATTTCATTCCTTTGAGAAATATTACCATGACGCTGACAAGCGTCACAGGTTTTGACATAATCGTGGGCATCCTTATAGATTGTGGGCCAATAGAACCCGGAATCAAACACCTTTTTGGCGGTGTAGTTTGGATTATGATGGCCCCCGGTGGGTCCAGCATGACAAGCCTTGAGAATGTCAAGAGCTTCTTGTCCATAAACACACCGTCGGATGACTTGATCCGCACAGATTTTGAACAAGAAAGGGTCGTCCCAGAAATAATGTTTAACATCTTTGAAGAATTTGTTCTTCTGTCGGGTCGACATCCCTTTCACAATGAAGTTACCCGCATGGTAATTTGCAAAGTCAGCAAACCATGGGGTGGTAGAATCTCCACGAAAAGAAACCGCATTGAGTGTCTCGAGAGGAAATGTTTCATTTATATCCTTTTTCTCGAAGACATCTTGGTGAGGGTTTTCTAATCTGGACAGATGATCAGCAGCTAGATTCTCGGCTCCTTTTTTATCACGTATAATGATATCAAATTCTTGGAGGAGGAGAATCCAACGAAGCAATCTCGGCTTTGCATCTTGTTTTGCAAAGAGATATTTAAGAGCCGAGTGATCTGTATACACTACGCATTTGGTCAAGATTAAGTACGGCCGAAACTTCTCAAATGCATACACCACGGCTAATAGCTCTTTTTCTGTGGTGGTGTAATGAGTTTGAGCCTCAGTCATAGTTTTGCTTGCGTAGTGAATAGGCTGAAAATGCTTATTTCTTCGTTGCCCTAGGACTGCACCGATAGCAAAATCACTTGCATCGCACATGAGCTCAAAAGGTAAGTCCCAGTCGGGAGCAACGAGAATGGGTGCTTCAATAAGCTTTTTCTTCAATGTTTCAAAAGCTATGATGCACTCGGGTGAGAAGATAAAAGGAGCATCCTTTTCAAGAAGATGGGTCATAGGTCGGGCGATTTTGGAAAAATCTTGAATGAATCTGCGATAGAAACCGGCATGACCTAAAAAACTCCTAATACCTTTGACGGTAATAGGATGAGGTAGTTTAGCAATAACATCGACTTTTGCTCTATCTACCTCAATCCCGTTCTTTGAAATCTTATGGCCAAGGACAATGCCTTCTTTGACCATAAAGTGACTTTTCTCCCCGTTTAGACAAAGATTGGTGTCTTCACACCTTTGAAGCATTTTATCTAAATGGGAGAGACATGATTGAAAAGAATCCCCAATGACCGAGAAGTCATCCATAAACACTTCCATTGTTTCCCCGATCATGTCGTGGAATATGGCCATCATACATCGTTGGAACGTGCCAGGAGCATTACATAAACCAAAAGGCATACGTTTGTAGGCAAAAGTTCCGTATGGGCAGGTGAATGTGGTTTTCTCTTGATCATTTGGATCAATGGGGATCTGAAAGTAACCCGAGAAACCATCAAGGAAGCAATAGTACTCATTCCCTGCTAATCTCTCAAGCATTTGGTCCATGAAGGGTAGAGGAAAATGGTCTTTACGAGTGGCGTCATTCAACTTACGATAGTCGATGCAAACACGCCATCCCGTAACCAATCGAGTTGGAATTAACTCGTTATCTTCATTTGTGATAACAGTAATGCCACCCTTTTTCGGGACACAATGAATTGGGCTGACCCGGACTGTCGAGATCGGGTAAATCAATCCTGCATCAAGAAGTTTGATAACCTCTTGTTTGATAACATCATGGATTTTTGGATTCACTCGCCTCTGATGTTGAACTGCGGGTTTGAAGTCATCCTCCATCAAGATTTTATGAGTACAAAACTCAGGGTTTATACCTTTGATGTCGGAGAGTTTCCAAGCAATTGCTTGCTTGTGTGACTTCAAGATTTTAATGAGAGCAGCTTTTTCATCTTTACTCAAATCTCGAGCAATAATGACGGGTAATTTATCATCACCCTCAAGGAATGCATACTCGAGATGAGGAGGTAAGTCCTTAAGCTCAACCTCAGGAAATTCTTCAGTTTTCTCAACTGAATTGACTTCCTTGTTATGAAGTTTGGTGGGAGGGAGAGGAAGAGAAGTATCCAGATTTGACAATTTCTCAAGAAGAATATCTCCCTCCAGATTAATCTCATTTTGATTAATCTCAACTGGAATTGAATCACTAGGATGAGGGGTTGATGATGGATCATCATTGAGCAACTTCTCAATAAGAAGTATGTCCCCCTCAATATCAATTGGAGCGTGATCAATTTCCCAAGGCACAGAATCACTAGCCAAGTATGCCTCAATCTCTTTTGAGATGGAGTCATTTCCCTCAAAAGGAGTGATAGAAGGAGTAGAATTGGCTATGATAGGTTGAGAAGATGTGGTGGAATCCCCACTTACCGAATTATGAGAATAACCAAGAACTTCTTGAGAGTACTCTTCAGTGGCAACATCAATGATATCTATTCGGTTAACCGACTCAGAATCATAATTTGCGGAGTACCTCGAAGTTTGGTCAAGGTTGAAGGTGACAGCTTCGTTACCAACACGTAATGTGATTTCTTGCTCAAATACATCTATGAGAGCACGGCCCGTTCTCAGGAATCCTCGACCAACAATGAGAGGAACCCGATGATCGGCATCAAAATCAACAACCACGAAGTCAGCTGGAAAATGGAACTTTCCTACTTTCACAAATACGTCCTCAGCAATGCCAAGAGGACGGGATATGGATCGATCAGCAAGCTCGAGAGTCATGCATGTAGGAGTGAGTTCCGGAAGAGAAAGTTTCTTCCACACTGAATATGGCATAAGATTAATGCTTGCACCAAGATCTGCTAGGGCAAAGCATTCAACCATTCCTGGGAATACACATGGTAAGAGAAATTTCCCGGGATCTCCAAGCTTTTCAGGAAGCTTTTTCAGAATAACTGCTGAGCAGTTCTCGTTAAGAGGAGTCTTAGCCATTTCAAACAGCTTTTCCTTATTGCTTAACATGTGCTTGAGAGTTGATGCAAACTTGGGCATCAGCATGATAGCATCCGCAAAGCTTATGTCAAAGTGTAACTCTTGGAAAATTTGGAAAAATTTATCCATTTGATGACTAGCTTTCTCGCGGAGCTTTTGCTCATTCAAGCGTGATGGGTAAGGAATAGAAGATTTGGATTTCTGATTCTCAACAAGAGCTATAGGAGGTTCAAAAACAACTCCTTGATTTGATTTGGGTTTCTGGACCACTTGAGGTTGGACTACTGAAGGTTGGACGTGTCTGCGGTTCGTGGGCTAGAATAATGCACTTTGTCCGTTGTTTCCTTGGTAACTTGACTCATTGCCACAGGAGGAGGGGGCATTGGAGTCGTAGGTCCATTGTGTTTAGGAGGTTCACTGTCCACTACCTTAGGAAGAGACGAAGAAGAAGAGGTAGTAGGAACAGCAGGTCCAGTGTATGAAACACCACTTCGGGTTGTGATCGCCTTGGCATCGCCCATCGGGTTAGCGATCGTGTTGCTCGGTAAAGTACGAGCCCAGGGTCGATCATTTAAAGACTTCTTCGTCAGCAATCGTGACCAACAACCGTTCATTTCATCTTGGGATTTCATGGCCTTCAGTAACTCATCAGATGATGGTCCTGGAGGAGTAATGACGGGAGGAGCTGGAGGGACAATTTGAGGCCGTATGTTTTGATTATAGCCAAAATTCCCTTGATTAGGATTCATATTCCCATGAAATTGATTCCCTCGATTGAAATGGTTTTGATGAAGGTTTCCTTGATGTTGGAAACCTTGATTGGGTCCAGGATAGAAATTACCTTGGTTTTGATAACCTTGGTTCATTCTTGGTTGGTTTTGATTCCGGTTTTGAATGTTGTGATTCTGGTTAAAACCGGGTGGTGCCTGATTAGTGTTAGCACGGTAGTGTAGTTCATTTTGAGGACGGTATTGATTACCTCCTTGCTGTGAACTACCGGCTAAAGCATTGGCCTCAAAAGGACTACCATCGGTGGCAGTACAATTGTAGTAAGCATGAGGACCACCACAAGTAACACAACTCTCAACTTTCTTCACTTCAGGTGGTGGTGTGAGTGAAGGAGACTTTCTTCTGGTTAGCAAGAACCAAAGCCTGAACAATGTCTGTGAGTTTATCAATCTTAGCATCGGTGCTAGATGTACTCACGGGGAATGAAGAAGAAGAAGGTCCAGTTAGATGATATGTCTTAGCTCTGAAAGGACGGACTTGAGACTTGTTCTCAATGATCTGCAAGGCCTCTTTGGTGGTCTTGCTCAAGAAATTACCTCCCGCGGAGGCATTCAAAGAGTCTTGATTAGTCTGATTGAGACCATTGTAGAAAGTATCCATTTGCATTAACTCGGTAAAACCGTGATGCGGACACTTGCGAAGCAACTCTTTGTAACGATCCCATGCCTCCCCGAATGATTCATCAAATCTCCGAGAAAATTTCATTATCTCATTCTTAAGACTTGTGGTTCGGGATGGAGGATAGAACTCGTTAACGAACTTGGTGACAAGATCTTCCCATGTCTCTATAGAACGAGGGGGTTGTTTCTCAAGCCAATTCCGGGCTTGTCCCTCTAGAGAAAATGGGAACCGAAGAAGCTTGATAGCTTCATGTGGGACATTCTTGTACTTGATGGTAGATGCTATCTTGTTAAACCATCGAATGTGTGCATGAGGATCATCCCGCTCAAAACCATAGAATTGGCTTTGGGTTACTAGATTGAGCAACCCGGTATTGAGCTCGAAAGTGTCGACCACAATGGCTGGAACAACAATGGCATCTCCGTAACCCTCGATGGGTGCTTGGAGAAGCTCATTCATGGGTTTGTCTTCTGCCATTTCGACAGGAGGTGGTGGTGGTAGATGTTCCTCAGTCACGGTGAAGGAGCGAACGTCCTCTACGTCTACGAGGAATGTTTCCAAGTTCAGAAAGTGGACATGTAGAACTGGAAGAACGAGTGCGCATGCACTATGTATAAAAACCAATTTTCAAAACAAATGAGGCAAAACACAAGTGAACTTAACCAATAATCACAAATGAAATGGCTTCTTTGAAAAAGGTACACCAAATCACAAGTGACACAAAGGCAAGTTTTAAATCTGATGTTCGGGAACTTATTAATGGTCGCACCCCCAGTTAGGTAGTGCACTGCCTTGATTTGCGGTGGTTGATTTTTATGTATTCAATTAAGTACCACGGAAAAGACGTAGGTTAGATTTGTGCAAATGGGTTCAAAAACTTTTGGACAATATTTTTGTTATCGTCCCGTTTAACCAAATCGTATCTCTTCAAGAATCACCTTAAAAGAGAATACAAAATAGAAAACGTTCCGATTGTTTTGTTGTTTTATATTTTTTTGGAGTTTTTAACACTTTAGGAAAAGTGCTAATGAACTTTTTTGAATTTTTTATAACTTTACAAAAACTTTTTACAAATGATGGGTATGTGCAACAATGGATCTGAAAATGGCTAAACACACGATAAAGCCTCCCCGGCAGCGGCGCCAAAATTTGATCTGTGCGGAACCGTCAAGTCAAACAGACTTAAAACAGCTTAAACACAAATGCAATGAGGATCAGAGAATATAGTGAATTCCCGGGTCGTTTAGTCCCAAGGAGACTCAATGGTGTGTTAAACAAACTCAGAAGATAGAATGATCACTAAGGATAGTGATCTGTAAAGGTTTTGATTAGAAATATTACACTACTGATTGATTTGGAATAGAATGGAGTACAGATTTGGAAAGCACAACAATCAGAAGAAAGAAACGTAAACGTAAGTTTTAAAAACTACGTATACGCACAAAATAAAAAGTGAAAACTAAGAGATAAAAGGCCTAAAAATATAAAAATGACATTTTTGGAATCCTAAAGATAAAATAAAATTATTAGAAAAAGAAAATTATTTTTAACACTATTTAATTAATTATTATTAATTAAAAACTATTTTAACTAATTAATAAATACTCTAAAATAGAAGAAAATACAAAATAAGGCTAGAAAAATAAACTTATGATTCTGAAAAATCTAAAATACTATAAAACTAATTTTAAAATTAAAAATATATTTTTCACACTTTTTATCTAATTATTACTAATTAATTATTATTTAAAATACACTTAATTACTAGAAAATAGAAAATAAACTTGGAAAAATAAAATTTTAACTTTGAAAAATCTAAAATATGATAAAACTAATTTTAAAACAGAAAATATATTTTTTAGACTTTTTAATTATTTATTACTAATTAATTACTATTTTTAACTAATTTAAATTATAATAAATACTAAAAAGATAGAGAAAAATCTGAAACTTTTTCTAAAAATCCTATATGATGACAGAAACCTAAGAAAAATGGAAAAACAAGATTTGCTTATTAAAAAGATGAAAAGAAAAATCAAAAAGCTAGAAAACCTTAAATAAACACTATCACTGATTTTTATTTGACTTTTTTCTGGATTTTCTTTTTGAAAACTACTTTACTAATGATATTATGAAACTTTAATGAACACAAAAATTTTACAAACTTCAAATAAGCAGTTTTGATGGGTAAAAAGCCCAACAGTGGCCTAAACTAGCTTATTTGGGTTTAATAAGCTCAAACAAGCTTGTTCACTGAAACAAAAGCTCAAAATGGATTCAAACAAGCTTAATAAACAGAAATGAGGCTAAAGTATACAAAGAAGCACACTGATTAAGCTAAGGATAAGCAATAAGCACTTAGCTATTTGCACAGAAATGGGACAAGATGCAAGCTAGCGACCCTATCTAATAAGCTCAAAAGTGAAATCTTGAGCTTGACAACTCAAGAGGACCAGGTTGGCTTTCCAAGGAACCAGAGAACACAAAATTTGAAGCACTAATAAGCTCAATACAAGCTTATCAATTTGGACTTGAAAACTGTGCACAGGACAGTTTATTGAAACAGGTACCCAAGAAAAGCTATAAAATAAGCACTTAGAAGACTGAGAAACCAAGAACTATCATTTTTGTATTTTTATACACCAACCAAACTATAATACCCCAAGAGATTATAAGCTGAATCTCTTTAATAAACCCACAGTGAAATTCCCAAGTTTATTCAAAGACGACCCATTAAGATTTTGACTTTTTTAGAACAACTAAAGATTTGACCAAAATGAACTTTGATCTGATCTAGAGCACTTAATATGTTGTTTTAAAGTATGTTAAGACTGAATTAAGCAAGATTTACAACTTTTGAACACAAAATGATGATCATAGATTTGAAAAATCCAACATTATTTGCATAAGGCACAATTAAATGGGATTTTGACTTTCTTTGAACAAAGACTTGTTATCTTGACTGAAATTAGTGCTTTAAACCAAGTTATACAGATTTCCAATAAGAACAAAGACCAAAATACCTTTGAATACCATAAACCAAACACACCTTTATGTTGATTGTTATGAAGCTTTTCAAACCAATTCACAATTGTAAACTACAAACTTGATTTCAGACCTTTAATAATCACTTGTTAATACTAATAAAGCTTAAAACAACAATCAAAACAACACCAAACTCAGACTTAATGATTATACTATTTCAACTGTTAAAAAACAAATTTTTACAAACTACCAATTGAAAAGAACAAGCTATAGATTTTAATGATCAAAAACACTAATTTATAACTAGTAAACAAGTAGAAACAGAAATTAGAGCTAATAAGCAAGTAGAACAATGAAATGCCAAATTGGTCAAAAGTGCTTACAAAAGCTTCCAAGCTTGGAACTGAGAACCAAGACCAACTAACACCCCTATAAGCTTACCAATAAGCTACTAACCCAAGGCCATCCACTATGTACCTTGCTCCAGCTGTGAACACTTCCATAGAACCCTTTTTATTTTTCAAGTATTTATTTGGATTTTTGGTGATTTTTGACTTTTTGAAGCTAAACTGGATTTTATTGTTTCTAATAGCTTATAAAAGCTATATGGGAGCTTATGTTACCTATTTCAATCCATATAATCAACTTATAACAACATTTGATCCAACTTGAGATTTTGCATAAATATGAGAAATTGCATAAACTTGAGAAATGATTAAAACTTGAAATTACTAATTGGAAAAGCTTTACAATACATTAAAAGACTTAAACAGAGTGCTTGAAGGATTTAAATTACACTTTTACTTGAAAAACACTAAAAACGACATTAAGATACTAAATAAAAACTACACACTTTGATACATTGCATCTTCTCTCCATTTTATAGACTTTTCATCATCCCCATGTGCTTCTGATTGTTTCCCACCAAACTTGAGCCTTTGGATCACTCAAATTAATCATAACCGTCCACCTTGCATTTTGGCGCCATTTTTCCACTTAGCAGGTTTGAGCTTTAATTGGGTTTGGTTGAGGTAATTAAAGAATTTGGAATGTAGAGGAGTTGGAGGGGACATGGAATGGGAGGGGGTTGAAAATGTGGTGAAAACCAGTCATGGTTTTGGGTATACAGACTTGGAGGAGAGGGAGCTACAGTGCCTGGTATATGGGCGCGTATTCTTGGGTTTTGACTTTGGCTGACTGAAGCTTTTAATAACAAAGGGTCCAAAATGGGTTGTGGCTGGGGGGTCAAGGCAAAGGAAGGGGTCAAGGGCAGATGGGCTTGGATTATGGATTTGGATTTTGGGCTTGAGAATTTAAAGAGTCCGTTTGGTATAAGTAATAAACAAGGACCAAAAATGCAAATTTGCCAAACTTCAAGGACTGAAAGTGCCATGTTTCCAAACTTCTCACAAGGACTAAATTTGCCATACATTGATAATACAAAGGCCCTTTTTGCATAAAATCCATTTTTAAAGGTCCAAGGATTAATTTTGTAAATTTCCAAAGTTTGAGGACCTTTCTTGCCAATTGACCAAAGAATCATTCAAGGATCATTTTAAACAACTTAGAATACTTCAGGGACCTTGAATGATAAATTTTCACATTTTTGAATTCCAGGGACTAGATTTGACAACTTTTAAAACCTGAGGGACTAAAACTGCCAATTTTGCAAACTTGATACATTTTTCATCTGAATTTGATATTTTTGCATTTAAAACACATAAAACACTGATTTATGATAATTTGATCATTTTGATGTGTTTTTGAGTGTTTTCAGATGATTTTGCAGTTTAGATTACACAAAAATGATGAGTATTTAGACACTCATCAGCCATTCCCAACACTTTTTTAACACGTTGGTCTATCCAACTCTCTCTATCATATGATGTCATCCTCATATAGGTACTTGTTATTATTATTTTTTTTGTTACATAGTGTCTTCACTTCTTTTCAATGTCATAATCATCCATGTCGGTCAAAACCATGTTAATACTATCTCTCCCATTGTCACCTAGAATAGGTCATTTTTATAATTCGTGTCAATCAATGAACGAATTTATCTTCATGTTATCACTTTTATATTTATTCATCTTCTTTGGTATCTTCATTATAATATTCTTAGATAGAACGCATTATTGATTACTCTTAGGTTGAAGCATATAAGAGCTTGTTCAAAACAATAGGTTGTTAGCATTAATAAAGCATTCAAATCATAACCCTTATGCATCATTAAATTACAATGTCTACTCATATTTTTTCTTACTCTTAGTCTTGGTCACTTGACATTATGAAAGGATTGCATGAGTCCATATTTTTATATTATTTTCTATACATACGAGTTTCTAACTCCTTAATAGTTTTCTACGTTATCACCACCACCTTCCATCACCACTTTCACTAATCATCACCACCATGGCTTAGCGAAAACTTACTTTTGTAAATCTTGAGTCATCTACTATCACCACATGAATCCTACTAGTAAACCGACACCAACACTAGCACCACTAGCTTTAACTCTTTATATTCCAACTTCACTTCATATCTTCTTTCTAGGAACTATTTTATAGGCTTTTATCATATTATATTCTCACTTTTCTTATGATTGTAATTAGGAGACTACACTTCATGAGATCTTTGATTATATCATTTAAATATCACATATATACATCTTATTTTTCTTTGTAAAAAAGATGAAATATATTGCACTAATATTTTTCATTGTAGGTTCACCATCATATACACTCGATTGTATATAACTAACTCATCTAAGGATGAAGTTTGCATCAATTATTTTTCTTATTTTAGGTTCTTCTTGACACCCTCGAACAAGGAGGACTATCCTTTAAGCACTCATATTGCATCATCTATACACTTGGTTGTATATGACATATTTGTCTAAAGAAAAAGCTTCCATTATACTAATATTTATTTTGAAGGTTCATCTTGACGCCCTAGAGCAAGGGGAGCTTCCGTCAAGCATTTACTGAATGCATCTTATACACACTTTGTTGTATATCATTTACTCGTCCAATGACGAATATAATTTTGCACTAATATATATTTTGTAGGTTTTTAATCATACCCTGACACCTCAAACAAGGGGGAGCAACCGTCAAGGGGGAGCATGCATGCATTCATCATCATTCTCACTATTCAACAAGCCTTTGTGCTTAGATAAAAAGTGGAGAAAATAGGCTAACATTGCTATGCATTTTTCTTTATCATATATTTCTCATAATTTTTTGTTGCATAAAGCTAACGTTGATGTAGGTTAAGCCTCTTAATTTGATCCATGGATCCGCTACCAAACAAGGGACGGATTGAAGTACACGATTTAACTTCACTAGGGATGATGCAAGCTCTCCTTTTTGGGGAGAAATAAATTTAAACTCCAAGGACACGCCCTTTTTGTTTTGACAAAAGGGGGAGAAGAGTGTAAACGGAGAAGGTAATGCAAAGGTAGTAAGGATACAAGTAACCTTTTACATTTTACTTTCTATTACGTTTACATATCTTTGTCATCATCAAAAAGGGGGAGATTGTTAGTGCAAATATTAGGATAGTTAATCTATACAGTCTCGTTTGTTTTGATTGATGACAAACATGTAACTTGTAATACATAACGTAAAATGTACAAGTTACTTGTAATCACATTTTGTCTCAACATACATTCAACACCTCTCGATACCTCAATTCCTCGTATGTTAACACACAGGTTCGTACATGTTTGTTATGTGGCATTATGATTAAACCCCTTGATGAGTGTCTAAATACTCATCATTTTTGTACAATCTAAACTGCAAAATCATCTGAAAACACTCAAAAACGCATCAAAATGATAAAAATATCACAAATCAGTGTTTTATGTGTTTTAAATGCAAAAATATCAAAATCAGATGAAAAACGTATCAAATTTGCAAAATTGGCAGTTTTATTCCCCCAAGTTTCAAAAGTTGTCAAAAACAGTCCCTGGTATATCAAAATGTCATTTAAGGTCCATGGGATTCAAAAGTTGTTAAAACAAACCTTTCAAAGTTTAAAATTTGCAAAATTACAACTTTGGTCCCTCAAGTTTGAAAATTGTCAAAAATGGTCCTTGGAATTTGGAAATTGTCAAGTTTGGTCCTTATACTTTTGAAGCATTGTCACTTATGGTCCTTGGAGCAACTTTGTTGAATTGGCAGCCTAGGTCCTTGAGTTTTCAGAATTTACACCTTAGGTCCTTGTCATAATTAAAACCTTTATGCCATTTTGACCTTGTCACAAACCTTTGTGACCCCTGTCATTAGCAATTTTGGACCCCCTATTACTAATACCCTGTCAACCAAATGGTCAAACATACACAGTTGGCGCCAATAGTCTTCTCCCTCACTTGATAACTTGCTTCTGCAACCACTCTTCCTCCCTCACCTCCACCTCAACCTATCCATTTTCTTGTCCCTCCACTCACCTAAACTACAAAATGCATTAAATCCCTTCCCCCTCATCTCACTCAACCTCACCCACTGCTAAAACCATTTCCCGCCAAAAACTGATCAAACGGCTAGAATTGAGTCAAAGCATCCAATGGCCCAAATAAGTGGTGGGATCAACTCAGAAACAAGTGGGGAGCAGTATGGGAGTATAAAAGAAGCAAAAAGAGAGAATAAAAGGGGGTAGCTAGTTTTATCAATTTCTCTTAATGTCGTTTTTATATTAAAAGTCTTAGTTAAGTAGAAAACCTGTAATTTCTTGTTTCTTTGTATCAAATTAAGTGTATTGTATCCTTATAAACTCTTTCCAGTTATCAATTCAAGTTCTGTTAAGAATTATTGTTCAAAGCTTACTGTTGAAAATTTCCATCTCAAAGTCTCATTCAAAAACTTCAAATAATCTCTATTTATGTTCAAATAAGCTTGTTAAAGCTTGTTAAAGCTTTTCATAAGCTCTCATTTTAGTTTCAAGCATTTTTGGCTCAGGGTCAACAAAAGTCAAACTGAGCTTAATATGGGTTTGGAAATGGTTACTGGTGTTGCAGACTTGGACTTGGGTTGGAATAGTAGCAATTAGTGTAGTTATAGTTCTGGTGTTGGCCTGCAAACAATTTGGACACATGTGAGTGTCGTTCTCAATTTCAACTTTTATTCAAGTTTGCATTCTGTGTTTGTATCTGTATTTTGTATTCATCAATTGTTCTAATCTGTTAGTTAAGTAGTATTTAAGATAATCTAATTCAGTGTAAGTGTTTGTTTCATCTAGTTCATTAGTTTGTGCATTTAAAATTGCTTAGCAGTTCTTAAAGGGTGTTTGGATTTGGTACTTATATTGTCTTAGAGGTGTATGCAACGATAGAGTTTTGTTGATTTGCTTCTCTCTTGTCTTTGGAGACTCATATCTGTTTTAACCTTGTGCCTTTTAACCTTTAAAGTCAAAATTCTAATCTATCTGTCTTATAAGCCTAACTGTGGTGATCTTTGCAAATCAAACTTTTGTTTTGTGTTCAAAAGTCATAAACAAAGCTTGCAGAAGCTTCATCTCATCATTTCATATCATAATCTGTCCAAAAATTGCTTGCAAAACTCACCAAGGTCAACCTTTCTCAATTGCTTGCAAAAGTCAAACCTTGAAAACCTGTTTTGAGCCAAGCTAGGGAGATTTTTAGTGAACTCATTTCTGAGTCAAATTTAATGAAACTTGTAGCTTTTAAAAGTTCAATTGGTCCCTTTCTTATTGTCAATTTAGTTGAATTTTATCAAATTTTTAGAAGTATCAATAAGCCTTGTCAATGAGGGTTATGTGCCTGTCAGGAGTGGTGTTGTTATTTACTGCAGGGCTTGAAGCAAGTTTTGCAGACCTTGCATTTGGCTCATAAGAGCTCCTCAAAGTCTGTCCTTGGGTTTGTTAATAGCCACCCAGGTCTAGTGCAGGGTCCCATTTCCATTTTGTTGTTTCTAGCTTATTCTTGTGCTTATTATTCAGCTCAAAGTAGACCCTCTCAACTGTTTTTTTTAGCTTAATAGCTTATTACATCAAATCTGTTGATCTTGCTTATCAGAGGTTGTAGCTTGTTGTTACTTGTTTCATTTTGTTTTTTTTAGCATATTATAGCCTTTGTTATCAGTTGGTGGTTTATTTTGTTCATTTGGCTTATTCAAGTGCTTATTCATAAGCACTTTGCACATCAGTTTCATATTCCTCCACACAAACCCTGTTTTTTATATTTTTCTTAGATTCCTAATATTATTTTAAGCTTTTCTTGAAATTTTCAGATTTTTCCTAGCTTGTTTGCTATTTTTCTACATTTTAATTAGTTTTAAGCCTTTTTAATTAGCTTTAAATACAATTAATTAAGAAAAGCTTCAAAAAATAATTTTTCAATTTTCCTAGATTAAGATAAATATAAAAAGCCAAAAAAAGTATTTTTCCATAATTTTCTTAGTTTAAATATTATTTTCTAGCATTTTAATTAGTTTTAAATAGTTTTAAATTAATAATAAATACATAAAAAGTATAAAAATATATTTTCAGTTTTAAAATTAGTTTTATGATATTTTAGATTTTTCTAAGTCTTAATTTTATTTTTCTAGCTTTATTTCATATTTTCTTGTATTATAAGCTATTATTTATTAGTTAAAAATAGTTTTTAATTAGTAATAATTAATTAAATAGTTTTAAAAATAATTTTATTTTTCTAATAATTTTATTTTATATTTAGGATTGTAAAAATGTATTTTTCATATCCGTAGGTATTTTCCTTCTTTAGTTTTACGTTTTATTTTTATGCGTTTACGTAATTTTATTTTTAAACGTATGTTTTAGGTTTTAAACGTTCATCACTTTAAATATAGTGATAGTGTTTATTTAATATATTTTATCTTTTTAATTTTCTTAATTTGCATTTAAGTCGCTTTAATTTATAAACTTTTTCAGTAGTGTAATATTCAATCCAAATCCTTTCCGATCACTATCCTTAGTGATCATTCTATCGTCTGATCAAGTGTTTTCACACCATTGAGTCTCCGTGGGACTAAACGACCCGGGAATTCACTGTATTCTCTGATCTTCATTGAGTTTGTGCTTGAACTGTTTTAAGTTTGTTACGGTCGGCCATTCACAAGTGGCCGGCTTGAGTGATAAAACTTGACGGTTTTGCACAGATCAAAATTTTGGCGCCGCTGCCGGGGAGGCTTTAGCGTGTGTTTAGCCATTTTCAGACCCATTCTTGCACATACCCCATCTTTTGTAAAAAGTTTTTCTGTAAAGTTTTCAAAAATCCAAAAAGTTCATTAACACTTTTCCTGAAGTGTTATCAACACCAAAATTATTTTCATTCTTTGTTTATTATATCATGTTTTTCAAAAATACCAAAAATATTCCTCTTTACCCTCTCACTCTTTTGATTCTTCATTTCTTACCCTCTAGAACCATTTGATTCTTTCTATGTCTTATCCTCACCCTCTTGGTTGTCAATGGTGTGGTGGTCCTTATAATGGTGGCAATTGCCCCAGTTGTAGCATGGTGGAATCGAAACGGGCGTCTATAACCAAGATCCCTATTCCTATCATGACACGACCGATTTATTCCATCAGCTACCACCTTTGTGAGATCTCAGCAGTGATTTCGTGAGTACGTGGTGGTTCATTCCATTCGATTGTCAATCAGGAAACACGCCTATGAGCGAGTTCGATAACAATTATGACTACAACACATACCACTCACGCCACATCAGTTTACTTTGTAGTATTGTGGAGGTCCTCACTCTAGCTCGGATTGTCAAACGAGAATCAATTCCTTGTAACAATTCTGACTATTCGCTCCAAGACCAACCTCCACAATACCAAATGATTCAAGCAACTCCTCATGAAACTACGACGGACCTTACTCGAAGAGTCTTGAGTTATTAAAAGAACTTAAGGAGGAGTCGGCTATGTCACATGAGAAATTCATGGAAGAATTGTTAGTGAGGAACGGGACGCTAAATTAGATTCCCAGATTGCCATTGAAAACACCGTTAGGGAATCAATTAGACTACAAAAAGCATTCAAATCTAGCTCTCAATTCCATTTCATTCCCGATGACGATGATGATGAAGATATCCTTGATATCCTACAATTTTATAACGGTTCATCAGGTTCATCAGTTGAAACTCCTTCCATGAAAAATCAGGGAGAAAAGACTATGATGGAATTACTAGCATAAGAACAAATGGAAAGTATTAAACATATGTATGCTAGTCCTTCTAAACTCCCTTAGTCTGTTGTTATCACACACAAGCTCCCACTCACTCTCGAGCATGGGGATGAGCATCTTGACATGTTCTGAAAAAAAGGAATCGGACGAATTTATAAAGTCTAGTATTGAGGACCTTGTCCCAATCCGAGAGAGTGGGAATTTCTGATCTTATGTGTGATTCTTCTTCCCCTCTTGAGTGTTCAAATGATCATTTTGAGACTTTCTTCGATTTTAGCGATGATTGTAAATCTTATGGAGACATTGAGTATGTTGAGGCATCACTCCCACAGATGATCCTCTCTTCTTGAGGAGTTCACGATGAACTTCACTCACATCATCCACTTTCATCGAAAGTGACGATGATCTCTTTGATTTTGAAGCCGATCTTGGAGAAACTAGAAATCTCCTATATAATGATCATCCACTCATTTCTTATCCCATTTCCGACTCTTCCATTCCTTCTCTCACTCCGGATGAGGAAGATGACAACTTTTGGAAGGAGGTCGATGATTTTCTTAGTGATGAGTTGATTCCAACAGGAATTGACAATACTTACTTTGATTCGGAGGGAGACATCCTTTTTCTTGAAAATATGTTGATTGAAGAACTGCTTTCCACTCTCCCTCCCGAAATTTGTTACCAATCACCATAAAAGCTTCAAATTTAAGCTTAAAAATGTCAAAAATGGTGATTTGCTTCTTTCTGATGAGGAATGGACATGCATTGTTATGCACATATTTATTCCATTCTTCACTAATGGTATGGTTGCTCTTTCCCTTTTCTCCTTCGGGAATGAGGACACTATTTTTGACCCAGGCATTTTCATTTATCATCTGGAGCGGGTCTTTCTCTCCTATCTGTCGGTGTGTAACTTTCACGCGCTTCAAATGTTTGTCCAAACATCTTGATTGAAAGTCCGATGGAGATTGTTTCTTCCACTTTGCTTCCCCATGAACCAATGAATTCAGGGTCGAGTCAAGCTAGCGACTCGGAAATCAAAAACAGTAGCATGCCATATGGGTTTTCACCCATATTTCTGACTTCTTTCTTCTTTCTACCACCCTAGTGTGGGGGGGTTGCCCCACATGTTATATATATATATATCTAAAAAAAAAAAAAAAAAAAATCCTTTCAAATAATGGCCGTAGTATTTCCCTTTTACGTTCTCGGTTTCGCATAACCGCGGTACTTTTGAATATTGAGGGCAATATTCATTTCTAAGTGTGGGAGGGAATTCTCACGAATTTTATCATGTATTATCCACCCAATTCCCCCATTTTTGGCCAATTTTTTTTTTTTGAGTAAGTGTTTTACACTTACTCAGCTTTGGTTATCAATCGCCATGTCTGCAGAAGACTAAAGGATTGGCTAATCCAGGAGCAAACGGCTCTTGGTAAAGATTTCTCAAATCCGTTTATATGGCTTGCAATTTGCCCAAAATTGTATGGTTTTCATCTCACCATATCCTAAAAAGTGAAGAGTTGGCTAGCCATGAGGTTATGGCTTGTGGTAAAGGAAGTGGAAAACCATAATTGGTAATCAGCTCACCAAAGATAATATTGATAATTTATCTAAGAGTTGGCTAGTCCAGAAGGGTACGGCTTCTGGTAAAGACACATCAAATCCGTTATATGGTTTATGATTTGCCAATAAATCATTTGGTTATCGTTGTACCAAGGTTCTTACTTGAATCAAAACAATTGGCTACTCCAGAAGTGATGGCTTTTGGTAAAGAGTTTTTCAAATCCATTAAAGATCTAAATCATTGCTAGGGACTAGCAATATCTCAGTGAATGTCTAAGAAATATATACTTTTATTTGTACAAGTAAACTAACTATAATATTCATACAAGCACTAAAGTTTACTTACACTTGACAAAATACATTTTATTTTGACAAGTACTCAACTAGATATTTTTACAAAAGGTAACTAGACATTTTATTAACTAGTTATATAATACATTTTACAAGTTTACTTTGATAAACTTTTTTATCTAAAAATAGAAATACATATTACATCATCATCTTTGAAATCCTTGAAAGATCTCTTGAATATTTTGGTTAGATTGTCACTCAATATATCAAATGTGATCTTAGTAAGATATGGTAATATCTTGGAAAGATTTGAAGAAATATTATTTAGATTTTCTGTCAGGCACCCACGGAACCAAAAGTTATAAAGGGCGGAACCCTTTTTTTTAGTTCCTTGGTCCGTGGGCACTGCAGATCACTTTTGCCTATAAATAGAAGCCCATTGTTTTCTCATTTCTTCATCACTTCAAAACACATATTCTCCACCTTCTTGCATACATTTAGATCAATCATTAACAATGTAATAACATACATTAAACACCCTAATCATCATGATCATAATGCTTCTAACATTCATCTTTGTTGTAAGCATACTCTACATTTTGATCAACTAAGGAAAGCTTGGAGATCTAGTAATCCCCATTCACAAGAAGCTGAAGATCTATAACAACAAGTTTAGGGAACTTGTGATCTTCATCATGAAGGCTTCCTATCAATGGAAGTCAATTTAGAAGTAGTCATTCATATCCATTAGACATTTGTGTCATGGATCATTATTGTAAACATTATTGCATCATCACAACACTCTCACCAAACTAAATTAGATGGTTTATGTGTTTGTGCCATAAAATACAAGGTTTGCTATGTTGGGTCATAAAACATAATGGGAGTGGTTGTACCCTTGTAAAGGAACTCTACATCTAGCTTAGTGTCGGAAATATTGTATAGGCGACGTTAGGTTGGTTCTACCTCGAACTAGAACCCGGTATTTAGCTTTGTACCGGAAAAGTGTAAGCGACGATTGTAAGGTTTTCTCCGCCGAGAAGAGAGCTTATTGATTTAGTGAAGTAACTCTCGAGTTGGGTACTCGGGGAGTGGAGTAGAGCGGAGAGTAGATCCATGACTGAACTACTATAAATCCTCGTGTTCGGTTTGCATTTTCCTTTCTTTATCTCTTTACTTTTATTATTGCACTATACTATTGCTTGTGATGTGGTTTGATGTTCATGCTTGTGTGGCAACTTGGTTTACTATGCTTTATATTGGTCACAAACAATAATTGGAACTTTCATATTATAACAAGCTTCATAAGCGATTTGATACTAAAGATCTAAAGTTTTTAAACGGTAACGTATTCTCCCCCTCTACGTTTTCACAAATCCCAAGGGTGCTGTTTTGACCGAAAATACTATGGAAACATGTACGTATGCTAAGTTGTTTCAGGGTGAAACGATTAGGATATGTGCAAACTTTCATACATTGCTAGCACCGGCTAGCAATGGGATGGATGTTGCAGTTTTGAGGGAATAGTTAATGTTGTTCATGAAAGATTTTGTAATTTGGTATATGGTTTCTTTTTAGGCAAACGTATGGCGTACCCGGTAGTCAAGAAATATGTAAAAAAAAAATACTTGGAGTAAGTTTGGCCTAGTTAAATCGATGATGAATTCTAAAGGTGTATTCTTCTTCAAGTTTAACTCTAAGTACAGGATGGACGCAATGCTTGAAAATAGTCCATGGTCAATTCGCAATGTGCCATTAATTCTGAAAAATGGTCACTGGATGCGAATATTATGAAGGAGGATGTGTGTAATGTTCCGGTTTGGGTTAAGCTGCATGATGTTCCTTTAACCGCATTCACAGAAGATGGTTTGAGTGTTATTGCAACCAAACTATGCACCCCATTGATGTTTGATTCTTACACATCCACTAGAGTATTGGGGCAGGTCGAGTTATGCACGTGCCATGATTGAGTTAAGAGCTGATGTGGATTTGAAACACTCCCTCATGGTGGCGGTACCAAAATTCGAGAGTAAGGGGTATACTATGCATACTATTCATATTGAATACGAGTGGACATCTCCAAGATGCTCAAGTTGTAAGGTATTTGGTCACGTTCTTGATGAATGTCCTAAGAAAAATGTCACATATGCTATTAATAACATGAAAGTGCCAAAGTAAGCTATACGTGGGGTTCAGATTGGTCCGAAGACTAAGTTCGCTTTTCAACCTAAGGCGCCAAGAAAACCGAAGGTAACTAATGATAAAAATAATACTACGGTTCCTTCTAGTTCGAACTCGTTTGATGTATTAAGCTCTATGGTGGATGTGGATGAAGGAGAGGCTCAGAAGCTTCGCCATTTGGTAGTCCAAATACTACATCTCTGGCTGCAAAAATTAATGAGCTAGAAAATCAAATGCTTGATTTGAAACTTGTGCTATTGGGTGATGATGGGACGTCGCTAAAATCTAGTAAATCAAAGCTTCCTATGCAAATGGAGGGTAGTGTGACATCGGTATGTGAACCTAGTACTACTACGGAAAAGCAAGAGGAAGATTCAGATAGTGATGAAGTCGAGGATATTGATAATGGCATGGCTCGATATATGGCTAACCCGAATCGTGCTGGTGGATGAGCTAATGATGCAAGTCTCCTTGAGTATGAAGATTATGATGGTTACGAGTATGATGTTAATGAGTTAACTGAGGAACAATTTGCTTTCTATAACGCTTGAGACATCTGTATCCGTGGCTCTCTCTTATGATAGTGTTTATTTGAAGCACAATAGGTACGTTTGTTTACATGTAACGGACTAAGATGTGAGATTTATCCTCATCTTATGTACTTAATTGTTTTTTGGAGTAATAATTTTTATCGAGGAAACCTTTATCCGAAAAAAGGTAATACTAGCCGACGGCCATTTGTGCAAGACTTCTGGTGTATTCAGCTATTCAAGTTATAAAAACTTCACCCGACGGGTTTTTATCTCCTCTTTCTCACGTAGAGATGAAAACAACTATTCAAAAATCCGGACTGGATCAAATTGCCACCACCGCTAATCCGCTATCAATCAAGGCGTGCCATTTAATGTTGCTTAATTTTGACACTAGCATCATATAGTTGAACACTGTCTTTTCTAAAACACTTACGGACAAATATTGGTAAGTTGAAACACAAATGAAATATGCGCTTGTCAAAGCCAGCATGCTTTATTTGAAATTGAATGATAAAGTTAAACACGTGTCAAACTCGATAGCAACTTACCTAAATAAAATACAGTAAGTAACATTAAGGGTTGTTGTTAGTTGGGATTTCTCATTAAGCTTTTTATTACAGTAATTATATTTGAGACAAAACATCATATGTTTAATATTCAGGTTTCTGAGATTTCTTAAGCAAAATTTCAAACTGCTTGTCTCGTAATCTATAAGAGAAATAAGTTATGCTGAATAAATAGTTGCACCTATTTAACAAGCCCGAACGCCCAAAGACGCTTGAAACCTCTTCATTTCTTTTAATATTTCTTCAGTCAATATTTTTGTGTATGAACACATAGCTAGAATAATCAACACAGCGAATGTAGCTCGAAGAACAATCTATCATGTAAATGAAGTACTGAAACAATATGATCATTTTATGTGTATCTGTACTCTGTAGTATCAAATTACATTTCCTAGTAGTTTACAAGAACATAACTCAAATTTGCGAGTTTTTCTTGTACATTGCGTTACATAAGAATAAAAGAAAGAAAGAACAAAGCTATATATGTACGAAACAATACAAAAAACGCGAAACTATTTTATCACGGACAAATAATAGTTTGATCTTGAGGCGAAACAACTTGGCTTTGTCTATAAGGACCAAGCATATTATGGCATGGAGATGGACCCATAGGTGGCACAGGTCCTCTTGGTAACCTACTATTCCATAATCCATCATTACCCAAAAACACCTCATCTCCTTTCGGTAGTCTTGCAGCGTTTGATCCCATCACTAGCAACATTATCGCCGTTACAATAACTATGATGACTACGCGATACCTTAAACCCATTGCCGACACTTTGCTTCTTCTTGTCCTTGTGTTGGCGTGGAAAGATATGTTTTCTGTGTTCACTTGTGTGTGTTTGTGTTAGTTGTTTTATTGTTTATGTTTGTGTGTGTTATATATAGAGAGTAAAGACAAAGAATGTTGGGGGGTAGTTGAAGTAGACCGCCGTAATTATTCAACTATTGAAAATATAGATTGACTTAAGGGTGGTGTTGTTGATCAAGTGAATTAAACATAGGGATGAGTTATTCATACGGTTGCTATGTTTTCATTCAATCTGATAGCTTTTTTTTTTTTCTTTTTTTTTTTTTTTTTATCAAAAAGCTATAAACTTGAAAATGCGAAACTGTAAATATAAAGTTTAATAAGCAAAACGCTTAAAACTGTCAGAAATACGAAACAGAAACTGACAAAAAACTGTGTTGTACTGGAAAAAGCGGGGGGACAAAAGTGGCAGGGCTATAGGTAGCCCCCTAATTAATAGTAGGACCCTTAACATAATCAAGGGCTCATTTTACTTGACTTTGAAATTAAACTTAACGTGGCGACTTAAATTTGCTAATTATATATGGGCAGCGGGCAGCTTCAGTTCAATAGTACGACACGTTTTATTTTAACGGTTTTGGTCCTTTTTTAAAGTTATAAAAAGAGGTTAATTAGTAAGTGAAAGTGTATGAAAAGATTAGGAGCAGAAAGAAGACGAGAGGATTATGTTTTTTGTGATCCTGAGGCAAGGAGAATGAAAAAGTGTTTGGGATTTTAGAACCAGTTAACCATTAACTTCTACGAGTACGCAGCGGATATTGGATCTAGTTAATGCAATTATGTTAAGCACGTATTTAATAAACAAATAATTAATACAATATTAATTAATTAAAAGGAAATAAAGAAGGCTAACCTTGATTGGCAATTGATCTCTAGTAACGGAACAAAAACCCTGAAACCTTAAGTATCTAAATTAGATACCTCAAGAATCACACACAAACACTTAAACCAAAATGCGTTCGATAAAATGCTAGTCGAGAGCGTTTTAAACCAATCAACACCTTGAATTGCTTGAATACCACGAACAAATAATGCCAAGAACATCTTCTTATTATTCTGTTTGAGAACAGTATTATATATACCCGATATCGGACAAAAAGTGTCCGATATATTATGTACCATTCTGTCCGATAACATGTCAAACAAAAAAACCCCCTTAGCATTTGGCTGCTACAATTCGCAAATAGGAATAAGCAAAATCATGAATTCAGTAAGACATATTGGATTAATATAATGCAAGTATATGAATTCAATAAACCAAATAACCAATCATATCTTAGAGGGAATACTGATTGGTTGGAACCTACAGTAGTAGAGATCGATTTACATGTATCTTTAGGGATATAGTGTAATCGAGTTATTAGAGGTTTTAGGGATATATAATATTCGTTAGGTTAGATACAAGTATATGTTTGTTTATATAGGGTCAATGACAAACCCATGCATGGTCTCAAAACTTGAGTGACAAGCATAAAACAAACACCCCCGATCAGATATATTGGACAAGGCCCAAGGCACCAAACTGACCCAAGTAGCAAGTGGATCAAGTCCATGGGTCGTTTAGTAGGATGGGTCACATGCATGCATAAACGGGTCTAACGTATATTCAAGTTTAAACGATCGTCCGCGTACTCTAGTGTTTAAGCGTGTGTGTGCCCCATCGGCTCACACTTCTAGTCGTTCGTGTGTTTTAACTCCCACAATCCAGCTCCCACTTGGGAGTTGGAGTGTCGAATGGCACACAAAACTAACGACGGAGAAACGCCTAACAAGCCAAACGCTCTCACTCGCTTTTAACTAAAGTTCTGCGAGAGAATAGTTTAGTAAAGTTTCTCGATAGCATGGTCATTCAATGTCTTGCTCTAATCATCCTTTGTTATAGATACCGTTAAACCATGGATTATGGATCTCAAATCATTCCATATAGTTTAACCATTTAGAATCTCGTTATAGAATTTAATTAGATTTACCAAATGTAATCAAGTATCATCTTGCATTACCCTTTGGGTTCGGCCGAAAAATTATCTTATTAAATGCGGAGGCGCCATGGTATCTTTCTGCACATATCAAGTGGAGTAACAAATCTTTTATTGACTAAGTGTTGTGGATCTTTGCTTCACATCACTCGAAATATAGCTTTTATAACTACCTTGTTCGATAGCGTTTTCGTATACTTCCAAAAAATGATATCCACACATAACAGAACTTGCTTGTATCTCAAGTCTAAGGATGAAGATAACAAACCATTTTCAATATTTTACTTATGACAAGGATCCAAAGTAAATGTTTGAAAGTTGGGGAATCCAATATGCATCTCTAGTGAATACATATGAGTTTGATGGGAACAATCCGAATTCTCGTTAGAATTATAACCAACACTCACATTTGCCTTATCATAATAATATTCCCATATTATTAACGACAATGGACATATTTAGAATAATAAAATTATTCAAGGATTAAACATGCAAATATAGGATAACAATTATTATATGAATGAATAACAAATACCAAGTATCTTTATTCATCATAAAGTAAAATTGTCTATCAATCCCAATTATCCAAATACTAAAACAGATATGCATGAAACTCTTTTAGTAAGTTGAACCTAATGTTTCCAACATTCTCAACCTTTCTTTAAAAGAAAAACTAAATAGTTATCCGAGTAAAATTTCCGAATACTTATTTCAAATATCACATATAGTGAGTGATTTGAAATATAAGATGAGTATCTTATCTCATATGCTCATATTATTGCAAGAATTATAGTATGGAGATGTTGTCTTACCTTGCATGAGGTAGTAAAAGTCAACAACATATCTGGCATCATCATGTTTACAGTTTCTAAAAGTGTAAAGTATTCTCATTCATTAATGTGTAATGCAACAATGCTCTATGTTGAGCATAACTAGTTAGCAGATTTATCATAAAAGATGAAATCATACTACAACTAGTATTAATAATCCTCTAGCATCATTTGTACTTATACAACATTATGCTTTATAATTCGTAAACATTTATAAAACAATAATCTAAACACTCTCAATTAGATATTGTTGTTGTCAGCTCATTTTGTTCTTGTACAAAAGCAACAACTAGTCTTATACACAATATAATATATACATGATAAACCCTTAGTTAAAACAACACAAGGTTTCCATCCATGTAAATTATTCCAAGTGAAATATATCATTTTAAGACTTGCTCAAATGATATATTGCATTTGTGTCAGACTTATTTCCGCATTTGTTTATTCGGATAAACATTTATTCCAAAGTTGTTTGTTTTATTCCCAGAATTTCAAGTGAAGTTTCATTCCAAGCTTAAGGATCACTATCTAGCTTAAACAGAATGATATCTACAACATGTAAATTTTAAGGAAAAACACAATGCTCCCACTCAATGTCAGATGTACTCAAGAGTTATCTTAATTCAATTAGAATCATATTGTAATTAAATTCAAGATCTCAGCTCTTAGATGCATGATCCAATCCAAAAATGGATTGCTCAAATTTTGTATACTATATAAAGATAATATAAATTCATAACCCCTTTGATTACACACCGTCCTCGCAAAAGGTAATCATAAAGAAAGAGTTATAAAATCTAATTGTCATATTCAACATACAAATCACATGTATGACAATTAAATATCTTTATATAATTAATGCATGTATTATATAAGAAAATTTAATCACAGTCAATTGCTTAAGTATGATTAAAAACTTCTTATTAAATGCCAAACATTAATATGTATACAATTTCGTCTTTGCGAGTCTTTCTTCAAAAGAAACTCATTCCAACCTCATAGGTTAACAGTTAGGCGAAATAACAATCAATCACAAAACTTGATTTTCCTTTTAAGGACTGCATCTTATCATTCATAGTTCTAAAACATTTATCAGATTCAAGATATGATAATATATTTTAGTAGTTAACTGATTTACTACAATCTTCTAACTTTTATCCCCAAAGACATTGATATAAAATATCACTCAAGTGATGAGGCATCTTTTCGGATTTATGATTGAGAGTAATCATTATACTTGATTCTACATTTTCATGTTTTAACCTTAGTATGACATTAATAAGTGCATTTTAGAAGGTTAAGTATTTTGTTCTCAAATAACTTTGAGATTTGTATATACTCTCACTTACTTTTGTAAGTAGAGACAATTCTCTAAATACTAAGTATTTAAGCAACAATAAATTGTCTTTTATGGAGAATCACAAAATACATTTTAAGTTCTCATCTCAAGATTTGTTAATAAAATGCTTCATAAGATTTAACAAATTCAGAACTTAAATCAAGACATAATGGAATTCCTTCCAACAACTCAAATTAGGGTTTATAGAAAAACTCTAATTTAGTATCACTCTTTAACCAAAAGTTTTGTGTTTCGTCAAGCTAGGAAGAACACCAAAACTACAATCTTCAAGCTAGGAAGTGTAGAAAACTCAAAAATCCAAAAGGATTTAGGATTCAATTGGTTTGAGTGAAAAAACCTCAAATCCCTAATGAATTAGGGTTTTCAGTTATAGATCGTCTTGAATACCTTCTAGGTTTGAACTCTATTGAGTGTATCCATGACACACGCAATTTCTAACCTTGATATGTTTTGGAGGTAGAGCAATTAAAGCTATCATAAACCAAACAATAAGAATAAGGTTTGATCTAACACATTAGATATACCATAATGAAGTGGTATCCTATGAGTTATTAGAATTGTGAAACTATATCAGAATTCTATAGATAACTTAATTCTCTTTGGACCAAATACTTGTCAATTGGGTCGAGCCAAATTGCATATAAAGTATTCATGAACCAAGTGCATGCAATAATGTATATTCATTGAACAATGTAAGAAACTTATGTTCACGTGTTCACAAGAGAAATGAACTGTCAAGGATTATATGTTCATGTGTTAACAAGAAAACATAACATTTCAATAATATATTATCAGTCTTTGAATAATTCAAAGCCTCATTTTTATGTGTTACTGAAGACATAACACATTTACTATATATATACTTTATGTTATAAATCATTGATAAATTCAAGGACTTTATAATTATGTCTTAACATGTAAGCATAATTATACTAACAAAAGTAATCATGAACGCAAACTCTTGAGTTATATAGTAATTTCAAGTTAATTTTATACTTCAGAATTATGATCATTATCATATAACCATAATTATGTTGACTAAAACATGTAGTCAAATGTTGAAGTATCTTTACACTATATTATGACATTTGAATGTAGTAGGGCAACAAACATCTAGCATGTTCAAGTCCTAGTAGAATCATTATTAGAATGTAGTAGGGCAATAAACATCTCATGTGTTTAAGTCCTAGTAGAATTCTTGTTTACATGTAGTAGGGCAATAAACATATAACGTGTTTAAGTCCTAGTAGACTTATTAGTTTCCTTTACCTTGCGGTCAAGAGATACCAATAATATTGTTGTTCCTAGCACACACTTTGAGATTTCTCCCACTTGTGTAAGGTACAACATCATATTATGAAAACAAACAACACGTGATTGATTATTCAAACAATATGATAATGTCATAGAGATCATAAGTAGTTGTAGAACCATAGCCTTTAATAAATAATTGTGGATTATTATTCTATAGATAACACTTGAAGCGCCTTGTGTGTGTGAGGAAGGCAACGTGTTATCGATAAAATAAAATGCAATTTTCCTTTAAGCAATGGTTGTTCATATTCGGAAAGTAATGGATTATTTCAAAGCTAGTTTGAAATGATATGGATGACTAATAGGAAATAAATCCGTAGCTCCCAGAAAGTGTGACATTACATGAATGATATTTCGGTTATAAAATGCAACTACTCCCCTTTGGATTTGTCAACATTGTAAGTGTTACATTTCCAGTAGAAAAGCATATAGCGATTTATATACTTTCTTATTCTCTTCAATTGCCTACGAGTAACATGTACTTAGGTATTGAGCAGAGTATATGATGTTCTACTTATGTAGACAATGGACTAGCCATTCTTTTATTCAATTAACTTGAATCTTTAGCATGCATTCCTCATTTATCGTCTACATAGCCCCAAGGGTAATTAGCACTTTAGGAATAATAAGAGTCCAGAGAGATTACCTAGCAAATATGCTAGTAATTCCTTTACTCTTTGCGGTTTAAACTCATACATCGTGGCGAGTCGGATATTTATTTATTTTAGTAGCTCTAAACACAATGTTTCCAGTTACACAAAATATTCTATCTTTCAATTAACTCTAGACCTCAAAAAGGGTAATGAAAGATCGTATAAGAGTTTATCAATTTTGGAATCCTATCTTAGTTTGTCAACTAAGGAGAAAAGATAGGTATAAGTCTCACTCTTTTTACTAGGAAAAGAGACTAAGTTTGTCTTTCAAAGAAAAACAAATTTGTTTACGAATTATGTTGCAATAACACAATTAATCAGAACATAAAAAGTTCAAATCAAGTATTTTCGATAATTACATTCTTAAAAAAATTAACTACCCAATTAATTACTAATTAAGACTAAGATCCATCTTGCAACCCACTTAATACCATAGGTTACATTGTGTGTAAAAAATAGGACAAGAGGTAGCGGCGGCGTTAATTACAAAATGCAACTCTTAGATTTATGAGGCTGTTTAAGGCATTAGTATCAAGTAATAATGTCAAAAGCATGTTTAGTTCTCAGCTTATGCCTCGGGTCAGAATTCGACCAAGTTAACTCGATATAAGTTACCAAGTATGATCGTGTAAAAATAACCGAGGAGTCGACCGGTGAAATAATTACCATGGGTTGGAAAGGCCCTTAGTTCGACCAGGAGGGTCAATCAAGTTACTGCGTGTCCATAGTTGGGTGGCATAGACTTAATATTAACAAATAGGTATGCAAACATAAATGTGGTAAAAGTGGGTGTACAAAGGAGCATGCAAAACAACTTTGTAACACTAGTTTTAAAACTTTTGATAATGACTTGTAGTGATCATCATGGTTCACGGTAGCTCCAATCGAGCATACGGGGAGGCAGGAGGACCAGTGCGATGAAGCATAACCTTAGACATCCTTTCAGTGGTGTGCACCACTTCTTTAAACCCCTTTCTAGTTTGTTAGTGGGTGAGCCGTACATCCCAGTGTCCATAGCGTCTAGTTTTTAAATTCTTGAAAACGTGTTTCATATATTAGGTCACTTTATTTTACAAAAATAATTTTCAACGAATCAAATAGCGGTCTAGGCATGATATTTAGGCGTGTAAATAAAAAGACAATATTAATGTTATGGTTACGATATGTATTATTCCATATTGCATACAATTAGGTGTCAAAACAAGTAATAATGCACATATAGGAATCACAAACATACAAGCATAAACGTCAATATAAATAACCATATTGTTCAAGGTCCTCTTGCGAGGTCTTCCCCAAACGGAGAACCATAAGACCATCACTAGGGATGTAATACCTAGATCGCCCCATACATCACTTAGAAAAGCAATTGAGTGGGTCTTGTGGCGGAAAACACACATAAGCATGGCAATCTCAATTAACAAGTAATTACGCAATTTTATGTATTTAATCAATATGTAATTCTAATTATCACAATAATTCTAATTAACAATTAATAAATACAAATTAACTTTTAATTCTAATTAGCAAGTAATTTAAATTTTACATGTAATTCTAAATTAACAATTTAATTTTTAATTAACAAGGTAATTATAATTCACATGTAAATTAAATTCTAATTATCAATATAATTTTAAATTTTGGAGTGACTAGTTATTATTTATTAAAAAATGACAAGTATTGCATGTAGTTGTCAAAATTAAAATAAAACAAAATAACTAAACTAGGTTTCATGCGGCCCTTTTAAAACATGTTTATTAATAAGAAGCGTGTAACCCATAATATCAAAGCGAGTTGACTTCGTGATACCCTGTTGGGATTTTAGAACAGGTTAACCATTAACCTCGAGTGCGGCGTGATTGGATCTAGTTAATGCAATTATGTTAAGCACGTATTTAATAAACAAATAATTAATACAATATTAATTAATTAAAAGGAAATAAAGAAGGCTAACCTTGATTGGCAATTGATCTCTAGTAACGGAACAAGAAACCCTACGAAACCTTAAGTATCTAAATTAGATACCTCGAAGAGTATCACACACAAACACTTAAACCAAGTACGTTCGATAAATGCTAGTCGAGAACGTTTAAACCAATCAACACCTTGAATTGCTTGAATACCACGAACAAATAATGCCAAGAACATCTTCTTATTATTCTGTTTGAGAACAGTATTATATATACCCGATATCGGACAAAAAGTGTAGATATATTATAATACCATTACTGATAGATAATATGTCAAACAAAAAAAAACCCCTTAGCATTTGGCTGCTACAATTCGCAAATAGGAATAAGCAAAATCATGAATTCAGTAAGACATCTTGGATTAATATAATGCAAGTATATGAATTCAATAAACCAAATAACCATCATATCTTAGGAATGCGATTGGTGGGAACCACACTAAGTAGTAGTCGATTTACATGTATCTTTGGGGATATAGTGTGTCGAGTTATTAGAAGTTTTAGGGATATATAATATTAGTTGAGTTAGATACAGTATATGTTTGTTTATATAGGGTCAATGACAAACCCATGCATGGTCTCAAAACTTGAGTGACACGCATAAAACAAACACCCGATCGAATATATTGGACAAGGCCCAAGGCACCAACCCGACCCAGTAGCAAGTGGATCAAGTCCATGGGTCGTTTATAGGATGGGTCACATGCATGCATAAGCGGGTCTAACGTATATTCAAGTTTAAATGATGCATTCGCGTACTACCGTGTTTTAGCGTGTGTGCCCCCATAGGCTCACACACTTCTAGTCGTTTACGTGTGTTTTAACTCCCACAAATCAACAGCTCCCACTTGGGAGTTGGAGTGTCGAATGGCACACAAAACTAACGACGGAAGCGCCTAGCAAGCGCTCTCACTCGCTTTTAACTAAAATTATGCGAGAGAATAGTTTCGTAAAGTTTCTGTTAGCATGGTCATTCAATGTCTTGCTCTAATCATCCTTTGTTATAGATACCGTTAAACCATGGATTATGGATCTCAAATCATTCCATATAGTTTAACCATTTAGAATCTCGTTATAGAATTTAATTAGATTTACCAAATGTAATCAAGTATCATCTTGCATTACCCTTTGGGTTCGGCCGAAAAATTATCTTATTAAATGCGGAGAGGCCATGGTATCTTTACGCACATATCAAGTGGAGTAACAAATCCTTTATTGACTACAAGTGTTGTGGATGCTTCACATCACTCCGAAATATAGCTTTTATAACTACCTTGTTGGATAAGTTTTGCGTATACTTACAAAAATGATATCCACATATGAGAACTTTGCTTGTATCTCAAGTCTAAGGATGAAGATAACAAACCATTTTCAATATTTTACTTATGACAAGGATCCAAAGTAAATGTTTGAAAGTTGGGGAATCCAATATGCATCTCTAGTGAATACATATGAGTTTGGTGGGAACAATCCCAATTCTCGTTAGAATTATAACCAACACTCACATTTGCCTTATCATAATAATATTCCCATATTATTAACAATGGACATATTTAGAATAATAAAATTATTCAAGGATTAAACATGCAAATATAGGATAACAATTATTATATGAATGAATAACAAATACCAAGTATCTTTATTCATCATAAAGTAAAAATTGTCTATCAATCCCAATTATCCAAATACTAAAACAGATATGCATGAAACTCATTTAGTAAGTTGAACCCTAATGTTTCCAACATTCTCAACCTTTCTTTAAAAGAAAAACTAAATAGTTATCCGAGTAAACTTTCGAATACTTATTTCAAATATCACATATAGTGAGTGATTTGAAATATAAGATGAGTGTCTTATCTCATATGCTCATACTATTGCAAGATTATAGTATGGAGATGTTGTCTTATCTTGCATGAGGTAGTAAAGTCAACAACATCTTGGCAGTCATGTTTACAGGTTTCTAAAAGTGTAAAGTATTCTCATTCATTAATGTGTAATGCAACAATGCTCTATGTTGAGCATAACTAGTTAACATATTTATCATAAAATAAAATCATACTACAACTAGTATTAATAATCCTCTAGCATCATTTGTACTTATACAACACTATGATTTATAATTCGTAAACATTTATAAAACAATAATCTAAACACTCTCAATTAGATATTGTTGTTGTCGGCTCATTTTGTTCTTGTACAAAAGCAACAACTAGTCTTATACACAATATAATATATACATGATAAATCATTATTAAAACAACATAAGGTTTTCATCCATGTAAATTATTCCAAGTGAAATATATCATTTTAAGACTTGCTCAAATGATATATTGCATTTGTGTAAGACTTAATTTTCCCATTTGTTTATTCGGATAAACATTTATTCCAAAGTTGTTTGTTTTATTCCCAGAATTTCAAGTGAAGTTTCATTCCAAGCTTAAGGATCAATATCTAGCTTAAATAGAATGATATCTACAACATGTAAATTTTAAGGAAAAACACAATGCTCCCTTTCAATGTCGGATGTACTCAAGAGTTATCTTAATTCAATTAGAATCATATTGTAATTAAATTCAAGATCTCGGCTCTTAGATGCATGATCCAATCCAAAAATGGATTGCTCAAATTTTGTATACTATATAAAGATAATATAAATTCATAACCCCTTTGATTACACATCCTGCACCAAAGGTAATCATAAAGAAAGAGTTATAAAATCTAATTGTCATATTCAACATACAAATCACATGTATGACAATTAAATATCTTTATATAATTAATGCATGTATTATATAAGAAAATTTAATCACAGTCAATTGCTTAAGTATGATTAAAAACTTCTTATTAAATGCCAAACATTAATATGTATACAATTTTGTCTTTGTGAGTCTTTCTTCAATAGAAACTCATTCCAACCTCATAGGTTAGGTTAGCTAAAATAACAATCAATCACAAAACTTGATTTTCCTTTTAAGGACTGCATCTTATCATTCATAGTTCTAAAACATTTATCAGATTCAAGATATGATAATATATTTTAGTAGTTAAGCGATTTACAATCTTCTAACTTTTATCCATCAGCATTGATATAAAATATCACTCAAGTGATGAGCATCCTTTGGTTTATGAATGAGAGTAATCATTATACTTCGGTCGACATTTTCATGTTTTAACCTTAGTATGACATTAATAAGTGCATTTTAGAAGGTTAAGTATTTTGTTCTCAAATAACTTTGAGATTTGTATATACTCTCACTTTTTTTGTAAGTAGAGACAATTCTCTAAATACTAAGTATTTAAGCAACAATAAATTGTCTTTTATGGAGAATCACAAAATACATTTTAAGTTCTCATCTCAAGATTTGTTAATAAAATGCTTCATAAGATTTAACAAATTCTGAACTTAAATCAAGACATAATGGAATTCCTTCCAACAACTCAAATTAGGGTTTTCAGAAAAACTCTAATTTAGTATCACTCTTTAACCAAAGTTCTAGCAGCAGTTTTGTGTTTAGTCAAGCTAGGAAGAACACCAAAACTACAATCTTCAAGCTAGGAAGTGTAGAAAACTCAAAAATCCAAAAGGATTTAGGATTCAATTGGTTTGAGTGAAAAACCTAAAATCCCTAATGAATTAGGGTTTTGGTTATAGATCGTCTTGAATACCTTCTAGGTTTGAACTCTATTGAGTGTATCCATGACACACACAATTTCTAACCTTGATATGTTTTGGAGGTAGAGCAATTAAAGCTATCATAAACCAAACAATAAGAATAAGGTTTGATCTAACACATTAGATATACCATAATGAAGTGGTATCCTATGAGTTATTAGAATTGTGAAACTATATTAGAATTCTATAGATAACTTAATTCTCTTTGGACCAAATACTTGTCAATTGGGTTGAGCCAAATTGCATATAAAGTATTTACGAACCAAGTGCATGCAATAATGTATATTCATTGAACAATACAAGAAACTTATGCTCACGTGTTCACAAGAGACGAGCTGTCAAGGATTATATGTTCATGTGTTAACAAGAAAACATAACATTTCAATAATATATTATCAGTCTTTGAATAATTCAAAGCCTCATTTTTATGTGTTAACGAGAAGACATAACACATTTACTATATATATACTTTATGTTATAAATCATTGATAAATTCAAGGACTTTATAATTATGTCTTAACATGTAAGCATAATTATACTAACAAAAGTAATCATGAACGCAAACTCTTGAGTTATATAGTAATTTCAAGTTAATTTTATACTTCAGAATTATGATCATTATCATATAACCATAATTATGTTGACTAAAACATGTAGTCAAATGTTGAAGTATCTTTACACTATATTATGACATTTGAATGTAGTAGGGCAACAAACATCTAGCATGTTCAAGTCCTAGTAGAATCATTATTAGAATGTAGTAGGGCAATAAACATCTCATGTGTTTAAGTCCTAGTAGAATTCTTGTTTACATGTAGTAGGGCAATAAACATATAACGTGTTTAAGTCCTAGTAGACTTATTAGTTTCCTTTACCTTGCGGTCAAGAGATACCAATAATATTGTTGTTCCTAGCACACACTTTGAGATTTCTCCCACTTGTGTAAGGTACAACATCATATTATGAAAACAAACAACACGTGATTGATTATTCAAACAATATGATAATGTCATAGAGATCATAAGTAGTTGTAGAACCATAGCCTTTAATAAATAATTGTGGATTATTATTCTATAGATAACACTTGAGCGGCAGGCAGGAAGGCAACGTGTTATCTGATAAAATAAAATGCAATTTTCCTTTAAGCAATGGTTGTTCATATTAGGAAAGTAATGGATTATTTCAAAGCTAGTTTGAAATGATATGGGTGACTAATAGGAAATAAGCTCCCAGAAATTGACAACATTACATGAATGATATTTCGGTTATAAAATCACAACTACTCCCATTTGGATTTGTCAACATTGTAAGTGTTACATTTCTAGTAGAAAGCATATAGCAGTTTTATATACTTTCTTATTCTCTTCAATTGCCTACGAGTAACATGTACTTAGGTATTGAGCAGAGTATATGATGTTCTACTTATGTAGACAATGGACTAGCCATTCTTTTATTCAATTAACTTGAATATTTAGCATGCATTCCTCATTTATCGTCTACATAGCCCCAAGGGTAATTAGCACTTTAGGAATAATAAGAGTCCAAGAAGATTACCTAGCAAATATGCTAGTAATTCCTTTACTCTTTGCGGTTTAAACTCATACATCGTGACGAGTGCAGGATGTTATTTATTTTAGTAGCTCTAAACACAATGTTTCCAGTTACACAAAATATTCTATCTTTCAATTAACTCTAGACCTCAAAAAGGGTAATGAAAGATCATATAAGAGTTTATCAATTTTGGAATCCTATCTTAGTTTGTCAACTAAGGAGAAAAGATAGGTATAAGTCTCACTCTTTTTACTAGGAAAAGAGACTAAGTTTGTCTTTCAAAGAAAAACAAATTTGTTTACTAATTATGTTGCAATAACACAATTAATGAGAACATAAAAGTTCAAATCAAGTATTTTCGATAATTACATTCTTAAAAGAATTAACTACCCAATTAATTACTAATTAAGACTAAGATCCATCTTGCAGCCCTACTTAATTACCATAGCGACCCGATGTGTAAAAAAATAGGACAAGAGGTAGCGGCGGCGTTAATTGCAAAATGCAACTCTTAGATTTATGAGGCTGTTTAAGGCATTAGTATCAAGTAATAATGTCAAAAGCATGTTTAGTTCTCATCTTATGCCTGGGTCAAGGTGCGACCAAGTTAACTTCGATATAAGTTGACCAAGTATGATCGTGTAAAAATAACCGGAGGTCCGACCGGTGAGAAATAATTACCATGGGTTGGAAAGGCCCTTACGACGGAGAAGTCAATCAAGTGCACGTGTCCATAGTTGGGTGGCATAGACTTAATATTAACAAATAGGTATGCACATATAAATGTGGTAAAATTCGTGTACAAAGGAGCATGCAAAACAACTTTGTAACACTAGTTTAAAAACTTTTGATAATGACATGTAGTGATCATCATGGTTCACGGTAGCTCAATCGAGCGCCGAGGGAGGACCAGTGGCGATGAAGCATAACCTTAGACATCCTTTGGGAGATACGTGCTCACTTCTAAACCCTTTCTAGTTTGTTCTAGTGGGTGAGCCGTACATCCCAAGTGTCCATAGCGTCTAGTTTTTAAATTCTTGAAAGCGTGTTTCATATATTAGGTCACTTTTTTTACAAAATAATTTTCCACGAATCAAATAGCAAGTCACAATGAGCATGATATTTAGGCGTGTAAATAAAGACCAATATTAATGTTATGGTTACGATATGTATTATTCCATATTGCATACAATTAGGTGTCAAAACAAGTAATAATGCACATATAGGAATCACAAACATACAAGCATAAACATTAATATAAATAACCACATATTGTTCCGAGTCCTCTTGCGAGTCTTCCCCAAACGGAGAACCATAAGACCATCACTAGGATGTAATACCTAGATCGCCCCATACATCACTTAGAAAAGCAATTGAGTGGGTCTTGTGGCCGGAAAACACATAAAACGCATGGCAATCTCAATTAACAAGTAATTACGCAATTTTATGTATTTAATCAATATGTAATTCTAATTATCACAATAATTCTAATTAACAATTAATAAATACAAATTAACTTTTAATTCTAATTAGCAAGTAATTTAAATTTTACATGTAATTCTAAATTAACAATTTAATTTTAATTAACAAGGTAATTATAATTCAAATGTAAATTAAATTCTAATTATCAATATAATTTTAATTTTGTGAGTGACTAGTTATTATTTATTAAAAATTGACAAGTATTGCATGTAGTTGTCAAAATTAAAATAAAACAAAATAACTAAACTAGGTTTCATGCAGCCCTTTTAAAACATGTTTATTAATATCATAAACGTGTAACCCATAATCCATAAAAGCGAGGTTGACTCGTGATGCCATGTTGGGATTTTAGAACCAGTTAACCATTAACCTCTACTGAAATGCAGCGATGGATATGGATCTAGTTAATGCAATTATGTTAAGCACGTATTTAATAAACAAATAATTAATACAATATTAATTAATTAAAAGGAAATAAAGAAGGCTAACCTTGATTGGCAATTGATCTCTAGTAACGGAACAAGAAACCCTACGAAACCTTAAGTATCTAAATTAGATACCGAGAGTATCACACACAAACACTTACTAACCAGAATGCGTTCGATAAATGCTAGTCGAGAACGTTTAAACCAATCAACACCTTGAATTGCTTGAATACCACGAACAAATAATGCCAAGAACATCTTCTTATTATTACGTGGAGAACCAAACTGTTTGAGAGCGATATTATATATACCGATGTCGGACAAAAAGTGTCGATATATTATGTACCATTCATTCGATAACATGTCAAACAAAAAAAAACCCTTAGCATTTTGTTGCTACAATTCGCAAATAGAATAAGCAAAATCATGAATTGATAAAGACATCTTGGATTAATATAATGCAAGTACATGAATTCAATAAACCAAATAACCAATCATATCTTAGGGAATGCGATTGGTGAAGACCTACAAAACAGTATAATCGATTTACATGTATCTTTAGGGATATAGTGTAATCGAGTTATTAGAGGTTTTAGGGATATATAATATTCGTTAGGTTAGATACAAGTATATGTTTGTTTATATAGGGATTGACAAACCCATGCATGGTCTCAAAACTTGGTGACAAGCATAAAACAAACACCCAGATGGAATATATTGGACAAGGTCCAAGGCACCAAACAACCAAGTAGCAAAGTGGATCAAGTCCATGGGTCGTTTATAGGATCGGGTCACATGCATGCATAAACGGGTCTAACGTATATTCAAGTTTAGCGATCGTCGCGTCATTCTTAAATTTTTACGTTGTATTAATTACCACATTCCAATTCTAGTGGCTTATCGTTCGGTGGCAACTCCCACAATCCAACAAAAAGCACAATTTTTGTTGTGTTCTAAAGTTGAAAAGAAAAATAAAGAAACTTAACAATTTTACAACAACAAAACATTCAAAAAAATTTATGAAAAGATGTCGTAATGTTTTGATTGGTGTTTTGATATATTTTCTCTCTATTTTTTTTGTTTAAGCCAATCATAAATGAACACTTTTTTTTGTAAATTTTTGTGTGTGAATATTTTGTGGTTATAGCAATGCTTTTTTACAATTATATCCTTTATGAGAGTAGAGTTATTTTACATACTAAACTTTTCTTACATATCAAGTTACTCATTTCAACCATCTATCTAAAAAAAATAATGACTGAGATTTAAATCATTTTATTATTTCACATATTTTTTATAATTTAAATATCTCTTAAACCGTTAATCGATAAGTGAAAATATTTCTGTACGTCGCTGAAGCGTTTAATTATCTTTCTATAGGCAGGCGACTTTGATATACTTTAGAAAAAGATAAAAAAATCGTTATTTTCCGTTTTTTCGTCTTTTTTTTTATTGAGAAATTAGTATGAAAAAAATCATATATGATTAAACACTAATTTGAATATCACATGTGATATAGTGTTAAATCATATATGATATGTGATATCACATGTGATATGATATGTATATCATATGTGATTTTACACTAATATCACATGTGATATTACACTAATATCACATGTGATATTACATATCATATATGATATAACACTAATATCATATATGATATAACACTAATATCACATGTGATATTCAAGTTAGTGTTTAATCATATATGATTTTTTAATGCAAATTTCAGTAACGTAAAAAAACTTTAAAAAAAAAGTGAAAAATACGAAAAAAAAAATATCGAAAGTATATTAAAGTGCCTATCTATAGAAAGATAATTAAATGTTTGTCCTTGATATTTTTTTTTTTTGCAACTATTAACGGTTTGAAAGTTATTAATATTTGAAAAAAGAGGATAAAAGTGAGTTTTTTAAATTGTTGGGATTAATCTAATCAATTATATCAAATAAAAATGGATGGTGGAGATTAACTTGATAGTATCTATTATTATTATTATTATTATTATTGTGTATTATTATAAATTACAGCGGATTATTCCGCGTGGTTTCTTCAAATCGTCTTAGTCTCTGTTCTTTTTTTTTTGCTTTTTTGCTCCACGTGGTTTACATATTACCTGTTAGTCCTTATCGCTAGCTGTTATCTTTTCGTTATCTCAAAGTAGCCGTTAACCTAATAGCGATCACTTGCGGCGTTAGTCCTTTATACTTTTAGCGACCGTTAATAACTCAAAATTTTATTAAAAATCTTTTTCTGTGGTTTTATCGTTTTAAGCCGTTTCTTCGTTTTCATGCGTTTTTGTCAGGTTTATATGTTCTCGTCTACTTTTCTACGTTTTCTTCGTTTTTGTCCGTTTTAAGCGTTTTCCTTAGTTTTTTTTTAAGCTTTTGTCCGTTTTTATCGTTTTCAACCACGTTTTTGGCTTTTGTCCGTTTTTTACATTTTGTCCAAGTTTTATCTCGTTTTCCTTATTAGTTTTTTTTTAACTTTTGTCAGTTTTTCTTACGGTTTTGTCAGGTTTATATCTGGGGTTAATATTTAAAATGGATATTTTCGTCGAACGATGTTACAAAAAAAAAAGCGATATTTTTATCGAAAACGATTTTTTTATAAAATGGCGATATTTTTAATCGGAAAAAAAATGGTATTTAAAAAAATGGCGTGTTTTTAAAAACAATGTTAAAAACGTATTTTTTCAAATCGGGAAAAAAGCGATTTTAAAAAAAAACATGGCGTGTTTTTAAATCGGAAAAAAAAATGTGATATTTTTAAATCGGAAAAAAGTGATTTTTTTAAAAGAATGGCGATATTTTAAAAGAAGAATATTTTAAATCGGAAAAAAAACTATTTTAAAAATGGTGTGTTATTTTTTAAATCGGAAAAAAAAATGGCGATATTTTTTTAAAATATGGATATTTTTTTATAAAGCGATATTTTTTAATCGGAAAAAAAAATCGGATTAAAACAACGCGTCATTTTAAATTCACATGCATTATAAAGCGGACAAAACGTCAGAAAAACGGACATGATAAAAACGAAGGCGTATAAAGGATAAGCGATAGAAAAAAGCAGAATAAGCGATAAAACAACGAAGGAAAGCGACATAAAAACTTGAAAAAAGCAGAAAGCGATAAAAGTGGAAAACGTATAAAAGCGGAAAAGCGTAAAAGCGATAGAAAAATTAGGCCAGCGATATATAAGCAGGAAAGCGCGTAAAAGCGGGTAGCGATAAAACAACATTAAAAGATTTTTTAATAAAATTTTGGGTTATTAACGGTCGTTAGTATAAAGGACTAACGCCAAGTGATGTGGTTAGGACCATGATTACCATGAGATAACGATAAGCGGTTAATGAAGGGATAACAGCGTCAATATAAACCACAGAACAAAAAAAGCAAAAGAGAGCAGGAATTCTGGGTGTTTGATTTGGAGCCAAGCTTGAGGGATGACAGTTGTAATTTACTCTTATTATTATTATTATTTTTTCTAATTTTATATATATATATATATATATATATATATAGGGGAGTTAAGTGTGGTGTGGCAGCTTAAGTAAAAGCAAATAGAATCAATCGGAATTTAAATGTATCTTTATTGATTTGATTTAGTCTAATTAATTAAATGGCATGATTGTAATAAACGTAAAAGCCGATGGCATTCTTTACCTTTTTCAAAAGCGAAATTCAAGGTTGATGTCAAGAGAATTAAATGACAATTTAATACACTTTTACTTATTCCTTTAATTTGTGATACACGTCTAGTAAATTAACAATTTTTTTCCAAGCGTTGACTGTAGTACATTTTTTTATGTTTTAAGTAAAATAATCTACTAAAGTAACTAGTACTTCACAATTCAGATTTAAAGATATACGCACTTGTTTCAAAAATAGAAAAGTTTGTATTTTGAAAAATTTCAAACGCTTTTTCTTTTGTATTCTTTTAGTGACACATTATAAAATTTTAATATATTTGTAATGACATATTATGGTTAGTACACAACTTTTCTTGATACTTATATAATGACACACTAAAATTGTTGATACGTTTGTTTTGACACATAAATTTTTATGACATTTTTATTAACAAATTAAGTCTTTTGACTCACTTAGTTTAACAATATATTTTTAGTGACACACTAACTTTTTTGACACATTTTTTTGTGACACGTTCGTGATGACATATTAATATTTTAACAAAATTTTATTGACAATTTATGTTTATGACACACTTAATTTTAACGTCAACATGATAAAATATTAGCAGAAAAATTGGACAATTTTTTTTTAACACATGCAACATGATAGTTGATACAATCATACAAACAAATACACATCACACAAATATTCCTTATTCATTTATGATGATACATTAATTTATCTTTATTGTTATAAAGTAATTTGTCTTTGTTATATTTTGTGATAAATTAATTTTGTTATACTTCTTTTATGAATTATGATACATTTAAAATATAGTATATTTTTAGTGACGAATTAAAAATTTAATATATTTGTAATGACACATTATGGTTAGCACACAATTTTTCTTGACACATCCATAGTGACATACTAAGATGTTTTGATACGTTTGTTGTGACACACAAATTTTTATGACACATTTTATTAACAAATTAAGTTTTTTGAGACACTTAGTTTATTTTTAGTGACACACTAACTTTTTTGACATATTTTTTGTGACACATTCGTGATGACACGTTAATTTTTTAACAAATTTTTATTGACAATCTAAGTTTATGACATACTTGGTTTTTAACGTTGACATGATTAGCAGAAACATTAGACTAACTTTTTCTAACACATATAGTTGATACAAACAAATACACATCAAACAAACATTGGATTGTTTTTTACTAGTACCATTTACACACATAAATAAGGCTTTGAAACACAAGTAATAACATTATTAATTGGGAGCTGTGCTTGGTTTCTTTTTCTTCCGTCATGTACAACTTTAACAACCATGTTAAAATGTTGAGTACACAATCACCTCAATTCATTGATTACAACGGCCAAACTTATATAAAAAAAATTGAAATCCGAATACTTTCGGAGTAGACACACCTAAACTAACTTCAACAACCCATCACAACAACCACCAAATAACTATTCCATCTTCAAGCAACAAAGATTCGTATAACACGTAAATTAAAACGTCAAGGAAAGTCTTCAAATCTCTCGGATTTGTATTTTTCTCAAGAAGACATCAAAGATGTACGTTAAAAGAAAAACCCATCATTCATCTGAGGGGTGATTTTATAACAAGACTCAAGGGGTGATTTTTTGTGTCTGAGGTTCGATTTTTAAAAGAAAGAACAAGAAAAACTATGGTTCATTTTATATGGTTTGTTACATACCTCGTTCTGAGACTTGGGATCGTTACATATGATTCGGTTTTTAAAAGAAAGAACACGAAAATGAGTATGGATATAGAAGAGAGGAGGATGAGACTAAGGTCTTTGTTTGTTTGTTAAGAGGTTTAATCGAATCGATTCCACGAATATGAATCCGATGCGTAAATGTCCAATCTGAATCACATAAGACCGTTTGTTTTTGTTTGTTTTTATAAAAACGTCTGAATGATTTAAATGTGTTTGCAATGTAAATAGATATCTTTTTTTTACGTATACAGAAAGATAAATGGATCTAAAGTCTAAACATATAAATTATCATAGGTGTGAAGCAATAAATTTAACATTGTCATTACGTAAGATTAGATATATCTACGACTATATATATATATAAAGTATAAACAACTACTTATCTAAAAAATTTAATATTTTGAATATTATATAGATACAAAAAAGTTTCATAAATACTACAGTAACTTTCAACCATCAAAGAATATAAAGAAGAGTTTATAGCCATAAGATACAACCAACTATAGATGATCAACGGTGAAAATAGAATTAAGCTTTCACTTATATAAACTATATTGTGGATTCTTCTCAATGGATCTAAAACACCCACGTCAGTTTCATTTTTTTGGTTTTGCAACACTACCTTCAACTCCTACATTGTTGTTTATAGTCTTCTTTCTCACTTAAAACCATATTTACTTTGCCATCATCCACCATCTATCTTTACCCTCTGTAATTTTTTGATGATCGTGGATATTGTCAAATTATGGTGGTGGTTGCAGGTTTGGTAGAAGGTGGTAGGTGACGGACAAAGAAGTATAAGCATAGAAAGTATTGAAGGTTGGAGATGATGTGATTGAAAAGAGTAATGACTTTGCAATATTTTTGGGTGTTCAGATGGAGTCAGAGACCATCTACAAGTCCAGCGGTAAGAGCTTGACCCATCCGACAGGATGCGTGAGCAGGAGTAAAAAACAAACACACTTTTTGAGAGTTTTCTCTGACCGAGTCAGATTTTAGGTCGATTCAGAGCCTGTTCAGAGTTTTTTGTGAAAAACAAACACAACCTAACTTGGTAGTGATGGAAGGGACATGTAAATGGATGTAAATGGGGCTACGGTTATGTATAAAAGAAAATGTTTATGTATTTAAGATAGGTTAAATACCTCAAATACCCTTTTTGATGCTATTATTATTTTTAGATTAATTTTAAAACCTCAAGACACTTGGCAAACTTTGATTGGTTCTTATTGTTTTTATTTTAAAGTTGGTCACTCACATGAGCATAAATCATATATATATATATATATATATATATATATATATATATATATAAATATATATATATATATATCTTGTTTATTTTTGTAGCCAATTACTACAATCCCTTATATAAAATACATAACCGGTGACCCACATTTATACACCTGAATTGTAGCCCGATTAATTTCCTGAAAAAAATGAAGCTAATATATTCCTATATATATATATATATATATATATATATATATATATATATATATATATATATATGGTAGGGTTAAAATGAAAAGTTCTTATAATGAGAAGGCGTGTGGCTGTGACATGTGTTTTGCAACATCATATATGTGCCATGTGTCACCCATACTCACCCCCTAAAAAAATTTTTCCCCAAAAAAAATTTTTTTTGCAAAAAATTCCGCCAAAATTTATTCGCATCACGGTTATAAAATCTTGCATCACAATTATAATTGTGATGCGATCATTAACTTAATGCACTAAAATCATGATTATGATGCAGTAAATTTATAACCGTGATGCTGTAACTTATAACCTTAATGCACTAATAAGTTTTGGTGCATCATTATTATAAGTTAATAGTTCATTGCATCAACTATGATGCACTAAAATCAAGGTTATAACCTTAAATGCACTAACATCATGATTGTAATGCAATAACTTTATATGTGATGTCATTTATAACATTAATGCACTAAATCATAATTGTGGTACTCATGGCTTTTATAACCTTAATGCACTAATAAGTCTTGGTGCATCTTTATTATAAGTTATTGCATCATAGTTAATAGTTAAGTGCATCAACTATGATGCACTAAAATCAATGTTATAACATTAATGCACAAAAATCATGATTGTGATGCGATAACTTTATAAGCGTGATGCGCACGATAATTTATTACCTTAATGCACTAAAATTATGATTTGTGATGCGAAGTAACTTTATAAGCGTGATGCGGTAAAAAAAATTTGGCGGAAATTTTTGGCGGGAAAAAAATTTTTGCCCAAAAAAATTTTTTGGCGGAAAATTTTCCAAGGGGGTGGGTGGAGTGGGGGGGGTATGGTGATGTGTGGCATGATGATGTGTAAAAAGGTGACATGTCACCTAACATCTTTGCTACAAATTCTTCGTTTATTTTAAGAAACTTTTCATAATAGCATAAACATATATATATATATATATATATATATATATATATATATATATATATATATATATATATATATATATATATAGAGAGAGAGAGAGAGAGAGAGAGAGAGAATCTAGATCAAATAAGATCAGACTTAAAGGTGTTAAAATGAGATCCAACTAAAATTTGACAAGCGACACTCTCTTTACAACAAAAATAAATTTTTTATTAACTACAACTAATTTTTTTAAAGTTTCGATAGATTTCTTTTTAAAATTTACGAAACCTAGGTGATACACTTTGATTAGAAGTGTAATGTGTATCAGGTTTTGTATGTGTATCAGATTTTGGAATATTTTTGGTGTAATGTGTATAGGGTGTATCTGATGAATCCAAACTCATGTATCATTTGGTTATTAGTTGCTAAAGTGTTAATTTGTATTAAAATATTATTTTTATGTGTATTATTTCTAAAATTGTTATTTATAAATGTTTTAGTGGGTTTTTAGACTTGATCTTATTTTTACAATTTTAAGTTTGATCTCACGTTAACTCTCCCCTATATATATATATATATATATATATATATATATATAAAATACTCTCACTATACGAAAATTATAGTCCTTTTTATTTTTTGGTCTTTCTATTACAACTTTGACCATGAGTATTTTTGTTTGTGTTATATAATATTTGATGCAACATATATGAATTGATTGAGTTTTTAAATATATTTTTATTGGTATAATTTTTATCAATTATTATAAACACAAACAAAAATATTTAAGGTCAAAGTTGAAAAGAAAAGACCGAAAAATTCAAACGGGGACTATAATTGCCAAAGACGAGTAGTTGTTATTAGCCTTCTTTCACATTACAGATTTATAGAAAATTTTAATCATGTGAATATAAGTAGTACATCAAATAAGAACTAAAATTCTTTTAAACCATTTTATCAAACACCTTTCATGTATGAACAACTTATCGAAGTTTTTATTTCATGTAAGATTCTATTTTCAATAAAACTACAAATATCACGAAAACCACATAATATTGAATATAAACCAAATAAACGAAGATGCACCTTGAGGGGGTTCACGTGATGATAGTTCTTCGTTTTCAGATTAGTCAAGCCATCAATCGATTATGTATTTAATATCCGTGTCAGTCATAATTAAGAAACCAACCGTGTGACACTACTACAGATTCTAAAATAGAGCCCCCATCATAAAGCCATGTTTATAAGAAAAAAGGGCTCTATTAAGGGTTCCGTCAAATTCAAAAACATACTCTATTAAAAGAAAGATATAGAGTCATGTTTTCAGTAAGAAACCGGGCTCTAATAGTTTCATTTTTCGTTTGAGATTTGAGTGGGATTTATCCCTCCTGTTTTTTTCACTATGCCTTTCTTTTCACCTACCAGACCCACATACATAATAAAACCTAAATCACTTTTTACTTTCTTCCCATGACCACACAACCCAACCACAACCTAATTCAAACTAGATATCATCACCACAACCACACACTACGAGTGCTTCCGCCGTCGCGCACTAGTACCACCACCGCGGCCATGTCGCTCATCACCACAGTCTTGTCGCCACCATAATTGCTAGTGAAATGGAGTTATGGCATTCATTTTATTTACTATTCAGCTAAATGTTTTTTACTAATCAATTTTCTAGCAATTAGATACCAGTATATGTTATTCAATATTTTGAGCTTGATTTAGGCATTTTATTGTTGAGTTTCAACATCCAACTAATATGAATGATTCACAGTAAGTACTAAAATATTTTGGAATCTAATTGAATACAAAGTGCTTTATGAAATGCTTAAGTGATATATGACAATCATATCCAGGGATCTTACCTGTTCGTAGTTCTTAGTGCACTGTTTTGATTAGTGATATTGCAATACCTTGTGTTCTATGAGGAACCTTGAAACACCTTCTACTTCATTCATAACTTTTTTGGTACAAGTGTATTGATTTAGATGCTTAATTTTTGTCCCATTCAATTGACAATTAACAGTGGCTGTAAGAAAAAAATAATAATATAGTCTTCTAGTTGCGATAGAAATGCGTCATGAATTGTTCTCTATCTGATGCATTTTACTTCCTACAAGACTAAATGTATAATCTTTCGATTGATTTATGTCACAATGGCAAGTGGAATAAGAAGTCATTTAGTGGGGAAGTGTATGACTTGAATTAGCAGAGTCCTTGCTATGTATTTACCTGTTTAGCTTCAAAATTTAGTTGCTTGTGCATGATGTATTAGAGTTTTTATGTTGGCCCTTTTCTACCTTAAAAGTTTCGTTTATTTTTCCAAGAAAGTCACTCATAAATGAGTTAATCATATGAATACTTTCACTGCAGGTTCTCGTGAGTCTATAACTCAAAGTGTTCAAGGCAAAATTAGCCCAAAGTTAGACATAATTTAGGAGTCTAAGGTTTATACTACAAAAGAGAGTATTCTTGTAACATTTTCTTATTTATATCTTCCTATGATGGATTTATACGTGTCGGTATCATGATTAAAACCTTTGCTGTGTGCTAATGAGTTATTGTATATGGAACGAGGCATGTGTCTTAGAGACATAGTTTAGGAGTTGAAGGTTTATTCTACAAACAATAGTATTCTTGTAACATTTTCTTTGGTCATATGCTACATGAGTAGATTGTAGTAATATCGGGGATGCGTAACTTTGTTTGGTTTAAATTCATTTATGTTGTATGGAGAGTAGATACTAACATCAGAATCTTGACACAATCACACAATGTGTGTCCTTTCTTTGCTAATTGTTAATACAAATAAACCGCAAAAGCGTTTATTCATATTTAGCGATCTCTTTGTGTTTTGTTGATAACAAATTTAAAGTTATCATAAGTAAAATTATAAGGATACATGTTATTTTTTTGTAAAGTATATATATATTTGGTCATTTACATAAAATGTTGTATTAATTCATTTGTTGTAATAGTTTAATAGGATAGATATTATCCAAGACCCATGACCCATACCCATGGAGCAAATCTATAACCCATAACCCAAGACCCATGACCCAATGTCTAGATACATTGTACCTTGTTGGGTACCCAAGGCTCATACCCATGACCCATGACCCGGTTTACAACCCAAAACCCGGTTTGGAACAACCTAGATTGCCGGATCCCTTGGATTGCACTGGACGGATCTCCCAAGTGAGGGATCCGTAGTAACCGGGCTACAGTAGAGATTTTTTCCAATAAATAGTGAGCCATTTCTTCATTGTTACTCACCCCTCTTCTTACAAACTCTCTCTCATATATTACTTCGCTCTTCTAATCTCAGATTTCTTGATGTATCTAGTAGTTCTTCTTTCTTTTGTTGTGATTCTCATATAGGTCCTTCTCAAAGGTGAGATCACGAGATAATACAAGTCATCCAAGCAAGGGGTCCTTGATTGATTTGTTCCTCCGCAAGATTTCCGTAGCAAGATCTTGTATGTCATATTTCACATAGTTGTTGTGTTATAGTTGTGTTGGTTAGTTGTGTTGGTTTGGTCCGCCGTGTTAAGGACTCGGTATTTAGCTTTTTACCGGATAAAGTGTAAGCGACGTTGTGAGGCTTCTCCGCCGTGTTTAAGGAGCTTGTTGACACAGTGCTTGAACTCTTGAGTGGGGAAATCGGGGAGTGGAGTAGGGCAAGGAAGGTGTCCTTGTAGCCGAACCACTATAAATCACTTGTGTCACTACTCTATATCCTTTACTTTACTTGCTTTCATTATTTACTTTACTTATTGCTTTATACTTTCTATCCATCCATACGAATTCACATAAGATCGAATCTAAAGTTTTTGAAACTAAACTTAAAATCGGCAAAACTATTCAACCCTCCCTTCAAGTTTTCCACAATTGGCATCAAGAGCATGGTTTACAAATTTTTTAAAGTAAATTGTATTTTATAAACGTTTCGATCACAATGAGTTTTGAAAATTATAAAGAAGGGCAATCTATGCAACGACCTCCACTACTTGAAACAAATGGTTTTATTTATTGGAAAATAGATTTGAAACTTATGTGAAGTCAAAAGATATTGATCTTTGGTACATCATTGTTGAAGGTGGCTTTCAAGCCACTTCAAAAGATGATAAAACCGGTAATGAAATAAACATCCCTCGTGATCGCCTCACCGACGATCAAAGGAAAAAGCTTTCCAAAAATAGTGAAGCAAAAAATGGTTTTATATAATGCTTTACCCAAAAAGGAATTTGAAAGAATTTCTATGCTTAAAACCTCTAAATAAATTTGGAATTCTTTAGTTGTAACTCACCAAGGAAATCAACAAGTTAAAAATAACAAAATAGATTTATTTGTTCAACAATATGAAAAATTTTCAATATCGGATGAGGATAGTATAGATAATTCTTTTGCTAATTTTAATACTATCATTACTTCATTACAAGCACTTGATGAGTCTTTTTCTAGTCGTAATCATGTCAGGAGATATCTAAGGGCGCTTCCATCTAAGTGGAGATCAAAGGTGACGGCCATCGAAGAATCCAAAGACTTGTCAATCCTCACTCTCGACGAACTCATAGGCAATCTGAAGGTCTATGAGCTTGTCCTCACTAAAGACTCTGAAGCCTCAAAAGAAAAGAAAGAGAAACGCAAATCTCTTGCCTTAAAATCCAAGAAGGTCTTAAGCGATGAAGAAACCTCTTCTTCAAAAAGTGATGAAGAAGAGTATGCCATGGCGGTAAGGGATTTCAAGAAGTTCTTTAGAAGAAAAGGAAAATATGTCAAGCAACTATATGACGACAAGATGGGGTTCCGGAAAGGCAAAGATGACAAGAAAGCAAGGGACGACACATGCTTTTAAATGTGGGACCCTAATCACTTCATTAGTGAGTGTTCAAAGCGTGGACGAACAAAAGGCTCGTTAAGTAAGTGGTTCGTGGGGAATGAGTGAGGAGGAGAATGAAGAAATTTGTCTCGTGGCAAATGACTCAAACCAGGTGTTTCCCGAATCTCTTTATTATAGTAGCTCATCATTAGATGATGAATCATTGTATCGTGAATATGATAAACTTTGCAAAATTAGTCTAAAAGTAATTAACAAAAATAAGATTTTGAAAAACAAAAATGAACATTTAGAAAAGGAAGTCATTGAGTTAAAAGATAAATTAAAACGTTTAGAAAAGGGGAAGAAAGTAGATGGTGAATGTGAGCTATGTGTTCAACTTCAAACGTTAGTTCATAATCTTGATTCCAAGATTGTTAGAATGAGTACTAATACTCTTGATATAATACTTGATAGTGTTAAAACGAGAAATAATCAAAAGGGTTTAGGTATTCAGAAACTTAATGCATCAACTAGTGAGATTAAATAAACACAATTCGTTAAAGCAATTGAAAAACAAGCTACTGTAGTCACGAATCCCACAGATCCCTTGAGAAAGGAACCGTCTAGTGCAAATCCAGGGATCCGTGGGTCTGTACCAGCAAACAGCAGAATAATGTAACTACATCATCTAGAACCAACTTTTTTATTGTTAATAAGAAGAAACCAACCCATGTTACTATTAGAAATGTCAAACAACCACCTCCACCAAAACATAATCAAAGTTTATGAAAAACAAAGGTCCATCATTTTCTAAACCAAACACATTTATAAGAAGACCAAATAATGTTTATCCGAGTAGTAACCACCATCAAATGGGATGGAATCCTAATGTACAAAACGGTTTTCCATTTCAAAACTTTACACCGTGGAATGCTTTCTCACCTTTTTCATATATGCCTAACATGAATGAAATGTATAACACTAATGGACCCATGAAAAAATAGGTACCAAACTTTTGAGTTAATTATTTTCTTAGGTGTGCTTAAAGGTCGACCTAGATCCGAATGAATGGATCAAGGATAGCGGGTGCACGAGGCACATAACCGGTAACAAAGACTTGTTTTCCACATACGAATCCTTCAATGGAGGAAATGTGGTGTTTAGTAATAACAAGAGCAAAATCATCGATAAAGGTACAATTTCTCAAAAAACCTTAACCATTAATAATGTTTGTCACGTAGAAAACCTAAACTTCAATCTTCTAAGTATAGGACAAATATGTGATAAAAAGTGCAACGTACTTTTTAGTGAAACCGGTAGTAAAATATTGAAAAACGGTATTACTATAGGAAGAGGCATTAGAAAACATGGAGTCTATGTCATTAAAATCGGTAATGAACCAAAAAACAAACTTTTGTCTTACTTCTATGGATGATACTTCGACTTTATGGCATCGAAGATTGGGTCACGCCAATATGCGCCTTCTTCAATCGCTATCATCTAAAGAACTAGTAAGAGACCTACCCAAATTAAAATACGAACATCATTTTCGTGATGCTTGTAACGTAGGAAAGCAAGTCCACGCTAGTCATAAATCTAAAAATATGGTTTCTACTACTAAGTGTCTAGAACTACTTCATATGGATTTATTTGGTCCATCCGCTATTCAAAGTTATGGAGGTAACTTCTATACTTTGGTTATAGTGGATGATTACTCTAGGTACACATGGACTAAATTTCTAAAGAATAAAACTGAAACGTTCGATCACTTTGAAATATTGAGTAAGACAATCCAAAGACAACTAGGAAGTCCTATCGTGTCAATTAGAATGGATCATGGTAGGGAATTTGATAATGAAGTGCAATTTGGAGCTTTTTGTGATGCTAATGGTATTACTCACAATTTCTCGGCTCTTCGCACTCCACAATCAAATGGGGTAGCTGAGAGGAAAAATAGAACCCTACAATAAATGGGTCTCACCATGATTAATGAGCAATATATTCCTAAAAATTTTTGGTACAATGCCATTGACACATCAACCTATATACTTAACCGTGTCCTAATTAGATCATTCTTAGGTAAAACTCCATACGAGTTACTTCGAGGCAAAAAGCCTACGCTAGAACACTCTAGAGTCTTTGGTAGTAAATGTTTCTTGCTTAACACTAAAGATTACTTAACCAAATTTGATCCTAAATCAACCGAAGGTATCTTCTTAGGTTACTCTCCTAATAGTAAAGCTTATGTTATACTAAATAAAGAAACCATGAAGGTTGAAGAATCCTTAAATGTAAGATTTGATGAAAGTCCACCCAAATCTACCCTACCTCTTGTCGATGACGAGTTAATCGAAAGTGAAGCCATAACAATCAAGGAAAATATAAGTAAAAAAGATGAACCATTAAACAATGAAATCATCAATATTAAAGAGTCCAAAGATCATCCCGTAGAAAAATTTATAGGAAAGTTAAATGAAAGAACCTTAAGATCTCAAGTCCAAAACCCAAGTAGTTTATTTTGCTTTGTCTCAACCATAGAACCTAAAAATACGCAAGAAGCCATAAAAGATGAAAGTTGGGTAATGACTATGCAAGAAGAGTTAAATCAATTTGTTTCTAACAATGTTTGGACACTTGTCCCTCCACCTAATAACCAAACCATAATCAGAACTAAATGGGTATATAAAAACAAGTTAGATGCAAACGGTGTAGTGTCTAGAAATAAAGCTAGACTTGTTGCCCAAGGGTATAATCAACAAGAAGGTATAGACTTTGATGAGACCTATGCTCCCGTGGCTAGATTAGAGTCTATAAGAATACTTCTTGCTTATACTTGTGCTCATGATCTTAAGATTTTTTAAATGGATGTTAAGAGTGCTTTTCTAAATGGTTTTATTAATGAAGAAGTCTATGTAGCTCAACCTTCGGGCTTTATCGATTTCGAAAAACCTAAACACGTGTACAAACTAAAGAAAGCTCTTTACGGTCTTAAACAAGCCCCAAAGGCTTGGTATGATAGACTCAAATCATTTGTAATAAAAAACAACTATACCATGGGGTTAGTTGATAATACACTTTTCACAAAGAAAAAGGAATCACATATAATTATTGTTCAAATATACGTGGACGATATTATATTCGGATCAACTTGTCAAGACATGTGTGATTATTTCTCAAAAATCATGCTTAATGAGTTTGAAATGAGTATGATGGGAGAACTAAGTTTCTTTCTTTGTCTACAAATTAAACAACTAGAAGATGGTATCTTTTTTAATCAATCCAAATAAATAAAAGAAATGTTAAAGAAATTTGGTTTAGAAGAGTCAAAACCTATAAGAACACCAATGTCGTCCGATACTAAACTTACAAAAGATGAAGACGGTAAATCCGTTGATAACACCAAATACCATGGCATGATTGGTAGTCTTCTCTATCTTACGGCTAGTCATCCGGATATCATGTTTAGTGTTTGTCTATGTGCTAGATTTCAAGAAGACCCTAAAACTTCACATCTAGAAGCCGTCAAAAGAATATTTAGATACATTAAGGGTACAACTCAATTGGGATTATGGTATCCTAAGGGAACGGGGGTAGAAACTATTGTATATACGGATTCTGACCATGCAGGTGATTATGTTGACCGAAAGAGTACAAGTGGTGTATTTACTTTTATGGGATGTTGTTTAACATCTTGGTTCTCGAAGAAGCAAACGGCATTGGCCATATTAACAACCGAAGCCGAATATGTCTCCGCCAGCAAAGCATGCCAACAAGCACTATGGATGAAACAAGCGTTCGTTGACTACGACATTCATCTAAGTGACATAGCCATTTTATACGACAAAAAAGGTGCTATTGACTTAAGCAAGAATCCGGTGTTTCACTCTCGTACCAAGCATATATAGATTCGTCATCACTACTTAAGAGACAATGTTCAAAAGGGGAACATTTCTATTGAGAAGGTATCATCCGAATACAACATAGCCGACATCCTCACCAAACCGTTGAAGCGGGAACAATTCAACTTGCTTCGTCTTGGTCTTGGTCTCATGGAACAATTGTCGTAATATGTTTCTCATTCTACAAAGTATGTAAACGTTAGCCTTACCTTCTTTTCTGAGTCTAGGGTCTCTATTTCACACACAACTCACAAACAATATGGGGATTTTCAAAACTAAAGATAAACTTTCTTTTTATACAAGAAACTTTTCGAAATGCTTTCTAAAAAAAACTTCTCCCCGTATCATTTTCCTAAAAGCTATTCTCATGTCTAGGACAAACCTTTTCATTCTTAATACAAGATAAAAACCGTTTTCATTGCATCTCATATCTTTTGAACGCTAAAGGGAATACATAACTAATATGTATTTTCGGGTACATTCATCAAGCAAAAATGAATTAAGAACCACTCGGGATATCTCACATAATTACATACATGTGCTTTTTCACTTCTTTGTTTAATTTTCCTTCTTTTCTTAGGAGTCGAGATAACCGCAACTCCAAATGGTTTGCATATAGGCACACACTAGGAACCATTGTTTCAAAAAAGAAAATTGAGCTGCCTAAGTTCACCAGTACCACGGATCCCATCTTTTACGCTGGACGGATCCCTAAAGGATCGGATTCGTGGGAACCGTGGGATAGAAGCAAATTTTTTCTTCTATTTTTCTCACTTTGGCTATAAACCTTCATATTTTCATCATTTTAGCTCTTTCACTAATGAGTATGTTACTTAATGCTTGTGTTCTCATGATCACATGCCTTAAATTCATATCTAATCATTAGATTTTAGTCCACATTTTGGTTTTAGCATTCATTACAATGCATTATTTTCTCTATAAATAAGGTTCGAAAATGCTTGCATATCCATCACTCTCAACCTCACAAACAATCATCATCATGTCATCCAAAAGATCTTTCAACATTGAAGAACCACCTAGTGAAAACAATCCTTTTCAAGAAATACAAAACTTCATCCTACCACCTTCCGCAGTGCCACCACCCAAATCTAGAAGAACCCCACGAATTAGCATCCGACCTTGTTGTTTAGCTAAACCGTTGTCAAAAATCCCATCACCAACTACTCATTTACCACCAAATTATTCCATTGTAGCACCTCCATCATCTCCAACAAGCTTATCACCACATTCAACTACCACATCTCTCCTTAACACTCAAATCACACTATTGAAACTCCTTAAGACTCCGAAAAAATAGAACTACCAGTGTCTAGTCCACCATCCACTCCATTTCAACCATCCAAATCTACCCAACTAGCTTCCAACTTAAACCCAAAAGAACTAGTCTTTTTAACACCGCCAACATCTCCAAACACAGTTTACAAAGATCTTGCAACTTCACCACCTTTAGCTCCCATTATCTTACAAGAACATCTAGGTTCTTATCCTACACCACTCACCAACATCATGGAATTTGATCCATATTTTCCAACATTTCCACCACATATTCCGCCTTCCACAAATCAAACTTACTCGGAAACCATCCACCAACACTACCCTCACCACCTACATTGCGAACATTGTCAATCCACTAGGGAACTTGCAATGGAAATAAGGGACGAGATGCGTTTCATACTTAACCACATCCTTAAGCACATCAACATCATCACTCACCAAAACTTCCATAACTAGCCATAGGCAAGCATGGAATGAATTATATTACTAGTTTATCCATTTTTTTTCTTTGAGTCATTTTTAAGAACAAACCTTGTCCTTAGTTTTACATGTTATATGTGGCCTATATACCACTACACTTTGATTTTTTATTACAAGACTTTGTTTACGTACCTTAGCTCTCCATCTTGTTTCTCATCCCATACAAGATTATATTACATGTTACTACTAACGTTTTCTTTGTAGGTATTATACTTTCTCACTTAACGCCAAATTTAGAGGGAGCTACCATCAAGGGGGAGCTAGTGCTTTGTGGATCATACTTATTTTTATTCCACACTTTAATTCTTCATTAGGTTCTTTTTTTGTTTCGACAAAAAGAGGGAGAAGAAGTAAAACTTACATATGCTTTCAAAACATACATCTAATCTTGAGTTTTACTCATCATAACATTATGTTTTGTCATCAACGAAAAGGGGGAGATTGTTAATACAAACAAACTGCAAAAACGTTTATTCATATTTAGCGATCTCTTTGTGTTTTGTTGATAACAAATATAAAGTTATCATAAGTAGAATTATAAGGATACATGTTATTTTTTGTAAAGTATATATATATTTGGTCGTTTACATAAAATGTTGTATTAATTCATTTGTTGTAAAGTTTAATATGATGGATATTATCCAAGACCCATTACCCATACCCATGGAGCAAATCCATAACCCATAACCCAAGACCGATGACCCAATGTCTAGATTCATTGTACCTTGTTGGGTATCCAAGGCTCATACCCATAACCCATGACCCGGTTTACAACCCAAAACCCGTTTGGTACAACCCATTGCGGATCCCAATTTTGGATTTGGGCCGGATCCCCAAGTGAGGGATCCGTAGAAACCGGGCTACAATAGAGATTTTTGCCTATAAATAGTGAGCCATTTCTTCATTGTTACTCACCCCTCTTCTTACAAACTCTCTCATATATTACTTCTCTCTTCTAATATCAGATCTCTTGATCTATCTAGTAGTTCTTCTTTCTTTTGTTGTGATTCTCATATAGGTCCTTCTCAAAGGCGAGATCACGAGATACTACAAGTCATCCAAGCAAGGGGTCCTTGATTGATTTGTTTCTCCGCAAGATTTATGTAGCAAGATCTTGTATTTCATATTTCACATAGTTGTTGTGTTATAGTTGTGTTGGTTTGGTCCGCCGTGTTAAGGACTCGATATTTAGCTTTGTACCGGATAAAGTGTAAGTGACGTTGTGAGGCTTCTCTGCCATGTTGAAGGAGCTTGTTGACATAGTGCTTGAACTCTCGAGTGGGGGACTCGGGGAGTGGAGTACGGCAAGGAAGGTGTCCTTGTAGCCGAACCACTATAAATCACTTGTGTCAGTACTCTCTATCCTTTACTTTACTTGCTTTCATTATTTACTTTACTTATTGCTTTATACTTTCTATCCATCCGTACGAATTCACATAAGATCGAATATAAAGTTTTTGAAACTAAATTTAAAATCGGCAAAACTATTCAACCCCCCATTCTAGTTTTCCACACTAATAAAGTAGTATTTTTTTGGTGTTTTCTTGGAACATAGAGAATGTATCAAGCGCATGTTAAAAAATCTCTATAATAAGTGATGAACTTCCTTTATCTTCTATTGAACAAATGGGATTTGAAGAGTTTATGAAAGGCGTATGTCCCAGTGTTTATATCCCAGCTCATGAATGATTTCTTTGGATTGTATCCAACTTTTCATGAATGAGAAGTCAAAGTTGAAAAGTTTAATTAAGAACATGAATCGAAGGGTTTGCTTAAACTTGGATACATGGACTCTGATGAGTGCTTATTCACTCATCATTTTTGGTCAAATCTGAACTGCAAAACATCTAAAAACACTCCAAAATGCATCAAAATACTGAAAATATCTCAAAATTGTGTTTTATATGTTTCATATGCAAAATTATCAAAATCGATGAAAAAGCGAACAAAGTTTGCATAATTGGCAAGTATCAGTCCCCGAGGCTTTCAAAAATTGAGAAATAGTCCACGAGACGTATTTTTTAAAAGAAAAGTCACCAAAGGTCCTTTTGAAATCATAAGTTGTCATAATTAGTCCTTTGGTGAAAAATTTCAAAAGTTTGAGAAATTACAGTTTTGATCCCTGGATTTTTAAAATTGTCAAGTTTAGTCCTTGGAATTTCACAATTGGCAAAAAAATGGTCCTCAACTTATTTGAGATTCACAAGTTTGACCCTTGGAATACTTTTTAGAAATTACTTGAGTGGTCCCTGGATTTTCGGATTTTACACCTTTGGTCCCTAAAATACACTTTGGATCAAATAACTTAACCAATCCTAACCCAAGCCCAATAAACCCAGGTCCAACCATACCCGGTCAATTTGACCCATCACCCAGTCAAGAATAAACAACCCATCCTCTGTCCCCGTCTTCCCCATTTTCCCGCCCAACAAAATACCCTGCTCCCAAGAACCCTAGCACCCTAAGTCTCTTTTTCCTTCTCCCCAAACACTCCACCTCCTTCACCTCTTTTACCCAGTTAAACCCTAATCCCAAACCCACTATCCCTCTCCCCCAAATGCCACGATGGAAATCCATGTCTAAAAGACCCAATCAATGGCTTGGATTTACCCATATTGATACCTACTTATTGGACGGCTGGATTTAGTTCAAAGAAGCACAAAGGTTGGTTTTTGGCTTGACTGCTCTCACAAAACAAGCACACAAGAGATGAAGACTTGAAGACCCAAGTACCAGTAGTTTTAGTATAAATAAAGATGTTGTAGCCATGATATGAGGCACCCCCCTAGTCTTAGTTTCAATTCAAATTTTAGTTTTCAAGTTGTAATCTGTTTTCAAAATTAATGAAGGAAGTTTGATTTTTTTTCTGTATTTTCTTTAATAATTCAGTTTCTATTCCTAGTTATTAAGATTTAAAGTGGTTTTGGTTAATTTATTGCTTCAGTTAATCTTAATCTTAAGCCTTCAATTCGATTTAGTTAAACGATGCGTTAAAGGGGTGTTTGGTATATACTTGGTTTTGGGTCACAAACAATTTCTACCCACTTTGACCTTTGAGGTCAAAGTACTTTTAAGGTTTAGAGTTAGCAAGTAAGTCATTGAAATCGTTTTAACGAGTTTTGTGCTAGTTGGCTAGGAAAACAAATACTTTTTTTTTTAACCAAAGCTGCACAAGGACAGTTTTCTGAGTAAGTTTTTTAGCATTAGTGGAGAGTTTATGGTGCAAACTGCCCAACACCAGCTGAACTCATCTTATCTCTAAACTGTTATAAGCTTTTTCTTGGCCCAATCATTTTATTTGGAAACTGAACTATGCTAACTCTAATTTGTGTTGTTTGCTTGGCTTGGAAAGCTCCATTTGTAGCTTAAGAACAGGGCGATTTAACAGCCTCAGTAGGCCGTTCATGGGCTAAATTCATAGCTTATTTGGTTTTCAAATATCCCAAAAATTGTTTTTCGTAAGTCTTTGGAGTCCAAACTCAATGTATTTGTAGCTTGTTTGCATAAAAAGATCATGTTAGCCTAGTGAGATTGTATCTTGAAATCTATCCTTGCACTTTATTTTTTTGAATCTGTTTCAGCAATAAACAGCCAAAAGTCACTTTTGAACAGCTTATTTATAAGCTGTTCAGTGTATATCTTGCATCCAAATCAGTTTTTAATGAACCTTGTTTATGCTAACCCATTGCTTTGTAGCTTTTTCCTCACTTGGGAGCCTAATTCCTAGCTGAAATAGGCGTTTGAAACAGGCCTTCAGGAACCTGTCTCGCAGCCTGCACAACAACTCAACAGGTCACTCTCTTTTTTTTCATTAGCTTAGTGGTAGTTTGGTTTAGTTTATTTAAGTGGTTAGATGTTTAAGTAGTACATTTAGATTAATTTAAGCTCATTCATAGTTAGCTTATTAGTGTTTAGAAACTACCTTAGTACTTAATCCTCACTTAGTAGCTTTAGAAATTCCCTAGCCAATCTACTTTTGCCTACTGCGTATCCACCCTTAAGTTCAATATTTTCATTGCTCTTCTAGCGTATTACGGATGTGTAGTTGAAGGGGTAGATTATTTCTGTTTTCATGTAACTTTACGTACTTATTTGGTGCTTATAAGTAAGTTTAAGGGGTGTTTGGTACTGCTGTTTTCAAAAGTATTGGATAAGTTTTAATTTTTATAGTAGGTTGTTCTAACTGCTTATCTAATGCTTTTCATGAAAAGAGTTTTCACAAAATGTTTTTGCTTAGACTCGGAGATAAAGCTAACTTGAATCTTGGTCCTAAGTGAAAAAGCCAAAGAAAATCTTTTTATAAAGTTGATTGTTGGTTGCCTGTTCAAACAGCTTATTGAGATTGTTTCAGAAAAAGAACTTTCACAAAACTTTTACATTTTGCGTGCACCTTCGATTTTCCAAGAGCAGATCTCGAAAAAAAAATGCTTCAAAAAAAACGTTGCTTGGTGGGATTCGAACCCACGTCTCCCCACCCAAAGCACATGACCACAAACACATCACTCCCAACCAACTTGGGACTTGTCTTGTTTTATTTTACAAACAAACCTTTTTACCCCTTTTAAAGCGCTTTGTATGTTAAGTTCTTTTGAGCTTATTTCAGCTTATTTTCTAAAGCAACACCCAATTTTTTAATTTTTCTTAGAATTTATAGCAAAGTACTTTTAGTGAATTTTTCAGATTTTTCTTAATTAGTTTAATATTTTTAATCATTTAATTAGTGTTTAATAGTTTTTAATTCGTAGTAATTATTTTAAAAGTCGAAAAAAATATTCCGCTTTTCCTAAAAATTATTTTTAGTCAAATAGAACGTAGGAAAATTGATTTCACACCGTAGCTTAAATTGCAAAACTTTTACGTTTATGGCTCGGGTTGTTTCTCGGTATTTACGTTTTTTAGTTTTTGCACCCTAGGACTTAGTGTAGCTTCGTTTTATCATTTCTTAGGCTTAGTAGTAGTTAGTTTGTAGTTTATTAGGGTTCTCTTGCCTTAATTACTTTCCGTAATTAATTTGTAGAATTCGTAATCAAATCCAAAATCATTAAAACCAATTCAAGTTCAAATCACGAAACTCAACGAATCCTTCCATTCACACCTCGTTGGGACACGACCCAGGAAATCACTTTTCCGGTATCACTTTTATCACACCCGTGAGGTTTGGCACGTTGACCTTTTTCCTAAAGGGTTGATTTGTCGGATTTACGGTTATTTTGATATACGTTGATATTGTGTTTTTCACCACTCACTTCACTACGAATCAAATTTTGCGCGCCACGCTGGGAGGTGTGTTGCGACAATATCGTGAAGTTTTTTGCGATTAGTGACTTGAAGAACCTTCCTCGTGAAGTTATTGTTTTTATAAAAATACAAAAATACAAAAATATTTTTCTTTTCTTTGTATATATATGTAAAAGATTAAAAATACAAAAAGATTTTTGCTTAAATAAATAGAAGACACAATCAATATAACATTCTTAATCGAGGTGTTATCATTATAAGTTCCCGAACTAAAGATTTAAAACTTGCCTTTGTATTGTCGTGTTTTGGTTTATTTCTATCGGTTTAACAAGCGGTGAGGGGTATAAGGACGGCCCGACATTAAATTTGTAAAGAGACGGGTTTTAATAAGCTTAGCGTGACCTACAAAGTCTCTTCGCTCCTTTGTGCGTTTTACTTATAGAAGTGATCATTTCACGTGGGATTATTGGTTTAAGTTCACTGTTGTTTTGCCTCGGTCTTGTTTTAATTGAAAGTGTTGTTTTTGGTAGTGCATGCGCACTCGCCGCTTCGAAGCTCGTGAGCGTAACCGTAACCAAGCAAACGCATTCAGATACGCTCGTCAACAAATCACAATGACACATAACCAAGGGAACGGACCTCAAGTTCCAATACCTGGTCCACAAGATCCAGCCTCCGATCTCCGAACGATGGAGGAGCTTTGCCAACCATACGATGGATGGACGGGCGGTCCTATTGCCCCGGTCAACATCGAGGCCACGGAATTTGGACTTAAGCATCACATGATTCAACAAGTCCAAAGTTTTTGCCAATTTCACGGATCACCGGGTGACGATGCCAACAAGCATCTCGACAAATTTCTCATCGTCACCCAAAGTATGAAGCAAAATGGGGTCACCGATGGCCACTTTCGCTTATACCTCTTTCCATATTCCTTGACGCTTCATGCCACCGCATGGTTTGATCGTCTTCCCAAAAATTCAATCCATAGTTTCGACGAAATGATCTCCAAATTCTTGGCGAAATATTTTCCACCGTCGATGGTGACGAAACTACGGAATGAAAGCAGTAATTTTCGGCAAAGATCCCGATGAGTCCTTATTTGAGGCATGGGAACGCTATAAGCTTTCGATTGATCGATGTCCAAACCACAACATGTTGCTTGTCACCCAAATAGATACATTCTATAACGGGTTAACATTGAGATATCGTGACACAATCAATCTTTGCCGGTGGTACCTTTATGAAAAGGCGACTCGAAGAGTGCTATGATCTCATTGAAAACATGACTGCCCACCACAATTGGGATTCCTCACCGTAGAGGTGAGTCAAGGAGATCTACCACCCTTCCATCTTCGAATACACGACTCTAACCAAAAGATTGAAGAAATATCCACGCCGTTCAAAATGAGTCAAAATAATAACAATCAACAAGTGAATGTCGTAAACAAGAGTTGTGAAACTTGTGGTGGTCCACACCCTGATTTTGAGTGTCCAGCCCCGTGGCTTCACTCAAGAGAGCGTTTATGCCGCACGGTTCCTACAATACGGAGGTAATACCTACCAACCGCAAGGGGACCGAAACCTTCTAAGCTATCGTTCTAACAATTTCCTTGGACCACCCGGGTTTAATCAAAATCAGAACAATCAAAATGTGCAAAATAGAAATAATCTGTTCAATCAAAATCAAGTCGAATCGAATTTTCAAAATCAAAATCAAGGTTTTCAAAATCAAGGAAATTTCAATCAAAACCGATCCCAAGCTCCTCAACAAAACATGCATGCCCCGCCTCCTCAAGCTTCCATTGACATTGCTAATTACATCAAAAGCAATGAAGCTAAAATGGCATCCATGCAAAGTCAAATTACCACTTTGAAGAATGATTTCACTTCCGAGCTTAGAGCTACTAGCAACAAAATTGATCAATCTCAAAGCAAGATTGAAAGCATGTTTGCTAGTCTCATGAGTCAAAAGAATTAAGCTTCAACTTCGGGTGCTCTTCCGAGTAATACCATTCCCAACCCAAAAGGTGAATTGAATGCTATTGCTACCCGAAGTGGTAAGTCTTATGAGGGAACCTCGATGCCTAATCCTTCTCCGGTGAGGGATGTGGAACGAGAAACCGAGGTATCAAAGGACAAGGTGCATAACTCAAGCCCACGAAGTACTGCACAAGTCCAACCTCAGTGGTCTTACCCCCAATTCGAACCCGTTGTTCCGATGACCATCCCTAAGCCTTCACTTCCTTATCCTTCAAGGCTTAATGACCAAAAGCTCCGTGATAAAACTAGTCAACAAATGGAGAAGCTTATCCAAATCTTTCAAGATTTGCACTTTGAGATTAGTTTCGTGGACGCTCTTCTTCTAATGCCAAAGTTCGGTCCAACAATCAAAAATTTGTTGAATAACAAAGAAAAGATTTTCGAAATGGCTAAAACTTCTTTGAACGAGAATTGTTCGGCGGTTATCCTTAAAAAGCTTCCCTAAAAGTTAGGAGACCCCGGAAAATTTCTCATTCCATGTGATTTTCAAGGCATAGTTCAATGCTCCGCTTTGGCCGATCTTGGTGCAAGCATTAACTTGATGCCACACTCCATGTGGAAAAAGCTTTCATTACCTCCGCTTACACCTACATGTATGTCCTTGAGCTTGCGGACCGTACAAGTTCTCGTCCGCTAGGTATAGCCGAGGATGTATTTGTGAAAGTAGGCAAGTTTCATTTCCCCACCGACTTTGTTGTTGTCGAATTTGATGCCGATCCCCGAGTACCCCTCATCCTTGGGAGGTGCTTCTTGAAAAACGGGGCATTGATCGATGTTGATGAAGGGGAAATCACTTTCGAGGTAAACAAGGAAGCCGTTACTTTCAATCTCAATCAAGTTACGAAATACTCCCCCAATTATGGAGACAATTCCGTCAACAAAATTGATGTCCTCGACATTGTGTCGGAGGAGTATTCTCAAGAAATTCTTGGATTCTCGAGTGGAAATCCCACTTCGGTTAATCCTATTGTTGCTCTCTCTTCCCCTCCCCTCACTCCATTTGAGGGAAGTGACTTTATTTTGGAAGAGATTGAAGCATACTTGGCTAGTGATTCTGTTCCATGGGAAATTGATCACGCTCCCATCGACATTGAGGGAGATATTCTTCTCATCTTGAGAAGTTGCTCAATGAAGATCCTTCATCACTCCCTCCTCAAGAACTTCATAAAGAGGAAATCAAAATAATTGAAAATCTAATGATCCTCCCACGGTCGAACTTAAGGACTTACCACCTCATCTCGAGTATGCATTTTTGGAGGGTGACAATAAATCACCCGTCATCATTGCTAAAGACTTGAGTGAGGATGAAAAATCCGCTCTCATAAAGGTTTTGAAGTCACACAAGCGAGCCATCGCTTGGAACCTTTCCGACATCAAGGGTATTGACCCAAGATTTTGTACTCACAAAATTCTCATGGAAGATGACTTCAAACCAGCGGTTCAACACCAAAGAAGGGTGAATCCTAAAATTCATGAGGTTATCAAAGCGGAAGTCATAAAACTTCTCGATGCCGGATTGATTTTCCCTGTCTCGGATAGTCCTTGGGTTAGCCCCGTTCATTGTGTGCCCAAAAAGGTGGCATTACCGTTGTTGAAAATGATGAAAACGAGTTGATTCCTACTCGATTGGTTACTGGATGGCGTGTTTGCATTGACTATCGAAAGTTAAATGAAGCCACCCGTAAAGACCACTTCCCATTACCTTTCATGGACCAAATGCTTGAGAGATTAGCGGGAAACTAATACTATTGTTTTCTCGATGGGTTCTCGGGTTACTTCCAAATACCCATTGACCCACAAGATCAAGAAAAGACCACATTCACATGTCCTTATGGAACATTTGCTTACCGACGCATGCCTTTTGGTTTGTGTAATGCTCCCGCACGTTCCAAAGGTGTATGATGGCCATTTTCCATGACATGATCGAGAAGACTATGGAAGTCTTTATGGATGATTTTTCAGTCTTTGGGGATTCTTTCCAAACATGTCTCTCCCATTTGGACAAGATGCTTGAAGCGTGTGAAATACCGAATCTTAGTCTAAATTGGGAGAAATGTCACTTTATGGTCAAAAAGGGCATTGTCCTTGGCCATAAGATTTCTAAGAGCGGGATTGAGGTTGACAAGGCTAAAGTCGATGTCATTTCAAAATTACCTCCCACAACCGCCAAAGGGTTAGAAGTTTCCTTGGTCATGCCGGATTTTATCGTCGTTTCATTCAAGACTTTTCAAAATATCCCGCCTATGACCCACTTCTTGAAAAGGACACTCCTTTCATCTTCTCTAATGAGTGCATTAAAGCTTTTCAAATTCTTAAGAAGAAGCTCACTGAAGCACCAATTCTAGTTGCCCCCGATTGGGAATTACCATTTGAGCTTATGTGCGACGCAAGTGATTTCGCCATAGGTGCCGTTTTGGGGCAACGAAAGTCAAAACATTTCCAGCCTATACATTATGCTAGCAAAACTTTGATCGAAGCTCAAGCACATTACACTCACGACGAGAAAGAATTACTAGCCGTGGTGTATGCTTTCGAGAAGTTTCGACCATACTTGATCTTGTCCAAAAGCATAGTGTATACGGATCACTCGACTCTCAAATATCTCTTTGCTAAGCAAGATGCAAAGCCGAGATTGCTTCGATGGGTTCTCCTCCTACAAGAATTTGATATCATCATCCGTGATAAAAAAGGAGCGGAGAACCTAGCGGCTGATCATCTCTCTCGTCTTGAAAATCCACATCAAGGTGTGCTCGAGAAAAAGGAAATAAATGAAACGTTTCCTCTCGAGACTCTTAATGTGGTATCTCATCATGAAAATTTGAGTACCCCATGGTTTGCCGACTTTGCAAACTATCATGCGGGTAACTTTGTTGTGAAAGGGATGTCGCCCCAACAAAAGAACAAGTTTTTCAAAGATGTTAAGCATTATTTCCGACCCCTACTTGTTTAAGGTTTGTGCGGATCAAGTCATCCGATGGTGTGTTCACGGCCAAGAAGCCGATGAAATTCTCAAGGCTTGTCATAATGGACCCACGGGAGGACATCATGGCCCGAACTACACCGCTAAAAAGGTGTTTGATTCCGATTTCTATTGGCCCACGATTTACAAAGATGCCCATGACCTCGTCAAATCTTGCGACTCTTGCCAACATCATAGCAACATCTCTAAAAGAGATGAAATGCCTCAAAATGCTATTCAAGTGTGCGAGATCTTTGACGTATGGGGCATTGATTTTATGGGTCCGTTCCGTTTTCGAGGGAACAAGTATATACTCGGGCGCGATTATTTGTCTAAATGGGTGGAAGCGAAAGCGCTCCCACCAACCCAGCCAGTAGTTGTGAAGTTTCTAAAGTCTCTTTACCGTTTCGAACTCCCCGTGCCATCATTAGTGATAGCGGTGTACGACTTTTGCAACGACCAACCGCAAAAGTCATGCAAAAGTTAGTACGTGTCACTCACCGCCTTTCTACCGCGTATCACCCCCAAACTAGTGGGCAAGTGGAAGTTTCGAATCGTGGTTTGAAAAGAATCTTGGAGAGGACCGTAGGTGAAAACCGTGCCTCTTGGTCGGACAAACTTGAAGATGCACTTTGGGCCTTCCGTACCGCTTTCAAAACACCCATCGGGTGTACTCCTTACAAGCTTGTGTATGGAAAGGCGTGTCATCTCCCGATCGAGCTCGAGCACAAAGCCTATTGGGCCTTGAAGCATGCTAGTTTTGACCTTAAGTCCGCGGTGATCACCGAAAGTTCAACTCAATGAATTAAATGAACTCCGTGATCAAGCCTACGAGAACTCGTTGATTTATAAGGAAAAGACAAAGAAGATCCATGACTCAAAGATTAAGAACCGTGTTTTCAACGTTGGTGACCGAGTCCTTCTTTTCAATTCTAGATTGAAAATCTTCTCGGGGAAACTTAAAACCCGTTGGACCGGTCCATTCACCATTGCCAAAGTTTTCCATATGGCACCGTCGAGTTATCTCAAACCGACGGGCCAAACTTCAAGGTGAATGGACATAGATTGAAGCATTATTTTGGAGGGGACATACCATCCTTGGTTGTCCCGGATCTCCAAACTTTCCCCATGAACCAATGAATGCGGGGATCGAGTCAAGCTAGCGACTTCGGGAATCAAAAAAAGAGCACGCTATATGGGTTTTCACGTATTTACATTCTTTCTACTTTCTACCACCTTAGTGTGGGGAGTTGTCCCCGTTGTTGTATAAAAGTTTTACAAAAAAAAAAAAAAAAAAATTCAAATAATGGCCGTAGTATTTCCCTTTTACGTTCTGTTTTCGGCATAACCGCCGGTACTTTGAATATTGAGGGCAATATTCATTTCTAGTGTGGGGTGAATTCTAACGAATTTTATCATATGTTTACCACCCTATTCCCCATTTTGGCCAAATTTTTTTGAATAAGTGTTTTGCACTTACTCATTTCGGCTATCGTCCGCCATGTCTAATAAACAAAAGGATTGGCTAATCCAAGAGCAAACGGCTCTTGGTAAAGATATCTCAAATCCGTTGACGGCTTGCAATTTGCCCAAAATTGTATGGTGTTCAACTCACCATATCTTTAATTAGTGAAGAGTTGGCTAGCCCGCAAGTTTATGGCTTGTGGTAAAGGCAGATGGAAAACCATAATTGGTAATCAGCTCACCAAAGATAATATTGATAATTTATCTAAGAGTTGGCTAGTCCCGAGCAAACGGCTTACGGTAAAGACAAATCAAACCGCTGGAAGTCGGGTGGTTTGCTCAAAATCACATGGTTATCGGTGTACCATAGTTCTTACTTGAACTGAAACATTTGGCTACTCCGGAAGTAATGGCTTTTGGTAAAGAGATTCAAATCCATTAAGTTTTCTCAAAAGATTGCTAAGGACTAGCAATGTTTTAGTGTGGGGGATTTGATGAGTGCTTATTCACTCATCATTTTAGGTCAAATCTGAACTGCAAAACATTCAAAAACACTCCAAAATGCATCAAAATACTGAAAATATCTCAAAATTGTGTTTTATATGTTTCAGATGCAAAATTATCAAAAACAGATGAAAAACGAATAAAGTTTGCATAATTGGCGATTCCCCGACTTTCAAAAATTGACAGAAATAGTCCCTGAGCACGTATTTTAAAAAGAAAAGTCACCAAAGGTCCTTTTGAAATCATAAGTTGTCATAATTAGTCCTTTGGTGAAAAATTTCAAAAGTTTGAGAAATTACAGTTTTGATCCCTGGATTTTTAAAATTGTCAAGTTTAGTCCTTGGAATTTCACAATTGGCAAAAATGGTCCTCAACTTATTTGAGATTCACAAGTTTGACCCTTGGAATACTTTTCAGAAATTACTTGAGTGGTCCCTGGATTTTCGGATTTTACACCTGGTCCTAAAATACACTTTGGATCAAATAACCAATCCTAACCCAAGCCCAATAAACCCGGGTCCAACCATACCCGTCAATTGACCCATCACCCTACCAAGAATAAACAACCCATCCTCTGTCCCCGTCTTCCCCATTTTCCCGCCCAACAAAATACCCTGCTCCCAAGAACCCTAGCACCCTAAGTCTCTTTTTCCTTCTCCCCAAACACTCCACCTCCTTCACCTCTTTTACCCAGTTAAACCCTAATCCCAAACCCACTATCCCTCTCCCCCAAATGCCACGGTGGAAATCCATGTCTAAAAGACCCAATCAATGGCTTGGATTTACCCATATTGATACCTACTTATTGGACGGCTGGATTTAGTTCAAAGAAGCACAAAGGTTGGTTTTTGGCTTGACTGCTCTCACAAAACAAGCACACAAGAGATGAAGACTTGAAGACCCAAGTACCAGTAGTTTTAGTATAAATAAAGATGTTGTAGCCATGATATGAGGCACCCCCCTAGTCTTAGTTTCAATTCAAATTTTAGTTTTCAAGTTGTAATCTGTTTTCAAAATTAATGAAGGAAGTTTGATTTTTTTTCTGTATTTTCTTTAATAATTCAGTTTCTATTCCTAGTTATTAAGATTTAAAGTGGTTTTGGTTAATTTATTGCTTCAGTTAATCTTAATCTTAAGCCTTCAATTCAGTTTTAGTTAACAGTAAACTGCTAAAGGGGTGTTTGGTATATACTTGGTTTTGGGTCACAAACAATTTCTACCCACTTTGACCTTTGAGGTCAAAGTACTTTTAAGGTTTAGATTAGCAAGTAAGTCATTGAAATCGTTTTAACGAGTTTTGTGCTAGTTGGCTAGGAAAACAAATACTTTTTTTTTTAACCAAAGCTGCACAAGGACAGTTTTCTGAGTAAGTTTTTTAGCATTAGTGGAGAGTTTATGGTGCAAACTGCCCAACACCAGCTGAACTCATCTTATCTCTAAACTGTTATAAGCTTTTTCTTGGCCCAATCATTTTATTTGGAAACTGAACTATGCTAACTCTAATTTGTGTGTTTGCTTGGCTTAAAGTTCCATTTGTAGCTTAAGAATTGAATGTAAACAATGTTCTACCAAGAGGCCGTTCATGGGCTAAATTCATAGCTTATTTGGTTTTCAAATATCCCAAAAATTGTTTTTCTTAAGTCTTTGGAGTCCAAACTCAATGTATTTGTAGCTTGTTTGCATAAAAAGATCATGTTAGCCTAGTGAGATTGTATCTTGAAATCTATCCTTGCACTTTATTTTTTTTGAATCTGTTTCAATAAAATGACCAAAAGTCACTTTTGAACAAAATTTTATTGCCGCTTAGGTATATCTTGCATCCAAATCAGTTTTTAATGAACCTTGTTTATGCTAACCCATTGCTTTGTAGCTTTTTCCTCACTTGGGAGCCTAATTCCTAGCTGAAATAGGCGTTTGAAATAAACTTCAGAACCTGTCTCATGCACAACAACTCAACAGTCATCTCTTTTTTTTTATTAGCTTAGTGGTAGTTTGGCTTAGTTTATTTAAGTGGTTAGATGTTTAAGTAGTACATGTAGATTAGTTTACGCTCATTCATAGTTAGCTTATTAGTGTTTATAAACAACCTTAGTGCTTAATTCTCACTTAGTAGCTTTAGGAATTCCTTTAGCCAATCTACTTTGCCTACAAGTGTATCTTAAGTTCAATATTTTCATTGCTCTTCTAGCGTATTACGGATGTGTAGTTGAAGGGGTAGATTATTTCTGTTTTCATGTAACTTTACGTACTTATTTGGTGCTTATAAGTAAGTTTAAGGGGTGTTTGGTACTGCTGTTTTCAAAAGTATTGGATAAGTTTTAATTTTTATAGTAGGTTGTTCTAACTGCTTATCTAATGCTTTTCATGAAAAGAGTTTTCACAAAATGTTTTTGCTTAGACTCGGAGATAAAGCTAACTTGAATCTTGGTCCTAAGTGAAAAAGCCAAAGAAAATCTTTTTATAAAGTTGATTGTTGGTTGCCTGTTCAAACAGCTTATTGAGATTGTTTCAGAAAAAGAACTTTCACAAAACTTTTACATTTTGCGTGCACCTTCGATTTTCCAAGAGCAGATCTCGAAAAAAAAATGCTTCAAAAAAATGGGTAACTGGTGGGATTCGAACCCACGTCTCCCCACCCAAAGCACATGACCACAAACACATCACTCCCAACCAACGCGCCCTTGGGACTTGTCTTGTTTTATTTTACACAAACAAACCTTTTACCCCTTTAAAGCAGTTTGTATGTTAAGCTCTTTTGAGCTTATTTCAGCTTATTTTCTAAAGCAACACCCAAGTTTTTAATTTTTCTTAGAATCAGTGTATAGCAAAGTACTTTTAGTGAATTTTTCAGATTTTTCTTAATTAGTTTAATATTTTTAATCATTTAATTAGTGTTTAATAGTTTTTAATTCGTAGTAATTATTTTAAAAGTCGAAAAAATATTCCGCTTTTTCCTAAAAATTATTTTAGTCAAATAGAACGAAAATTGATTTCACACCGTAGAGCTTAAATTGCAAAACTTTTACGTTTATGGCTCTAAGTTGTTTTCGGTATTTACGCTTAGTTTTTGCACCCTAGGACTTAGTGTAGCTTCGTTTTATCATTTCTTAGGCTTAGTAGTAGTTAGTTTGTAGTTTATTAGGGTTCTCTTGCCTTAATTACTTTCCGTTAATAATTTGTAATTAAGAATCAAATCCTAAATCATTAAAAACCAATTCAAGTTCAAATCACTAAACTCAACGAATCCTTCCATTCACACCTCGTTGGGACACGACCCGGGAATCACTTTTCCGGTATCACTTTTTATCACAAGGTGTGGCACGTTGACCTTTTTCCTAAAGGGTTGATTTGTCGGATTTTACGGTTATTTTGATATACGTTGATATTGTATTTTTCACCACTCACTTCACAACGAATCAGACTCCAAACCAATTTGTGAAGTACTTATGCATTAGTGCTCATTTTATGGATGACAATTGGGATAAACCCAAGAAAATCCTGAGTTTCACTTCATTGGATAGTGATGAAGGAGAGGAGATAGGAAAGGTGATTGAAAACTGTTTAGATGACTGGGAAATTGACAATTTTCTGGCCATTACGGCCGGTGAGTCAAGTTCATATGAAGTTGCTATTGGCTTTATAATAGAAGGATTAATGAATACAGTGTTGGACGGTGAGTTTCTTCATTCTAGATGTCTTGTTAATCTGTGTTGCTAATGTCTTGTTCATTGATTTTCCACCAGTTCTTCAACTCCGTTTGCAACCTTTTGTATATGATAGCATGCGAGACACTATGGTGAAGGTCAGTCATTATTTTATAGGCTTTTGTAATAATGTTGTTTTTAATTTATTCCCCCCGCTTGATGTGTGGACTTTCTTTTGGTTCAGCCATAATTGATACTTTATACTTGTCTATTAATGTATTGTATTTTTACATTCTTGTAATTATACTTATATCGGAACAAGACATGGTCAAGCATGACATGCTGTTGCAATAGTATCTTTAATATTCTCTCCGCGGTTTAAACCTCGCAACAAAAGGTAAATTATGTTTATTTTTCTTTTTTTAGGAGGTTGATGTGGTGTCTAGCTAGTTTTTTGGGTAAAGGGGAGTAATCGCACGCACCCTGGTAAATATATTAACCAATAACGTTTAAGTACAATGGATATGAGTGAAATCCTAAATCTCAGCCCGTTACATAGGCATAAAGCTTACATAACAAGATACTACCTATTTTCCAAACAAGAAAACAAACCACTACTCAAATGATAACATAGGACATAATGAAAGAAAATTACTTCCTAGGTCCTTGAAGCTTAGTGCCATACATGGCATTAATGGCATCCAAATTCCCTGGAAGATCAGAAACCTGCTTTGCATAGTCATCGTAGTCATAGTCATCATACTCATCTTCAAACTCTTGGCCACCACCGAATAGATTAGCAGACTCATCAAATGGGTTAGCAACTGTGACACACGGTAAATTTTCACTAAAATTTAACTGATAATTAGTAATTTATTATTACTAAGCCTAATTCATTAAGCATACATAAGCTTTGCCTGATCGTTTGAGTAGATGACTCGCATACAATAAAGATTTCACCAATCTTGCATTCATATCATTTTATGAATATTTCATTTTGTCTTATGATTTAAATTGTAAGGCGAGAGGTTATCTCGTTTTCCCTGGTGACTGACACTGCACGCGTACCGACACTATGATAAGGTCTTGATAAAACAAATGACAAACTACCGTAATGAACAATATTACAAAAATAATAATATCTCCGATACGTAACCATAAGATATTACATCTAAAAGTTATCAAACAATGATACTTTGGTCACAATATGACTTCGCAGGACACAAAATACTTAATACACTATCACTTAAACAATAACCCTTATAAAAACTCAAACACAATTATTTCAAAAGTAAACACAATATACTACATATACCTAAGTAAAATATTACATATACAAACTCACTTAAATGTATTATTGCTAAAACAAAACCTTTACTTGAAAACTTGAGATATTACCTTTTGTCCTTCTCATCCACACACGACAAGAACTCAACAAAAGCAGAGATAAGAAAGAAAAAGAAAGATATCCTTCATCCCTCCCCTAGACCCTGCTCCTCCTATCCACACGCCATATAGGCCGAATCTCCCAAGGTAGTAAACCAACACACCTCTTCCTAATATTCCTCATGTATCTTTACCAAATCCATGAAAGTTAAGCTTCCCCAAATCCTCTCTTGATGCGCGGCTACACCACGGTGGAATCCAAGATGAATCAAGATGAATCACCAAATGGAAACAAATCTTTACACCAATCCATCTTGAGCCTATGTCCAAGATTCGTCTAGTTTTGGAAGTTATCTATTTTTGGCTTCAAACCAAGTTACAAGATGAGAAAGATTGGTCAAAGACTACTCTTGTGTTTTCCTTTAATCCCGAGACCACCCAAGAGGGTCACACTCCAAATCCCACTACGAAAAGTTAAGAGAGCTCTAAGGTGTGAAGAAAATCTTGCTTGTGTTACTCCGGATCATTTGGGTTTGTTTGTGGTGTTAGACTATTGGGTTGGCCTTCGACATCATCATCATCCCCTTCCCTCCTTGTAAGAACATCACTCCATCTTGTAATTGTTGAAGTTTATAAATTTAGTTGTTAATGAAATGTAAAGATGCTAACATTTTATTTTGGTATTCGGTCGTGTGAATCAATGGTTTTGATGTACGAAATCTTTAGTTGCGATAAATGAGTATTTGGTAGTGTTATGATTGGTCTTCGTCACTAGTTTTTGTTAACCTTTTCTGTCGAGAAGCATGAGATAAGAAAACTAGGAGTTAAAAATTTTAAAAGTCTTGAATCACGTTGATATCAAATCTAGAACTTGTCCTCAATTTAATTGTTGTTTAGCCTGATGTTATCCAACTTAATATGGGAGTAAATGTGAAACCGTCCTTAAACCTTGTCAAACCTTAGTCGAATCGGGTCACTAGCAAACTTGCAACATCATGGTTGAATGTATGCTTAGATGAGATAGGAACCATATCTTAATGGTTGGTGTCGTCAAGTTATGAGCGTCGCGTTAGCCAAGCCAAAGTGATCTCGGGTAGAATATGTTAGTCGGATCTCTATGGAACCATATTTCCTCCATAGTTCTTTCTTTTGTATTTGTCGGCCAACATAAATGCACAACAATAGTCCACCTTCAAATGGGTTCATACTTGGCAAAGAAATAGGAATGTTTTAAGACTATGAAAGTGTGTCGACAACTTCGTTCATTTGGAAATACCATAATGACGGAGTCACACTCACTAGTCGAGAATATCGGCTTCACAAGTTAGAGCATAAACTAACAAGTATACCACTAGACATGTCACTTCCGTGAAACTTGGAACAAGACTTGCATATTGATAAAAATATGGCAATAACATTTTAGCATTTGCCTTATAAAAATTTTGTGCGAGGAACTACTCGTGTACACCCTTTCAGTTGGAGCGACCAACTTCTACACCACCATTGGGACGAAGCCCGTTCACACATGTAATGCACATCGGGCCATGGCCCAAAATCAGCTTCCCCATCCTAATAACCAAAGGGTCGAGCCCATTGCACTCAAGGAGAAAATTGTTCGAGGAATGGAACGAGTTCACAGATTTAATGTAAAACATAACTAGTGACCGATTGTAAAACCAAACTCAACCCCACAAATTTCTTTCTATTCCGTACATAATACCTTAATATCAAAAGTCTTAACTCAACAAAAAAATGTATGAAAGCTTAGCATAAATAACAAGCATGCTAAAAACATGGTTCAAGTAGTACTGCACGTCAAAAATTAACGACAATATATGTGTGTCAAATGAACTTTCCATTAAAACTATAGATTAAGATCAAATCTCGATAACTAGATAAAGATCACTATATTATTTTATAGTCCATTAAAATTGGATGACTTAAAAATTAACTCGAGCATTTTTCTAAAGACAATTAGAAAATAAATCAACTTTATTTGATTTTGACGACACAATATTAGTTAACATGAATAAGTATATGCGCATTTATATACTTACTAGTAAAATGTTATACTTATTTTCAAACCAAATTTCGAATTCTAATATTGTTATAATGACAACATAAAAAGTATATATACTTCGTATACTTACTAGTAAAAATCATTTTTAAACTAAAAGTTTAGTTTCGCTACAATTATAAAAACCATTGAACTACTTAAAGTAAGCAATACTTAAAAACGATGAACTAAAACATTGCCCTCCTTATCTAGGTCGCGTGTCGGTGCCGCTTCACAACAATCACTAAATCCCACTATTGGATTTCGCTTTTGCTAAGGTGAGTTTTCATAGTCCCTCTTTTACATGATAAACTGTTTTATACATTTTGGGGTGAGAAATATGCAAAACCTTTTTATGGACCAAACTATTACATGAGTACTATTACGTGGTTTAGCCTAAGCCCTTATGTCCCTATATAATGCCCTTTTTCATGAACCGTCAATTCCCCATTGGGAAACGCGAATGTTATAAATAGATCTATTGAGGGTGACTCCTCCGTTCGGTTGGCCATGCTTAGGCCAAGGCGAAACGTATATCATGTCGGAATCGAGTGTTGAGGGACAAAACACTCGCTATGGGCCCCTATATTGTATGACATCTTTTAGCATACATGAACTGTCGTAGTATCGGTTGCATGAACTTAGAGCTAACGTAATAGACTTTCATCCATATATCACTATATTCGTTGTAATGATTATATGACTTTGCTTATGGTCCAAGCTTACTATTTTAACTTAAACCTATGAACTCACCAGCTTTTAGCTGACCTTTTTAGCATATTTTCTCAGGTGTTTAGTTGTGATCATGGATGCAAGGCAAGCAGCGGATAAATGGTCGTAGTAGTATTAAAGAAGTGTTTTTACACAAAAATGATGTTTTACATTGGGACCACTAAAACTAATGGGATGTGTCCATTTATCTAAAACAATATTGTAAGATAATGTTTTAAAATATTTAATGGAATTAAACGGAGTGTGTATTCCGTTCTTTATTACTTGTGTTATGATTCACCGATCCCGTAACGCTCCCAAATAACACGTATGCTTCCGCTAAACCAAATTTGGGGGTGTTACAGATTGGCATCAGAGCCAAGGTTATAGAGAACTAGGTACATATAAACCCTAAAATATAACTACTTTTCACTAAAAACATCATACTACGACCGCCGCTTGCCTTACTTGCCATTTTACTTAGAGTTTATTTAAATAGGATTACATGTTTTATTTCCTATTTACTTATGCACTATTTCATATTCATTATGAGCATATTTTTCCACATACTTACACATATGCACCGTCATGTCACAGACTATGCCTTCACCAGCCTTCACTCACGATGTTCAGGAGGATATCCTACTAGCTCACTCACCTACCACCCGTCAGCTTGCACACTTAGCCAATGATCCGTATATTCAGGCCACATTAGCAGCTCGGCCTTATTGCACCTACTCCATCTATACCTACCCTTACCACCACTCCATCGGCTTTTGTTGACACGCAGTGAAAACCGCATGATTGTGAGAGTACCGGATATCGAGGCGGTATTCATTTGTGCTCACATAGCTTCTCGATGATCCCGCTGCTTACATGGGTCCTTCTACTACTTCAGAGTCACCGACACCATCATCCACGAGTCCCCACCTCATCGAGACTCGGAGATCTACTGATTCCTACTCGGATGAAGACCGGAAGAAGATCCGAAGAGGATCCTGAGGAGGAACTACCGAGCCTATGCCTACTGAGAGTGTCCCCGGACATGTTAGCACGGCAGCAGATATGGATATACTAGGTCCGGAGATTGTCCATAGTATTGAGCTAGGACAAAGCTCCGGGATGGCTCGAAGATTGAGCGATGACATGGACATTGATGCACCATTTGGATTGGGACAGAGACTGCTTTCCTCCAGTAGCCGGAGGAAAGTAATGAGATTACTTGGAGAGATATTGATTGTGTGATCCGCACCACACATCGCCATCCGAGCTATAGTCCATCATCACCTTCATTCATACCATCTCGTGCAGACATGGGCCTTGCACGCCACTAGACGCTTGAGACCATCGAGAAGCTGCACCGGTTGAGGCACGTAACTGACCTATCATGATCTCCAGATGGCGATCGACCTCACCGAGAGGATATTTATTCAGATGGACTCTCATGAGACTCGCTAGGAGTCCATACGGTCAGCTAGAGAGAGTCGATCCAACACGCTTGCAAGCCTGTGAGCAGCGTGTTGAGGGTTTAGACCGAGTTACTGATGTATTGTTTGAGAGTGTGGAGCTCGAGAGACACGAGCGGATTCGACTAGGTTTTAGGGTTGAGGCTTAGGTCGAGGATGTTAGAGAGTTGGATAGCAGGACACGAGCTTTGGGCAGAGGTCAAGCTCAGATGCACGGACGACTAGAGGAGCTAGAGCGCGTCCAGTGGATGGCTAGAGATACTGCCAGAGAAGAGTGGCAGAGGACTACTGGTTTAGAGTCTATGTTAGCATCTCAGATGAGACGTATCGCGAGTTTGGAGGATACGCAGCGAGAGTTGATTGCTACCATTGAGCGACTCCGTACCGAGCGTGGATATCCTTAGATATGACCTCATGATGTATCACACTAAACTGGATTTATAACAGTTAGTGTTAGTTATCACTCTTGTACTTCAGTTTGTATTTCCATTGTATTTCCGTTGTATTTCGGTTGTATTCCATCTAGTATCTCATCATGTACTTTAGAAACCTTGTAACCGAAATTCTATCTATGTCAAACTTATTTTCCCATCCCATTGTCTTTCCTTTTATAGATTGCTCATATGATCTATCTGCGACAATCACACTGTTGCTTGACACTTACCTTGTTTAAAAGGTTATGTATCTCATTACCTTCCTTACTGCAGAAATGCCGCCAAAACGAAGATCGAAACGTACCAACCCTGGTGGAGCTTCCAATGCTCCTATTCCAGCGAGGGTTACTCGCAACCAAGCTGCAAACGCTGCTATTCCAAAGAGAGTCACACACGATCGAGCTGAAGCCACTATTCCCGCTAGGGCTACTCCAATCCAACCTATCATGAATCAAGCCATGATTGACCAACTAGTTAATGAGCGAGTGAACGCCGCTTTAGCTGTAGCAAATCACTCATCTACTAATGCTGGAACTTCGAGACCACCCACCCACAGTCGCACTTGTACTTATCAGGACTTTCATAAAACCATGACTGGAGGCTTTAGTGGAACCGAAGGAGATGTCGGTCTGACTAGATGGATCGAAAAGCTCGAGACTGTGTTCGAATCGCAATTGTGAAGAAGAGTCTAAGGTTAAGTATGCATCATTCACTTTCAAGATCTTTGCCTTGACTGGTGGAACAACTTTCAAATCGCTAGTATCGATATTGCCTATGCCATGCCATGGGAGAACTTCAAGGAAATGGTACTTGAAAGTATCTTGTCCTCGTAATGAGATTAAGAAGCTCGAGCATGAGTTTTGGAACCTCAAGGTTCAAGGCACCAATATGGCTGCTTATAATCAGTGATTTCAAGAACTAGCCTTATTGTGTCCTGAAATGGTCCCCACCTGAGACCTCGATTGTTAGAGAGATACATCTGAGGACCGCCCCAACCTATCAAGGGCAATGTCACCACTTCTAAGGCGGCTGATCTTCATGAAACTATCGAAGTAGCCAACAAACTCATGGACCAAGTGATTGAGGATTCCATGGACAAAGTGGTTGACAATAAGAGGAAATGGGATGACCATTCTCAAGGCTACAACAACAATGAATACCGTGGCAACAACACTAGGAACAACAAAGAACAATCAAAGCAAGAGGCAAAATGTTGCTAGAGCTTATGCAGTGGGTATTGGGGAAAGGAAACCGTACTCGGGGATCGCACCATTGTGTAATCGATGCACACTGCATCACAGGATGGATCAAATGCCCAAGTGTCAGAAGTAAAAATCGGGCACTTAACCAGAACTGCAGTCCAAATCATTGGCAAAGTTCAAACAGCTCCACCCGGGACCCAAAAGTCTGCTATAACATGCTTTGGTTGTGGTGAGAAAGGGCATTATAAGAATGAATGCCGAAATACCAGAAACCAAGGCAGTGGAGGAAATCAAGGAAACCGAGGAAATCCAGGAGGCCATGGGAATGGCAGGATTCAGGGAAATGTTGGACAGTCGAGTAATCAAGGAAATGGCGAAGGAGCTCGTGGGAGAGTTTATGCCGTAACCAAAGTGGAAGTTCAGGAAGACCCGAATGTTGTGACAGGTACGTTCCTTATAAATAACCGTTATGCATCCATATTGTTTGATACGGGAGCTGATAGAAGTTTTGTTTCTAATACATTTAGTCCACTACTCGATATTGCCCCAACCGCATTAGGAAATGCATACAACGTGGAACTAGCTAATGGCAACGTAGAAAGGGTAGATACCATCATAAGAGGTTGCACCCTTAACCTGTTAAACCACCCATTTAATATCGACTTGATACCAGTAGCATTGGGTAGTTTCGATGTCATTGTCGGAATGGATTGGTTAGCAAAATATCATGCTGCCATCATTTGTGACGAGAAGCTCGTCCAATTACCCTATGGAAATGAAGTTCTAACAATAGAAGGGGACGTAGTGACGAAGAAACGCTTCAAGACTACATGTCATTTCCTGTACCAAGGTGTTAAGGTGTATCGAGGAAGGATGTCGCATCTTCCTAGCACAAGTCACCGAAAAGAACGAAAAGAGGAAGAAAACGTCTGGAAGACGTGCCAATAGTAAGGGAATTTTCAAGTCTTTCCCGAAGATTTGCCGAGGACTCCGCCGACCCGACAGGTTGAATTTCAAATCAATTTAGTGCCCGTGCCGCACTGGCAAGAGCACCTTATCGATTAGCTCCAAACGTAACTCCGGGAGTTATCAAACCAGTTGTCAGAACTTGCGGAAAAAGGGTTCATTAGACCGAGCTCATCACCATGGGGAGCACCAGTCTTATTCGTCAAGAAGAAAGACGGAACTTTCAGAATGTGCATCGACTATCATGAATTGAATAAACTAACCATTAAGAACCGTTACCCACTACCGAGAATCGATGACTTATTCGATCAACTTCAAGGTTCAAGCGTTTATTCAAAAATCGACTTAAGATCCGGATACCATCAACTAAGAGTTCGGGAAGAAGACATTCCCAAAACCGCCTTTAGAACTCGTTATGGACATTACGAGTTCCAAGTCATGCCTTTTGGGTTAACCAACGCACCAACTGTGTTCATGGACCTCATGAACCGAGTGTGTAAACCCTACTTGGATAAATTTGTGATCGTATTCATTGACGATATCCTAATTTATTCCAAGAGCGTGAAAGAACACGAAGAGCATCTTAGATTGATCTTGGAATTGTTGAAGAAGGAAGAACTGTATGCAAAGTTCTCGAAGTGTGAATTTTGGATATCAACTGTGCAATTCCTAGGTCATGTAATCGACAGTCAGGGTATTCATGTAGATCCCGCTAAGATCGAGTCGATAAAGGATTGGGTGACACCCACCACTCCTCAAATACGCCAATTCTTAGGACTTTCTGGATACTACAGAAGATTTATTGAAGGTTTCTCAAAGATTGCCAAATCTTTAACCAAGCTAACCCAGAAAAGCACCAAGTTTGACTGGGGAGAAAAAGAAGAAGAAGCTTTTCAACTCCTTAAAGAAAAGTTGTGTAGTGCACCTATCTTGGCCTTACCGGAAGGTTGTGAAGATTTTGTTGTTTATTGCGACGCTTCACACAAGGGGCTAGGAGCGGTGTTAATGCAAAGAGAGAAAGTGAGATCATACGCCTCTCGCCAGTTGAAGACTCGTGAGAAAAACTACACAACGCACGACTTGGAGTTAGGATCAGTTGTGTTCGCACTTCTCGAATTTGGAGACACTACTTGTATGGCACGAAGTGTGTCGTATACACCAATCACAAAAGTCTACAACACATTTTGGATCAAAAAGAATTGAACATGAGACAACGCCGATGGTTGGAATTACTCAGTGATTACGACTACGAGATTCGTTACCATCCAGGTAAAGCGAATGTAGTTCTTGATGCTCTGAGTAGAAAAGAGCGACCAAAACCTCTTAGAGTCGATCTGGGATGACAATCGGTTCACCTCTTCCATCCAAGATTTTGGAGGCACAATCAGAAGCACTCAAAGGGGAAAATCGTCCGAATGAGAACCTTTACGGAATGCTAGAAAGTGAAAATGGATTAAGTAAAGAGGTCGGATGGAACTCCGTGTTTCAAGGAGCCGAAGTTGGATACCACTCTACGGGGGAATTCACGACATTATTATGCATGAATCCCACAAGTCTAAATACTCCATTCACCCAGGATCCGACAAGATGTACCTTGATCTGAAGACATTGTACTGGTGACCAAACATGAAAGCCGACATTGCAACATATGTCAGCCGGTGTTTAACCTGTTCAAAGTTTAAAGCTGAACATCGAGACCCTCGGTCTACTAGTACAACCGAAATCCCCGAGTGGAAATGGGAACGTATAACAATGGACTTTATCACTAAGTTACCTAAAACCTCTAAAGGCTACGACACTATTTGGGTAATAGTTGATCGCCTCACCAAGTTAGCACATTTCCTACCGATGAAAGAAAGTGATGGAATGGAAAAACTTGCACAATTATACCTGAAGGAAATCATCGCACGCCATGGTGTACCAATTTCCATTATCTCAGACAGAGATAGCCGTTTCACCTCAAATTTCTGGAAATCACTTCAAGATGCTTTAGGGTCTAACCTCGACATGAGCACCGCTTATCATCCTCAGATCGATGGACAAAGCGAGAGAACTATTCAAACATCGAGGACATGCTAAGAGCATGTGTGATAGACTTTGGAAATGGCTGGGATAAGCACTTGCCATTAGCTGAATTCTCTTACAATAACATCTATCACACAAGTATCAAAGCCGTACCATATGAAGCACTCTATGGTCGGAAGTGTAGATCACTGTGTGTTGGGCGGAAGTTGGAGAAAGTCAACTTACCTGGTCCGAGTTAATCCAAGAAACTACCGAGAAGATTGTACAAATCAAAACCGCAGCTCGCGGACCGTCAAAGAGCTACGCATATAAAGGAGGAAACCACTTGAGTTTCAAGTGGGAGATAAAGTTATGCTCAAAGTTGCACCATGGAAGGGCGTAATCCGTTTCGGAAAACGTGGAAAGTTAAATCCTCGTTACATAGGACCATTCAAAATTCTCGCGAGAATCGGACCGGTAGCATACCGACTTGAATTACCACAAGAACTCAGCTCTGTGCACAACGTGTTTCACGTGTGCAACTTAAAGAAATGTCTTTCCGACGAAACTCTTGCTATTCCTTTGGAAGAAATCCAAGTTGACGAAAGATTGAATTTTGTCGAGGAACCTATCGAAATTATGGATAGAGAAATCAAACGGCTTAAGCAAAGCCGCATCCCGATCGTCAAAGTCCGTTGGAACTCTCAAAGAGGTCCAGAATACACATGGGAGCGTGAAGATCAATTCAAGCGCAAATACCCACACCTTTTCTCTACTTCACCAAGTAATCCTAACTGAAAACCGAGGACGGTTTTCTCTTCTAAGGGGGGAGGATGTGACAAACGGTAAATTTTCACTAAAATTTAACTGATAATTAGTAATTTATTATTACTAAGCCTAATTCATTAAGCATGCATAAGCTTTGCCTGATCGTTTGAGTAGATGACTCGGATACAATAAAGATTTCACCAATCTTGCATTCATATCATTTTATGAATATTTCATTTTGTCTTATGATTTAAATTGTAAGGCGAGAGGTTATCTCGTTTTCCCGGTGACCGACCTTAATCGCACGGCGTACCGACACTATGATAAGGTCTTGATAAAACAAATGAAAAACTACCGTAATGAACAATATTACAAAAATAATAATATCTCCGATACGTAACCATAAGATATTACATCTAAAAGTTATCAAACAATGATACTTTGGTCACAATATGACTTCGCAGGACACAAAATACTTAATACACTATCACTTAAACAATAACCCTTATAAAAACTCAAACACAATTATTTCATAAGTAAACACAATATACTACATATACCTAAGTAAAATATTACATATACAAACTCACTTAAATGTATTATTGCTAAAACAAAACCTTTACTTGAAAACTTGAGATATTACCTTTTGTCCTTCTCATCCACACACGACAAGAACTCAACAAAAGCAGAGATAAGAAAGAAAAAGAAAGATATCAATCTTCATCCCCTCCCCTAGACCTGCTCCTCCTATCCATACGCCATATAGGCCGAATCTCCCAAGGTAGTAAACTAACACACCTCTTCCTAATATTCCTCATCTATCTTTACCAAATCCATGAAAGTTAAGCTTCCCCAAATCCTCTCTTGATGCGCGGCTACACCACGATGGAATCCAAGAAGAATCAAGATGAATCACCAAAGAGAAACAAATCTTTACACCAATCCATCTTGAGCCTATGTCCAAGATTCGTTTAGTTTTGCAAGTTATCTATTTTTGGCTTCAAACCAAGTTACAAGATGAGAAAGATTGGTCAAAGACTACTCTTGTGTTTTCCTTTTAATCCCAGTCGAGACCACCCAAGAGGGTCACACTCCAAATCCCACTACCAAAAGTTAAGAGAGCTCTAAGGTGTGAAGAAAATCTTTCTTGTGTTACTCCGGATCATTTGGGTTTGTTTGTGGTGTTAGACTATTGGTTTGGCCTTCAACATCATCATCATCCCCTTCCCTCCTTGTAAGAACATCACTCCATCTTGTAATTGTTGAAGTTTATAAATTTAGTTGTTAATGAAATGTAAAGATGCTAACATTTTATTTTGGTATTCGGTCGTGTGAATCAATGGTTTTGATGTACGAAATCTTTAGTTGCGATAAATGAGTATTTGGTAGTGTTATGATTGGTCTTCGTCACTAGTTTTTGTTAACCTTTTCTGTCGAGAAGCATGAGATAAGAAAACTAGGAGTTAAAAATTTTAAAAGTCTTGAATCACGTTGATATCAAATCTAGAACGTGTCCTCGATTTAATTGTTGTTTAGCCTGATGTTATCCAACTTAATATGGGAGTAAATGTGAAACCGTCCTTAAACCTTGTCAAACCTTAGTCGAATCGGGTCACTAGCAAACTTGCAACATCATGGTTGAATGTATGCTTAGATGAGATAGGAACCATATCTTAATGGTTGGTGTCGTCAAGTTATGAGCGTCGCGTTAGCCAAGCCAAAGTGATCTCGGGTAGAATATGTTAGTCGGATCTCTATGGAACCATATTTCCTCCATAGTTCTTTCTTTTGTATTTGTCGGCCAAGATAAATGCACAACAATAGTCCACCTTCAAATGGGTTCATAATTGGCAAAGAAATAGGAATGTTTTAAGACTATGAAAGTGTGTCGACAACTTCGTTCTTTTGGAAATACTATAATGACGGAGTCACACTCACTAGTCGAGAATATCGGCTTCACAAGTTAGAGCATAAACTAACAAGTATACCAATAGACATGTCACTTCCGTGAAACTTGAAACAAGACTTGCATATTGATAAAAATATGGCAATAACATTTTAGCATTTGCCTTATAAAAATTTTGTGCGAGGAACTACTCGTGTACACCCTTTCTGTTGGAGCGACCAACTTCTACACCACCATTGGGCGAAGCCCGTTCACACATGTAATGCACATCGGCCATGGCCCAAAATCAGCTTCCCATCCTAATAACCAAAGGGGCATGCCCATTGCACCAAGGAGAAAATTGTTCGAGGAATGGAACGAGTTCACAGATTTAATGTAAAACATAACTAGTGACCGATTGTAAAAACCAAACTCGCAACCCCACAAATTTCTTTCTATTTCGTACATAATACCTTAATGTCAAAAGTCTTAACTCAACAAAAAAATGTATGAAAGCTTAGCATAAACAACAAGCATGCTAAAAACATGGTTCAAGTAGTACTGCACGTCAAAAATTAACGACAATGTATGTGTGTCAAATGAACTTTCCATTAAAACTATAGATTAAGATCAAATCTCGATAACTAGATAAAGATCACTATATTATTTTATAGTCCATTAAAATTGGATGACTTAAAAATTAACTCGAGCATTTTTCTAAAGACAATTAGAAAATAAATCAACTTTATTTGATTTTGACGACACAATATTGCGTTAACATGAATAAGTATATGCGCATTTATATATTTACTAGTAAAATGTTATACTTATTTTCAAACCAAATTTCGAATTCTAATATCGTTATAATGACAACATAAAAAGTATATATACTTTGTATACTTACCAGTAAAAATCATTTTTAAACTAAAGGTTTAGTTTTGCTACAATTATAAAAATCATTGAACCACTTTAAGTAGGTGATACTTACAACAATGAACTAAAACATTGCCCTCCTTATCTAGGTCGCGTGTCGGTGCCGCTTCACAACAATCACTAAATCCCACTATTGGATTTCGCTTTTGCTAAGGTGAGTTTTCATAGTCCCTCTTTTACATGATAAACTGTTTTATACATTTTGGGGTGAGAAATATGCAAAACCTTTTTATGGACCAAACTATTACATGAGTACTATTACGTGGTTTAGCCTAAGCCCTTATGTCCCTATAGAATGCCCTTTTTCATGAACCGTCAATTCCCCATTGGGAAACGCGAATGTTATAAATAGATCTGTTGAGGGTGACTCCTCCGTTCGGTTGGCCATGCTTAGGCCAAGGCGAAACGTATATCATGTCGGAATCGAGTGTTGAGGGACAAAACACTCGCTATGGGCCCCTATATTGTGTGACATCTTTTAGCATACGAAATCGTAGTATCGGTTGCATGAACTTAGAGCTAACGTAATAGAATTTCATCCATATATCATTATATTCGTTGTAATGATTATATGACTTTGCTTATGGTCCAAGCTTACTATTTTAACTTAAACCTATGAACTCACCAGCTTTTAGCTGACCTTTTTAGCATATTTTCTCAGGTGTTTAGTTGTGATCATGGATGCAAGGCAAGCAGCGGATAAATGGTCGTAGTAGTATTAAAGAAGTGTTTTTACACAAAAATGATGTTTTACATTGGACCACTAAAACTAATGGGATGTGTCCATTTATCTAAAACAATATTGTAAGATAATGTTTTAAAATATTTTATGGAATTAAACGGAGTGTGTATTCCGTTCTTTATTACTTGTGTTATGATTCACCGATCCCGTAACGCTCCCAAATAACACGTATGCTTCCGCTAAACCAAATTTGGGGGTGTTACAACAACCACCTCATCTTCAGAATCAGACACCACGATCTCTCCCACTTTAGAAAAAGGGTTAACTCTCTTAGTAGAAGAGGCGGGCGGAATACAAGAATCACTAGTTTTAGGAGCCACACCCGACTCCATCTCTTTCAAATCACTCACAAGGGGTTCTTGTGATGTAGTACATGTCTTAGTAGACTTATCTTCATTAACTTCCATTATACGACCATAATCCACATCCTTGTTGGTGTCATTTGCAAGAATACCAAAAGCATCCGTATATTCCATATTAAGAGCATCAAACTGATTAGATGTAGAGATCTTTGTTCCACTCGAACTAGCCACATCAGAAGCATTCTTCTTAGTGACTTCCACTTTCTTAGGTTCAGGAGGAGTCTTTCTGGGTTGATATTGAAAGCGCTTACCCACAAAGGTTTAGTAAACCCTCCTTGACCCCGAATAGTAGAACCACCTTGCTTTCCCTTCTTCTTATTATTGACCGTCTTGAAAGCATCATTAACACGCTTAGTAGGCGAGCAGAGGTTCAACAACTTTAGGACATTCAATAAGAGTATGACCAAAAATCTTACATTTATCACAGTGAGGTGGTTTCCACTCGTATTCAACCCGTATCTTCTCAATAGTCAAACCCGACCCATCAAGTAACGGTATCTCAACAGTAAGGCTGTCCCTAAGCACCTCATCCTACTTCACATCAATCATGCATCTAGCAAAACTACTACGGCCCCACGAGTCCTTGCACATTTGGCTAGTAAAAGCATCTAACCTTTTGGCCGTGCCTATCAATGTGGCAAGGAGACTAAGGCCATCATCAGAAAACATAGCAAGAGGAACATCATGGAATTTAACCCACACCGGGATGTTGGTCAAATCCTCTTTAAGTAAGTTGGTGTTCAATGTCCATAGTTTAAGAATAATAGGTACATTTCTAATCAACCAATGACCGTTTTCAAGAACATCATCAACACCTTTCTTCAAATTGAACTTAAAGAAGAAGAACCCCTTTGCATTCATCATTACCTTTTGTATACCAAACTTAGCCCACGCATTGCATACGAAGTAATCAACAACAGAAAAGCAAGCGTTGAAAGGAAATACCCATACAAAGTATTCTCAAACCTAGTATTCACCTCTTCAACCACTTTCATCGGGAAAGAAAGATCCACACCATTAGCTTTCTTACTACACTCCAACCTACGAAAGTTTGACGTGTGTTTCTTAGGTTCAGTAGAAGTAACACCAGCATACGATGAAGAAGGTTGTTTCAAAGCACCAACCTTCTTGTGGTTTAGAGCGTGTACTATGATGGGAAAATTCAAGACTTATTATGGGCAAAGACAGATTTAGGACACCATCAACTTCATCAAACACTATCTCATTTGGTCAGGTTACTCGAAGAAAATGCATAAGGAGACTTCACAGTAACGTCAATGGTGTATTTTTCACTCTCATTTTCGGTCAAGTAGTCAATTAAGGTAGCTTGTAGCTTTTTGAATTGTGGCGTTTGCAAGAGTAATCGCAAGATTAGTCTCACTGTATCAATAGAAATTAAGTTGTTATATCAGTGAATCTTTTTTTATTTGAATCAATACATTGTTCATTTGGCCAAAAGGAATTTGATTTCATGGCTGGAATTATATATTTTTTAATTTTTTTATTCACATAGAGCCATGTTCTTTGAAAGAAAATCGGGCTCTATAACAGGTCATAAAGCCCGTTTTCTTAACCGAGCTCTATTTGCTTTTCGAATAGAGTCCCTCCCCCTTTGTGCCCTCATGCAAAACCGGGCTTTATGCCCCTTTTTAACCGGGCTTTATGCCCCTTTTTAACCGGGCTCTATGTTATTTTTTGTAGTAGTGTGATTTCTTTTCCTTCACAATATGAAAACGCTTGCATTCAATCTTTCCAACACGTTATAAGATACTAGACGAGTACCCGCGCCTAGCGGCAGCTGTTTCTAGCGTCAGATAATTAATGATTTGTGATATTATGGTGAGTGTTTTGTGTAGCGTTTAAAATAGAACGTGAATCGATGAAAATGCAATTGCAAACGGTTGTACTATACGATAATTAAAGTCTAGACAAAATTCTTAACATCTATCAAATAACATATAAAATCATTTAATGAAAATGAAAGTAAACATTACATCAGTTATAGGATAAAAACTAACAACACACGTTACTTGTTGCGTAAAACTTACAAGGATGAGATTAATGATGACTAAAATTAGCGTGAATATGATTAGCCCAAAATAAAATAAAAATTGGCTAATTTTGGTTATTTTGTAAAAGATTTAGGCACATTTAGCCCTATCTTTTTTTTGAAATGAGCGTATTTAGTATATTGAAAAGTTAAATGTGCACTAACGGGCACATATTTTCTCATAATTGTAAAACATTATAATTATTTTTGAAGAAAAACTTATAGATAATATATTTATATAGTGACAGATCGTTTTGTGTTAAAACAAGTTTATGGGTTCTAAAAGAAAAATAAAAAAAGTTTGAAGATTTGGGGATTAAACATAACGTTTTGAAGCCCGGTTCGACCCGAGTGGTTCAACCAGTTGAATCGTTCCCGTCGAAAAACGGGTCGATTTAAACCGAGTCAACCCGACATGTTGGGTCAAAAACGGGTCAAATTAAAGTGGTCAACCCATGGATTTGAAGCGTGTGTCAACCCGGTTTTCAATATGTGTTAATAGTTTCAAATTTTTACTTTTTACTTTTTGGTATTTCCTTTATATATAATATAGCGAGGTACCCAGCGTTGCGGCGGCGAGTACCCTGTGACGATTAACCGGATAAATAGATCTCGATGAGACCTGATTCACCGGTTTGTATCGGTTTCAACGGGTCCTCTCTAGTTCTTTTCGGATGGTGTTATTGGTTAGCCGAACCGATGGCGTCACCGGTTTCAGTTGAACCCGTTGGTCGGTCATTTTTAAAACTATATGTACCATCAACTTGTTAGCTTGTATGAAGCTTTGTGTGTTTTATTAATTTGTATAATGTGTATAATAACATGTACTTTTCATTTTAGAGTGTTTTAAAAATAAAATTAATTAGTTTGTTTAATTATTTTATATTTAGAATTATGTTGTAGCTTGTTTAAATTGTACATTGTGAAAATTTCATTGTACTTTTTAATAAGGGGTGTTTTAATTGGTTGTTTTTAATTTGGTAGATATGATTTTAATTGGTTGTACAATGTAAATAAATTATTGTACTTTTAAGTAATGGGGTGTTTTAATAAGAGTATTAATTACACAAACATATTTCTCTCTCATTTGACCATTAAATTTTTTCACTTTTCCACTTTTCCACTTTGACTGTTTTTCCATTTTATGTAGTATAGATATATATATATATATATATATATATATATATATAGGGGAAGGTTAATGTAAGACCAATCTTAAAGTTTTAAAAGTAAGACCCAATATGGACCGTTGGATCATTGTAATTGTGTTGGATGAGATTAGCATTAAATGAGTGACATTATAATAATTAAATATGGTTTCAAGTGTATTTTGGACAATTCAAATTCAAATTTGGTCATTCTTTTTTCAAACTTGCGTCTATTTTATTAATACTAGACGAGTACCCGCGCCTACCGGCAGCGGTTCCTAGCGGCAGATAATTAACAATAGGCGGTATTGTGGTAAGTGTTTCGTAACATGCGATAATTCAACTGAAGCAAAAATTCTTAACATGTATCAAAAAACATATAAAAATATTTATTGAAACCGAAAATAAAACATTACATCAATTATGAGATAACTAACAATTCACGTTACTCGTCGTGTAAAATTTCTTAGTACATGGCATATGAGGTGTTGAATCCTCTTTGACAGAACTCTTTGATTGACTTCACTTTATAGTTATCATCCATCAAGGTATGGTATTTGACCCAATCAAAAAAACTTCAAACCTAAGATACTTAACAAAAATATATACACCGGTTGTATAATGTATTTTGACCAAATTATTTCAGAAAACTTTGTATATCTTTGAAATTAATGTGTCGGAACAATCAACGATTAAAGGAACAATCAATCACCATCATTATAGCAATATTTGAAAACAGATTTGTATTTAACGTATTTAATGCGCAAGAACAAGAACAAAAAAAATGAACTCCGTGACTATATAATAAATCGATACAATGTTTTGTGATTGTAAACATTCAAATTATTCACAACAATATATCTGCAACTTCAACTATATATAAATGTCGAAACAATATTTTTAAAAATCATATGATCATTGCACACATTTCAATATTTAATAACTGAGATCGCATATAATACACACACTATAAAGTAACATAACAATAAAAAAATAAGTTGTAAAATGGTGCCTTATAAAATAAAATATATTGATAAAAGTTTAGAAGTTAGAAGTGTTAAGATTAAATAAATTAAAAAAATATATATATATTTTTTTGGAAAATTACATTAGTAAAAGTTGTCAAAATTTGTCATACATTTCTTTGAAATTTTAGTTGTGAATTGTTATGGTAGCTACTTCATTAAGCACAAATTTTTTTGAATTTTTATATAGAAATTTTAGTTTTAAAGGAATTTTAGAAATTTAACATTACTCACTTTTTAAGTTTCAAAATCATGGATACATGCTTTGCATGTATACTAAAAAAAAATTGTATTGACTTTCCAATGTTGAATATGCCAAATCAGTTTTCATTTAATATTAATTTGAATTTTTAATGGTAATTATATATACATATAGTTAAAGACGAAGTCTTGTGCATAGCAACGGGATTTTATAGCGACATATCGTTTAGTGATAAAAAATGTTTATGGTTATAAATGAAAAATAATAAAAGTTTGAAGATTTGGGTATTAAACATAATGTTTTAAAACCCGGGTCGACCGGGTGGTTCAACTGGCTGAACCGTTTTGGTCGAAAAACGGATTGATTTAAACCGAGTCAACCCGAGGGGTTGGGTTGACAACGGGTGAAATTAAACCGGTCAACCCGTCGGGTTTGAAGCGTCCGTGTTAACCGGTTTTCGATGTGTACTAATAGTTTCCTTTTGAAATATATGTTTTCAACATTTCTATTTTTAGTTTCAACATTTCACTTTTTGTGTTTTCCTTTACATATAGTATACGCGGGTACCTTGTGACGATTAACCGGGAGAAACAGATCTAGATGAGGCATGATTTACCAGTTTGTATTGGTTTCAACGGGTCCGCTCTGGTTCATTTTCGGATGACTTTTATCGGTAGTCGAACCAATGCGAAATCGCTTCGGTTGAACTGTTGGTCCGGTCCGGTCCAGTTTTCAAAACTATATGTACCACCAACTTGTTAGCTTGTATGAAACTGTGTGTTTTATTAATTTGTACAATGTGTATAATAACACGTACTTTCATTTTAGGGTGTTTTAAAAATAACATTAATTAGTGTGTGTAATTATTTTATATTATGGATTTTGTTGAAGCTTGTTTAAATTGTATATTGTGAAAATTTTATTGTACTTTTTAGTATGAGGTTTTTAATTGTTTGTATTTAATTTGGTGGATATGCTTTTAGTTGGTTGTACAATATGAATAAATCAATGTACTTTTAAGTAATGGGGTGTTTTAATAAAAGTATTAATTACATTATACATTTCTCTCACCTTTGACTTTCAATTTTCAACTTTCAATTTTCACTTTTACCTTTGACCATTTTTCTATTTTATGTAGTAAAGATATAAAAGAAGAGTTTGGAAGAACCATACATGCATGTAATGAATTATGGGAAGTGTTAAATTGATTCATTCTTCGATATTGATTTTGATTTTGATCCTGGAACCCTAGTTTTAATTTTAAAATTGAATTTTTGATGACGTATTTTTTGTGGGAGTAAAGGATGTCTCGTACAACTGGAAATGACCTGGACTTTATTAGATGACGTGGAATTGGCATGACTTTAGTTATGTCCTGTCATCAAATATGTATGTTAGTAAATCTATTGCATGGTTGCAACCACATGCAGCCCTACTACTTCACAATCCAAGTGTCTGAGGAATCATGAATTCTTTAGAAATGAATTTCTAACTTCTTTGGTTTCATACAGAGATGACATTTATTTCATGATTTGTAAGTTTGAATGAACTGTGGAATATCGTAAGTTTACACCTATAAATAGTTTACTTGGACTTTAGTTCCGGGTCACAAGGACATAACGATAGAAACTTGTGTACCAAAAGCTAATTGAAATAGTCAATTATCATATTACATACTATTAGAATATGAAGTTCTATAACTGATTAGCTAAATCGTGAATACTAATTTCAGTTGACAAGAAATATCACATTTGGTTTACACTGGTGGTCCATAAATTAACTTGCTGCATTTCCATTGCGAATAATAGGTAACTTCGTATTAAATATATCAAATACTGCTAAAATAAACAAAATAATTATTGGCGAGTATAAACACTCTAAAACCATGTCTACACGTGATCCATCGATTTTAATTTGATTTCCAACGTGTTGAATACTTTGAAATTAAACGTAATCATATCATGCATACGCATGAAGTTGCATAGCATGTTCCTTCCTTTGACAAATAATATTGAAATACTAATAGCAGTCAAAAAAGCCACAAATACAAGAACTAGTCGACAAACGACACCCATATATTTTAATAAATTTGTTATTTACGATTGTATGTTTTACATGTTTTATTAGTTATACCAAACATGTTATAAACTATATCAAGACTGATCGCATATGTACATGATAGGCATTGGTATTTAGCTGACCAGCGATTTAAGAGTTTGGTTCAATAAAGATTATAAAAAAGTTAAAAATTAAATAAACTCTTATGGATAATTATTAGTGGATGTCCATATAGTTTATAAGAGGCTCATTGCCCAATTAGCAATTAGGGTTTTTACCCTACAGTTTATCTATTATATACCCTATGTATCTTTGACATTATGAATTCAATTTGAAGAATATTTTTCATTCCCTCAATTCTTGTTCACAACACGTTATCAGCATGCTCTAGCAGGTTATTTATTTTGATTCGGAGAGGTACGGTTTTCATTTTACTTATGTTATTGGTCACGTACAATTGCTGTTATGATTCTTTAATACGTATATTAATTTATTCCCATAACAAATCATGAAATCTGTACAAGACACCAATGTTTTTTTTTTGTTCTCTCTTTTGTCATATATATTTTTTAATGATTTTGTACAGCCGATTATTATTACCGTATGTAAATATATAATGTTAGCTTTTATGATATTACCCTACACAAAATCTTGTTGTCAATATCGATTAGAATCTTTACATAATTACATGCACATATACTTGATCGTTAGTCATTCGAATATGCTTTTGATTACATCATCGTAGCTGTTTAATGCTATTAGAACATTAACTTTTGTTTTTCAGGGATATAATCTATACACTTTCTTGATCTATGATCAACTTCATGTGCTTACTTAATGACTACTTAAAACTAGATTATACGTATTAGTGTGTTTTTTTTTTTGGGCACCATAAATGGCTATTCTTTGTTCAAATTGCAATATTAGTTTTATTCAGTGACTCCATGCGGTTTATCAATGTATGTTTCTTTATTTGATGTATATACTTTAACATATATAATATGACGATCTCACAGATGTTAAGTAACTTGCAAAATTTAGAACATATTCGTTTGCATCCGTTTTGTTTGGTTTATTAATTCATCATTTTCATGTACTATATTATTACTTTTAATAGTTTATGCATTATTGTTTGGATTGACTTTTATGTCGCCTAGCAAATGTTAGGGATAATTTATTCTTGTTCCTACAACCAATTGAACATCCAACGTAATATGATTTATAATTGTTCTATGTCTATAATTTTTCTTTTTGTAAATCATGCTATCCAATTATTTAGTTTCAAACCTCATAAACTTTTCATGTGAACATTCTTGACTCTACTTTAGTGTTTATCAGACTTGTTTTTATGTTTTATATGTTAGAAATTATGTGTTTATATGGAGACTTCATATTATGTGCCTAGTAACAATTTAGCTATAATATTTGATATGAGTGTTTTTGTTTACACAATTACGTAGTATATCACAAGTTTGTAATATTGCAATGCATCAACACTTTAATTATATGCCTATGTGGTAAATGAATTTGGGTAATGTGCTTAGACTCGTATGGAATTTTATCTTTCTTTTATCTCGTATCATAACATAATGCCTAGCAAGTTTAAGTGACATTGTGCTATCTCGCTAAGTTAGTAATGTTGTTAATTAAATTCTTATATTTGTTACGGGTCTCGTGTATGATACATATGCTATCCGAAAATTCTTTTTCACTTTACGTTGATTATATTTTGGCGTTTGTATATGGATATGTGTTTTTAAATGTGATCTTATAGATATTTAGTACGAACAAAATTTATGTTGTAACTGCCATCTCATAAATGTCGAATTTCTTTAAGATATTATGTATATAATATTTTGCATGAATAAAAGCAATGATCATTAGATTTGAGAAGGGAACTTATTAAGTGATGTGCCATGTTTACTGTCACAACCTAAAATTCTTATTTAAGTTGTTAATGTTCATGTGACACGTTTAATTATTGCCATGTTAAAGTCTTGTGCTTATGAAAATTTTCACGTATGCTATTATTTTGTCATAACTCATGTTCATGCATGGTTAAATCAATGTTTAAGATGCATCTCTAAGTTTTATTATTTGATGATCTAAATACTAGTTACACATTAGGATAATTTGGGTAAGTTATGTACGTTAGTATATAAATAATTAAGGCTATAAGGTTTATGGCAATCTTGATTAACAATGACGAAGAAACGTGAACCACCTAAAACTAAAAATATGCCGTACATGATCAAAGGATTCTTTTTCTCAAAACATTTATTTTTACATATAATGTTTATCCCAACAATATATATGAAATATGTTATCACGTGTAGCTGAGTTACATAAGAGGCATAAGTATGTGACTCTAAATGTTATATGAGTGTGTAAGTGTGGATTTTCACAAATAAGGAATTTTTGATGAACTTGTAATTTGAAAATGACGATGAGAAAAGTTTTGAGTTTATGTTTAGCTATAAATGAGTAAAATAACGAGCAAATTTATGTGGTTGATTCTACCTAAAAGTATCAAGGTTTTAATTATGAATGTGGTTGGTTTAATTATTACAGTGTAACTTGATGAATATGGGATATTTTTTGTTTGTTGATAATAATATGAACTAATGGAAACATTGTTTTGAACTACATAGAACCATTATATAAATTTGATTTGAGAAACAAAAGTATAAATGCGATGATGTAGTTTCTTCATATTATTTGACCTTTAAATATAACTTAAGTGCACTTGAAGCACATGTGGTCATAAAATATAGTTTATGAGCCAAGATTATTGTAGTAATTGGCATGACCGGTTGGACCATCCCGGATCAATGATGATGCGAAATGTATAGAAGAACCATAAGTTTCTTCAAATATAGATTTGATTGTTCTAATTGGAAGTTAATTGTTCATCTATCATCACCAAATGAAAGTAAGGACTTTGTCCTATGAAGTTTTGGAAAGAATATAACGGGGATGTATGTAGGCCTATACATCCGCCATGTGGATCATTTTGAGTTTTAAAATCGATGCATCGTTGATCGGTGCTAAACAGTCAAGTCTAAAAGACTAAAAACTGCTCAAAAATTTGATCCGGTCCGAACCGTCAAGTCTTAACAGACTCAGAACAGCTCAGACACAAATACAATTTGAGATCAGAGAATACAATGGATTCCCGGGTCGTTAAGTCCCACGGAGACTCAATGGTGTGCAAACACTGATTCAGACGATAGAATGATCACTAAAGATAGCGATCAGAAAGGATATTGATGGATAACTGAACTACTGAAAAAGGTTATAAAATAAAAGCGACTTAAATGCAAATTAAGAAAGTTAAAAAGATAAAAGATATTAAATAAACGCTATCACTATATTTAAAGTGATGAACGTTTAAAACCTAAAACGAAAAACTTACGTTTAAATTAAAATACGTAAACGTACAAAATAAAACGTGAAACTAATACAATATAGATCCTAAAAATATGAAAAATACATTTTTACAAACCTAATGATATGAGAAAATTTATAGAAAAGGAAAATTATTTTTACAACTATTTAATTAATTATTATTAATTAAAAACTAATTTAAACTATTTAATAATAGACTAAAATAAAAGAAAATACAAAATAAGGCTAGAAAAATAAACTTATGATTCTGGAAAATCTAAAATACTATAAAACTAATTTTAAAACTGAAAATATATTTTTTAGACTTTTTATGTATTTATTATTAATATAAAACTATTTAAAACTAATTTAAATTATTAAAAATACCAAATAAAAGGAGAAAAATAAGGAAAAATACTTTTTAAGCTTTTTATATTTATCTAAACTTAAGAAAAATGAAAACTTATTTTTTTGAACTTTTTTCTAATTTTTTGTATTAAATGCTAATTAAAAGTACTTAAAAACTAGTTTAAATTAAGAAAAATAGTAAATAAGCTAGGAAAAATCTGAAAAATTCAGGAAAACTCTAAAATATTATTGGGAAGCTAGGAAAATTAGAAAAACAGGGGCTTGTGTGCAAGATATTGAAACTGATGAGTAAGTGCTTATTGAAATAAGCACTTACATAAGCAAATGAGTCCAAAGGGTACCAAACTGATAAGGAAGCAATAAAATGCTAAAACTGACCAAAAGCAACAAGAATCAACAAGCTAAACCCTCAGATAAGCTAGTTGCAATGATTTGGGCTTATGAGATTATGGCTTAAAAACAGTGACTTGGGGTCAAGTTTAAGCACTTGCACAAGCTAAGAAAATAAGCTAAAGGGAAGAACAGATGCTTGGACCTAAAGTAGACCTGGTAGGGTACACAAGAACCAAAACTCAGCTCCTAATGAGCTCACATGAGCTTATGACAAGCTTATTAAAAACTCTACAAACCATTGCACGTGACGTGATATGAAACGGGTCCAAAATAAGCCATCAAATAAGCACTCTATAAGCTGAAAAACCAAGACCTAGCATTTTTGTAATTTTCTTTAGCAACTAAACTACAACTCCCCAAGAGATTATAAGTTTGAATCTATATAATAAACCCACGTGAAATTCCCAATTTTATTCAAAACGACCCATGTGAACTTTTGACTTTTTGACAAAACTAAAAGTTTGACCAAATTGAGTTTTGATCTTGATTTATGAACTGATAATGATGTATTAAGGTGGAATGAAGTTAACAAAAGCAAAGTTATGAAATTTTAAACACAAAAACAAGGTTTGGACTTTTACAACTCAACAAAGTGAACTGTTGGGACAGATTCAAGAGATTTTTGACTTTTGAGCTTAAAAGGCACATGGAATTTACTCAAATGAGATCAGTAGGACTAAACAAGAATGACCAAACAGAGATTAACCATTACAAACTCCTCTAAGACAGATTTTGCAGTCAAACCAAACACCCCTTGAAAACTACTTATTTGTCATTAAAATGAAATAAACACCAAACCAACTTATATGAATGATTAAACTGAGATATTAAGACCTAAATAAAACTATATAAACAGGTTTTAGCAGTTTAAGACCAAAGAAACACAAACAACCATAAAATGTAAATTAGCTTGAAAAGTGAAAAATGAAAATTAAACTTACATAAGTCCAGCTGTTTGCAGACTAAGACCAAAGCTCAATCTACTCTAACCTAAGCTGTTCTAACCCAAATTCACCTCTGCATCACCCAGTATCCATTTTCACAACCAAATGCAACAAGTTTGACTTTCATTGACCTTTGAGCAATATTGCTTAAAACTAATCCCAAAAGCATACCAAAGGTTCTAAAAAGCTTAAATGAGCTTATTAAAAGCTTATGTGAGCTTTTTAAATCCTTAACAACAACTAAGAACAACATTTAAGAAATTTGAGATTTTGAACAATAAAAGATGCATAAACTGAAATTGTATTTAAGAACTGAAATTGAAACTGAATTTGAACTTTTATTACACTGAATATTGATTACAAAGTATCTTAAAACTTAAACATTAACTGGAAAAACTTGAAAATTAAAACGACATAGTTAACACTAAATTACACTAACTACTACTCCAAGCTTCTCTTTCTTCCTTCTTTTTATACTCCATGATGTTGCCACTTGTCCACTGAACCTTTCCCACCAATATTTAGGTCCATTGGATGTTTTGAGCCAATTTTGGCCGTTTGATCATTTTGGCGCCAAAGAGAGTTATCCATTGGAGGGGTTGAGTGAAGAGGTAAAAGTAGCATTAAATGCATTTTGGTATGTTGTGGAAGTGGAGGGGGACAGGGAGAGATGGATAGGTGAGTTGGGATGATGGGGGATGAGTGTTTTCAGGGATTATGTTGGGGAAGAAGAAAGTCTTGGCGGGCTGTATTGGTTTGACCAGATATAGGGTGGGTTTTATTAATAAACCGGGTATAAGGGTGGGTAGACGGGTTGGATAATGGGTTTGGATATTGTTTGGGTTATGGATTGGGCCAAGGTAACAACAAAGGTCCATTTGGTTTTGGCTTAATAACAAGTAAGGACCACAAGTGCAATTCTTTGAAACCAAGGGACCAAACCTGTAAAACTGAAACTCCAGGGACCAAACATGTACTTTTCTGAATTTATGATCCAAGGGTTTGTTTTTGACACTTTTGAAATTCCCAAGGACTAAATTTGACCAATTTTGGATTTTCAGGGACTAAATTGTAAATTTCTCAAAACTTTTAGATTTTCCACCAAAGGATTAAATATGACAATTTATGATTTTAAAAAGACCTTTGGTGACTTTTCTTTTGAAATTTTGGCTCAGGGACTATTTTTGACAAGTTTATAAACTTGGGGACTAAAACGCAATTTTGCAAATTTGATATTTTTTCATCGATTTTGATAATTTTGCATTTAAAACACATAAAACACTGATTTGTGATATTTTGATCATTTTAAAGCATTTTTGAGTGTTTTCAGATGATTTTGCAGTTTATATAGTACAAAAATGATGAGTATTTAGAGACTCATCAATCCCCACTGAGATATTGCTAGTCCCTAGCAATGATTTGAGAAAACATAATGGATTTTAAACTCTTTACCAAAAGCCATTACTTCTGGAGTAGCCAAATGTTTCAGTTCAAGTAAGAACCATGGTACACCGATAACCATGTGAATTTGAGCAAACCACCAAATGTCAACGGATTTGATTTTGTCTTTACCGAAGCCGTACCCATCGGACTAGCCAACTCTTAGATAAATTATCAATATTATCTTTGGTGAGCTGATTACCAATTATGGATTTTCCACTGCCTTTACCACAAGCCATAATCTTGCGGGCTAGCCAACTCTTCACTTTTAGGATATGGTGAGCTGAGAACCATACAATTTTGGGCAAATTGCAAGCCATATAAACGGATTTGAGAAATCTTTACCAAGAGCCGTTTGCTCCTGGATTAGCCAATCCTTTTGTCTTACAGACATGGCGGACTGATAACCAAATGAGTAAGTGTAAAACACTTACTCCAAAAAAATTTTGGCCAAAAACGGGGGAATTGGTATAATTATGTGATAAAATTCGTGAGAATTCCCCACACTTAGAAATGAATATTGCCCTCAATATTCAAAGTACCGGCGGTTATGCCGAAACAAAGAACGTAAAAGGGAAATACTACGGCCATTATTTTAATTTTTTTTTTTTTTTTTTTTATGGGCAACCCCCACACTAGGTGGTAGAAAATAGAAAGAAGTCAGAAATATGGGTGAAAACCCATATTGTGTGTGCTACTGTTTTTGATTTCCGAGTCACTAGCTTGACTCGACCCCGAATTAATTGGTTCATGGGGAAGCAAAGTGGAAGAAACAATCTCCATCGGACTTTTATTCAAGATGTTTGTATAAACATTGAAGTACGTGAAAGTTCCACACCGATGAGATAAAGAGAGACAAAGACAGACCCGGCTCACAGATGGTACATGAAAATGCCGGGGTCAAAGATAGTGTCCTCACTCCCGAAGGAGTGAAGAAGAGAGGAAGTCACCGAGTAGGTGAAGAAAAGAAGGAAAATCATGATAACAATCATGACTAGATCTTCATCCTCGGGATTAAGTGCAGTTGCACTTATTTGGATTTTATCGGTTGAGCTCTTTGGGTTGGAAGGCATCTCGGTTGGGAGGGTGGGAAGATTTGTCATAACTATGCAAATTGAGATTCTCTCCCCCCGATCATGATCTTTGCCATCCAAGCAACCATACTCCAGCGGAGATATGATATGAGAGAGTTCACCGGAGAACTCCTCATGAAGAATATACGGAGGTGGGACATGTGCGGTACTTCGTGGGCTATAAATATGCACCTCGTCCATTATGGTCTCCGTGTCAGACTCATCACTATCAAAGATTGGATTAACTGAATTTAGAGTAAATTCAGAATCAAATTCGAATAAGGGATTAGTGATAGTCGTAGTAACTGTTGTGGAAACAACATAGTCAACATCCTCTTCTAAGTTGACGATCTCAGAATGTGGAAGTGATGCATCAATAAATTCTATATCTTGAGAATATAAAGAATCGGCATCACTATAATTACTGTCAAAATCTGAGAAAGTCTCAACAAGATCATTTGAAAGAGGAGAAGACACATCACACTCTTTGTCAAGAATTCCCTCAGACTCACTTGGGATTGGAACAAGGTTCTCAACATTCGATGATTCCGTTTCCGGAATAGTGCTGAGATGCTCGTCCCCCATAATAAGAGAGTGAGTGTGAATCTCGGGTGTGATAGCAGTTGTTTGAGATGAAATCTCAACTGCTGGAATATCAACTGACTGAGGGAGTTGAGAACTATTATCTATAAAAGGATAAAAACTCTCCTCATCATCATCATAAAGAGCGGCCTTCAGAAATTGGGAACGTCTTAGAGCTGCTTGCTCTAGGACTAATGATTCCTCCTTAGATTTGCGGGCCTCTCGCTCTTCGGCAAGCAATTCTCCTATGGTCTTTTCACCACTCACTTGATTCTTAAGGTTTTGAAGTATATCATCAAGTTTTTTCATTGTGGCTTCAAAATCATAGGAAATTTCTTGAGACAACGGCTCAGATGGAGTTTGAACCGTATGGTGCTGTGGAGGTTGGAAATTTTCAAACATGTGAGAGTCATGATTGTTACAAGGAACTGAGTTCCCTATTTGACAATCAGAGCTGAAATGGGAACCTCCACAGTACTCACAAATGAAAACTGTTGAGTCGAATGGTGAATCATATGGATTTTGGTCATAACCAAAACTATGAGCATCATGGAAAACTGTTCATAGACAAACGTGTTTCCGGATTGACACTCAAATCCTTGGTGAGGACCTCCACAAAACTCACAGTAGTTAGAAAAGTCGGCCGTGGTGGGTAGTTGGAAAAGTTTGAAGGGTCGTTAAATGAGTTCGGATTAGGATCATAATCAAATGAATTCCTCGAACCACAGAACAAACAACTCCCGTTTTGAATATCATTACCACACTGTACACGCACGGCCAGTGAACCATAAAGAGGCTCACCACAACCGACACAAGGAATGAACGATTCCATGAGAATAGAAGAAGGTAGAATCAAATGGATAGAGGGTAAAGGAATAAAGAATCAAAAAGGGTAAGAGGGTAAAGAGGAATATTTTTGGCATTTTTGAAAAACATTACAAAAAACTTTTTACAAAAGATGGTATATGTGCAAGAATGGGTCTGAAAATGGCTAAACACACGCTAAAGCCTCCCCGGCAGCGGCGCCAAAAATTTGATCGGTGCTAAACAGTCAAGTCTAAAAGACTAAAAACTGCTCAAAAATTTGATCCGGTCCGAACCGTCAAGTCTTAACAGACTCAGAACAGCTCAGACACAAATACAATTTGAGATCAGAGAATACAATGGATTCCCGGGTCGTTAAGTCCCACGGAGACTCAATGGTGTGCAAACACTGATTCAGACGATAGAATGATCACTAAAGATAGCGATCAGAAAGGATATTGATGGATAACTGAACTACTGAAAAAGGTTATAAAATAAAAGCGACTTAAATGCAAATTAAGAAAGTTAAAAAGATAAAAGATATTAAATAAACGCTATCACTATATTTAAAGTGATGAACGTTTAAAACCTAAAACGAAAAACTTACGTTTAAATTAAAATACAGTAACGCATACAAAATAAAACGTGAAACTAATACAATATAGATCCTAAAAATATGAAAAATACATTTTTACAAACCTAATGATATGAGAAAATTTATAGAAAAGGAAAATTATTTTTACAACTATTTAATTAATTATTATTAATTAAAAACTAATTTAAACTATTTAATAATAGACTAAAATAAAAGAAAATACAAAATAAGGCTAGAAAAATAAACTTATGATTCTGGAAAATCTAAAATACTATAAAACTAATTTTAAAACTGAAAATATATTTTTTAGACTTTTTATGTATTTATTATTAATATAAAACTATTTAAAACTAATTTAAATTATTAAAAATACCAAATAAAAGGAGAAAAATAAGGAAAAATACTTTTTAAGCTTTTTATATTTATCTAAACTTAAGAAAAATGAAAACTTATTTTTTTGAACTTTTTTCTAATTTTTTGTATTAAATGCTAATTAAAAGTACTTAAAAACTAGTTTAAATTAAGAAAAATAGTAAATAAGCTAGGAAAAATCTGAAAAATTCAGGAAAACTCTAAAATATTATTGGGAAGCTAGGAAAATTAGAAAAACAGGGGCTTGTGTGCAAGATATTGAAACTGATGAGTAAGTGCTTATTGAAATAAGCACTTACATAAGCAAATGAGTCCAAAGGGTACCAAACTGATAAGGAAGCAATAAAATGCTAAAACTGACCAAAAGCAACAAGAATCAACAAGCTAAACCCTCAGATAAGCTAGTTGCAATGATTTGGGCTTATGAGATTATGGCTTAAAAACAGTGACTTGGGGTCAAGTTTAAGCACTTGCACAAGCTAAGAAAATAAGCTAAAGGGAAGAACAGATGCTTGGACCTAAAGTAGACCTGGTAGGGTACACAAGAACCAAAACTCAGCTCCTAATGAGCTCACATGAGCTTATGACAAGCTTATTAAAAACTCTACAAACCTCGCGTGCAAGGACGATATCTGCAGGGTCCAAAATAAGCCATCAAATAAGCACTCTATAAGCTGAAAAACCAAGACCTAGCATTTTTGTAATTTTCTTTAGCAACTAAACTACAACTCCCCAAGAGATTATAAGCTGAATCTATATAATAAACCCACAGTGAAATTCCCAATTTTATTCAAAAACGACCCATGTGAACTTTTGACTTTTTGATAAAAACTAAAAGTTGACTTATTTGAAGTTTAATCTGGATTTAAGAACTGATAATGATGTATTAAGGTGGAATGAAGTTAACAAAAGCAAAGTTATGAAATTTTAAACACAAAAACAAGGTTTGGACTTGCTACAACTCCAACAAAGGAACTGTTGGGACAGATTCAAGAGATTTTTGACTTTTGAGCTTAAAAGGCACATGGAATTTACTCAAATGAGATCAGTAGGACTAAACAAGAATGACCAAACAGAGATTAACCATTACAAACTCCTCTAAGACAGATTTTGCAGTCAAACCAAACACCCCTTGAAAACTACTTATTTGTCATTAAAATGAAATAAACACCAAACCAACTTATATGAATGATTAAACTGAGATATTAAGACCTAAATAAAACTATATAAACAGGTTTTAGCAGTTTAAGACCAAAGAAACACAAACAACCATAAAATGTAAATTAGCTTGAAAAGTGAAAAATGAAAATTAAACTTACATAAGTCCAGCTGTTTGCAGACTAAGACCAAAGCTCAATCTACTCTAACCTAAGCTGTTCTAACCCAAATTCACCTCTGCATCACCCAGTATCCATTTTCACAACCAAATGCAACAAGTTTGACTTTCATTGACCTTTGAGCAATATTGCTTAAAACTAATCCCAAAAGCATACCAAAGGTTCTAAAAAGCTTAAATGAGCTTATTAAAAGCTTATATGAGCTTTTTCAATCCTTAACAACAACTAAGAACAACATTTAAGAAATTTGAGATTTTGAACAATAAAAGATGCATAAACTGAAATTGTATTTAAGAACTGAAATTGAAACTGAATTTGAACTTTTATTACACTGAATATTGATTACAAAGTATCTTAAAACTTAAACATTAACTGGAAAAACTTGAAAATTAAAACGACATAGTTAACACTAAATTACACTAACTACTACTCCAAGCTTCTCTTTCTTCCTTCTTTTTATACTCCATGATGTTGCCACTTGTCCACTGAACCTTTCCCACCAATATTTAGGTCCATTGGATGTTTTGAGCCAATTTTGGCCGTTTGATCATTTTGGCGCCAAAGAGAGTTATCCATTGGAGGGGTTGAGTGAAGAGGTAAAAGTAGCATTAAATGCATTTTGGTATGTTGTGGAAGTGGAGGGGGACAGGGAGAGATGGATAGGTGAGTTGGGATGATGGGGGATGAGTGTTTTCGGGATTATGTTGGGGAAGAAGAAAGTTCTTGGCGGTTTGTATTGGTTTGACCAGATATAGGGTGGGTTTTATTAATAAACCGTATAGGGTGGGTAGACGGGTTGGATAATGGGTTTGGATATTGTTTGGGTTATGGATTGGGCCAAGGTAACAACAAAGGTCCATTTGGTTTTGGCTTAATAACAAGTAAGGACCACAAGTGCAATTCTTTGAAACCAAGGGACCAAACCTCAGAAAACTGAAACTCAGGGACCAAACATGTACTTTTCTGAATTTATGATCCAAGGGTTTGTTTTTGACACTTTTGAAATTCCCAAGGACTAAATTTGACCAATTTTGGATTTTCAGGGACTAAATTGTAAATTTCTCAAAACTTTTAGATTTTCCACCAAAGGATTAAATATGACAATTTATGATTTTAAAAAGACCTTTGGTGACTTTTCTTTTGAAATTTTGGCTCAGGGACTATTTTTGACAATTTTATAAACTTGGGGACTAAAAGCGCAATTTTTGCAAATTTGATCGTTTTTCATCGATTTTGATAATTTTGCATTTAAAACACATAAAACACTGATTTGTGATATTTTGATCATTTTAAAGCATTTTTGAGTGTTTTCAGATGATTTTGCAGTTTATATAGTACAAAAATGATGAGTATTTAGAGACTCATCAATCGTCAAAATGATTATAAAGAACGCAACTTAAAGTTAGCGTGTTTAGTGGCTCGACTTATCGTATACGAGCATGGTTTTTCAAAGTATATATTTGAGAATGGTGGTGAATACTTATAAGTATTGGGCGATTATTGAAATAAGTGTTGAACTTCATGTAGCCCAGGTTCATAAGCGAATTGCTTTTGTTGAAACGATCATAAAACGTCTTCAGTTGATTGCAAAGCCAATAATTATGAGAACAAAAATCTTAGATTATGGGGCATGTTATAAAATATGAATATGAATTCACATCATGCCAACAATATTAATGAATACTCCCCAATAAAATGGTTTATGGTCACGAACCATATGTTTCCCATTAAAGTTTATGTAAATGTGCGAAACTTGTATTGAAAATCCACCACAACGCACAACAATGGGATGTTGTAATTGATAATTCATTCAAGGGGAAGAATGAGCAGCGAGAGATATGGAATGAATTATAATATAAATGTTGATCCTCAGACAAATGAATATGAACTTGGAGGGACAATTTACATTCCAAATATAGTAATTGCCAGACTTGTTTAGTGACATAAAGAAGTTGACTAGATCATATATACGCTGCTAGTGCTCCAATTATAATGTATGTCCCAAAATGAAAACCAATTATTGGTAGTAAGTCTATGGCACGTCTGCAACGTGTTAGACTAATCGATTCCAAATAAAAGTCCTCGAATGAATAGATAAAATGGAGCAAGAAAATTAAGATGGTCAAATCGAGGTAATAAAGACCCCATAATGTTCTTATAAAGAGATACTAGAGATGAAAGTAATTGAAAAACCCCGGGTACCTGAAAAGCTATGAGATCTCAATAAAGGACATAATACGATGTCTAGTAGAGTGTGGAATCGAAAAGAACTGAATCGACATCGATAATACTATTGTATAAATAATGCTCATGATAAATATTGAAAAAGTAAGGTGAGGATCTTGGATACCTGCAAGAAGTGCAGTTCTATAAACGAATGGCCAAAGAATGTAAAGACACAAATAACTAATGAAGTATGAAAGTCTCTTGATGAGATATGGTTTTTGTAACTTGAAATCCATACACATGAATGTTAAAAAGATTGATGTTATGTCTGGCAATATAAGATACAAGTTATACGTGTCTAAAATAATAATACAAGAGCTCATTTTATGCTAAGATTCCTTAAGGAATATAGAATGCATGAAGCACGTGTCATGATTTAAAAATTCTCGAGAATAGTAATTGATCTAATTAAACAAATTCCATAGAATGGAATAAAGTAAATATTTCGATATTTTTAAGGTACAAGAAACGTGGGTTTTAACTTTACTAACCCATCAAAAGAAGTTTAGTTAGTTTTGCAGATGCAGGATATATGTTTAATTCTCACAATGATCAGTCTCAAAATGGATATGCTTTTACTAATGGCGGCACTGAAATTTCATGGAGTTCGACAATGCAAACAATCGTGGATAGTTCATCTAACCATTCAGAAATTTTGGGAAGGATACATTGCTTAATTCAAGGAAGGTTACATCAAAGGCGACAAGAAAAAACATTTTTTCCAAAGTTCTTTTTCAACCATGACTTACAAAAGAATGTTAATATTATTGTTCAACAAGTTCGTTCAAGTGACAATTTGGCGTATCTATCTACCAAGGCGCTTCTACCTCCATTTTGGACATTGAACCACAACATTGGAGTGCGCCAACTCAAAGAGTTCAACATATGTAGTCATCAGAGGGAGATAATACGCGCTGCACTCTTTTTCCGTTAGCCATGGTTTTGTCCCACTGAGTTTTCCTGGCAAGGTTTTTAATGAGGCAGCATTTCTAAAGCGTATTAATAGTATGGACATCCAAGAGGGAGTGTTATGGATAATTATTAGTGGATGTCCATATAATCCATAAGAGGCTCATGGCCCAATTAGCAATTAGGGTTTTTACCCTACAGTTTATCTATTATATATCCTATGTATCTCTGACATTATGAATTCAATTTGAAGAATAATTTTCATTCTCTCAATTCTTTTTCACAACATAAACTATTTTCAATAATTTATTTTTTCATTAAAATAGTAAAATAAACTTTCACCTTTATTTTTAAAAATTAAATATCTCAAAAACCATTTATCGATAGACGAAACTAATCGAACATAAGCATAAAATTATCTTTAATTTGATATCTCACATCATATACTTTCGACGAATTTTTTTTCCGACTTTTTTTGTGAGGTTAGGGTTTACGGTTAGGGTTTAGGTGTTTAAAGTTTAGGGGTTTGACTGTTTTAGTTTAAGCTTTTTAGGGGTTAATAGTTTAGGTTTCTTACGGTTTAGCGGATAGGATTTAGGTTTTTTTGGTTTAGCAGTTAGGGTTTTAGGGGATTAGGGTTTTAGAGGTTTAGGGTTTTAGGGTTTAGAGGTTAGCGTTTTTTAGGGTTTAGGGGTTAGGGTTTTTAGGGTTTGTAGTTTACGGGTTGTGTTAACACAAAAGAGTATTTTTAAAATTTTCATTTATAGTGTAATATATCGAAACCCGCAAAAAACGATAAAAATAAGTTCGTCGAAAGTATACAATATTGGATCTCTATAGAAAGATAATTTTATTGTTGTCGCAATGGTATAATTAATTTTATCGAACTATTAACGTTTGTGAGATATTTAATTTTTAAATATAAATGTGAAAGTAAATTTAATTAATTTGATAAAAAATGAATGATTGATTTTGATCCATTTGATCTTTAGTTTTCATGTGATCTTTATTGATCTCACTCCACCGATTTAATGGTTATAAAAGAAATGTGTGTTTAAATTTTCATAAAGTATATTATTACAAATATAACTATCTATAAATATATTTTTTGAACTTAGAAAATACATAATATTTATGATACAATGTACAACTACAATTTGTAACATTCATTATAATATTAAAATTGTATGATTTAAGATAATTTGAGGACAAAACATTTTTTATATATCAAGGGATCAATCACCACTCTCTACCATCCTTCTATTTTAATTTGATCCAATGAATGAGATTAATCCAAACAATTTAAAAAACTCACTTTCATCATTTTTTTTCCAAATATTAATATCTTTCAAAACGTTAATCGTTAAGCAGAAAAACAAATATACCATTACGACAAACATTTAACTATTTTCTATAAATAGGCATTTTGATATTGTTTCGACAAAAAAAAATTGTGTTTTTCACGTTCTTTTACATTTTTTTCTTTTTTTTGGCGACTGAAATTTGTATGAAAAAAACACATGTGATTAAACACTAATTTGAATATCACATTTGATATTAGTGTTAAATCACATATGATATTACACTAATATCATATGTGATTTAACACTAATATCACATGTGATAATACATATCGTATGTGATTTAACACTAATATCACATGTGATATTCAAATTAGTGTATAATCACAAGTGATTTTTTCAGGCAAATATCAGATTCGAAAAAAAAGAAAAAACCAAAAAAAGTGAAAAAATGATTTTTTTTTCTTTTCTTGAAAGTATATCAATGTGCCCGTGTATAGAAAGATAATTAAATGCTTCTCGCGATGGTGTAATTATTTTCGCTTAACGAATAATAGTTTAAGAGATATTTAAATTATAAAAAATATGTTAAATAATAAAATGCTTTTAATTTCAACAATTGATGTGTTTTTTAGATGAAAAAGTGAAGATAAATCCCTTGATATGTGAAAAAAATTTGATATGTAAAATAAGCTCAAATTGTATATTCCATTAATGTACATTATAATGTCATTAATGTAATTTAGAACCTAATTTTAAAAATGATTAAAAGTAAAATATGTAAGTTGAAAAAGTTAAAATTTCTATTTATAAACATCTAAAATGCATTATAAATACTTATAGATATAGGGAGCGTTTGGTTTGTCGCTATAAATCACAATGGGTATAGGTGTTGATATAGAGTGGAATGATAATGGAGGGTATGAAGAAACCACCCACACACATATTATATGAGGAAACCTTCATATTTGGGTATCCTCATTCCATTGTGATGGGCCCCATAATCAACCAAACAACATTAATGACTTTTAAAGTCATAGAGCCATACCCATACACCCCAACCAAACGGGCCCGGATTATAAATATGAGGAATCAAATAATGATTTTTTATATGAGAGCCTTTATGTAACGGTGATAACATCAGATAATGTCATATTTTGAGTACATTATCCCACATTTTTTACTCTATTTTATTGTATTTAATTGATATTTGGTACTCATTTGCTTTCTATTTGTATTTAGTACCAAATGGAGTAATGGAACGGAAAGATACGAAAACGATAACAAATAAAGCTTAAGAGCATTAGGTATCGTCTCGTGCCAAAGGTGGTGCAATGAGAAAAAGTAATGCCACTTCAGCACTTTTTGTCTATGACACCAGTTTTAGTTATGTCACCAAAACTCCCCTCCCTAGTATAACACCAGTTTTCTGGTGCCGTCATGCTTATTTAATTATTGATTCTTTTATTTTTAAATAAAACAATATATAACTAAAAATTCATTTCATTAGTAAAAAACATATTATATAAATAATTTTTAGTAAATGAATGGTAGTAAATGCTAGTTACCTAAAAAGTCAAGGACTAAATTGTAAATACCAAAATGTTAAAGTAAAAAAATAAAATAAAAAAATATGAGATAATGGTCATGAATGATGATATGTACTTCTTCTTTATTGGTGGTCTTCTTCTTCCTCTATACTTGCAGCGATACTTTTAGCAGAAAGAAAATACAAGTAAGTAAATAACAAACAAACCACAAACACAAACCACAACAAACAAACAAAAAAAACCCTTTCGCGTGAGCGGTGGCTCTGACACCACGTACCACCAAGCTCGGTGTGGTTCCTGGTGCCATCAACTCGCGTCATCGCTGATGGCTTGAGCCATCAGCTACTGTACCCTGCTCTCTAAGTGGGAAAAATGCATTCGAACCGTTTACGGTGTAACCACATGTCTTGTGTTACGCCGCAGAGTATACCAAGATGAGAATTCGTATTCAAGACCTATACATACGGCGGATACAAATTTATTGTGTTACGCCGTAAAAAAGAATACATGGTGGATTTTCTATTCGAGACATCTACGGCGTAACAAGGTTTTCCTTGTTACGCCGTAGAGACATGAAGAATTTATCAAATTTTTATTCGAGGGCTATAAGGAGTAAAGGATTTCTTTGTGTTACGCTGTAGAAAGAATACTTAAGGAAGGATTTTTTTTAGACGAGAGCTCTACGGCGTAACTACGTTTTCCCGTTATGCCATAGCACCGACGAGACTTTGGACTGTGCTACATTAGAGTCACTAATTAAAGAACTCTATGGCGTAACCAGGTTTTACTATGGCTACATTAGTCACTAATTAAAGAACGAGTTAACTTTTCACTAGTAAATAATGTCATTAGCATAAATAGAGGATTAATTAGGTTAATACTTCTTGTCTCTTACTCATTTCAATCACATTTAATTTCTTGTTATTTTTCGATTTTGCCATTTAATTAATCTTAAAACTTTGACCGTTTGGATTTAAAACATACCGGTCATATTGATATGATTTTTTAATTACCTATTAGTTTTTGTATCATTAATTCAACCAAATTTATATGTTTCTTGTTTTCGACTATGAGTTACCGAGAATAGCCTATACGCGATCAGGTATGATGACGTATAATCTATATCCGGGTCACGAACCCGGCTAAAGTCCAACACTAACTTAGCCTGGTACGAACTGGGCTACGCTGATTAGATGTTTGGGCTCACGAAGGCCCAAACCCAAAGCTATTCATGGAATAGATATCCGATATCTTCTAATTAGGAAGATTATCATTCCCAACCGACCTAGGCGGGATACGCCGAAAGTTAGGGAACACGGAACCATTAAGGATTCCGTGTGTATATAAAGGGAATCCCATCCCTCGTTAAAGGTACGATCTACAAACCCTAACTCTCCTTAAACCCTAAAACCGATTACTTACTCTCACTCCGGAGGATAATCATGGGAGACAATCCCACGGTAAGCCTAACGGTGTTTTCTGTCTCTTAGTGCGCAGGTATCAAGCAAAGATTCTCAATTGGTACGAGAGCCGGAGCTCCAAATAAGGAACGCCCAACTTTTGTATCAACAAGTGGCGTCATCCGTGGGACCATTCACTAAGAACTAAGACTAGAATGACGAAGAATGGAAATCACGATCGCAGCGGATCTTACTTGGAAAGAAGCCGCGCACCGCTCGGCTTCCAAGCGACACTCTGGGACAACCAGATCGCCAAAAACAAGGGATTAGGCACGGACTTGGTCTACCTTATAGTGTAACCGCCGGGGACAACCAGCCACCATAACCACTACCTGCATGGATCCATGCAAGACCGTTCTTACCACTCTATTTCAACCGGTACTAGAAACCGACACGGCATAAGCAAATACCCTTGCTCTAGAAGGGGTAGGAATTAACACCAAGGGATTTCATATCCCAAAATTATGAAACCTTGACCGCCTCATGCAAGAGGAAGCTAGAAAAAGGTCAGGTCGAAGCCTACAAACCCAACTCAGTTTTGACTCGAATACTGAAACCTCACCACCGCTCCGGAGGAGAAGCGCGGAAAGACAACCGACCCCACGTGTTTAACAATTGGAAGGAGAGTTGAGGAAGATGATACATCGACTCACGGTATGTGGAAGAAAGTGAGGAGGATGAAAGGCACCAATGTCCACGCCGACTTGGTAATCGCATAATCCGGGACAGACTTGGGCGTGATACTCCCCAAGTAAAAGCCCTTCAAGCACAAATTCGAGGACAATCGGTAGCCGAGGAGGGTAGATTCATCCTCGATAGTTCCTCGGACAACGAGGATAGCGACCGGACACTAGAAGTCCGGAAGGAAATACCGTGACCAAGAGGAGGAAGACATGTCTCTCCCGTGGCGTCGTCGAAGGTGGATCGTTCACTAGACGCATCGCTGATTTCTCGAAAACAAGAAGAGGCGCATGCCTGCTAATGTCAAAACCTATGACGGAACATGTGACCCTGACGATCACCTAAAAATTTTCGAATCAGCGCAACTATTGAGAACGGCCACAAGCGGTGTGGTGCCACATGTTTAATTCCACACTAGTGGGAAGCGTGTGAACTGGTTCAACAAGCTTCCACGCAGAAGCATCAATGGTTTTGAAGAATTGAGAAAGGCGTTTCACCTAAATTTTACACAACGGAAAAAGTGTGCGAAAAATCCCATTGAACTCGCTAGGGTCAAACAGCGCCAAGGGGAGTCCACGGGCGCTTTTATGGAGCGCTTCAAGGACGAATGTATGCAAGTCAAAGCATGTCCCGGTACTCAAAATCTCGGGGTTTATGAATGGGATCGGCAACCCGAACTTATCAAAAGATTGAATGACAAGATTCCCCAATCCTTTTATGAAGTCATGAAACGCACACGGTCCTTCGTCCAAGGAGAAGCTGCTGCGGCAGATAGCAAGAGAAGCTATCCAAACTATCGGTCACAGAACAACACGGGAGACAATTCACGGACCGAATAGTAACCGTAATCAGAACTATCGCAACCGTGGGAGTGGGTGCGACAATGACAAGTATACCCGTTAACAAAACGCCAAGGAAATACTCGCAACAGAGGGTGCAAACTTCCCAAGACCGCCACAAATGCGCACTCCAGAGGATCGGCGAGTAGGCGTGATCTGTGACTACCACGCACAGAAGGGCCACACCACTAACGAATGTGTCCAACTGCACTAGCTCATTGACAAAATGGTTAAAGATGGCAGATTGGACCATTTGGTCAAAAATATCAAGGAGGAAAGGATAGACGAAGAGTGGAAACAAGAAGGAGACACCTAAGGAAAAGGCCGACACCATCTACATGATCCAATCATAGCAGCGGTCACTCGACGAAGGTCACCAGGAGTTTTCCAGGAAGCGAGATCTCTTTCCCGCTTTAACTGCGGACAACGCAGTGGTTGAGCCACTCACTATTGAGATTAGTGCGGGGTCGACATCCATCGCATGTATGTTGATGGTGGAGCATCGGCGGATATCATGTAAGCTGCTTCGCAGCGGCGCGGCTGAAATACGATCGCGTTAAGCCCGGTCGAACGGCGTTGGCCGGTTTTACGGGTGAAAAGATATGGCCTATGGGGAAAATACGATTACCAGTGAGCATCGGAAACTAAAAACACTCTGCGATGGCACGGATGTAATTTATGGTGATCAAATCGCCGCCATACAACGGCATTATCGGGAGACCTGGATATCCGCTATGTGCGCGGTTGCCATCAACAACGCCGAGATGCTTAAATTCCGGTGGAAGGGGGCATTGTTACTCTCTACAATACCACTGTACCGCGCCAGAATGTAACACGATTACATGCGGCGGCACCAATCCGAACAAGCAACCAAAGTTCCAAATCGAAGGTTGCGATTCACCCGAATACCGAGCAGAAATATCCATCGGAGGTCACCTGTCGGACAACGGCAAAGCATGTGCGCGCTCTTACAAAAGAACTTGGACATTTTGCATGGGAGCCAAAACACATGACCGGGTACCACGCCAATCACAGAGCATAAACCGAGAATCCAACAAGGGTACTCACCAATACGCCAGAAGAAGCGCCGGCCAAGCCCCGTGAGCGCAAGCAATTTTGGCGAGGTACACAAACCGGTGGATGCGGGAATTATGCGTGAAGTCTACTACAACGACTGGCTTTCTAACCCAGTAATGGTCAAAAAGCGGCGGTAGTGGCGAATGTGTGTGGACTTCACCGATCTTAACAAAGCGTGCCACAAGATCGCTACCCATTACCAGAGATAGACGGAAAATAGAGTCTACGTGTGGGTACCCATTGAAGTGTTTCCTCGATGCGCATACAAAGGATATCATCAAATCCGGATGGCGAAGGAGGATGAGGAAAAACGCCCTTTCACACAAACCAAAGCGTCTCTGTTACACAAAAATGCCCTTTGGCTTGAAGAATGCAGCGCCACCTACCCGGTTAGTAGATAATGCTTTCGAAAAACAGGTGGGCCACAACTTGGAGGTCTATGTTGATGACCTGGTCATAAAAGCCATACCTTGAAGATGAGTTAGTGCGTGATATTGAAGAAACGTTCAAAACTCTACGAGAGATCAATATGAAGCTAAACCCCAAAAATGTACCTTTAGCGCCAGAAGGCATGTTCCTCGGATACCTTATAGAACCCGACGGTATACAACCATGTCCGGAAAAGACAAAGGCTGTCATCGAACTTCCTTCACCGCGCACGTTGAAGGAGGTCCAATATCTCAATGGAAAGCTAGCTGGTCTTAACAGGTTCCTGTCTAAATCAACAGACAAGTCTCTACCTCTCTTCAAAACACTCAAGAAGTGTATCAAAAAGGGAGAATTTCGGTGGACTACGGGCGAAGAAGCCTTCACACAACTTAAACAACACCCGCAACGCTTCCACACTTGTTGCACCCGACACGGGAAGAGTTAGTTATGTATCTATCCGCGAATCGATGGAGCGGTGAGCGCGATGCTACTAACAGATAGGGATTCAGAGTACAAACCCCGTCTACTTTGTAAGCAAGGCACTCAAGAAGACGGAGATGAACTATAGCGCCATGGAAAAATTAGTTCGGCGTTGGTGTTTTTTGCCAAACGGCTACGCAGTACTTCCAAGCGCATCCAATAGCGATAATCACGCAGACCAACCGATCAAGCGATCATCTCCAAACGACGCGCGTCGGCCGACTGAAGTGGAGTGTATTGCTAGGTGAGCACAACATCTCTTACGACCGCACCGCAATCAAAGGACGATTCTGCGCGACTTCATCATCGAAAAGCCGAACACGGGCAGGTACACACCAAGTAGGACGGGAATCGCATGAAACCCGAGGGAATGGAATTCACTTACGCTGCGTTTTGAATTTTACGAACAATGAGGCGAATATGAAGCTCTAATCGCATTGGACTACGCATTGCGGCTCGGATGGGTGTACGTAACCTAGAAGAAAATGTGGACTCCCGACTAGTGGCCAACCACGTGTTGGGTGAATACGTGGCTAAAGAAGAAAATATGATTGATATCTCGACAAGACCAAGACCCTGATCAAAGGCTTTGACAGATTCACCATCAAGCAAGTTCCTAGAGGAGAAAATCGCAGCGGATGCACTAAGCAAGATCGCCTCGACAAGTTTCGCACACCTATCAAAGCAAGTGCTGGTGGAAACACTGAAAAGCAAGTCCATATCGGAGATGGAAGTCTCCACAATAATAAAGGAGGAAGGTCCTACTTGGATGACACCGATAACGGAATTCCTAAGCAAAGGAACGTTACCCCAAGAGCAGCAGGAAGCTCGCAAGATACGGCGCACAACACGAGATTTGAACTTGAGACAACATACTGTACCGACGCTCCTTCCTCCAACCATGGCTCCGCTGTGTTGGCCCCTACAAGCAAATTACGTGCTGCGCGAAATCCATGAAGGTTCATGCAGCATGCACTCAGGACCACGGTCCGTTGTGGCACGCGCCATGAGATCGGGATACTACCGCCAACCATGCATCGCGATGCGCGGGATTTAATAAGGAAGTGCAACGATTGCCAAGTTCATAGACCCGTCCCGCGCCAACTACAACACGAGCTAAAGCCAATTACATCACCATGGCCATTCTACAAGTGGGGTATCGACATTGTAGGACCTTTTCCGGTCGCAGGCAGGAGGGTTAAAGTTCCTCATAGTAGCTATCGACTACTTCACTAAGTGGATCGAAGCAAAGGCGAGTAACAATCACGGGCAACCGTGTCAAGCGCTTTTGCGGGAAAGTATAGTATGCCGCCGGACTGCCTGGGAAATCATCTCGGACAACGGGAAACAATTCTGCGACAACCCTTTCAAAGGCGATGCGAGAAGTTGAACATCACGCGACTTCGGCGTCGGTTAAACACCCACAAACCAACGACTTAGTCGAACGTGCGAATCGAAGCTTAGGTGAAGGAATTAAGGCGCGCCTAGAAAAGCACAAAGGAAGGTGGGTGGAAGAGCTATCACATGTCTTATGGGCGTATCGAACCTCAATCAAAACCAAAGACGGAGACACTCCATTCTCTCTAGTCTACGGGACGAAGCCGCCATACCAGTCGAGATCGGCATGCCAACTATCCGCGACTGCAAATCAATGTTGCAACCAATGATGACGAGAGACGGGTCGACTTAGACCTGCTAGAAGAAAGGCGCGAAGCCACGCTATCACGGGAGGCAAAATCAAAGTCAAGGATGAAAGGATACTATGACGCTAAAGTGCGCCAGATGTTTCATTCGACCGGTGACTTCGTCTACCGCGCCAATGCCGAGCCACCGCGAAGACACCGCAAGCTCAGGCCAAAGTGGGAAGGACCCTATGAGGTTCTGAAGCACTAGGAACAGCTGGTACAAAAGCCGCGAGGCTTGGATGGTCGCTAATCGCAAGCATGGAATATCTGCAACCTCAAACGGTGCTACCTATAGGAATGGCTAAGGCCCAAGCAAGCGCCGGCACTTTACTAAAGTACCCAATAAACACCTATGTATTTACTTTTTATTTCCTTAATGTAATGTCTTATTTGTTTCTCATAAACACTTGCAAGTATTAATAAAACGTCACGGTTTCTAGCTAACTCCGTGACACTTTTCAATTTGTTATTTCCATATACTGTATGTCTTAACAATTTTCTATTTCTTGCCTACATGGCGTGCATGCACTAAATCAACCCACGTTGGTAAAAGGATAAGTTAACCTACTAAACAACTTGTTGAGTAAGAGGGTTGGAAACCCATCAACACCGATCACGATCCTTGTTAAACACCTTGTTCTCAAGACGTTGGAATAAGTTTGTGCGCATCTCACGATGGGTGCGCAACATCGCATATGGTGCACGTTTAACAACCTAGAAACCAAGACACTTGATTTCTTAATGTGATATTTACAGTACGTTGCATATCATAACATACACGACTATGATAAAAAATACTTAGTATTTATTTTATTCTCTTCATACATGATCACGAATTTATTATATTATTCGCGCTTGTATACACATTTGCCTTATAGACAACACAAATGCCTTTTAGGCAAAGACAAAACAGCCAAGTACGTATGGCAACAATATCCACATGAACTCACCAAGAGATGATTTTATTAAATAACTACGAGTTATTAAAAAAGGATTGTTACTTTACAACATATAAACCTACCAACTATTACAACGCTCAATAGATGAGCTACCCACGCGGTTTGAGGTATCTTTGGCCTCGCTAAGCTTCTTCAACAAGTCTGAATCCTGCCAGGGAGACACAAGAGCAACACTCACCGGCACCCCATCGGACCTCGGCGGTGAGCTGTACCAACCCCACACAAAATCGCCTTCCCTTTAATACCTTCCTTTTAGCAAGTTCACGCCGCATGCGCTTCCGGCACCTCCTTCAAAGGCACTTCTTTCTCTAAGGCAAAAGGATTGAATATCCGGACGGCGAAGATAGGTACTTGAAGCTGTGAGTCATGGGGCTTCAAAAAGTAGTCCGGATGTGCTTCTGCACCCTCGGCATGATGACACGCTAGAGTCAACCCAGCCATGATAACATTTATAGGATAATCTTGATCGCTCCGTTCAAAGAATCATGGGAGCTCTAAATCCTTCATCCTTTTCATAGCAAAGACCGGTGATCATAGGTCTTAGCATCATAATTCGTACCTTGTCAACGGGCACCTTTAGCGGTTCCGCCTCATGTAGCTTCTCCATTACGCCGCTTGCACGGCGCTCAGGCGCACTTAACTACCTCGAAGGCATTAACCACTTCGGCGACTCAGGTATTAAGTGCAGCAAGACGAAGGCCATGTCCTATGAGCCATCTGCGCTCCGCTATGGTAGACATCAGTTGAGGATACAACTCCTCGTCGTACTCAATCTGAGTTTCGCGGCTTTTGCCTCTTGCACCTCCAATGCACTGCCCCATGCGCCAAGATCTTCTAACGAGCAACCAACTCCTTCTTACCCTCCAAGATACTTGAGGGCCCACTCCAGGGCGCCTTATATTGCCTCAACACGCTCCTGATTTATTTGGGATAGCAGCGACATCTTCTCTCCTGCAAGTTTCTCCACATACGCATTTGATGCTTCTACCTCAGTCCGGGCAGTAGCTAATTGCGTCTCCAGCAACACAATAGCTTGATCCTTCTGAGCCCTTAGCTTCTCTTCTGCTGAGCGCGCGATCTTGCACCAACTCTTCTACCCGGTTGCCCCACGATGCATCCCGGCGGACATATCCGCATTTTTTGACCAGCGGTTCGGTATGCGGGTGAGAAGATTGCACATGACTATTATGAGGCGGCGACTCTGCGGAGTGTTCGAACCTACAGACAATACGTGAAATTCACAGTTATTCATTATTGATATCAAAGGAAATGCGGTAAAAGATCTCATCATGACACTTACGCGGGAATGGAAGTGTCGAGGTGATGGTGGTATGACGCAAAATCACTAGAGGACGACTCCACATTCAACACAACGGGGCATTTCTTTGGGAGGAAGCAGCCATCGCCATGCTAGCGCATCCTTTTGCGCTTCAATCACGGCTTTCTTCTTCTCTTCCGTTTCCTCCACACGATGCCGCTACTTGCCTTTGCTGGGGGGGAACTATAGGACTTGGCACACCTGACGGGTGTTGCTTCTAGCAGCGGATGAACTCCCCTACCTCTCCTAGGTCCGTTCGAGTGCATGCCGTCGCATACCGTCGGGATCTTCTCCCTCCCTTAGCGGACGGGTTCCCACTTCCACTTGCAGTGGCTTCGCGGTGAACAACCCGAACAAGTCCATCTCTGCGCAACAACAAAGAAACACAAATAGTTTACGACAAGTAAAAAATAAACAGATAAAAACTTACGATAATATAACTCAACGAGTGCGAAAGAATGAGCACCACCACGACCATCCGCCTAAGAAGGTTGGAACTTCTTACCGCCAAAATAGTTGCGGCTAATGCCAATATGCACCAAGAACTCCTTGGAGTAGGAGTTAATGGGGATGCGGTTGGCATTTATTGTGTCCGCATCCTCCGCATTATATGATCCGGAGGCGCTCATCCTTTGGCGTGTCCCCGAGTAAAATCAAAGCGAGAAGGAAAGCACGCGTCGTCGACCCGAAAAAGGTTTCCCTCAATTTCGGCGCATCTAATTTTTCCATATAACATTGGAGTCGCCAGTAGCCATGAAGGATACCCACCCGTGTGACCACGTGGTGTGGTAAAAGCGAACGGGAATTGGATAGTGGGGTTAATGGCCAATAAGCGGATTCACCTCAAAATTGGTTAGTTTATTTGCACCTATGCAGTCGTAGTAAATGATATGTGTATACGGTAATAGTTCAAGACATCACTCAAGAATAATGATATGGGTATACGCTGATTTGCGAAACGAAGAAATGCGTATATACCCCAATTTTCCCATCGGGGAAGTCCGCTATCGACGCATTCGCAGCCGAACTTCGGATGTCTTGCCACTGGGAATATAGAATATAATCGTGAAAAGCGTAGAAGTTCCTCCTCCGTTATGTGCGGCGTGAAATCCGATAATACCTTAACCATGATCTTGTTTTTCTGCCAAAAAACAAAAGCGCACGCGCGGTTACCTTGTGAATATTACGGTATGGTGGCTAGAAATTGTTATACCCCTTTATCACGTATACCTTATAACACAAATACCAAGCAAACCACGAAGCACACACAAATACGTTATGCGTATGAATAAGAAGAAAGGAAAGAACTTGGTGACTTGAATGATAGAATTCGTATGTATGTTTAGAGAGATAGAGAGAAGAAAGATGAAAACAATAAGTTGTATATTGCTTCAAGGAAAAACACACACACACACACTCAAGCACACCCCTCAAATGACATACTTGATGGGTATTTATAGTACAAGACAAAGGATGCCCTAAGGCTTGGCCATGGGGCGTGAGATGGGCTTGGACATGGATTGGGTTACATGAACTTATACAAGGCTAACTTAACTAAACGTCTAACCATTTAGCTTAGCCCAATCCATGAGCCCTTTGACTATTCTAGCACGATATCTAACACACGTTACAAAGTTCCTAAATGTGAATGACCATCACTTCTAATAAAAACTATTAAGGCTAACAATCTCCCCCTAAGGGGTGGTCATTCAAATGATGCTCCACTTGATAAGATCTTTACTTTCCTTGAGCTAGAACTTTGCGTGTAGATATAGAATAGTCTTGATTCATTGTTCCTTCATGCTTTGTGATCGATAATGTGGTTGTGCCGTTGTCAACCGTTGGTTAGGTGTCTCCACGTCTTTCTCCACCATGCTCACACTTCTATTTGTCTTTTGGTTACCAATCATGTAGTTCTCGAGTCTTTAGATTCATTGACGAAGAATCATCTTTAACTTTGTGTAACCTTTGATTATGATGAGAACTTTCATGTGTTGTTGGTATGAGCATGTAGCGCTGTAGGCACGATCAATCCGCTCCTGAGCTTCCATAAGAAGAAAACATAAAAACAGGTTAGTAATAAGCGGATTCCCGCACTTACAAGTTTGAATTTCGAGGGTGTTAACAGCATAGTGTGAAAACACATCTCAAATTCTCACAAAGGCGTTCTGAACTGGAGTCCCACAAGTGAGATAACGCGATATACCGAAGTACATCTGATCCGAGATCAGATGAGAACAGGTACAAAGCATCACCCCACGACTGTAGACCGTTTGAGACACACTAAGCGTAATCCACGTTGAGTTACCGAAGTGACCTTGTCAGGGTCGCTGATGTTGACCTGGCAGAATTTCCATTCAATCACTGAGGATTACAGTTGTAACTCCCCTCATAAATGTTTTGGCAGATTGCTAAGATCTGCGTAGGACTCTATAATATATCACTTGTGTCCTTATTGATGAACAACAAGCGATGTCATGTCAAGTGTTCCTATGAGATATTTTGATGAATCTCGTGGCTCTAGACTCAATAGTGCATTTTGTTTTTCCTGAGCGGAGACTAGGGAGAGGGTCTCCTTCTTCAATATCAACAATCTCTAAGAGAAAGTCGATAGATTATGTAGGGTTCCCCGTGAGAATGAAACAAATCCCTTTTGAGAGGAATTGAGTGGCTAGAAGGTTTAGTCGCAGTGTCACTGGGTCCATGACGCTTTGTCTTCAATACCAAGTGTCATCTAGTGACAACCGTGTGAGATGAATTGAACCCGCCGCCTAAGGTTGAATATGGAGGGCTATTTCTTTTCACCCTTTCTTTTACATTTCTTTTTAATTCTTCAACACCTTCTTTCTCCTTTCTCACATTACTCCTTTTTTCAATCATACCTAAGGACTTCTAGTTCTAAACTATTGGTGATGTCCTTGTGTAGATCCTCCGGCTCGGCGGATCATAGGACGGATTTCCTATCCTTAGTCACCTTATAACTCCATGACTGTCCTATTGTTGCCATAAAACCATTTTTCTTGAAAATCTCAGAGTGTTTTTGATAGAAAAACATGTTTGGAACACTTCGCGAGTTTTATATTTTCAGAAACACTCCCCTTCACATGTGCTTATAAGTTTTGACAGAAATCTGCACATAGAGGGTAGAGTTAGCACTTTTTGAATTGATCGACTTTAAATGAACTAGACCGATTCGAGACACGTTTACATCACTAGAGAATTAGCTTGAAATTATTACCCGTCCTGGTCAAGTCCATAGAAAGTTTCTCTAAATGGTACATTTATGACTTTGATTACTCGTCAATTCATTGGTTCCGTCTCGAGTCGAGCTCTTTTGAGATTCAAACAACGATCATTAAACTTTTTGATCACATTTTAATCACGTTTCTCCCCTCAAAAATAGCATATCCATGATGTTTTTGAAACAAAATGATTAAAAGATATGTTTTTCGAAAAGCATTTGGAGAAAAACTGATTTAGCATGAATTTTGGAACAATTTTGTTTTATACTCCCCCTTAACGAAAGCATATTTTTCATACAGAAAATTTAGAATCAATTAAGGGTTTAGAGGGAGTTATCTTGGTACCAAATGTGAGAGATTTTGAAAAATCTTTTTGAAAATTTTTGAATCGATGGTACGCAAGATGTGGAGAAGATTTTGAAAATCTTTTAAAGATATTGAAGAAGAATTATCTTCATTTGTTTTAGGATAAGTGCTCGATATTTATGAAAATCGATTTTGCGCAACACTTTCCTTTCTTTAAAGATCGGGTTGCAAGCTGAAATACTTACAAGCCATTATGTTTTTAGGAATAGTGCTTGAAAAATATTTAAAACCATTGATTTGGATAAGAACTTTCCTTTCTTTGAAGCGGGGTCCCTGGAATCTGATGTGTCAGAAGCCATTAATTTGAAGTCCGGGTTTCGATCTTGAAGTATACGAAAGCCATTATTTTGAAGAAATTTTGAGAAACGACATGTTTTAGAAAACATTTAAAGAACTCTCGCTCAAGCATCTGTACATACCCGTATCATTGTTGAATGACATTTCTAGAAACGTACAGAATATCGATTATACGAGAGACATGTCGTGAGAAGAATATTTTTGGATTTTGAGAAATTTTAAATTGTTTTTGTATTTTTGAAAGATTTTCTATTTTTGTATTTTGCTTTTGTTGGTTTTTCAAATTTTGTATTTTGTTTTTCAGAAATATTTACAAAGAAGATTTGAAGAAAGAGAAATTAAGTTGGGAAAAGTAAAAGTGGAGTTAAGAGTGGAACTAGAAAAGGATTTCCATATGCGAAATTGGCATAAAGTTCTTCTTTACCACATGGGGTATATGAACCTTCAACACTTTTACAAGTACCTGCATCCACAGAAGAATAATTTTCACAAATAACAGTGTTAGAAGTATATGTTTCCTCACGGCGAGGGTGATCACTATCAACGGTTGTAGTGGTTGTTACTTCCTTAACTTGATGAGTTTCACTATTATTTGTCTTGGAGCAAGTATCAAAAATCTTTCCTGTGGGAATCCATCTAAGACCAACTTGGTTGAAAACTTTTCCCGTGGGTTTCCACCTAAGGTAAGATCTAGGAGTTGTTTTCTTTTCGATCAGCGGAAGACTCATTTTTGAAAAACTACGTCCTGAAGAGATCGTCCTATTAGGTGTCTTTTGTTTGTCTTTTATCAACGGGCTTGTTTCTATTTGGTGTCTTAGTGGATTGTGCCTTGGCACGAGAATTATCTTTCTTGAGATATAGTGAGACACATGCATCATGATTAGCTGAAAAGACACATTTTTTACATGTAGTACAGACAAATTCAATATTCTTGTTTAAAACAGCAGCTTTAACTTTGTCACTACAGTCTTGTGGACATTGATTCTTGTTCGAAAAAGACTTAGAATTCCTAGTGTTGTTTTCTAAGGGCATAGCATTTTCTTTTGCACAACTACTCTTAGATGAAAGCCAATCCCTAGTCTTATGTAGAGTGTTCCTAGGTAATGGTTTACTACTACTAGCAGTGCCTTGAAATCTTGTAGAATTTGTCACCCTAGATGTTGCACCTAAAATTCCATCTTTTCGAGTCTGTGCCTTTTTCCTAGCTTCTTCTAGATAGTGATTGTTGACCATGTTGTTAGAACCGACAGATTCTTTAACTGGATTTTTGGTCACATTCCGTGTAGTATTCCTAGAGATGCCAGGTGTAAACACTTTTTCTTTCTCAAAAACAGGTTTTTCAAAAGCTTTGATAATTCTTTTTTTAATAGGCAAAGTCTGTGTGATGACTGCTTTTGACAAATCATTTTTCTCATTGACTTTTGGAGGAAACTGAGAAATAGACATTTTTGGTTTGAAACCGGTTTGGGAACATTTGGTTTCTCCTCAGTCAATGGTTTTGCAAACTTAGTATCCACAGCCTTTCCTTTTTGACATCCCAACTGAGCTCTCAAAAGATCATTTTGCTCTTTCATGTCCTTGTAGGCACGCTCATACGACAGTTTGTCATACTTGCATTCCTCAGATTTTCGATCAAGTTGTTTAAAATAGGACACATTTTCTTTTTCAAGTTTTCAAGAGCTTTTTCATATTTTGAAACAATTGCGGAGGTCTCAGATTGGAGTCTTTCATGATCTTCAACAGAATATGTTTGCAAACTAATGGACATAATATCAGTAGTCAGAACATCTTCGAAGAGAGAATCATTCAAATTTTCCAAAACTTTGATGTGTTCAACACTTTCATTAGCTTGCTTTACCAGGGATTTATGGGCCTTGACAAAGTCAGCTGTTTCTTTCAAAAACGCTTGTTCGAAATGAATTACCCTCGCATGATGCCAGTTAAGCGAGGTTCAATTTGAGTTTCAAAAAACTTTTTCGTTTCGTCATCATGACGAGTAAACCAGATGTTAGTAGTTATATTGGTTTTAGATTGTGACAGTCTCTTGAAGATACCCAATTCTAGTTTTAACGTCATCTAAAATGCTTATGGCATCACTTGTGTTAAAAGGATTGTTTGAAGACATTTGTTCGATTTTCAAAAGGATTTTGAGACAACTACAGGAGTTGCAACTGGTTTTGAAACTGGTGTTGACACTTTGTTTGAAACACTTGGTGTGGTGGAAAACGTTGATTGTTCTTTTTGATTAACAAAAGTAATTCCATTAATTTTGTTCCATTTGTTATAATCAATCGGTTTAAGATCTGGATTCTTTTGTTTCATTTTTGATCTACTCTCCTCGGATAGTTCTAACGTTTCAAGAGAATCACGAACAATAATGGGTTCATGTAAAGCTTTCCATTGTGCAACACATTCTGAGATTTCTGAGCTTTCTTGAGAAACGAAGAAGGGTCGTTACCAAGTGCCATTCTATTGTTAGTATGAAAACGCGGATTTACTTGATTAGAAAGCATCTTGATTGTTTGAGCAGAATGACCCGTTTTAAGAAGCAAATTTTCCAAAGTTTTGATTTTTTCCGTTTTATCAAGAATTTCTTCAAGAAGAGAATCTTCTCGTTTTGAAAAATCAGTAATCAACTGCTTCTTTTCTTTTTCAAGATTATAAAACATTTCTTTTTGTTTAGAAAGTTGGTTATTTAAATCAGAAATTTCCTTGTTTAGAGATTTAATTTTCAAGTTCGAATTCACATCAAGTGTGTTATACTTGATTTGCAATTCTTTTTCTTTGGAAACCAAATTTCGATAACCAATTTCTAATTCTGATTCTTTGTTTTTCTGAAATTCAAAAGTTTTTGCGTTCTCCTTGTAACTCTCAAGCTCAGCGGTCAATTTAGCATTCGCGGCCTTAACCTCGCGATTGACCTTACTCACTTTCTCAATCTCAATACCACAATTATTGATTAATGATTCAAAATAAGCACGGGTTTTCTCATCAGTCTCAGTATTTTGTGCCACACAGCCTCCATTAGGATCCACATATGGAGTTTCAGAGTTCGTATTGCTACAACTCGGATTGTCCAGGTATGTATCATAAGTAGGTGCTGATGTCACAGAATATTGTTCATCATGAGTAAACCTGACTAGAAACATTACTATAATTTGGTACCTCATTGAGTGGATCTGTGTCATAGACTGGAGGTGTATCAAAAGTACCACTTGATGTTGTGTCCTGTGGATTGATTCTATGACCTGGAGGTTGCGATATTTTTGCTTTATCTGCCCGTTTTGGATTCATGAATGCGTATTCGCATCGGTCAATTCAATTCCGACTCTTCTTTCTGTGCTAACATCAACATGTACTGGAGCCTTTCAAGCTTCGTCTCACATCGTTTGACACTAGATTCTGAACTAAAATAACCCTGAATTTTGCTTTGAGGTTCCGAGGTAGCATTCTGAACATAAGTCATATAACGCTTATTCCCATGTTGATATCCCATATTCCGATTCATAATCGACCCCTTGATGTCCAACAAACTGCCTGCATATTGCATCGATTCCCCATTTGTATACGTAGCAAATCCATTCGATTCCCAATAACATCAACCATTTGTCCACTTTGACCCATATGCATACTCGGTTGAGCAAACTGCGGATTATACGATGAAATCCATTGGTTGTTGTTATTTGGTGTAGTGGGACTAATGTTTACTTCATTGAAGAATCCTTTTAAGAAAGCAGTTATGAGACGATCTTCCCGAGTTGCCATTGATGAAGGTATGTATGATAAAGTTGATGTAGGATCGATTCAACGATAAAGGAGTTGTGGTTGATGAAGATTAAGCTCGGTTGAGGTGTTTTTCGAAAGTCGTATCGTAACCTTGGTTCTTAGTCTAAAAAATTTTTAAGCCAAAATTTGAAATTCACTTTAAAAATCAATTCTAAGGTCGTATGAAAAATTTGTGTTATGACAATTTTGACGCCAAATTTGACCCGAAAAATTTGAATTTAGGCTCAAAAATTTGAATTTTTGACCAAAATTTTCACAGTTAAACCAAAATTTGAATCTCGCGTAAAATTGAACGTTTAGTCTCCTCAAAAATTTAAATTTTACTCAAGTTTTCCGCCAAAATTTGAATCTCGTGTAAAATTTGATTTTTTTTTTTTAAACCTTAGGAGTAGAAAGAGCTTAGGCGTAGACCAAAGAAGTTACGAGTAGGATATGGTTACGAGTAGGATGTAGTTACGAGTAGGATCTTATGCGTAGGATTCCTTAGGCGTAGGATCTTATGCGTAAAAAGCTTATCTTCTACGCGTAACCTTAGCTTATGCGTAGACAAAAAGTTACTCGAAAACCTTACGCTAATGTGAAGTTATGCGTTAGAGTTACTCGTAAGCTTTTAGCTTATGCGTAAACTATGGTTAAGAACCCAAAATCCTTTACACTGTCACAGCGTAAGGGATATCCACAAGTCGAAGTGTTCCACACACTTATCCAAGTGAGGAAGCACTGAGTAACCGTTATAGCTCGAAGATTCTTCACCATAAAGTTACGAGTAGAAAACTTATGAGTAGTTGACTTTCTTACGAGTAGAACTAGGGTTTTGACTTACTCGTAAAAATTTCCAACGATTCAAACAAATTCGCTTGCACGGATATCCTTAAAAACACTCGAATAACACAAAAATGTTAACCTTTTTCACCCAAAGTGCTTAGAAAAGTTACGAGTAGAAAACTAGGGTTTTGACTTTTTGACTTCTACTCGTAAGAAATTTCCAACGATTCAAATGATTTCGCTTGGATATCCTAAAAACACTCCAATAACACAAAAATGTTGACCTTTTTCACCCAAAGTGCTTAGAAAAGTTATGAGTAGAAATGACCAATAACCAAATACGAGCTTAAAATGAAGAAAAACACGTAAAGCTACGAACTTTTTGCAAAGAACTGAAACTTTAGCACCAAATAAATCTTAAACCACAAGAATCTTGAATTTTTTGGTGAAAAAATGAAAGCTTTAAGCGTTTCAAATATGTAAAACGTGAGCTTATACGCGTAACCCTTCAAAACAAACACAAACACTCCTAAACCATTGTTAGGCGATTGATACCAATTGTTATACCCCTTTATCACGTATACCTTATCACACAAATACCAAGCAAACCACGAAGCACACACAAATACGTTATGCGTATGAATAAGAAGAAAGGAAAGAACTTGGTGACTTGAATGATAGAATTCGTATGTATGTTTAGAGAGATAGAGAGAAGAAAGATGAAAACAATAAGTTGTATATTGCTTCAAGGAAAAACACACACACACACACTCAAGCACACCCCTCAAATGACATACTTAAGGGGTATTTATAGTACAAGACAAAGGATGCCCTAAGGCTTGGCCATGGGCCGTGAGATGGGCTTGGACATGGATTGGGTTACATGAACTTATACAAGGATAACTTAACTAAACGTCTAACCATTTAGCTTAGCCCAATCCATGAGCCCTTTGACTATTCTAGCACGATATCTAACACACGTTACAAAGTTCCTAAATGTGAATGACCATCACTTCTAATAAAAACTATTAAGGCTAACAGAAATGTTTGAAGCTGTGGTAATGGCGGATAGCGTTTTCTTTTTACTGTGGGAAGGAATGGTGAAAATGAAGCGAAGGGTTATATAACCTCCCTCATCCATGCGATGAGTGACACGTGGACCCCACCATCCCTAAATATGTGGTTGAGATTGCTTAGAGACAAGGGGCGAGGCTTCCCGATTTCGGAAGATTTTTAGTCCATTTTGTCAGAATCCATATCTTGGGGTTGGTATATTTTATAACTTCGCTGCAGCCGGCGTTTTTCAATAATTCGGTTATTAGTCTAGCATCCGCATTAGTCCGCGGCATACTAGGCGGGGGACATGATGACGTATAGTCATATCCGGGTCACGGCAGACTAAAGTCCAACACTATCTTAGCACGGCGAAAGTGCGGCCGGGCTTTCTGATTAGATGTTTGGGCAAGAGGCCCAAGCTATTCATGGAATAGATATCCGATATCTTCTAATTAGGAAGATTATCATTCCCAACCGACCTAGGCGGGATGCCGAAGTTAGGGAACACGGAACCAACAAGGTTCCGTGTGTGTATATAAAGGAATCCATCCCGTTAAAGGTACGATCTACAAACCAACTCTCCTTAAACCCTAAAACCGATTACTTACTCTCTCGGGAGGATAATCATGGGAGACAATCCCACGGTAAGCCTAACGGTGTTTTCTGTCTCTTAGTGCGCAGGTATCAAGCAAAAATTCTCAATTGGTACGAGAGCCGGAGCTCCAAATAAGGAACTCCCAACTTTTGTATCAACAAGGTACACTGCTCGTTAGAGTTAGTTCATTCTTAATATTTCTTAATTATAAATTTAAAACCGGATTTCACATATTAGTATTACTAATGGATCAATGAGAGTCGTGAAATGTATTGATAATTTCATATTTCTTTCCTTACAAGCAATACTTGTGTTTATATTTCGTAGAACATTTTGCGGACTAATCCCTCGCTGAGTTCCTTAAGATCCGTCCCTGAGACTAACCCAATTACAGGTGAAAGTTCATCTTTCACGGTAGCTGCTGGTTAGCTAGTTTGTTTTGTTTCTTGGTTAAGTTCTTATGGCTTGTCATAAGTTCTAGTTTTTGTTACTTTTAAGCTGCTTAGCTGTCTACCTTGTTATGTATGCTTTATCGACAACGTAACGGGCTGAGATATGGAACTTCACCTATATCCTTTGTACTTAAATGTTTTTTTGGAGTAATACATTTACTGGGTCTTTTTGACCTTTTACCCAAAAAGATCCGTCCCTGAGACTAATGCACTCTCAATTTTCTAGAGATTATACTGCTATTACGTGATGGAACTAAACACACACCTTGTGTTAGTGATACTTTGAGTTATATTAATAAGTATACGGAATATACTTAGTAATACTTAGAAGATTGATTGTATGATGTAATGTAAGTGAGAACAGTATAACACAAAGCTTCAATATTATTAAGAATAATACGAGTGATCTTGCTTATCATTAGGGTTACACCTTGAAGCTCTCTAGGGTTTTTAATACGTACCTAAAACAATGACCTAGGACCTTCTTTTATAGCACAAGGAGTCCTTTACAAGATAAGTATAATGCTATCTATAGAGAATACACACAAGATCTTTTATGTACATATCTACACACGAATACATAACAATTATCCTAATAGCAGTGGTAATAATATGTACTAGCAGTGGTAATGTGTTTCTACTGCTAGTGCATTCTTTAGCGATGTCTTCCACAACTTATCGATGGTAGCTGGTAGCATTATTCCCAACAATCCTCCCCTAAACTTATGATTTCTCTGCAAATCAATAAGTTTCTTCAATCTGTATCATCTGTAAGGATTTGGGGAATTCTTCCAAACACTTCACTTTCTTAAAAGCTCGAATAGCTCTTGAACATTGATCTTGAATCCAATGTATGCTCGACCTTCGATTATCTTCATGAACTCTTATTGTTGAAGACAACATCAGTGAGGATTCCATTTCGAGAAGTGGGTATTCTTTCTCAGCAAACATAAATGCATCCACTCCATCCTTTGTAGAAACATGATGAACTTCACATGAATCATAGTAAGTCCATGTAGTACCAACACATGAAGCTTCAAACTTCCAAAAATTATCATTAGCCTCTGGTTCATAGAGCTTTCTTAGATCAACCCATGCGCATTTCCTTCATATCTTTAAGATTGTCATCATCAAACCTTTCTTGAACTAATCTCAACAATGTATCAAGATCATCTCTGTCACATGCTTTGATGAGTTTTTCAAATTGAATGAATAATGAAGTTTCACCACCTAGCCTTGTAATCTTCCATGTTGGAGCAAAATTGCTAGCAATATACACTTCCCAATCAACAATAGGATGTCTGACTTGTAGTGGGTCAGGATAAAAATCTTCTTCTTCAATCAAAACCATGCCAGTCAATTTTCTTACGTGAGTTTCTCAGATTGAACTTCTTGTTCTTTAGCAAATCTTGTTTTCTTAAGAGTCTGAGGTTCACTATCTTTGGCTTTTCTCTTTAGATGAGGATATCTTCTTTCTTCTTCTTCAGAGTTCATAGGAATAAAGTCATTATCTTGCCTTTTAACTCTGTAGTAGACACCTTCAATCGATCATCGGTTATCCCTTTGAATTGATTCTTTTTCCAGCCACCAACACTGCAACAATAAGCTTTCTTCATTGAGATAACTTGTGCCTTGGTTGGTTGTCTTGGTTTCTTTTAAATCTGACTGAACCAATTGCATCTTGAAGTGCTTGTCTATTCTTCATTTGAATGAAGTCCTTCAAACTCTTTGTTCTTTGTTATTCAGTTAAAGATTTATGCCAACTAGGTCAATTGCTTTCTTCTTGACTACTAGATCATTAGTAATCAAAAACTCAATCTCTTGTTCTGTAGGTACATATGTAACTCTAGAGTTTTTTCTCTGAAAATTGTGGGTGGAACAGTGGAAAGTGGATTTACATCCATTGGAGTAGTTGTTTCCATTACGTCCGACCTTTTAGCCTCATGAAGTCTATGATCTCTATTTCATCTAGCCTTTTCTTGTTTGCAACTTCATCTTCTCAGAGCTTTCTAGCAACCATCATAATCAATTTGAGCTTGTACTCTCTTTGAAACCTTCCTTTTTGGTTGCTCTTCACTCTGCACAACTGCTTTACCTTTTTCCTTTTTTTCAAGTTCTTTCTCTGCAGTGGTAATATTTTGACCGATGAGTGGGAACCATTTGCTCTGCTGCGATGGGAATGGTATCGATGGAAATATTTGCAGCAGTGGAGATGCTTGCTTTGGTTGACTTGTATCAAGTTCTTTTGAGGAACTTCTTCGAGTATCAACTTCCTCGGTACCTTTTCTTTCACTGTTGGCTCATCAAATGCCAAATCGGTAACTCAAAATCAAAATCGCATCGAATCACCTTCATCTCCAAAATCAATTTTCCTCCCCTTGGTTTTGACATCATTTTCCTCCCCTGTTTGGGAGAATTTCCAAAGTCTTACTTGAATGAGTCACCATCATGAGGTGAAGATGGAGATGAAATCACTATCTTTGCAGTTCTCCTTTTCATTTCAACCCCTACCTCTTTCTTCAAAGTCTGAATCTCTTCTTGCAGTTTTGCAACATCCTTGGCATGTTGCTCCTTTACTTGTGCCAAGTCTTTCTCAGATTCAACACCTTAGTTAACTTGGTACATAGTTCCATCAATTCCATAGGTTTCCAACTGCCCTCAACACTTCCAAGCGTGTGACTGTTGGGAGAGGTGAATCATAGGGCATTGGCTGGTCCATCCTAGTTGGACTAGGTTGAAGCACAGAACCACCACGCTTGTTCCTAAACCAAAAGGATCGAGGGGACATGCTTGTGTGTTGTAATGGGAGGAGTTGGTGTTTTTGCCTCCTCATAGGTGTGAAATGCTGGGTGGAATGTAGTTAATGGTTGAACTGTGTGATTGTGGGTGTGTTTTGGGATACAAGCTGGTTGTTGCATCTTCACCACGTACTGTGCAATTCTTGCAAGCATTTGAGGAAAAAGTGGTTTAACAACCCCATTACCATCCTTATCCATGTTTTGAAAAACTTTGGGCTTAAGGCCTTTTATAAACTCATGTATGGGGTTCTGAGTGAAATTCATTTAACAATGCTTGCACAAACCTTGGATACATCAAAAATTTTGTTGAACTCTTTACATTGCCTTGCATACTTGTAAAAATATATTTAGACCAATTAAAAATCATATCTGTGGCAAGACAAACCAAAGGGTAAGCCATTGTGGAACTGAATTGTTCATAAGATGTTTTCTTAGGACTTAGGCAATGTAATATAGTATGTATTAAAAATCTCCATGAGGCGAGAAACCACTCTTTTGAAAGTAGCCTTTTTGTCAGTGGTATCATACCCCATGGATGAAAGATGTTAATGAATTTCTAGCATGGATAATGTGATGATACCATTGAGATCATCCAATTTGAGAATTCTCCTCAAGGATGATAACATCAATAGTTACCCCATCCACTATGGCTCTAAGAGCATCCACAGTTTCATGTGTATCTCCATCTTCAATAGTGATGGACTTAACGAGTTCCAAAATGCTTGATTTGAGATATAGATTGTGGGATTAAGAAGTAAAGCATACCTTACACGAGTAGCGTTTAGAAAATCCACAATCTGGTGAAAAACAGGGCCACTCTTGTCGTTTGACTTTTCCAAATAGGCCACTTGGTTGTGCTCATCTACAAAAGTGATTTGTACCATAGTATATTTTGATGAAAAATATGTTGTGTGAGTATGAATTGAATGAAGAACTCTCCAATTGAGAGAAAAAGATATATACTCTTAGGGTTTGAGAGTTTTGCGCAAGAAAGATTATCTAAGGAAAAGATTTATCTAAGATAATAAATTGCAATTAGGAAAGTAGATAATCTTCTAAAAATTTTACCCTATTAATATGGGCGGTTACTCTCAGCGGCTAGTAAAAAAATTTATTCTTGACACAACAATTGTAGCGGCTAGTTCAACAGGTGGTAAAAATTACAGCATTGTGGGAGCTGTGAACTAGCGATTGGTAATTTTAACAAAAATTTCAAGAGCATGGTAAGTAAAACATATGAAAATTGAATTTACTCTTATTATAGTTTTTAGCAAACTACCGTTATCATGGATTTGATATGTCTTTACCATGAGGCGTTTGCTATGGACTAGCCAACTCTTAATCATAAAGAATATGGTGAGTTGATAACCATATAGTTTTTGGTAAACTATCAACAATAAACGGATTTGTTAAGTCTTTACCATGTGGTTGCTCTGGACTAGTTGATTCTTATGTGGATTAGACATGGTGAATCAAAAACCATTTGTTGTGTCTCGATTACTTTTATGAACAACTCCGGCAAAAGATTGGTTATGTACAGAGTTAGTATAGTACAAAGAATATTCATAACCAACTTGTTTTAACCAAAGTTACTTTAACCAAGCCCTTTATTAAATATCTTCCCAAAGTCAATCCGATAATATCTATATTTACTTTTCAACTTACCAAAATAGGTAAAGTAAATATCTCCTTCTGAAACCTTTTGATTGTTTTGCCTATATAAAGGGACTCAAATCTTCATAACTATCAAAACACATTCTAACTTGCACAAAATCCTAAAATCACCATGAGCAATCTTCCAAACATTATTGACATCTCTTACGATTCCTCCTCTAACACGAGATTTTGATGTCTTCGAGTCATCTTGAGCATGGGGTGGGCAAGTTACATTCCACCCGTGCTACAAGCTCTTCTTCCGAAGCCAACTAAGAAGACTACTAAGCTGTTGCCAAGCACACTTTTGTTGCCAAGCACGCACCTTCTCTTGAGTTCTACTCCGACTCATCAGATGATGATGAGTCCTATTCCTTGTTCAAGGAGTTGCCAAGGGCTCTGACAAAGGCTTTGGGGCGACTCTCTCCAACATAAAGCAAATCTCATACGAGAGAAACCCTGCAAGACTACAGGCTCCTCACAGAGTTCTTGGTCTTGCTTGTCCAAATGCGATCAACCTTTGAGAACAAAAGGAAGAGTGCATAAAAGGCAACAATTATCGAAGCAAGGGCAAAAAGCCAATGGAGTAGCTTGTGTAGGGTCAGGGGTGTAGGTTGTTTTAGGTTTTATCTTTGTGTTTTGATGGTGGTTGTTAGTACTCGTTAATGTAATGAACTTCTACTTTTGTTTGAATGCAATGAAGGTTTCTACATTTTACTTTTCCCTTTGTGAGAGTAACTTTCCCTTTGCTTGCATTTTAGTTTCCACTATTAGCCTTATTCTCTGCATAAAATTTAGTAGACAAGCAAAAATACAAGCAAACATATACAAACTTATACAAATTCATACAACAATTTTAGTACCAAAAACCTCCCCGAAACACCAAAGACCATTAGACACAAAAATTTTATGGATTAAGCATTCCAATACCTTTACCAAGTCTTGAAATCTACTCACATCAAGTCCTTTTGTTAATAAATCAAAATAGTTATCATCAGTATGGATTTTGACAACTTGGATTAGCTTTTCTCATAACAATCTCTTATAAAATGGTGTCTAATTTCAATATGTTTAGTCTTTGTGTGTTGAATTGGATTCTTAATTATGCAAATGGTACTACTATTGTCAATATAAATGATGGTATTCATAAATTACCCATAGTCAAAAAGTTGATTTTGAAGCCATATAACTTGAGCCACGGCAACTTGCGGCTGACCACATACTCGCCTCGGTTGATGAATTTGCCACCATTGTTTGTTTCTTGCAGCGCCATGACACCATCTATTTCCAAGAAATTGGCATCCACTTGTTGTAGATTTTCTATCCAAATTAGCTCGGCATAGTCACTATCTGAGTAAGTAACCAATTCTAGAGTTGATTCTCTAGGGTACCATAATCAGTTAGGAAATGCTTTAAGATATCTGAAAATCTTCTTATGGCAGGTTAAGTGTGAGAAGGAGTGACACGAAACCTTGCACAAGCATATCTGCAAGCGTAATATACGGCCTAGATGATGTAAGATACATCAAAGAACCAAAATGGAATTTGTACATGTGCACATCAGCTGCTTCACCACTATTCTCCCAGGTTGATGTGTAGTCTTGTTTGCGAGGGGTCTTGGATGACTTTGCATCGGTGAACTTGAACTTCCTTAGTATCTGACCCATATTTATCTTGATTGATGAAAATACATCTGGCCTTTGTTGTTGTTTGAAGTCCCAAAAGAATGTGAGTTCACCCATAGAACTCATCTTGAACTCATCCTTCATTAGCTTCTTAAACTCTTTGCACATCTACGTCTTGTAGAGCCAAAATAATATCATCAACATATACTTGAACCAGCAAGATATCATTCTTTTCTTTCTTGATGAACAAAGTCTGATCCACTCTACATCTATGAAACCCATTATCACGAAGATAAGTAGTTAAGGTCTCATACCATTTTCTTGGTGCCTGATGCAAGCCATACAAAGCTTTAACCACTGATAAGGTTTTAAAATGTACCTTTTTGAGGGGTCGTTTAAGCCCTTATTTGATCACTTTTGTATCCGTTATTACTTAATATCGTTCCTTTTCACTTTTTAGGTATCTTGAAGGCAAAATGAATGACACTTATTCGGACGAAAAGCGAATATCTGAAGAAAATTGCCAAAGTCAAGAATCAGAACGAGTTGCTAAAAATGAAGGTGGCCGTCGGAGTGTTATCTGCGGCGCGTGGACCACTTTTGTGGCGACTTCGGTAGCAAATGCTTATTTTCAAGTGACGGCCGGGTTTTAAAAGAGTAGGTCGTATTAACAGCTTCAGGGCGGCCTAGATTTGATCGAACGAGTCGGATCTTGAAGGGGACGGCGTCCACAAGCATAAGGTGACCTTGCCACAAGACTAACGTGGCCAACAAAACCCAATAGCCCAGTGACGGCCAGTCACAAATCATAAGGTGGCGCCGTCATATGTAATCTTATATATAGAATCGAATTTTTTAGTTTTCGGTGTGTAGTCTTTGGAGTAAAACCTAAACCGAACCAAGGTCATCTTATGCAGTATTTTAGGTTCCATACCCTATCTTACATCAAGATAAGTGTTTTACTTCATTAATTCAATTATGTCTTCAATTACTTGTGTGTATACTTGCATGTTCTCCAGTGTAGGCTAATTTACTTGTGTGTTTGCTTAGGCAATATGAAACTTGATTATTGAATATTGATTGGTTGTCTCTTATCTTAATTGTTAATGATCTAGTATTGTGATAGGTCATTCGTTGTGTAGTTAATGCTTGATTAATCTTTGTGAACCTTAGCTTATAATACCTAGAGTCATTGTAGGCTAAACCATCCGAAGAGTACCTTAGAGTTGAGTTCATAAATCCTAGAGATTTTGTAGGCGATAACCTTTGGTAGTTTCAAAGAGACAGGGATAAACACATACCCTACGACCTTAGACACACAACACGATTAAGAATAAGGACGTGACAATTCAACCATCAATAGGAGATAATTAAGGAGTAATAAAACCTAAGTAAGCATATCTTTAAATCATCATCTTGGCACAATAATTAGACATAGACTACATACACCTTAGTTTAGATAATTAGATAAGTAGAAGTAATCGGTATAAATACCAACCCCCAATCCAACCCGAGATTAGTACATTTCCATTTCCTAAAAATATAAAAAGATAAAAAAATAATCTTCCTCAACCCCAACCTTAGCGTAGTAACTTCTCACTAACATTCCTATTCCCCTAGAGAGCGATATCAATTCCGTGGCTTACCCAATACTACACTACAACGATTAGGTTCACTACAGGGTGTTGAAAACTTTCTCGAAAAAAGGAAGTTCCTTTGACCCGACGGCGTGTGGCGTTATTAAGTTTTGGCCGTGGCGAGAATAGAATAGCTAGTTAGGAGTTCACCTCGTTTAGGTTTCCTTGCTTGATTCCGATCAAGTAAGCTTTTCCTTGTAGTCTATCCCCTTCTACGTGTTTGTGTTCATAAAACCCTTTCATTTTATCGCTATGGCAAGTGAAGTTGCATTTGAATCATTAACAAATGAGGAACAATTGAATTTCGCAGTTGGATTGCTTTTTATTGTTCTAATGAATTTGTGAGTGATCTTAGAGATATCCAAAAGGAGACGGGTGTTAGGTTGGATGGATTTGATAAATTTTGTGCTTGTGTGGCTTCTATTCAACGATCATTGTTAGAATCAACGCTTTTTAGTGAGACCCTGGAAATTTTTTTGAAAAGCCTCTAAGCATAAACCATCAGGTTAATACAACTTGAGGAAATAGATAAGGAAGATTTAGCCAACCTTAGGCATCATGATCAAAAAGACCTAGTTTTTAAGAACATGGAACCTAAACCCGAACAAGATTGTGAGATGGTTATAGTTGAACTACCTAGTTGCATGCGTGGGAAAGATTTCACCAAAACATATGACAGCGTGAGGATCCTTTAAGCAAATAGAACATAGTGATCAAATTTTTGAGAATGATTCTTATATGATCGGACCAAGAATTTGAAATGCTAAAAGAAGGATTTGAGATACTTAGGAGTGTATTTGGGTTAGATCATACTAAAAGCATGATGAACATTAGGAGATCTAGATATAATGGAGAATGAGGTGGAAACTCAAGCCCAGCCTACCATCACTTGAGGAACCGCGCGCCATAACTTAACCGGAAGAAGTAGAAAAACTATAGGAACCCCGATTGATATAGAACCTTTGGACCAAACGCCACTAGAGAATGTAGGTTTAGATGCTTGTTATCATGACCTCTCTCTTTAGTCTAGGGAAGTTCCTAATTTTGATGAGCCGGAGCCTCACCAAAAACCTTACCCAATTTTCCAATCTTAGATGTGAATCTTGGAATTGAATTAGGCCCCAATCCACCCATCAAAATAAATAGTCCAAGTAGTTGCTTGATAAAGGTGGTAGAGTCTAGGCCATGTAGAGAGGAAGCTAATATAGGAGTAACCCATGACCTTACACACTTATATCACCCTGTTAGGAATTAGAAATTCCAGGTATTAAATAGTCGGTCACCTCAAGTATATGTAATCGTTAGAAAGCTCGTAGTCATAGTACTTTTATGTTAAGTAGTATTTAATTGTAACACCGTGGAGACGGAGTCTTTACCAGTAGTATGCACGATCCACGGCCGTTGTGTGGCGTTTTGTGTAAGACTATAAATACTCTCTACCTTCCAAGGTAGATGTCACATTCTCATTTTTGGTCATTTCTCAAAACAATTCACGCTTCACAATTTCATCATTTATAGTAAACTTGGTTTTACTTGTTCCAAATTCAGCGTAACCTTTATGGTTTTAGCGGCGAATTCATGATCATAACATCACGTACATTTCATATGGACTAATTTTAGTCTACATTTCATTGACATCATTTGCATCATATTAGTTCATTCATGACATTTCATTTCACATTAAACGCGTAATTTTTATATTAAATAAGCGTTCTCGCGTGAGTTATTATTTTAAATATTTAATCCGTTACTTTCAAATGATCCGACATATTTTTTATACTTACATTTAGTTATATAAACTATATTTTGAGTTTTCCTAGTGTTTTAAATTTATTTTGTACATAAATCGTTAAAGTTATATTATTACGACGTTTTTCTTAAAAACTATCACGATAATTATTTATCACTCAAATTTCACAAGGAATGTATTTTTACAATTTTTATGATCTCATTACATTCTATTTTGATCTATTAAAAACTTACTTGTACCAAAAATCTACCATTTACCTTACAAGTGATTACTACTTACATATTTTCTTACACCTTTAACAAAATATTACACAAGTATATATATATATACACATTTAAAAATATATATATATACTTGGGAACCATATCCCCTAAAACGGTTCCAAGGGGAAGAGCAATCAAGTTGGGTAGATTTTTCTACAAAGCAAGATTTATACTCCAACTTCATTTCATTTTTCATTCAACACAATAATTCAAGACTAGTAAATTTTGCTTCTCTCTTCTTTTCATCCTTGAAGCTCCATAGTTGTTAGCAAGGAAATCACAAAATTTTCAAGTCCAAGTGTTTTATCAATCTAGTTAATACTCTTTATTAGATTTTGAAATAAAAATCTAGAGTATTTAAGTTTAACCTTGGTTCTTATCACCTCATCATAATACTAGTAAGCATGTTTATTTTATTTTTCATGTTTCCTTTTCATTTCATATGTATCTTTTCATTTTGGAGCAACATGCAAGACATATGTGATTTATACCATTTTTACATGATTTTAGAGTTTATATATATATTTGGTCATCCTATAAATATTCCCTTGGTATTCTTTGGTCTTGATGATGATTAGGAACCCATGACAACCTAAGAAGGTGTATGGTAGGATTAGATTAGTTTTGGAGTTGATTTGAAGGGATTAGAATAGGTTTTGTCAGAGAAAAACTATTTTGATCATTATTATAAATTATGTTCTGTCCTTGTTTTGATTTTCTGGAAAAACCGACAGTAGTCACGGCATTTTGGCCTTGATAATTAGAAAATATACTTTAAAACGAATCCGTGGCCGCTTGAACGGATAAAAACGGAGTTATAACGAAGTCGTGGTGAATTTTTAAAGTTTGGCGGCGAAATATATTATTTTCAGAAAATTCAGCAACATGTTTTACTTTATTGAGAGTCAAAAAGCGAGCCTTAAGCTTCACAAATTATTTGACTTGTCAAAATATATTAGTATACTTCGTCTGGTAAGGCGTATTATCATTAAGCGGATTTAAACGACAAATATATACGCGTTTTCATAAAATTGCACGTAACTATTATTTTAGAAAAACTATATTATTTTCACGATACAAGTGTTAAATTGGTAAGAACGTCCATGTTGGGGCATTTTTAACCATGATGTGGAACTTTTCGTAGCGAAATGTCTTCTAGTAAATCAAGTTCAGAGCATATTTTACAAAGCGACAAGCCGTTTGTATAAGCGGAGTTGTAGTAAATTATTTATGGATGTTTAAACTTGGCGGCTCACTTTTACATAACAATTAGCCAAAATCACCATCTTTTAACCCTATTATCTTTATGTTTAGAGACCTTTATGACGAAAACTCACTGCTGAAACTTCAGATATCGATACAAACTTTCCAAAACCGTCGAGTTAAGTTCTCTAACGATCGGCGTATACCATTTTGGTAGTTTTTTGAAGCTATTTTTGTCACTTTCATGAAAATTCTGACGACATTGTTTTACGACGAAAAGTGATAATTTCACCATAAATCATTATAAAACCATTATAGGATGACATTTTGGTAGTAAATCTTGAAAAGTGATTTTTGATGGGTCAAGCGTCAGCGAGTATTTTAGACGATAAGTAATATTTTTTCAAAATAAATGGTATAAATAACATATCTGAAATGCATGCATAACATTACATTGCAACTCATTACATTATCATAACATTCATCATAGGTCAATTTGCGTATCACATTACATCTCGATGTACTCACTTTTGTCTTAGCATCATTCCCCAAGTGAGTTTTCATAGCCCACTGCTTTTACTTGTTTCATAACTGTTTTGGGGAGATACATGCTCAAATTATTTTCATTTACTTTCATAAGTAATCTAACTTTTTAAGGATTACAGATCAGTTCCATAGCCCATTTCATTTGTTTTAATGCTTTCATAAGCGTTTTGGGGAGATACATGCTCGACTATTTTCAATTACTTTCATATTACTCTAATCATTTAGGATTTACGTGAGTTCATAGCCCCAACACTCTTAACTGTTTTACAAACTCTTGGTGGAGATACATGCTACATTTTTAATCGAACACAAATGCTTTGAATCGTATGCTATATCCAGATGTTTTATTGTCACTAAGTATTTGCCATGTTCGAAGTCTCTACATCATGAACCATTAGTCACTTGGTGGCCTTGAGTATAGTGAATAGGCTATGGAATTAACACTCGGCCTCCCATTGACCCATTTAGGGAAATCGGCGCCTATATTGAATCATTAAGGTAAATTGGCAAATTACCTATTAGGAAGCGTGATGAAGCGATGATTACCATTTTTATTGGTGCGATGTTTACGCTTTGGTGTCATGAACTTAGTGAAATAACTACGATGTTGTTTTTAACGATAGGTGTGAAACAATTTAACTCACACTACGATGATTGTGTGCAAACGAATTAATTAAACCTATGGTTTCGTTGGCGAGTTAGGTACTATTGTGAATTCATTTGACGATGTGTGGTTGAATATAAACTATATATACATTTCGGCAATGGGTTGTGAACACACAGTTTGCAAGTTTTGTATGGGGACTTGGGCGGTGGATTACAATGCCTTTCTTTGCATAAACGATTCGATACATTGAGTCATGCACTATTTTGTGAATTCATTTGACGATTTCGGTTTGAACATAAACTATGCATATTCAGCGGTGGGTTGTGAACCACTTGAGGTTGAAGTTTTGTATGGAGGACTTGGGCGGAGTGGATTTGATGCCTTTGCTACATAATCGATTTTGATAGTCTTTACATTTCAAGCGATTTAATGCCTTTCTTTGCATAAACGATTTTGAAAGGCTTTACATTTCAACTCAAACTCTATGAACTCACTCAACCTTTGTGTTGACACTTTAGCATGTTTTATCTCAGGTATCTAAGGCATTCACTTCATGGCATGCAGATGGACACATCATAGATGGAAATTAATTGTGGCTTGTGGCGTCTACATGTTTACATACTAAAACATCGTTTGAATTGTAACAACTTATTTCATAAGATGATTTTCAATTGGGACACATTTGTGAACTCGATTGTTTTATTAAATCAAACGATGTATTTTCAAACGACACTTTTAGGTCGTTCAATATACTTGTGATTGTGATGCTATGACAGTCATCCCGAGATTCCATTCATTTGCAAAGCAATGAGTATTTGGGGGTGTGACAGTTGGCATAGAAGCCGATTTATAGAGAACTAGGTGCATCATTGACCCTAAACTATAACTACCTCATCATAGCATCTCATCATATCATTATAAGTGCATTCTTTTATACATCGGACTTATGACTCAACACCAAACATCATATGAGTCGATTAGTCCAAGCATTGCATAGTTACTCTAAATTATATATGCCTTTGATCACCATGTCTAATTCAGGGAAGAATCATCTTGATGAAGGGAGTATTAGTCTCATATGTGTAAACAATTCATTAATCAGCCAAATTTTTAAAAGATTTTCTTCAACCACTTGTTTCCGGTTTGATCGGCGGCTTGATTCTTGTTTGATGAGTTGCAAAGTCATTTAGAAACAGTCGTTACCTAAACCGATTTAGCCTAATCATTATAGCCGGTTCTTGTTTGATGAGTTGTGGGATTAAGCAAAAATCGGTTACCACAAAGTCTTTTAAAAATTTTGCGAGGGAATGAAACTTTGATGTATCGAGCCTAATCATAAGAAAGCATGTATTTAGGACGGGAACTTCTCTCCACGATATGCGAGGCATCTTGTTGGGCGGTAACTCATATGCATGAGCATTGACATAATCATTTAGACCATACAAGAGCATAAACTTTTAGAACCCTTGTCGGTTGAACCATAGTATCATGAATCAGGGGCGTGATTCCTCGACATGGGAAGAATGTCACAATTCTCAATTTTGGTCATTTCTCAAAACAATTCCGCGTTCACAATTTCATCATTTATCGTAAACTTGGTTTACTTGTTTAAATTAACGTAACCTTTATGGTTTAGCGTGAATCATGATCATAACATCGCATTACATTTCATATGGACTAATTTTAGTCTACATTTCATTGACATCATTTGCATCATATTAGTTCATTCATGACATTTCATTTCACATTAAACGCGTAAATTTTTATATTAAATAAGCGTTATACGTGAGTTATTATTTTGAATATTTAATCCGTTACTTTCAAAAATGATCCCGACATATTTTTATACTTACATTTAGTTATATAAACTATATTTTGAGTTTTTCTAGTGTTTTAAATTTATTTGGTACATAAATCGTTAAAGTTATATTATTACGACGTTTTTCTTAAAAACTATACGATAATTATTTTTATCACTCAATTTCACAAGGAATGTATTTTTACAATTTTGTGATCTCATTACATTCTATTTTGATCTATTAAAACAACACTTGTAAAATCTACCATTTACCTTACAAGTGATTACTACTTACATATTTTCTTACACCTTTTAACAAATATTACACAAGTATATATATATATACACATTTAAAAAAAAAAAAATATATACTTGGGAACCATATCCCTAAAACCGGTTCCAGGGGAAGAGCAATCAAGTTGGGTAGATTTTTCTACAAAGCAAGATTTATACTCCAACTTCATTTCATTTTTCATTCAACACAATAATTCAAGACTAGTAAAATTTACTTCTCTCTTCTTTCATCCTTCAGAACCGGCCTCCATAGTTGTTAGAGGAAATCACAAAATTTTTCAAGTCCAAGTGTTTTATCAATCTAGTTAATACTCTTTATTGATTTTGAAATAAAATCTAGAGTATTTAAGTTTAACCTTGGTTCTTATCACCTCATCATAATACTAGTAAGCATGTTTATTTTATTTTTCATGTTTCCTTTTCATTACATATGTATCTTTTCATTTTTGGAGCAACATGCAAGACATATGTGATTTATACCATTTTTACATGATTTTAGAGTTTATATATATATTTGGTCATCATAAATATTCCTTGGTATTCTTTGGTCTTGATGATTTAGGAACCCATGACACCCTAAGAAGGTGTATGGTAGGATTAGATTAGTTTTGGAGTTGATTTGAAGGGATTAGAATAGGTTTTGTCCGTGAAAAAAACTATTTTCGTCATTATAAATTATGTTCTGTCCTTGTTTTGATTTTCTGGAAAAACCGACAGTAGTCACGGCATTTTGGCCTTGATAATTAGAAAATATACTTTAAAAGAATCCGTGGCGCTTGGCGACGGATAAAACGGGAGTTATAACGAGAGTCGTGGTGAATTTTAAAGTTTGGCCGAAATATATTATTTTAGAAAATTCAGGCATGTTTTTACTTTATTAGTCAAAATGAGCCTTAAGCTTCACAAATTATTTCGACTTGTCAAAAATATATTAGTATACTTGATCACGAAAGCTAAGGATATTATCGTAGAAAAGCGGTTTGAAGCACAAATATATGCGTTTTCATAAAATTAAATGCTTATTATTTTACGAAAAACTATATTATTTCTACGATACAAGTGTTCTGATGAAATTTGACGTCCATGTTGAGAACATTTTTAACATGATGTGGAACTTTTAAATGCGAAATGTCTTCTAGTAAAATCAAGTTCAGAGCATATTTTGCAACGACAAAGCCGTTTGTATAAGCGGAGTTGTAGTAAATTATTTATGGATGTTTAAACTTGGTAGAAACTCACTTTTTACATAACAATTAGCCAAAATCACCATCTTTAACCCTTATTATCTTTATGTTAGAGACCTTTATGTGAAAACTCTGAACTGAAACTTCAGATATCGATACAAACTTTCCAAAACCGTCGAGTTCGTTCTCTAACGATCGACGTATACCATTACATTACACTAGTTTTTGAAGCTATTTTTGTCACTTTCATGAAAATTTCGGCGACATTGTTTTAGGCGAAAGTGTTTATTTTCCATTCATTATAAACCATTGTAGGATGACATTTAGTAAATACTTGAAAAGTGATTTTTGATGGGTCAAGGCGTCAAACGAGTATTTTTTCGACGATAAGTAATATTTTTTCAAAACTCATGAAATGGTATAAATAACATCACAATGCATGCATAACATTACATTGCAACTCATTCATTATCATAACATTCATCATAGGTCAAGATTTGCGTATCACATTACATCTCGGTGTACTCACTTTTGTCTTAGCATCATTCCACCAAGTGAGTTTTCATAGCCCACTACTTTTACTTGTTTCATAACTGTTTTTGGGAGATACATGCTCAATGTTTTCATTTACTTTCATAAGTAATCTAACTTTTTAAGGATTACGAGTAGTTCCATAGCCCCATTTTCATTTGTTTTAATGCTTTCATAACGTTTTTGGGGAGATACATGCTCGACTATTTTCAATTACTTTCATAGTTACTCACAATCATTTAAGGATTTACGTGAGTTCAAAGCCCACTTTTACTCTTTTAAGCGTTTTACAAACTCTTGGGGGAGATACATGCTACATTTTAAATTGAACCAAATGCTTTGAACGTATGCTATATATCGATGTTTTATTGTCACTAAGTATTTGCCATGTTAAGTCCCTACATCATGAACCATTAGTTAACTACTTGGGTGGCTTGAGTATAGTGAATAGGCTATTGGAATTAACACTCAGCTCTATTGACCCATTTAGGAAATCGGCGCCTATATTGAATCATTAGTAAATTGGCAAATTACCTATTAGAGGCTGACGATGAAGCGATGATTACCAATTTTTTATTGGTGCGATGTTTTCAGCTTTGGTGTCATGAACTTAGTGAAATAAATACGATGTTGTTTTTTTAACGATGAGTGTGAAACAATTTAACTCACACTACGATGATTGTGTTCAAGCGAATTAATTAAACCTATGGTTTTACGTCGAGTTAGGTACTATTGTGAATTCATTTGGCGATGTGTGGTTGAATATAAACTATATATACATTTTGACATGGGTTGTGAACACACGAGGTTGCAAGTTTTTGTATAGGCGGGACTTGGGCGGAGTGGATTTACAATGCCTTTGCTTGCATAAGCGATTTCGATACATTGAGTCATCACTATTTTGTGAATTCATTTGACGATTCTGTTTGAACATAAACTATGCATATTACGGCGTTGGGTTGTGAACACAGCGGGTTCAAGTTTTGTATGGGGCGGGACTTGGGCTGAGTGGATTTACAATGCCTTTGCTACTTAATCGATTTTGATAGTCTTTACATTTCAACGATTTACAATGCCTTTCTTTGCATAAGCGATTTTGAAAGGCTTTACATTTCAACTTCAAACTCTATGAACTCACTCAACCTTTGTGTTGACACTTTTAGCATGTTTTTATCTGGGGTATCAAGGCATTCACTTCATGGCATGCATTTGGACACATCATAGATCGTGGTGACGACAGCGTCTCACTTAGGTTTACATACTTTAAAACATCGTTTGAATTGTAACAACTTATTTCCGCACAAGAGGATTTTCAATTGGGACACATTATTTGTGAACTCGATTGTTTATTAAAATCAAGCGATGTATTTTCCAAGCGACACTTTAGATTAGTTCAATATAGCTGTGATTGTGATGCTATGACGGTCGATCCCGAGAGAATTCCATTCATTTTACAAAACATAATTTGGGGGTGTGAAGGTAGAGTTGGAGCTCATAATAATATTTTTTCTTTCTCTCACTAAGTTCTCTAAACCTCTAACTTTCTCTCTCTAGCTTTCACCTCATACTTTGTGTTATGGTTTGATGTGTATGTGAAATCCAATATCCTAAAATTGGTATCAAGAGCCATGGTTAGATCATATCTTGCACATCTTTGGATTTCTAGTGGTTTTTAGGTGGTTTTGAGTTTGAAAAAGTTTAGTGGTTTGTGCATCATTTGGTTGATTTCTTGTGTTAAAGCTTGGATTTTGTTAGTACTTTTATGTTTAGAATCATCACAAGTGTTTAGGGTTTCATTTGGTAAGCTTGAATCATCTTGGTTGGGTTGTTTTTGGATTGAAAAGAGATGTTTATGTGGTTTTCTTGCTAGCTACGATATCTGGATCTCTTTCTTAAGTAGCGACTTGCACAATTTTGTAGCGAGTTTGAGTTTTAGAGCTAGCGACTTAGACCTAGCGATTAACGGTACAAGTAGTGGACTCTCCACTACTGAATTGCTTGACATTGGTAGCGACTTGCATGTGAGTTGCTCTTTAGCGACTTGAAGGTTTAGCGACTTGAGTAGCGAATTGCTGCCAAAATTTTGCTAGCGACTTGAGGGTTCGCGAGTTACTACTTAGCGACTTGCATTTGTCTAGCGACTTGGGACTTTAGCGACTTGGGGTTGTAGCGAATTAGGTGTTAGCGACTTGGTGCATTATCTTCTAGCGACTTGGGTGATTTTTTTTACGGTTTTCTCTTGATTCAGTAAAATCCAGTGAAAGAATCTATTTCCTGGTTTAATCATAGAGTTATAAAATCCGTATAATGTTAACATGTCTACCAACGTTCCTACTATCATCTCCACTTGTTAGGGGATGTTCAAGCGAGTGGTTCGAGATACTCGTCCACCCATGCTTGTGTGACTACGATTCTTGGGCTCAAAGAATCAGATTGTACTGCCTTGGGAAGGAAAATGGTGTCAACATTCTCAAATCCATTGATGAAGGACCGTATCGAGTTGAGACGACAAGAGATGTACTTGATCTTTGAAGATGGAACTCGATTTACGGAATGGACAGACCAAAGATGTATGATGAGCTTGATGATAAGGAGAAAAAGAGATTCGATGTTGATATCAGGGCTTCTAACATTGTTCTTCAAGGTCTTCCTAAAGACATCTACAAGTCGATCAATCACAACGAAGCAAAGGCGGTATGGGATAATGTCAAGATGCTTCTCTCAGGTTCAGAATTAACTATGGAAGTCAGAGAATCACAACTCTATGACGAATTTGAACACTTCAAGATGAAACCGGATGAGAGTGTCTATGAGTACTATGTGAGATTTCATAAGTTGGTGAATGACATGAGGAACATCTGAATGACTATGCCTAACATTCATTTGAACTCAAAATTTGTGAACAACATGAATCCCGAATGGCACAAGTTTGTCACCTCTGTGAAGCTCACTAAAGGATTGAAGAATACAAACTATGAGCAACTCTATGCCTTCCTCCTTGAGAATGAGAGACATGCTATGTTTGAAAAATTGGTTCTTAATCGGTTCAAAACCAACCGAGGGAGACAAGCTCGTCTAATGACTCAACGCCTTCTATTCAAACATCGAATCACAACCAAAGCCTCACAAGTCATACCCATGGGAAATGGTAATCACAAACTAATTCCTAATTCTATGTTCAAACAAGTGATCTTTGATGCACGTGGGTAATTTCATTAATCAACTAGCTCTTATGATTAGTCAAAACATGAATTCTCTCCCACAAACCAATAAAAACCTCAGAACAACATCTAACCCACACAATCAAGCTACTGTTAAAGATGGGAGGATCGTGGTGCAACGGTTCAGGAAAGACGGTATGATCGGGGAAGAGGTGGAGCCGGTAGAGGTTATGTTGGTAATCCGAATCGAGGAAGGAATGGTAATCAAGGTCAAGCTAAGCTGATCAAATGTTATAATTGTGGTTTGAGGGACACATTGCAGAGCGCACATCTCCAAAGCGTCCACAGTCTTGATTACTTGAGAGATAAGATCTTGCTTGTGCAAGCTCGGGATAATGGTGCTTTGGATGAAGAGGAATTGTTGTTTCTAGGCGAGGGCAATGCCAAGACCTATGATGCGGATGTGGATGGCGGCCTATTCGGAGATAGGTCACAATCATCGAGAATGCCTTTCAAGTCAGTGATTGTGATGCATACGATTCGATGTGGATGATGGACCTCTGCACACACAATCTTTATGGCTAGCATTTCTCCAATGGTTTCTCCCAAGGTCTCTCTTCACACAAGGCTGGCCCATCCAAAGACAACTTCTCAGGTACTAAAACTATCGATGATCTTGATGTGCAAAAGATGCATGACAAAGTACTATCAACTGAAACTTTTGTATCAAATATTGAAAATATGGGTAATATCAATGTTGTCCCATATGATCAATATGTGAAACAAAGTGAAAGTGAAGTTGTACCAAGTGATGCATCTCCTGCAGTCAACAATGACTTTATTTTTGATGAATACTGCGCATGTGCCCACATGATTAAATATCTCGAATTAAATGCCTATAAAGAACGTGTTGCTATATATGAACAACGCGCTAAATTTGAGTTGACCACTTTCGTGGCAGAAATGGATGACCAAGTGCGTACAATTATTAGAAAAGTAATTTTAGAAGAAGTATTAAAACAAGAGTTAAATTCCTTGCAAGAAAAGCTTTCTAAAACCGCTAAGCAAAAACAAGAACTTCAAGAAAATGTGAAAATGCTTAAGCAAGAATTTAATGCAAAGGAATCAAAACTCTTGAAAGATTTTTCTAATCTGAAAACTTTGAAAAACAAACTTGAAAACAAGTTGTACAAACAAGGGAACACCATTATTTGCTCACATGATCACTAAGCATAGGTCCTAAGCGATAAGCATAGCATTCCCCTTGTTGAGGAACCAAATCCCGAGGTCATTAAAAGGGCTAGAAATGCTCATAAGGTTCTTTATGATGGCAATGAAATCCTTAAACCTAGACGAAACCTAGTTCGTTGAGTGCAGGAAGATAAGAAATCGGATGAAGTCACTAGGGAAAAGATGAACAAGAAATTAGATGATCCTAAATGTAGAGAGAAGAAAATAAAGATCACACCCCATGATTACAAGAAGGAAAAGTGGATTTCCTTGAACATGTTTAAACCTCAGACATTGTTGACTCCAGAACAAGTTTTGGAAAATGGATTTAGATAAGGAAAAGTTGAAAATATTGTTGAAACAAACCCTCTCTGGAAAATGCCTAGAAGCGTACGTGTATCCTCCAATACACCAATGCATCTTGTTCCTAGAACAATTGCCACTAAAAGCAAGACCTTAATCAGTCAATATGTTATCTTCAACTATTTGTTGATTTTGAGAAAACTTGCAAGAAAAGGATCACACCCACTGGTATTACGGAAGGAGAAAGGGGTTTTGAGCAAATGAAAGAATGTTATTTAAGTGAGGTCATGCCTTTCTTTAAACTTAAAAAGATCACTTTGAGAGTCTTAAAGGGGATAGAAAGCGATATTAAGGAATGGAAAAGGAATTTGATGCAATGATAGTTGAAGTTAGTGACTATGATCGAGCACTAAAATATAATGAGATTGAGAGGAAGAACTTGCATACACTAAATGAGAACTTGATTTGAATGTATTACTCAAGATGTGTTTTTCCTTGCTACAAATTGTTCCATTAATGCTTCTAAATTTCATGAATTATCTGTTGCTTTGAAAGTCTCCCATGATCGTGTCATTGAGCTTGAAAAAACTAATTCTAAACTAAGCGAGAAAATTGAACTGGATGATCACGACAATTTGGTTAAACATTTTTCTAAACCGGAAGTTGAGCATTTTAATTTACAACTAAAATATCAACATCTTAAAGAAAATGTCAAAACCTCATATATCAAGACATCCTCGAGATGCTCGAGTTTGATGCAGTTTTTCAAATTAACAAGCGTGATGAACGATTCAAGCTCGGTGCAACCGCGATCAGTTGAAAGCCCAAATCTCTCAATTAAAGGGTCAAACGAACAATATGACAGGCTCCCAAATGCCTCCTCCTTTAGATTCTGAGAATTCTCAAACTTTTCATCTTCAAAACTTAGTTGATGCCTTACAAAAGGAAAACAAGAGTTTTCTAGAAGAAAATGAAAAGTTAAACGACATTTTAAAGAGTTATATGATACAATAAAAGTCACCGTGACCAAAACAACGAAAAAATAACGTCTTTACAAAAGGAAATTGAGAATCGGAGAAGTCAGGGAAATGGGAAACCGCCACTTGTTTTCAATAAGAATGTTGTCTCAAAGTCACCCTTAGATTGCAAATACACTTGTGCGGTTAAATATATTCCTCCTCATCTTAGGAATAATGAACATGCTTTTCATGAATCATTGCTCACCTTAAGGATAGTCTAGAATGTCTCCGTGAGATTGTCGAAGAGGATTTCATTAACAAACCTCTTGATAGTGAAATGAGGTTTGCTTGCCTCCGTGCCAAAGCGATCTCAAGAGTTGCTAGAATGTGTAATTGCAACATGTCCCAAATCCTTAACCTTAGGTGCAGGCAAAGGCTGTGATGCCTTGTTCTATGCCTAGTTCCAAGCGGGAAATCCGTTCTATGCCCGATCTTAAGAAAGGAAACACTAATGTGCCTTCAAGTAGTTGATTCGGATATGTTAGTGCTAAGAAAGTGAACGTTAGTGTGCACGCAAAAAGCTCAAATCACAGTCTTAAGAAAGTATACACTAATGTGCCTTCTAGTACTTCAGATCCTTGCACATCAAGTTGAGAATGCAAAAATTAGATCAACCAACTAATGTTCCCATTCCTCTCACAGAGTAATCGGTGACTTTAAAGCGAAGCGGTCAAAGTCTCAAGACAATACAAGGAATGATAGGACCTCGCAAACTAAAATTGTGCATTGGAAGAGAAGACCCAATCTAGGAACTTTAAGCTTGAGTAGAATAAAACGAATCGTGTTGATTCTAGTATTAGCCTTAGGCATCTGTAATTAATGAATTCGATACTATTTGCAAACCTTGTAATGATGTGCCTTGAATTCATTGCTAATCATGAATGTGGTGTGAATGCTTTGTCTAATCTTTGTCAAATGCCCGATTAAAATTGTTAATGCTAATAATAGTGGAAACCAGGGAAAGAACTTTTATAAAGATAGGTTATTATTGGATACCTTTTGGCCATAAGAATAATCGGTTTTGCTCTCAAACTGCTAAGATTATGCCCACTAGAAAATGGATGCCTCTTGGTAGAACTATTCCCTTAAGAAGTGAACATACTTTGAATAGGTCAAATACGGACACCAGCATTGCATCTATTCCTAATGATTCCATTGCTTACTTACGATATGGATGTTTCTATTTACGATGTGGGTGTTCCAATTCTTGTTACTAACCAAGTGGAACCCATTCCTGCATGGGGATCCTAATTATTCAGTTATCCATTCTTGTCTGTGTTCAACTGCAGATCGTTCAAATCGTTACGTGGTACACGGACTCAGTACATTCCAAGCATATGACTGGGACCGGTCGCGGCTCATGAACCGTGAGCAAATTCATCGGAGACATTAGATTCGGTAATGATCATTTTGGTGCAATTATGGGTTATGGTGATTATGTTGTTGGTGATAGTGTTATCTCTAGAGTATACTATGTGGAAGGTCTTGGTCATAATCTGTTCTCTGTCGGTCAATTCTGACTCTGATCTAGAAGTAGCCTGAGAAAACATACTTGTTTTTTTAGAGAACTTGATGGTAAGGAACTTTTAAGAGGAACTCGTGGTTCAAATCTTTACACCATCTCTATAGAAGATATGATGAAGTCTTCTCCAATTTGCTTGTTGTCAAAGGCTTCAAAACAAAGTCATGGTTATGGCATCGTCGTCTCAATCACTTGAACTTCGGCACCATCAATGATCTCTCGAGAAAGGACTTAGTTGTAGGTTTACCTCGACTAAAGTATGAAAAGGATCATCTTTGTTCAGCATGTCAATTGGGAAAAAGCAAGAAGTATGCCCATAAACCCATACCTACTAACTCTGTCCACGAAGTTCTTCATACAATTCATATGGATTTATGTGGACCAATGAGAGTGCAGAATATCTTTGGGAAGAAATATGTGTTAGTTATAGTTGATGATTACTCTAGATTCACATGGGTCAAGTTCTTAAGGACAAAGGATGAAACTCCTGATATCATCATCAAACTCATCAACAGTTGCGAGTTCGACTTAACAAAACGTGAAATTATCCGGACGGAACAATGGGCGGAGTTTGTTAACAAACAACTTAGTGAATTTATGAAAGCATTGGAATCAGCCATCAAAGAAGTGTTCCACGAACTCCTCAACAGAGCGGTGTAGTTGAAAGCGAAATCGAACTCTTGTAGAAGTCGCTAGAACTATGCTTATTTACTCAAAGGTTCCAATGTTTCTCTCGGTGAAGCTATTGCCCTTTGCATGCTACACAAAATCGTTCCACTGATTCACACTTGTTCATGGAAAGACACCATATGAACTTGTCCACAGAGAAAACCTAATCTCTCTCTTCCGTGTGTTTGGAGCATTGTGCTATCCAACTAATGAGGGTCAAGACTTAGGCAAACTTAGAGCTAAAGCGGACATTGGAGTATTTGTAGGGTATGCACCAAACAAAAAGGGATACGAATCTACAACAAAAGAACCCGAAACATCATGGAAACAATTCACGTTACGTTTGATGAGTTGACCGGTCAAATGGCTCTGAACAATTCATTCGGACCCGCACTTCAAATCAGTTCAATTGGTTCATCCCTTGTTCCAAACTCTTCTCAAGAAACTCCATATGTACCTCCATCCGAAGATGATTTAAAGAAATTGTTTGATCCTATGTTTGATGAACTTTATGATCCTAGTACTAATGAGGTGTTGATCCCTACACAGAGGTTGCTCATATTCCGTGAATGAAGTCAATCCCCGATCTCAATATCTTTAAGTCAAGCCTTCTGGCGATCCTTAGTCTCATCAACAAATCATCATTCTTCAAATGTACATCATGGAACTGTTTCTGGCATCAATGATGAAGTTAATCCCTTTGCTGCTCCAGAAGATGCTCCATTTGAAAACATATTTGCTCTCAGATCTTCTTGAGAACCATCTTCTTCGAGAGACATCGACTCTGCTACTTCAGTCCCTCAACAACTACCACATGAACACCTGAGAAAATGGACTCACGATCATCCATTAGACAACATCATTGGAAATCCCTCTCGTCCGGTATCCACACGGAAACAACTTGCAACCGATGCCTTATGGTGCTTCTTCAACTCCGTACTCTCTAAGATCGAACCAAAAGATGTTAAAACCGCCATGAATGAAGATAGCTTGTTCAATGCTATGCAAGATGAAATTCATGAGTTCGATCGACTAGATGTATGGGAGTTAGTACCGCTAGATTGTGCTATGATTATTGCTCTAAAATGGATCTTCAAAGTGAAACTTGATGAGCATGGTGATGTGTTGAAGAACAAGGCTCGATTAGTTGCTAAAGGATACCGTCAAGTGGAGGGTATAGACTTTGAAGAATCTTTTGCTCCACGTGCTCAATCGAGGCAATTAGAATCTTTTTGGCTAATGCTGCAAGTAAGAACATGGTAGTCTATCAAATGGAAGTAAAGACGGCATTCACGAGCGGAGATCTTAAAGAAGTCGTCTCGTCGGTAACTGAAGGATTTGTAAATCAAGAGCATCCTACTCACGTTTATCGTTTGAAGAAGGCCCTTTATGGTTTAAAGCAAGCTCCAAGGCATGGTATGATACGTTGTCAAAGTTTCTTCTATCAACCGGATTTAGCAAAGGAGCGATTGATCCAACATTGTTCACCGGAAGTCGGGCAAACATTTAACTCATGTTCAAATTTATGTTGATGATATTATTTTTGCCTCGGCTGACCCAATGGAATGTGATCGTTTTTTAATGAAATGAGTTCAAAATTTCAAATGTCAATGATGGGACAAATGTCATTTTCTTGGGATTACAAATTTCGCAAAGTCCGGAGGCATTTTCATAAATCAATCTAAATATGCAACTGAGATCTTAAAGAAATTTGGATTTGATTCAAGTGACCTGTTGACACTCCCATGATTGATCGAACCAAACTAGATGAGGACCACTCGGGGATCATGATTGACCAAACAAAATATCGTAGTATGATTGGATCCACGATGTACCTCACGGTAGTAGACGGACATCTTGTTCATTTGTTTGCATGTGTGCTAGATACCGGGCTAAGCCTACTAAAAGCACCTTGAAGCGGTTAAACGGGTCTTTCGGTATCTCCAAGGAACCATCAATATGGGACTTTGGTACACCGGTATGTCACTAACGACCTATCACGGTCTTTGATCATGCGGGATGTCAAGATACTCGTCGAGAATGCATCCGGAGGTGCTTTCGATTTTTGGGTGATAAGCTTGTGAGCTGGTCTTCAAAGAAGCAAATGAGTACTTCTATTTCCTCTACACAGGCTGAATACATAGCCATGTCATCTTGTTGTGCTCAAATCTTATGGATGAGATCTCAATTATCTTACTATGGCTTTGAATTCAACAAAATCCTCTGTCTTTGTGATAATAAAAGTGCTATTGCTCTCTCATGCAACAACGTTCAACACTCAAGAGCAAAGCATATCGACATTCGACATCATTTCATCGGGGAACAAGTGGAAAAAGGTGTGGTGGAACTCTATTTTGTGAGGATCAGATATCGGTTAGCGAACATCTTCACCAAAGCTCTTCCAAGAGAACGTTTTGAGTTTATTCTTCCACGACTTGGCTTGAAAAGCCTTCAACGAGAAAACTCAAAGTCTTGGGAGGAAGACGAGGAGTAAAGGTCTATCTTCATCTATCTCTTGTATATATCTATTCGAAATCAAAATACAAAATTATAAAACCTTCAAAATCCATAAAAATCGAAAAATTGAAAAATCTTCAAAAATATTGTCATTTTGTCATGCGTTTCTCGGTTGATAATATCTACGGTTTTTTTGCGTCATTCAAAGAATGACACGGGACTTTAGATGTTGTTGAATTCAAAAAAAAAATATATTTTTGAGAGAAAAGAAAATGGTTTATTGTCATTTTGACATTAACCGCTTTTCAAAGAAAAGAACAGAGCCATACTTTATCATGTTTTCAAAATTCCATGCTCGATTCTTAAACATTTATCTGCGAAAACTAAGCTGCTTTGAAAAATAACTTCATCTCTATTTTTGATAATCATCCGGACTTATTTGTCAAAATATCAATCTCTCAATCAACAACCTATGTCATTGATTGAGGGGAGAATGATTTCAATTAAATTAAAAAGTTATTTGGCATTCAATTGTTTTCAAAAGATATTCATGCATGTTTTATCAATGGAGTTTAAAGTCTTTAAATCCGATCATTATCAGTTAAAGCGCTTTCATAATCAAGTCACAATTCTCCTTAAAAGCTTTCAAAATCAATTTAAATCTATAAGAGATCACAAATCTCAAATGATTTGATAATTGTGATCGGGGAGAATTTGTGATTTAAATTGGATTTACGATAATTGGTAAATGGTTTTATAAGGATGTACAAGCTCTCCTTCCCATGTGACAAACGATTTCAAATTTTCCATGCACATGTTGAGGGGGAACATCTATCTTAAACCTATGATTTGAAACGTGATAACTTATCTCAAGGTCGGAGTTCCCTCTAGTATGTGCAAAACTCTTTTCAAATCTCGAGGCACATATTGAGGGGAGCAAAATCATGAAAACCTCATCCTTCCCCAAAATGCTTTATCTACTTGATTTGATTAGGGAAGTGATGTTGATATTTTTTTGAAAATGGTAATCAAAGAAGTTAATTCTTTCTCTTGCCTCAGTGTGGAAAACTATTTCAAATACTTGATTCACATGTTGAGGGGGGGTTCTTCTTCTAAAAATATCAAAAACAATTCAGGTACAAAATGCTTTGATAAAATATCATAAGTATCCGGATTGATTTTCAAATGGTTTTCAATTGGTTCCTATGGCGGATGAACAATACCAAAAAGACCGACCAACTTTACATTATGTATGGTGATATAAGGGCGATAAGGTTAGGTATGTGTTCCCATGATCCGCCAGAAGCGGAGGGATCTACCCAGGGACTATCCACTAGTTAGTGTAGAGTTCTTAGGTATGATGATAAAGGAGAAAAATGAGATATGGGAAGAGTCTTGGGACTAAAGTGAGCTAGTCTTTGGAATAAACCCAACAAGGTTCTAGTTATGAAGTCTCGGTAAGCATTGAAGGGGTTGAAGAATGAAAAAAAATTGAATGAGAAAAGGGTGAAAACAAATAGCCCTCCAAATTATTCAACCTTAGAGGCTGAAAGGGTTCAATTCATATGCTCTGAGATGGTAACATCGGTATTGAAGACAAGGCGTCATGGACCCGGTGGCCTGCACTTCAACTTTCCAAACCACTCAAGTTCCTCTTAAAAGGACTTGTTTCATTCTCACGGGAACCGACATTATCTATCGACTTTCTCTTAGAGATTGTTGATATTGAAGGAGAGACTCTCCTAGTCTCAGATATAGGATCCAAATATGCACAAATTGAGTCTAGAGCTGCGAGATCATCAATAAATCTCATTAGGACACTTTCAATGAAGACTCTCTGTTTCACACAATGTGAAAGAGAGATTATATCTTAAGAGTCCTACGCATTATCCTTGTGGTATTGCGGAACATCCGAGTGATGTGTTTACATATTCACTGTGAAGATGGAAAGCCTTCTGGAGCCAACATCTAACAAGCTCTTGGTAGGTGGCATGTGAGATCTATTATCTGAGATCAACCATGTGACAAGCGAGCGAGAAAACAATGGGGCGATTCAATCTTTTGAATCAATCACGGTTCGAGTTATGGATTGACGGATACCTTTGAAAAACAGGTCTTTGTGCTTTAAAACTCTTTTCATTAGCACGTCGACCGTGTACTAATTTTCAAATCAAAAGGTGTTTTATGATTGATAATTGATTTTCATTAAAACCTTCGTTATATTGCAAAAACATATTCTATTGAGCAATACGATGTTGTTTTCAAATCTCTTTTCATCAATCGGTGGGCGTAAATTAGTTCACTCCTCCGTGTTGTCTTCTTTGAGGCGTTCGGTTTGAAACGGCTAGAGCATGCGAAACCTGTCAAGGAAATTCTTGAATTATACGATCATGATACTTATGTGATCAGCGAGGAACCGTGGACGGTGTACCTCAATTCATCGAAAGTGATCAAAGACACTTTCGTGCGCTTTATTTAAGCGTCTTATGCGGTACACCCCGGCGTTCGCGGTGATCCGAATGGCGGTCAATCCGCCGCATGCTCACTAACACATTCATCTCAGAAATCATGATTAGTGCATCAATGACTCGATATTTTCACTCCATGCTTACCTTTCTGGCTACGCCAATATCATGAATCAACTAAAGCTTCCGCTACTCATGAAGAAATATCATGATCGAGAATGTGAGCATGTCGGTCCGAATGTCACAACATCACATAATACCAACACCACAATGGATGTAACAGAGATTTTCTATTTAGATGATCTCAGGCGGCTCAACATTATTATCCGTGGATCGATAAAAACCTCCACTTGGATTAACCAAACATGCAATGAGTGGAATCAATGACTACGAGCCGAGACAAAAGTACTACATCAAGAATGCAAGATCAATTGTTAATGTAATATCCGATTGTATTCAATGTCATTTTAGTATATGTTTGAGGTGACCTCCCTTAGGGGGAGATTGTTAGGAATTAGACATTCTAGGTATTAAAGAGTCGGTCACCTCAAGTATATGTAATCGTTAAGCTTCGTAGTCATAGTACTTTTATGTTAAGTAGTATTTAGTTTAGTAACACCGTGGAGGACCGGGTCTTTACCGTATGCACGATCCACGGCCGGTTGTGTGGCGTTTTATGTAAGACTATAAATACTCTCTACCTTCCAAGGTAGAGAGTTGGAGCTCATAATAATATTTTTTCTTTCTCTCACTAAGTTCCCTAAACCTCTAACTTTCTCTCTCTAGAACTCACTTTATATGCCACTGTGTTATGGTTTGATGTGTATGTGAAATCAATATCC